>OX352772.1:87825232-88482732 GCA_947095535.1 Poecilobothrus nobilitatus
ATTGAATTTTCCAAAAATATTTTGATGCTGTTTAGTTCTATTTATTTCGTGTGATAACACTGACAATTGCTTTTTAATGTTTAAAAATTGTTGAGAATTCTGCTTCTGTTCTCTTTCCATTAAATTGAGTGTAGAATCAGTAATAGAAGTTTGATTTTGCAAAAGGTTTGCAATCTTATTGTCGTTTGCTTTCAATTCAGTTATTTGAGCTTCATATTTTTCAGCACATTCTTCATTTAGAACACCAAATAAACTGTGAGCTATACTTCCAACTATCCCAAGTGCAGCTCTTTTTCGTTTTCCAGTAAGCTTATTTTGATGATGTATTAATTGGTTATAATTTTCTACTTCTACATATTGGTGACGCAATTGAGATATAATGGGAATACAATATTCTTCTAATTCCACATCGCTTGCATATTTGTCACAAACATCTTTCAGGTAATTTATTGAGGTTTTAATGCCTTCTATTTGATGATAATATGAAGTTAAATTAAAATGAACCAACAAAATCCACTCACTGCTATATATATCTGTATTTGCAACCTTTTCAAAATAAATTGCTTGTTTATTATTGAAGGATATATCAGTATAAGATTTAACAGTATTTTTATTATCTCCTAAAGCTAATACAAATAAAAAACTAAGTACTATTGTTAACCATATGGAACTGAAATAACTAGTTTTATTATGGCTCATATGTTTCTTTGTGGCTGGAGTATGTTTATTATAAAGATTTATTGAATGTTCTTTCTTTCCTTTTTCTTGCTTGCTGATCTTGAAGAGATCTGGAACTATAATTCATTAATGATTTTGCTGAAGTTTGAACCATTAAATTTTCTTCTTTTTTTCTGTGTATTAATAGCTTTTTCTTCGTTATAAATGATTGGTAATAGAGAAACCTTGGTAATTGCTCACTTAATCACTGAGTTCTTTGTTTTTAAGGTTACGATCCGTACAAATCCATTATCATTCTCCGTTGTTTCAATAACTCTGCCCAGGGCTCATCTTGTTGCTGGAAGATTGTCTTCTTTTGTGACAACAATGTTTCCCTTTTGGAGATTAGGTTGCGTCCACTTTGGTCTGAATTGTAACCTGGAAATATACTCTTTAGACCATCTTCTCCAGAAGTTTTGGTGCATATGATCAAGTAGCTGCCATCTTTTCAAACAGTTTCATTTGTTATCTAAGACGTCTTCTTCTGGAACTGAAAGGAGTGGTCCGCCAATTAAAAAATGACCAGGAGTTAGTACTTCTAGGCTCTCTGGGTCATTATTTAACGGACAGAGTGGACGAGAATTTAGGCACGCCTCTATTTTTGTCATCAATGAATGTATTTAACTCTACATAAGTTAACATGATCTTTTATAATTCATTTTAAATGATATTTGGTTGATTTTACTCCTGCTTCCAAAGTCCTCCGAAATGCGGTGAGTTTGGCGGTATAAAGTGCCATTGAGTTCCTTCATTGCATAAGGCGTCAGATATTTCATTTTGATATAGGTTTTTGTTAAGGATGTCAGTTAGTATTTTATTAGCTCCTGTGAAATTAGTTCCGTTGTCGCTATAAAGATTTGAAACAGGGCTTCTTCGACTAATGAAGCGTTTAAAAGCTGCTAGAAATGCAATGGAAGTTAGGCTGCTCACCACTTCTATATGAATAGCCTTTGTTCTGAAGCAAATAAATAATGCAATATAACCTTTAAAAGGTGTTGTACCACGCCCTACTGATGATCTTAAGGTAAATGGTCCAGCATAATCAACACCCCAATTAGTGAAGAGTCTTGCTATTGTTAATCTGCTTTTAGGTAAATTTCCAAAATTCCAACAAGATCGGTTAAGATGGATTTGTATGGTAAGATAAATGGATGTTTTCGGTTGTAACTAGTTTCAAATTCTGTAATTCTTGCTCCTACACGAAGAAGCTTGTTTTCATCTAAAAATGGATTAAGGTTTAATAAGTTGCTATTTTTCTTCATTAGACGATGATTTAAAAGACATTTCCTCTTTAAAGTATTGTATTTGTGTGGTTTGCACTAGATGTATTGTTGCCGTCTTTATTTCGATAGTTAAATGTATGTTCAATTTTCCTTATTACGATCTTCCTTCTTAAGTTTTAAATTAGATATAAAACGTTTGCAATAAGCCAAAATTCTTTGTAGCTTTATTAAAGATGAATATTTTGATAACAGCATGTCAATAAATATTTTTGTTTGACATAGTTGACAGATGAGATTTTAGTTTATTGTTTGATTTTTCTTCTAAAGTTGTTTGATACTTTGCTGCTTTTGAGAGTCTGATTATTTTTTGTTTTAGCCAAGCGGGACCTTCCCACCACAAAGAATTATATTGCAATTTTGATGGATAAATTTCTCGTGATGTTAAATCTGCTGGGTTTGCTTGTGAGCTGACATGGTGCCAATGTCCGACCTCTAATATCGATTGTATTTCTGATACTTTATTGCCAACAAATGTTTTCCAATGATGTGGATCTCCTTGTAGCCACGATAAGACAATTGTAGAATCTGTCCAAGCAAATGACATTATGTTGTCAATATCTAAATTGTGCCTGACTTCTTTCATCAATCTGGCTAATAATAAGGCGCCACATAACTCTAATCTTGGCAATGATAATTTTGATCTTAGAGGTACTACCTAATTTTTTGCTGCAACTAGATTTACTGTAATTTGACCATCTGCTTTCAATGTTCGTAGGTATACGACTGCACCGTACGCCTTTTCGGAAGCACGTCGCCTGAATTCTCTTTTGCTCCATACGCCTCGAGGTATATTCCGAGTAAATCGAAAAAGAAAGTTTGGGAGTTAAAAGGCAAAAATTGGTCCGATAAATAATAGTCGAAATTTTAACGTAGAGTTTGTTGATTTTTTAGCTAATCATATGCTAAATTTTAGGCACTGCCCTCAAATACTTTTCGAGATATTTGATATTTTGTCAGAAAAGTGATAGTGGACAGTTTGTTCCATACAATACAAATCGATTACAAAATATTTTTCTCTGTGTGTATGGAGCAAACATGCTCTTACATGCATTACAATGGTGCAAATAAGAATTAAGAAGGGTGTTAAGCAAAAATTTTTTGTAAAGTCAAGGAGATGGAGCCAATTAGATTAAATTGGATTACGATTAATATGAGAAAAATAAATTAAAAACTTAAATTTTTTTTTAAATTGTAGTAGAAACTGTAAAAAATTAAAATAATTAAATTTAACAACATAATGAAATTTAACCTAGTTTTTATGTTAATTTTTATTTAATATTATTTTTTAATCAATCATGTAATTATATAATTCAATTATAACAATATGAACATAACAGCCTTTCACAGCAGTTTTATTTTTTATAAACGAAATTAAATAAAATTATTAATTTTAAGTATAAATATAATAATTAAAACTAAAAAACAAACATAATAGCAATTTCACAGCTTTGGTTTTTAATGAACGAAATTAAATAAAATTATTAATTTTAAGTATAAATATTCCAATCAAAACTAAAAAACAAACATAATAGTAATTTCACAACTTTTTAATATTTTTGAAAATTAATTTATTTTAAGAAATTTAAGAAATAATTTTTTTATTCAAATATCATAGTTTTTGTACTATACACATAATATACATAATAATAATTGTATCACAATATAACTTTATAAAATATACATATTTGTGAACTGATCCAAAAATATTTCAATTAATTTGTAATGTTTAAAATTACTTTAAAATAGTTTTGATCTGGTAGAGGTAAAAAAGGTATTAATGATTTTAAGTCATCTTTTTTTTCTTTTGACAAAATTGGTCGCTCCTGCAAAACTGGAGGTTTACAAAGGAACAAATTTAAAGGCGTAGCTAAAACTGTTTTATTTGCTAGTTTTTTGATATCAACTTTTTTAAAGTCCAAATTTGAAAAAGAATCCTTGTATTCTATCAGAAAAGGTTCTGATTTTTGATATCGGATAATCTTTGTTTTTGAAAACGGAAATTTAATAAAACTTAATTTCGCTGCAGGTACAGTGTATGATACACAATTATTTTGTTGTATTTGCAAAATAGCTAGTTTAATTTTAGGATAATTTAAATTTAATAATAATTTTAGTAAATGAACTGGACTATGTATATCAAGATTTTTTAAATATTTTTCAATCACTGAATGCACACAGTCAACTTCTTGCAATAGTGAGTGGCCCGGCTCAGAAAATTTATGGACCAATTCTACGAGACTATTAGAATTTTGTAAAAAATATTTTAAGGCAGTGGACATTATTTTATTTCGATTTTGTGGTATACAACTATCACTCCAAAAAGTAATTTTTCTGAAATTTGAGTTATCGAGACAAATTTTATTTAAAAGTTTTATTATAGCGTTAGCAAGATCGTTTCCTCATCTTCCTGTTTGTGCCTCCGTCCATATAACACAGTATGTAATTTTTTCTTTTTCAGGAATAATTGCCGTTGCAGTTAAATTATATACATTTAGTTTGCGCTTGTAGAAAAATATGGAAGAATTACCTTTTGGAACAGTAATAACATTTTGCAAATTGAAACAAATGATACAGTGATTAGGATCCATATTTGTACGATCCAAAACTCTTTCGGCCTTCGCCATGTTTTTTTCTGCCTTATGTAAATCATTAGAATGAATCTCATCAGCCGTAGGGTTTGAATTTATTTTGAACAAAACGCATTTATTACATAAATCTGTTTTTGGTAACCAAAATGACAAATTAAATTCTTCATTAAAAATTTTTCTATACATATTTATTTTTAGTGGCATAGATGTTTCTTCCACATAATAATTGTACATTTTGGCAATCGATAAACCTGGTTCGAGATATTTTGTTTCACTTTTAGCACGACAATAGTGAGACTCTATTATAGGGAAAGCTTTTATATGCTTGCGAATTTCATTCAACTTTTCTTCAGGTGTAAATGTTTTCTTATGTTTCCCTTTTTTGCGAGGAAGAGGAGTTTTAGAAGGTGGTAAGCATAAGTTGTTGAAACTATAATAAACTCGTTTTTGGTTTATTGCTAAAGTGTTTACAAAGAAAGTTCGGCATACTCTACGAATTTCTTCATTCAAATTGAAATAAAAGTGATATGTAAACTGTTTGGTTTGGGATGATGTTCTGTGGCGTTTCACTGGAACTTGCTTGACAAATTTTAAATAAAATTGATTTTTGTCATTATCGGAGTGTGACCAGAAGTGATTAAATATATTTGAGCGAACATTTTCATTAAAAAACTTTGTGCATAAGTAAAAACATGTATGAGCACAAGGCGGTTTAATTTTTCTTGGTGCTATTATTTTACCTGTTCGATTGATATATTTATCGCCAGATTCGCGGAATTTTTTCAAAATATTTTTTTTCCAGCGTTCTGGATATTTTTGTCGTTTTCTTGTCGATTTAGGTGTGTCGGCATCTAAATTGATTATGCATACGAAATCAAATAATTAGAATCTAGGTGTACCTTCAATCATCGGGTGAAAAGTGGGAAGTTATTCTTACCTGATTATGAAAAATCTGAAGGCATATTTCTGGTTTCAAAATTAAAATTACTACTAGAAGCCATCACTGAGTTTATGTTCGGAGAAACTGCTTAAAAAACAAGACAAGTTTAATAATTACAATTTCCAAAATTTAATATGGATATTGTTTATAGGTATGTAGTTAGGATCGCCATCTAAATCATCAGCTAAAATAAAATATGTCGTATATGAGATTACAGTTATTTTTAAAAATAATTGAATAGAAATAAACTAACAAAAATAATAACTTATAAGAAAAATCTTTTTGCTCAAATTCATTTTCGGAGCTAGAACTCAAAAATATATCGCTCTCCATTCTAAAACACCATCTTATTAATAAAAATATTTTATTCAAATTTTAAAAATACTTACTCTAAAATCTCACTTTCTATACTTGGTACCGTTGAAGAAGACATAAGTACATAACAATATATAATGCGCAATCGTAATACGAGTGCTTTTAGCGCAAAGCCAAACAATAAACTAAGAACATTTTGTATCACACCAACCACACACGTATTAAACGTGCTGAACATTCTGTACACGTATATTCGTTTGTATACACAAATACAATAAATAGTTAGAATTTGCGTTGTGTTTACAAAAATTCACATAGAACACATTATGATGTATAAATACAAAAAGAAAAAACTAATTTATTCGTTAAATTTAAAATTTTTTGGGACAATTAACATTTTTCTGTTTTTAAATAATAAAATTAATATTCACAAATCACAATGTGTATGTGAATATTATGTGTAACTGTATACAAACAGGGTAAATAAGCTTTAAAAATTTGTTTTCCATGTTTGCTTCATAGGTATAGAAAATATAATAGTAATAATGACAATTCTAAATACTTATGGAGCAAATAAGTACTTAATATAATGGTAATTATATATGCCTCATAGCGCATGGTAATGCGTATAGAGCAAATGAGAATTAACAATATTAATACGTTTTTTTTTATACAAAAGTTGCTCCAAAAACCAAAAATTTGCTTATGAAGCAAATAAGCACTACAAAATCAAAATAATGTGTCTTATGGAGCAAACTGCACACTGTATATCTCGGAAACTAAAGCAGATAGGAAAATTCTGATAACAGCATTAGAAAGAGATTGTTTCAAAACCTATAGAACCACTCCTAAGTCAAAAAATCAAAAAGTGGTGTATGGAGCAAAAGAGAATTCAGGCGACGAGCATCTGAAAATCCATGTAATTCACAAGTTTCTACTGAATTGTCATAATTAATCCAAAGGGAAAGTTCAAGTTTTTCAATAGATGGTAATTTGGTTTTAATCTTTTGCCATTCCTTTAATACTTTATCAGAAACTGCATCATCCCAATCCGATTGTTCTAACCATATTTCTTGAAACAATAATTTTATTTTAATGGTTATAGGACAAAGTAATCCTAGTGGATCAAAGATTCGTGCAGATTCAGACAATATCCATCGTTTAGTAATAATTTCTCGGTCTGGTTTAATGTTAATATTAAATTTTAATTTGTCAGAAGTCGTTACCCAGCGAAGTCCTAATGCATTTATTGATTCACCATCATCAAAATTGATACTGTTTGCAGATTCTCTTAGCTCTGCTGGTATCCGTCTTAACAGATTAGGATGGTTAGTGCTCCATTTTCTGAGATTCAGCTTCCCACCTTTAAGAAGTTGTATAAGTTGAGTAGATTTTTTCACAGCGGTTTCATAATCATCTGCTCCTGACACAACATCATCCATATATGTATCATTTGAAATTGCTTTAGCTGCCAACGGAAATAAGTGACCGTCATCTGCAGCCAGTTGATGTAATGTTTTAATTGCTCGATAAGGTGCTGCAGCAAGTTCCGTATGTAACAGTTGTTAATTTATACTCCTTAATTGGCTCTCTTGTTGAATTTCGCCAAAGAATTCTTTGGTAATCTTGATCTCTGCTATCTACCTTTATTTGGCGATACATTTTCTCAATATCAGCTGTGAAAACAATTTTATATTTTCGCCATCTTAATAAGATTTCTACTAAGTTTTGTTGTAAATTAGGTCCGGTCATCATACAATCATTTAAGCTTTTTGTAGTGCTTCGTTTAGCGGAGGCGTCGAAAACTACTCTTAATTTGGTGGTTGAGCTGTCATGTTTTAATACTGAATGATGTGGTAAGTAGTATTTAATCTGATCGTCATTTTCTGCTAATAGCATATGACCGAGCTTGCTATATTCATTCTTGAAATCTTTATACATTTTTTCGAGTAATGAATCATATTTGAATTTGCGTTCTACTTGATACAATCTAGCCATGGCCAATTCCTTGGAACCATTAAAATCTAATCTATTTGGTTGTTTCTTGAGCGGTAATCGAACCGTATAACTTCCATCTTACGCACGACAATGTGTTGTCTGATAGAATTTCTCACATTCAATTTCTTCAGTTGACGACACCTTTTCTGGGCTAAGCTCTTCCCTTTCCCAAAATTTTGAAGGTTCTTTTCCGATATCAATCTCACTAACATGACACTTTATTGAATTTGTTGATTGTTCTTGCATGATTTCTCTTATCAGGATGTATCGGAACTCTGTTTTTGAGCGATTGGCATACCTCTTTTTCCTTTAATTACATGGTTTCAAATAATTTGCCCATAAACACTCGCTCCTAGTATAATATCTATCGGTTTAGATTGGTAAAAGTAAGGATCTGCCAATGTTAGGCCGTTAATGTGTTCCCAGGACATATAAGATGTAATATTTTCCGATGGAAGATAACTCGTTAAATTAGGTAATACAAACGCATTTTCGTATATGTAAGTATTTGGTTTAAATTTTGAACGTATATGGATTACCATCATGTATTGAGATATACCACATTTTAATGTAGCTACGCCTGATATAGATGAAGATGTTTTATGTTTTTTTCAGCTGCAACTGTTGTGCCTTATTTTCTGTTATTAAAGTTGCCTCAGAACACGGATCAATTAGTTTTCTGAGTTTAATATAAGAGCTGCCTTTTCTTTGTATTTCAACGAGTGCTGCTGCTAAAAGTTTTTTGCTATATGACGAATTAGAAGAGTAATGTGCTGATATTTGAACGTCTCTAGATTGTTCCTTTGGTATCTTTGGTTTGTTACTGGCAGTTATATCTCTATGTAAGCTTATATGATGACGCTTCTTGCATATCTTGCACGTAAATGAAAATTTACAGTTTATTGTAAAATGTCCTGGCATTAAACAGTTTTTGAATAGCTTATGTTCTGTAACGTATTCGAATTTTTGTTGTTCATTATAACCCTTGAACTTTTCGCACTGATAAATTTTGTGGTCCTGATGACACACAGCACATTTATGATTAATAGAACTTCCATAATATGTTCTTAATTTTTGCTCCGTTTAAGCTTTTCCTTCTAGTGATTCCAATGTTTGGAATCGATTTTCCAGAAACGCGAAAAAATGGTTTAATGTCTGCAATTCTCGAGATGAATTTAATGATTGCTCATATAGTCTATGAGACTCCTTATCTAATTTCTCCACAAGTAAATGTATTAATCTTATTTTGTTGCAGTTTTTCTTGCAGATTTATTATTATCTCTTCGTAGCTTATTTGAATTTCTTCGAATATTCTTTCAGTAAAGTATTCATGTGCCTGTTCACCCTTGCTTGCAACGGCAATGTGGTTTTCGTTGATTTCATTCCAAGCTTCTCTCAATGTTCTTAAATTTTCATGAATATATGTAGTAGATAACTCTGTTTTAATTTTATCCTGAAATCGCCCAATTTTGCCTTTTAATATTGTAATCAAAATGATTTGCCTACTCACAAGATCATTTCTTTCCTTAAGTGATTCTGCCGTTTCTTCTTGCTTTATTGCATTGACAAGAATTTTCTCTAATTCATTTTTTATCTGTTCCACGAGGATTTTCATCTTAGCGAAACTTTCTCTTTTAAAACATGCATCTTCATCATCATTAAATGCTTGAATGTTCGTGTCATTTTCTACAGCCCTTTGCCATGGTTCATCTAGGTTTTTAAGTCTCGCTGACGCATATTCCCTTGTTTTTCTACTTAAAGAATTTAGCCACTTTTTTAAAATTAGTTAGCATCTTCTCGATATCTATATATAATAGCTTCTGATCCTTGATAAGTTGTTCCATGTTTAAAAAAAACTTTTAAATGAAAGCTGAAACTAAATTAAACTCCCCCTATAACGCTTTAGATAATTGATTTGTAGTTGTAACTGTTGTAACTGTTGTGACGGCTTTAATCACTGTTAGCTAAATAGTAATAATAATAGGCGGATTCATTCTTTCCTTACAGTCCCACTCCCAATTCAATGTTTCCGTATCCATTTCCTATCCCTACTCCCTAGACAATATACTGCGTTCGCAGGTAAGGGTTTTTATCCCATTATATTGGCTAAAAGGGGGAGGTGGGTTTAGTCAGTAAGAATCTTACACTACCAAGGGGGAAATTCTTGGTGTCTTTGGAAGATTCCCACCTCCTCTAGGAAAAAAAAAAGTGGCAGCATACAACAGCAGATACCGTAGATTTTGAAGAAACCCCTGTAGATTTTTATTTAAGTATTTAATTTGTAGCTTTATAATACAGCCAGTAAACCTGAAGTTAGACTATAGACACTTGTGCTATAGCGCAACCCTTTTATTTATATATCTCTATAGACACTAGTTCTATAGATAGTATTGTAAACACTAGTTTTACAATAAATTTTTTTTTTTTTTTTGTAGGCTCGAAGGACCAATGTTTATTCTGTTCAAGAATAAGTAAAACAAATTTTACATTTGTTGAGTTGTAAAGAAAAGTTTAATATCTTTAATTTGAATGAATTTTACATAAAAAGTTGCTCGTTTATATAAAAAGTTGCTCGTTTACATACAGAACAAAGAAAACAGTTTAAAAATTGTTAACGTTGCATTAATTAAATAAATAAAATTTAAGTTACATTACAATTCTTGACCTACATTCATATATAAAATTATTACTTAACAAAAATTTGATTACATAGCAAAAATAACAATTAAAAGTAATTTAAAGTAAAAGTTATAGTAAATTATATTCTAAGTAAGTGAAATTAGCGCTTATTTGATATTGTTAAAATTAAATATATTTTTTTTAGCATAAACAATATTGTTCATATCCTTGAATTTTTTCAACCGTAAGTTTGTGGAACATCTTAATTAGATTTATTGAGTAAAAAATTGTTTTTTATTTGTACTTTTTGTCCACAAAATAATTTTATTAATATTTTATTTTTATAAGTCTTAAAATATTATATTTATTTATTATAAAGCCTATATATATTTCGGCATCACTGCTATCATCAGGGCGAATACAATTTAATATTGTTCATTTTGATACATATATGTAATTTTTAAGCTTTATGAAAAATCAAATATTAAATAAAATGTTAGCATAAAGAACCCCTCGTCCTTTTTACTACGGGTTTGTTTATTTACAGTTTTTTTATTTGATTTTCTGGATCCTTTAGAGTTTAGACCAAGACCTAAGTAATCAGGCCAAGAACTGAAAACACATGAATGTAGTTGTGAGAGAATTGCAATCGATTCTCACATATCGCGCGTATGAATAATTTCATAATTGTTGTGAGTCTAGATTATAGCCATATAATCATGTACATGTACATGTACATGTAATTTTACAGTATGACAACGTATACTAGTGAGATATTGAGGCAATTTATCTTAAGAAGCTTTTAAGATAAATTGTGATAGAATTTGTGGAAGCATTTTGCACCCACAAAACAAAATAAAAAAGTACTAATACCCTTTTTCTTTGCTTCGCTGTTTGTATAACACAAAATTGATTTTGTTGTTATTTTCTTCTTTTCTTTTTTCTTCAGAGCATTCAATGAGAAAACAATAACTAATTTGTGTTATAATATAATATGTAAATTGTTGAAACTTGAAGTGCCGGAAAAAAGAGAAACAACAATCAAAAATAAAAAACAATCTTCCAGTTTGTAAATTAGGCACTGTTATACATACTATAACAATTTATACGTAAAATACATAATACAAATTTTTTATTGCTTTTTCATTGTTGCTTTTTCAATGTTATACTGAAAAAAAAAGAAAAGAAGAAAATAACAACAAAATCATTTTTGTGTTATACAAAAAGCGTAGCAAAAAAAATAATACAAATTCCAATATAAATGAGTGGGTAGACATTATACATATTTGATATTACAAATATAGTAAATACAATATAGTAAATACAATATACTATATTCAAAATCACCCAATACTGCATGGCAAAGGCAAGAAACAAAGTTTTGCATGTATAAGATAAACATTCCCATACATACACTATCTGATTTTCAATATAGTATAAAAATATCAAATATGTATAATGTATACATACTCATTATTCTATTCTTTAGAATTTGTACTCTTTTTCTTTGCTTCGCTTTTTGCATAACCTGCATGATGTTATTTTCCTCTTTTCTTTTTTCTTCGGAACATCCAATGAAAAAACATAGAAATGAGTATTTATACATTATACATATTTGATAATTGATATTACTGTTTAGTGTTTAGTATTAACTATATTCAAAATCACATAGTGCACTGCTGCACGGCAAAGGCAAGAAAAGAAGTTTTGCATGTATAAGATGAACATTCACATGCACTATGTGATTTTGAACATAATAATATCTAATATGTATAATGTATACATACTTATTATTCAATTCTTTGGAATTTGTACTCTTTTTATACAAATTCTTTGCTTCGCTTTTTGTATAACACAAAATTGATTTTGTTGTTATTTTTTCTTCGCTTTTTCTTCAGAACATTTAATGAAAAAATAATAACAAATTTGTGTTATATTATAAGTACTATGTAAATTGTTGAAACTTGAAGTGCCGAAAAAAAGAGAAACAACAAACAATGAAAAATTTAAAATACAACAATTATACAATAAAACTACAACAATTTATATACATAAAATACATAAATCAAATTTGTTATTGCTTTTTCATTGAATATGTTATACTGAAGAAAGCAAATAAAAAGAATACAAATTCCAATAGAAATGAAGTAGGTAGACCTTATAAATATTTGATATTACTATTTAGCATTTTATAATTACTATATACAAAATCATATAGTGCATGGGCCATGGGCCAAAGGCATATAAACATCAAATATGTATAAAAACATCAAATATGTAATAATAGTAATAGTATAAAAACATCAAATATGTATTACGTATACATACTCATTATTCTATTCTTATTACTACTATTTAGTAGTATGTATAATGTATACTTTGTGAAGAAAAATGATTAGCGAAACTGAAACAGAGCCTCGGAATAGAAATAGGATTGAAAATACGGTATCGACAATTGGCACATGTTTAAGGACAAGATTTGCACAATGGAATATTAGAACATTAAGCGAAAATTCTAGATTAGCCCAAGTCGAAAAAGAAATGCAAAGATATGGAATTGGGATCCTTGGGCTTAGCGAAGTTAGATGGAATAACTATTGGGAGTTGATTACATCAAATAATAACATGTTCATATACTCAGGAAATAGTAACAATTTGGGGGAATATGGAGTTGGAATTCTAATAGATAAGAAACATAAGAACAGCTTAATAAATTGGGAGGCTCTCTCAGAAAGATTAGTGACTGTAAGGCTAGCTACCAAGTACAAAAATATAACAATAATACAAAGTTACGCGCCAACAGAAGTTGCAGAGGACGAATGTAAGACACTCTACAAAGTGAAAAGTCCCTACAACCCATAATAGAAAAGATATGGCGAAATGAAGAAATGAGTTCCCAATGGAAAAAAGGTATCATTGTAAAGATCCCCAAGAAAGGCAACCTAAGTAAATGTAATAACTGGAGAGGAATAACGTTACTCAATACTGTACACAAGATACTGGCCCTAGTTGTTCTTAGTAGAATTGAGGAACATATTGAAAGTATCTTAAGAAAAGAACAAGCCGGTTTCCGTAAGGAACGAAGTTGTACAGAGCATGCAAACACTCTAAGAATAATCCTGGAACAATCAAAAGAATTCAATACACCCATTTACATAGCATTTGTAGATTTCAAGAGAGCATTCGATAAGATAGATAGAAAGGCAATATGGGAAGCGTCATCAGGATAATTAGAGTAATGTATAGCAACATGGAAGCTCAAATTCTCCATAAGGGTATTTTAAGCGACCCTGTAATAATTAGAAATGGAGTAAGACAAGGTGGCCCGCTATCTCCTCTACTATTCAATATAACAATTGACGAAGTCATGAGAAAGACCAATAACAACTCATCCAGAGGTATAAACTGGCACCTCACACACAAGCTAGAAGATTTGGACTACGCTGATGACATTAGCATACTTACACAAACACACGAAGATATGCAACAAAAAATCAATAAGCTAGCAGAATGTGCTGCAGAAGTTGGCTTGGAAATAAACATTAACAAAACAAAAATTATAAGATGGAATACGAACAACACAAGACCAATTACAATTGATGATACATTAGTAGAAGATGTAGATAAATTCAATTACCTAGGCAGTATTATTACTAAAGAAGGCATTACAAAAGAGGACATTAATAATAAACTAACGAAAGCCAGAGCAGCATTTGGAAGAATGTGGAAAATATGGAGGTCATTCCATATTGCAAGAAAAACCAAACTTAGAATATTCCAAGCATGTATAAAATGTGTCCTCTTATATGGTAGTGAAACTTGGCTAGTTAATAAAAAAGAAACATATAAACTACAAGTATTTGTAAACAAGTGCCTCCGGATTATATGCAGAATATACTGGCCAAGAAGAATACGAAATGAAGATCTATGGGAAGCTACCGGTCAAGAACCTATCGAAATAGAAATTAAGAAATGAAAATATAGGTGGATGGGTCATATTCTTAGAAGACTCCCAGACTGCATAGCCAGACAAGTCCTGGAATGGAACCCTCAAGGAAAGAGAAATGTTGGTAGACCTAGAAATACATGGCGTAGAACAATAGAGCGAGAAATAACAGAACTAAATAAAACATGGTCACAAATGAAAGTCATAGCACTAAATAGAAACAGATGGAAAGGCTTTGTGGAAGCCCTATGCTCTCAAAGGGAGTAGAAAGGGAAAAAAAAAATTTCTAGCTTCCCTATTTTTTTGCTAGAGTTCCGACCAAAACTTCGGGTAGCTCTCGAACACCTAACTTTTAGATCCCCACTTTTTTTTTGAAATAGAGCTATGAAATTTTAACTGCTGATAGATGTCACAAAAATATTAATTTTATTTTTATATTAATTTTTCTGTAGCCCCACCCGTTCAAAAAAGGTTCAAAAAGCTCATTCATCAGTGACATATACGATATGTAAATAAACATAATGTTATATAAGTATGTATGTATATCAATATCATATAAATAAAAATTCTTAGCAACCGTTATTTTGTTTATTTATTTACATTTTTTTTGTAATACGCATTATATCTTCAACAATTTCAAATAATGGAGTAAAACAAAATGAAAAAAATTCGTTAAAGAAATTTATTAGAAAATTTGAAAAAATCAAGTAACACTTTCGTCAATTATAAAGTAACCCTATATTATTAAAAAAAGTTGTTAACAGAAATAAGAGTATAATGTTGAAGCTTTAATTTTTATGTATTACTTCAAAAAAATGTTAACAGGTGTTTAAAAATAAAAAAATTTTAGTCTTTGACCCTTTACAGCTCCTAAACGGGGGGTGATACAAAAAATTTCTGAAATGACTCATACTTATTTTCAAAGATCTAACTTCTGTCAAAATTTCAAGTTTCCAACTTAAACTGTTTAGAAGATAGAAGGGTTAAAGGATTTTTCAATAATTCAGTTTCGCATAACGGTAAATTAAGACACCGTATAGCACAAGTATATATTTATTATATACATGTTTGTAAAGCTCATAATTTCATCGTTTGGAATTTTCAGATTGAAGATATACTTTATAGAGCTTGTGTTATAACAATTTAAATATAGAGATTTTTGGGGGCTTTGGGGGGCTGTAGTTCCTTAACGGGTGGGGCTACATAAAAAATAATTTAAACATAAAATTAATATTTTTATGATATCTATCAGCAGTTAAAATTTCATGGCTCTTTTTCAAAAAAATTGGAACCTACAAATTGCTCCCAGAATATTTTGTGTAAATTTCAATATTCCAGCTTTCTTAGTTTTTGAGTTAGCGTGCTGACGGACTGACGGCGCTATATAATATACGGACATGGCTTAATCGACTCAGACTTTGATTTTAATCCAATCCATACCTTTGAAGGTATATCTAGCTCGCTTATTTCGAGGTGTTACAAACGGAGGAGTAATTTTATTATACCCGATACTTATCGTACGGGTATAATAATATAGGGTGTTCAAAATTGAGGTATCATTTTAGTTTTAATAAACAAAGACTTTTTTTTTTAATATTGAATATATTTTTATTTTAATTTATTACAAATAGGTTCCGGTTAATAATGAAAAATTATGTCGGCCAAGTGGCCCCCTCTACTACTTCGGCAGGCTTCCAATCTTTTACCAAAATTCTGAATCACGTTGTTCAATAAACTGTTCTCAATGGTTGAAATCTGCTCGATAATGTTGTTTTTAAGCTCTTGAATTGTTGTGGGATTATTGCTGTACACTTTCGATTTCACAAAACCCCACAAAAAAATATCCAACGGTGTCAAATCGCACGATCTTGGTGGCCACATCACTCCTCCTCTACGAGAAATAATGCGATCTTCGAACTTTTCTTCAAAAGATCCATTGTTGCTCTTGCTGTGTGGCAAGTGGCACCGTCCTGTTGAAACCACATATTCTCTACGTCCAAATCATCAATTTCCCGCCACAAAAAGCTTCGGATCATCAACCTGTAGCGATTTCCATTGACCGTAATCGCATTTCCATTTGCGTTTTCAAAAAAATATGGTCCGATGATTCCTCCTGACCACAAACCACACCAAACTGTAACTTTTTGTGGATGTACTGTTTGCTCTAAGATAACCCTTGGATTCTCTTCACCCCAAATGCGGCAATTCTGTTTATTGACGTAGCCATTGAGCTGGAAATGAGCTTCGTCGGTGAAGATTATTTTGTTAAAAAAATTCTCATTTTCTTCTTGTTTTTCGATTGCCCAAGAAACGAATTGCCGACGTAATGCATGGTCAGTTGGTTTTAATTCTTGCGTCAGCTGGATCTTATAAGCCTTTAAATGGAAATTTATCAACCATCAGCTTGATGGCACGATTTGTTGGAGTATTTTGTCTACCAAATTTTGTTCGAAATTTCCTAATTACATCTTGAAAACTTTTACCATTTTCAAAAAATGTTGTAATAACAAAAACACGTTGTTCCTTCGTGTAACGTTCCATATTAACTAACCGGAATGTATTTAGAATATACCTAAAGAAACCACGTATAAAAATTCCAGGTAAAAAAAAAATGGCGGCAAAATCAAAATGATACCTCAATTTTGAACACCCTATACAATATTAGAAAAACAAACTGTAATGTGTAGTTCAAGTATAATATAACATCATACAGTACAGTCAGCCCTAATAGTTTGAAAAATTATTTTGCTTGATAATTACTAATCATCTGCTTCCACTCAGAAATTTTATTTAAGTTAACATCAAAACATATTGGATTAAAATTAATAATAAAAAATATAAATAATTCATTTCAACAATTTGACAATTCTTAACGGTTATAAATAAATTAAAGTATTGAAACATAATTTTACAATAAATTACCAAGATTTTAAAATTAAATATTTGAACATTCCTAGTTTAAAATTAAATTATATCTCATGATCATGATCTACTACAATTTTATGTGTATAAACAAACAATTGAAATTGAACTATAATACTTATTTGTTATTATTAAAAGTATAAATTGAATACATTATTAATATATGTATGTATAAAAAAACATTCGATAGGTATTGAACTTTAAAATTCAAATTAAATTTATATTTTGTTTTGAACTCATTGTTAACTAAAATGAAAACAAAAAGAACACAACAGAAAAAAAATATATTTGGTTTTATTTTATTATTATCATTCATTAATAATTATAAACAACATTTAACTAAAGAATTTTAGCTGAAGGTGTGCCTGAAGGTGGTGTGAAGGTGTGCCTATATTGAAATGAAATTTATGGCAATTACGAACGTGTGTTTATTTGAAGCAATCAACAAAAATACAAATATCTACATTCTTTGCAGTTATTGATTTAATCATCTTACATCTATCCTAAATTAATATTAGCACATTTTTGTCATTCAAATAATGGAATATTTAATTCTTAAAAACCAACGTGCTTGTTTTAAGAGTACACTTACTTGTATGTCGAACTTCTGCGACGCCATCAATGCAACTACAACTCTGCAAGCTATACAAATTCACCTGGAGAAGGTCGCAGGGTCAATTTTATGTCTGTCCAAGATCAGATTTGTCAATTTTCAGCTGAATCAGATTATACTGATGCTGAAGAAGAAACCGAATCCTTCGAAACAAAATATTTTTCCATCAATGAAAAACTTCTCAAAGCAGTTGACGATCATCACACCTCTTCTCAAGATCAACAAGAAACAGTTGACAGGTTGACAGATCAGCAATCTAGTTTCATGGAAAGGCTTTCAAGTACTTGTGTTCAGGAAAAACAAGATTTGCCGAGTGAAACGAGATTACCTAAAATCTATATTCCAATATTTTCAGACAATTACGCTGAATGGATGTCCTACTTGAAAGGATGATTGAAAGATGAAGCAGTTGCACTTTTACGACACATTCCAATATCTGAAGAGATTGCAGAATTTTACTTGATACAGGTTCACAAACTTCATTCATTTTCGAATCACTCGTCAACAAATTAAACGTACCTCGTAGTCATGCTAAAATTCCTGTAATCATTCCTGTAGCTGGTACCATCAAAGAGGTGGTCCATACTAAACTTTATTCTAAAATCAACTCAAAATCCATTAGTGTAGGCACATTTATATTACAACGAATTATATACAACGAATAACATCAACCTTACCAAACTATGAATTTCCAACTCCAGTCACAATTATACTGAGAACACATACCGTGATGACAATGGACGATATGTCGTTAGTCTTCTATTGAAAGTGCTTCCAGTTCAACGAAAAACATCAACCTTACCAAACTATGAATTTCCAACTCCAGTCACAATTATACTGAGATATATATACTGATAATTATACTGAGAACACATACCGTGATGACAATGGACGATATGTCGTTAGTCTTCTATTTAAAGTGTTTTCAGTTCCATTAGGTGATTCATATCATTCAGGGTTTATATTTTTCATATTATATTTATCATATGAAATCATTATATTTTCACGGCGGATATTGAAAAAATTTACCGCCAAATTCGAGTATCACCCAATCACACTGATTATCAACGTATTTATGGCGTAAACTTCAACAGAGCAAGTTGAGCATTACCGACTATTAACCGTTACATAAGGAACGTCGTCAGCAACATTTTTAACAATTCGCACATTGAAGCAACTAGCTTTAGATTCAGATTCAGCAAATAAATTTCCAACAGTATTAAAAATTCTGCTTAACTCTAATCTTAAACAGGGGGAGGTGGAAAAAAAAATTCTAAGGAAACATACTAATTCTAAAAGTTCTTTCATGTCTCAAAATTGCAGGTTCCTATCTAAAGGCGTGGCGGAGTTATGAAAAAAGAAATTTCATGCAAAATGTGGTTTTCACATAACGGTAAATTTAAATAGTAAATTACAAAATATTGCATAATTTTAATATTGCTTTTTGTAGATAATAAAATTTCCGGTCTTCTGGCGGTTTTAGATTGCAAAACTATTACGCAGAGCCTGAGATATATACATTTGAAAATGAGGCATTTTCGCAATTTTGAAGAGCTGTAACTCTGCAACGCTGTACAACTAAAAGAAAGCTTTAAAACACATAAAAATATATTACTATAGCTTTAATTTTTATATCTTACCGAAGTAAAATGTGTACAGGTTTCTAAGTTACAGGTGTGTAAAAATAGCAAATTTTCAATTTTTGAGCCCTAATAGCTCATAAACAGGGGGTTGTCTAAAAAAAATTTCTGAGCAAACTTATACTAATTCTAAAAGTTTTTTCTTGCCTCAAAATTGTCGGAGTTATGAAAGTAGAAAAATCATGCAAAATTTGGTTTTCACATAACAGTAAATTTAATTACAAAATTAAAAAAAATTGTATAACTTTGATATTAATTTACTAAGTTAAAAAAAATACCTTCGCATAATACCCATCGCATGATGTTTTCAGATTGATAAAATCTTAAGTAGTACATAAGATATATGCATTTAAAAATAGGGTTTTTTCAAAGTTTGAGGGGCTGTAGCTCCGTAATGGATGGGGCTACATGAAAAACTTGTTCCACATTTTTATGAGTTGTTCATGAAAAAAATGATTGAAAAAATAAATAAAAAGAAGACAAACGAGAATTTGAAAATGTGTAAGATACTTACTTATTAACTTCATTTTATGTTGTGTTATCTGCATGGAAAAAAAAATTTATTCAAAGTCATGTTAATCACTTTTGGTACCTATTTTGAAAACATAAGAATATAAAAATAAAATCAGAT
This sequence comes from Poecilobothrus nobilitatus, assembly GCA_947095535.1. NCBI lineage: Eukaryota > Metazoa > Arthropoda > Insecta > Diptera > Dolichopodidae > Poecilobothrus > Poecilobothrus nobilitatus. The sequence goes on from OX352772.1 coordinate 87,845,445, forward strand.
TTATTTACATGTTTAAAATAATTTTTATTTAGCATAAAATCTATATAATAAATTTGTTGATTAGATCACCTAGAACTTTTAAAAGAAAAAAGAATTTTATTATTTTTGCTTGGTTTATTTGTATTTTCTCATAGTTTCTCAAGTGAAATTTTCATCTCAATGAAATTTAAAAATACCCATTTTATTTCCCTCAATCTGAAAGATATTTTAACTAAAAACAAAAATTTTTCATTGTTTGTTTAACTTTTTATTTTACTCTATTTGTATTTTAAAAATGATTAATTATTTATCAAAAAATGTAAATTGAAATAAATTAAAAATAAAATTAAAAATTAAAATTAAAAAATTAAAATAAATTGTTATTGCTTTTCAGCAATAATGTATTCCTTTGTATCTTCTAAAAGTAGAAGTTTATTGTTTTTCTTCACAAGAAACAATTCTTCTTTCACAATGTCTCCAATACTTGTATCTTCTTCAAAAATTTTTGCGTATACGTCTGGCGCAAAAATAATATAGTTTTGAGTTTCGAAAACCCACTTTTCCTTCTTTTCTTTTGTCAAATATTTCCTAATTTTCTCAATAATATAGAACCGGAACGGTTCCATATCATTCTGCCACAAACATTTCTTAAAGTAGTTTATATTGTTTATTACATTACAGAAATTTGTGTATTTTCTTCTCTTGGAGGGGGATGGTCCTTGTTCTTGTTGAAGTTGTTGAGGTTGATGTTGTTGTGGCTGTTGTTGTAATTGTTGTTCTTGTTGTTGTTGCTGTTGCCTATGTTGCACATAATACTGCTGATACTCTTCTTGTTCATTTTTAGTCTTCCTTCTTTTTGCAGGAAGACGCCCGGACGAAACAGCATCATCAGGAGTATTTAAAACCATGGTGATGAATTTTTGAGCCATTTTTCTTTGTAATTATTGAAGTAAACTGTATATACAAAATTTCACTGTATTTATACTAGTTTACGACGTATTGCAGTTAGCTTTTGTTTTTGTTTTCAAAAACTATAATTTATTGAAATGGCATTTAGGTATTTAACCAAAGTGTTTCAAATTATGCTTTTTCTATTTTTAAATAGACTTAAGATCGTATTTTTATTTTTATTTTTATTTTTACAGAACTATAATTTATTAATATGTCTTGATTACAATGTTGCAAATTATAATTTTATTTCTTTTCAATTTTAAGATATACACAAGATCATGTTGTTTTTATTTTATTTTTAATATGTAAAACTATGACTTATCAAAATGGCAATTTACTACAATGTTGCAAATTAAATTCTTTTCAATTTTAAGATCGGTTTAAGTTTGCATTTTTGTGTTTGTTGTATTAAACTATAATTTAGCAAGATGTCTTTTGACTACAATGTTGCGAATTTTTTCAATTCTGTTTTCTTTTAAGTTGGATGTGGTTAGACTTAATATTTTTATACCCGTACGATAGGATCGGGTATAATAAAATTACTCCTCCGTTTGTAACACCTCGAAATAAGCGAGCTAGATATACCTTCAAAGGTATGGATCGGATCAGAAAAAAATTCTAAGACTTTTGAGCCATGTCCGTCCGTCCGTCCGTCAGCACGCTAACTCAAAAACTAAGAAAGCTAGAATCTTGAAATTTACACAAAATATTTTGGGAGTAATTTGTAGGTTCCCTATTTTTTTTTGTTGAGTTTGGACCAAGTCTTAGGGTAGCTCTCGAACACCTAACTTTTAGATCCCCACATTTTTTTTGCAATAGAGCTATGAAATTTTAACTACTGATAGATCTCACAAAAATATTAATTTTATTTTTATAACTTTTTTTGTAGCCCCACCCGTTACGGAGCTATAGCTCCCCAAAGGTTCAAAAAAGCTCTATATTTAAATTGTTATAGCACAAGTTGTATAAGGTATATCTTCATTTTGAAAACGGTAAACGATTACTACTTCCATTAGCTTTAAAAGTATATATACAATAAATATATATTTTTGGCATACGGTGTCTTAATTTACCGTTATGCAAAACTCAAATTTTGCAAAATTCTTTAACCCTTCCATCTTCTAAACGGTTAAAGTTGGAAACTTGAAATTTTGACAGAAGTTAGATCTTTGAAAATTAGTATGAGTCATTACAGAAATTTTTTTTGTATCACCCCCGGTTTAGGAGCTGTAAGGGGTCAAAAACTGAAAATTTTCTTATTTTTAAACACCTGTAACTTGAACACCTGTTAAATTTTTTTTGAAGTAATACACAAAAATTCAAGCTCCAACATTATACTTTTATTTCTGTTAACAACTTTTTTTAATAATATAGGGTTACTTTATAATTGACGAAAGTGTTACTTGATTTTTTCAAATTTTCTAACAAATTTCTTTAACGAATTTTTTCCATTTTGTTTTACTTGATAATTTGAAATTGTTGAGGATATAATGCGCAGTACAAAAAAATGTAATTAAATAAACAACATAACGGTTGCTTGAAGAATTTTTATTTATATGATATTAATATATATACATACTTACATAATATCATGTTTATTTACATATCGTATATGTCACTAGTGAATGAATGATAAGAGTATAGATGTATATTATATAGCGCCGTATTTACATACATATATGTATTTTATTGTACTTATAAGAAATTATTCTGTCAATGGAATATTTAAATATAATATAATATAATTTAAAATTATATTTACTGTTTTATACTTAGTAAATTTAATATACATTTACCGCTTAGTAGTAAATGGTACTAAAGAATATTTGAAAAAGTTTTGGATTGATAATCGTTATGTGGAAGGTTAGAATCTGCTTTTGAAGAATGTACATATAAACATATAGCTTGAATATATGTACAACCCATAGTTCTAGAAATTATAAAATTCACCCAAATTATTTTAAAATACTAAAATATTAAAAAAATAATATTGTAAGCAGAGTGACAGGCTGTGAACATACTAACGGTTCGTACGGGTATCTAAGAGTTGACAAAGTCAACTGTATTCTTCCTCGTTTTGTTTTAGTTTTTATGGAACTACATTTCATTAGAATATCTTTTAATTAGAACCTTATAAGAAGGAAAAACCGATATTATTCGTTAAGTCGTGTTTAGTTTCTCTATATAAAAAGATGTCTAAAAAATTTATTTTACAAAAATTTTTGAATTTAAGCTCGGTAAATTCGGAAATAATACGATATTCTATTGAGAATGTGAGTTCGACTTTTGTGAAACGGTATAATATACGCGGTCGTAAGATAAAATTTATCATTAAACCAGTACCAGATAATGTAGATCCAATAAATTGGATTAAAGGTGCTCTACACGATATTGTAAAAATACGAACGTAGGAAAAATGTGTATCCAGGCGATATGATTGGAATTACATTTTGGTGAGAAAGCTTCGATGAACGTGGCCCTGCATTCCTAAATTTTGAAATTGGCTAGGGAATTAAAATTTTCTGATATTTGGGATATAATTTCGAAAGTTTTTCAGAGTAACTCAGAAGGGAAGTACAACATAGTTTTAAATTAAAGAACTTTAATATGCTAATTTTTTATTTACTTTCTCTTCATATTTACAGGATTAAGTACGGACAAATTTTGTTTGGAAATTACGTATGTCAGGTTACCTGTTGGAAGCGGAAGGAGTAAAAAATTTATAAATTTTGAGCAGGAATCTATACAGAAAAAAAAGAAAAATATCCATCAGAAATGAGGATAATTTCTGTCTACCGCAAGCAATTATTGTCGCAATAGCAAAAATTGAAAATTATAAAGAATATAAAAAAGTGCTCAATGATACTGGAAAGCTTCAAACAGAAGTAGCTTTGTGGCTAATAAAAATATCAGGAGTATCTATCCCTTTGGAAGAGTGTGGAATACCTGAATTAAAAAAATTCCAGGATAGTTTAAAAATTTATAACATTGTTGTATATAAATATGGAACACAAGGTAGAGAAGTAATATTTGCTGGAGGCAATAGAGGTAAAACAATTAATTTGTTACACAATAAACATCATTACAATGTAATTGTTTCACTCACTGCTGCATTTTCTGTAGATTATTATTGCGGACAATGTCACATTCCACATCATCATCAAAATCAACATAGATGTTCAAAGAGCTGTCCTTGTTGTCAAAAGTCACCGATATGTTCTCAAAATATAAAAAATATATTATATAAGAACTGCAATCGTTCCTTTCGAGGTCAAATGTGTTTTGCGAATCATAAAGCCTCGACTTCAGTCAATATTAGCTTATGTGAGGAAATTAGAAAATGCAAAACCTTTTTGAGAAATTTTCTGTAAAATTTGCTTCAACTTTGTTCCAGAAGATCACCAATGTTACATTCAACAGGCCAAAAATAAGAGTAAAAGTAAGAATAAAGAAGAGAGCTTCCAATACATATTTTATGATTTTTTACATATTTATGAAAAAATTATGTCAACGGAAATAAAACAACACGAGCCAAATTTATGTGTCATTCAACAACGATGTCATATATGTATCGAAAACAATTCCATAGTTTTTTGTAGAGAAAGTTGCGGTTATAGAGAAAAACAGTTTGAAAAGGAATTTATAATAAACAACTTAATGGTGTACATTTTAAAATTGAGAAACACATTTAAGCATATTACTGTCATTGCTCACAACGGACAGGCTTTTGATCACCAATTTATCTGAAACTATATCTTCAATGAAACCTCCATTCAACTAAAACTAATTATGCGAGGAACAAAAATTATACTTATGAAAGTAGATAATATAAAATTCATAGATTCGCTTAATTATTTTCCAATGGCACTTGCAAAATTGCCAAAAGCATTTAACTTAACAGCTACACTGAAAATGGCATTTTTCACATTTATTCAACACGACAAAAAATGAAAATTACGAAGGATGTTTACCAGAAATGAAATATTATTCCCCTGATACATTGAAAGAAGGTGAACGCGAAGAGTTTGGAAAATGGTATGAAGAAAATAAGAACTATAAATTCAATATGCAGAAGAAGATTAAGGAATATTGTGCCAGTGACGTAAGAATTTTGGCTGAAGCATGTGTGATTTTAGGAAAATGTTCTTAGAAGAATGCAAAGTTGAATCATTTTTGGAAGCTACAACAATAGCATCTGCATGTAACCTCGCATATCGTCGAAATTTTATGAAACCTAATACAATAGGTATCATTCCTAAAAATGGATACAGACTACGAGATAAACATTGAAAAATTGCCATACAGTGGTTAATTTGGGAACAAGATTCACGGCAAATTAATTTGGAATGTGTATCAAATGATATAGAAAAAATTGTTGGGGGCTTTAAGGTAGATAGTTATTGTGAAAAAACTAAAGAAATGTTTGAATTTTATGGATGTTATTACCACGGGCATCCAAAATGTTTAACAAGCAATCGAGATGCGAGCTTATGCAATAGTAACAACGATACACTTAACCAAAAGTATGAAAGAACGGTAGTTAGAGCCGAACACCTCAAAAGTCTTGGATACAGCTTAATTGAAATGTGGGAATGTGAATTTCGTGAACAAATGAGATATAATAAAAATATGGACTACTTGCAAAATCATCCATTAATTAATATTACACCTTTAAACCCCAGAGATGCATTTTATGGAAGAAGAACTGGAAATACGTATACACATTATAAATGTAAAGCTGGAGAAAAAATTAAATATATAGATGTGTGTTCTTTGTATCCATATGTTTGCAAACGGGGAAAATTTCCAGTTTTTCAATATATGTTGGACAGGATGCTTGTTCAAAACTGAACTTAGAAATGGTCGATGGAATCATTAAATGTAAAATTTTACCGCCAACTGATTTACTACATCCAGTTCTTCCAATTAAACAAAATAATAAGCTAATGTTTTCGTTATGCAAAATTTGCAGCGAAGAAAAACATATAGGTGAATTTTGTCAACATTGTGATGATCAAAGAGCTTTAATAGGGACATGGGTAATAGATGAAGTTTTAAAAACTATTGAAATGAATTATCAACTTCTGAACATTTATGAGGTTTGGGAATATAAAACGATAAAGGATGATAAACTGAATAATGTTGATGGTTTATTTACCGCCATGATGAATAAATTTATCAAAATAAAACAACAAGCTTCAGGTTGGCCTCTCGATTGTCTAAGTGAGAAAGACAAAGAAAGATATATAAAAAAATTTTTCAATATGGAAGAAATTAAATTAGAATATCATAAAATTGTTAACAATCCCATCATAAATCAAATCATAAAATTGTTAATTGGTTTAAGATCTTTTGCCAAAATAATTTTAAATTCATTTTGGGGAAAATTTGGACAGAAAGAGAACCAGCAACAAACTACCATTTTAAATCAGCCGTTTGAATTTTATAAAATGTTAACAAATCCTTCTATAGAGGTATGTTAAATTCTACCTATAAATGAAGAAAATATAGTGGTGAGTTGGCAATACAAAGATGAAGTTGAAACTTCTTTACCAACTGTTAACGTTAGCATAGCAGCTTTCACAACAACACAAGCTCGTCTTAAACTTTACACTTATTTGGAGAAGCTTGATAATGGAGTTTTATATTATGACACTGATTCTGTCATTTATACATCTCGAAAAGACAAATTTGATCCCCCAATAGGGGAATTTGTAGGAGACATGACAGATGAAATAGAGTGCTTTAGTGCTGGAAGTTACATAACAGAGTTTGTCTGTGGAGGTCCTAAAAATTATGCATACGAAGTGTACTGCACAAAAGATAGCAGCAGAAAATTTGTATGCAAAGTAAAAGGAATGCGTTTAAGTTATCAGGCTTCACAAAAAATTGATCAAAGAAGCGATTTTAAATCCTGCAGAAAACGAAAATATCCTTGTAATTTCAGATAATATTCGTAGAAATAAAGTACACGAAGTACTACGAAGTACAGTTCGCGAAATAAAAAAATATTATCCTAAATCAGAAAAACGGAAATTTAATGAAGATGGTAGTTCTTTTCCATATGGATATAAACGACTGCAAAAAGAATATTAAAAAATAAAAACAAATAAAACTAGAATTTGATATTATGTTAGAATTTCTATAAAACAAATCACTATAAATGCAAAATGTACTATAAATACTTAATAACTTTACAATTATTTAAATAATGTCTTTTTTATTTATCCAAGTATTTTTCGCCAACATTTAATATATTTTCTATACTTTTTTAAGACATTTTGATTTCGAGTGTTTCTGTTATGTATTATTCTATTAAGGATAAAATTATGTTTGATTTCATTCAAAATTATTTTAAAAGCAATTAAATACAATTCACGTTCACATAAGTTATTAAAGCTAATATTAGGGTTAGTGTATAAAAAATTAGTAGGATGGGTTCTTGCATAGTTATGAATAATTTTAATCGGCCTTTTATTAAGTATGTCTAAGTAGGTAAAGAGGCAGTCTGTCATGGGAAAAAATCATGTCATATCGCACCGATATCGCACGACCTATATTTTGATTGATGGGTTAATAATAGGTCATTCTTGGTTAGTAGGTCAAAAACTTGTTTTGATTGTTTTGGTTTTGGTTGCAAGATAGGTTATAAGTGTGGGTTGATAACTTATAAGTTCCAAGTGGTTGTATAGTAGGAAGTGATGGTTGTTGGTACTGTGGAAGTTGTCAGGCAAGGTTAATGAACTGAATAAGTTTAGGATAATTAGGTTTTCTCAAAAAATTGATTGGTACTGTTTAATAGGATATCATACAAATAGTAAGAAAATAATTTGTTTTTCAAGTCAAATCAATTTTTTATTTTTTCTTCGCATGCTTAATAAAATATATGTATGTAGGTAAAAATAGATATAAAAGAATCGAAAAAAACTTGATTTTATTATTGCACAAAAATATTCATAGATACTTTTGAATATTAAGATGAACAATAATAAAATAAAAACGAAAATGTAAACAAGAAGTACAAAGTGTATTTCATTTTTAGTTTTGTTTTATTAAAAGAAGATTAATTATTAAAAGTTGTTATTATAGTTTTAAAGTTGCAAAAATAAAAATAAGAAAAATATGTTATTTTTAGAATATGTGTTGTTTATCATTGTACTATATTTTGTTGTAAATTGTTGTAATACCTTGAACAATTAAGACTTATGTATTATAAGTATGTACACATTAAAAATATTTTGCATTCTTTTAATTTCTGTTTACTTGGTGTAAAATAAATTGTAAAAACTAGTTTGACTCTTTCAAACAATTTAAAACTTATGAATACAAATGCTAAAAAAAAAAAGAAAAAATTATGGAATTATTCTGTATGGCTGTAATGTAAGATTTCTTTTTCTACTCTATAGGAACATTGAGAAAATAACCGGAAATCTAAAATTTAAAGAGAAAAGCAAAAAAAATGTAGATTTATTGGGCAACCTGTTTTTCTGCTGACATAAAGAAATAACATTGAAAAACAAATGATACGATTTAGAAGTGTACCTATAACTATTTGCGGATTTTTTCTTCTTTCTTTATTTAAAGAAGAAAAAGGAAACAAAAACCATTAATTATATTTTTTATTTTTATTGGTTTTGTTCATGAAAAAAATGATTGAAAAAAAAAATAAAAAGAAGACAAACGAGAATTTGAAAATGTGTAAGATACTTACTTATTAACTTTATTTTATGTTGTGTTATCTGCATGGAAAAAATAAGTTCAAAGTCAGGTTAATCACTTTTGGTACCTATTTTGAAAACATAAGAATATAAAAATAAAAACAGATTTATTTACATGTTTAAAATAATTTTTATTTAGCATAAAATCTATATAATAAATTTGTTGATTAGACGACCTAGAACTTTTAAAAGAAAAAAGAATTTTATTATTTTTGCTTGGTTTATTTGTATTTTCTCATAGTTTCTCAAGTGAAATTTTCATCTCAATGAAATTTAAAAATACCCATTTTATTTCCCTCAATCTGAAAGATATTTTAACTAAAAACAAAAATTTTTCATTGTTTGTTTAACTTTTTATTTTACTCTATTTGTATTTTAAAAATGATTAATTATTTATCAAAAAATGTAAATTGAAATAAATTAAAAATAAAATTAAAAATTAAAATTAAAAAATTAAAATAAATTGTTCTTGCTTTTCAGCAATAATGTATTCCTTTGTATCTTCTAAAAGTAGAAGTTTATTGTTTTTCTTCACAAGAAACAATTCTTCTTTCACAATGTCTCCAATACTTGTATCTTCTTCAAAAATTTTTGCGTATACGTCTGGCGCAAAAATAATATAGTTTTGAGTTTCGAAAACCCACTTTTCCTTCTTTTCTTTTGTCAAATATTTCCTAATTTTCTCAATAATATTGGAACGGTTCAATATCATTCTGCCATCATTCTGCCGGAACGGTTCCATATCATTCTGCCACAAACATTTCTTAAAGTGGTTTATATTGTTTATTACATTACAGAAATTTGTGTATTTTCTTCTCTTGGAGGGGGATGGTCCTTGTTCTTGTTGAAGTTGTTGAGGTTGATGTTGTTGTAATTGTTGTTCTTGTTGTTGTTGCTGTTGCCTATGTTGCACATAATACTGCTGATACTCTTCTTGTTCATTTTTAGTCTTCCTTCTTTTTGCAGGAAGACGCCCGGACGAAACAGCATCATCAGGAGTATTTAAAACCATGGTGATGAATTCTTGAGCCATTTTTCTTTGTAATTATTGAAGTAAACTGTATATACAAAATTTCACTGTATTTATACTAGTTTACGACGTATTGCAGATAGCTTTTGTTTTTGTTTTCAAAAACTATAATTTATTGAAATGGCATTTAGGTATTTAACCAAAGTGTTTCAAATTATGCTTTTTCTATTTTTAAATAGACTTAAGATCGTATTTTTATTTTTATTTTTATTTTTACAGAACTATAATTTATTAATATGTCTTGATTACAATGTTGCAAATTATAATTTTATTTCTTTTCAATTTTAAGATATACACAAGATCATGTTGTTATACCCGTACGATAGGATCGGGTATAATAAAATTACTCCTCCGTTTGTAACACCTCGAAATAAGCGAGCTAGATATACCTTCAAAGGTATGTATCGGATCAGAAAAAAATTCTAAGACTTTTGAGCCATGTCCGTCCGTCCGTCCGTCCGTCCGTCCGTCAGCACGCTAACTCAAAAACTAAGAAAGCTAGAATCTTGAAATTTACACAAAATATTTTGGGAGTAATTTGTAGGTTCCCTATTTTTTTTGGTTGAGTTTGGACCAAGCCTTAGGGTAGCTCTCGAACACCTAACTTTTAGATCCCCACATTTTTTTTGCAATAGAGCTATGAAATTTTAACTACTGATAGATCTCACAAAAATATTAATTTTATTTTTATAACTTTTTTTTGTAGCCCTACCCGTTACGGAGCTATAGCTCCCCAAAGGTTCAAAAAAGCTCTATATTTAAATTGTTATAGCACAAGTTGTATAAGGTATATCTTCATTTTGAAAACGTTAAACGATTACTACTTCCATTAGCTTTAAAAGTATATATACAATAAATATATATTTTTGGCATACGGTGTCTTAATTTACCGTTATGCAAAACTCAAATTTTGCAAAATTCTTTAACCCTTCCATCTTCTAAACGGTTAAAGTTGGAAACTTGAAATTTTGACAGAAGTTAGATCTTTGAAAATTAGTATGAGTCATTTCAGAAATTTTTTTTGTATCACCCCCGGTTTAGGAGCTGTAAGGGGTCAAAAACTGAAAATTTTCTTATTTTTAAACACCTGTAACTTGAACACCTGTTAAAATTTTTTTGAAGTAATACACAAATATTAAAGCTCCAACATTATACTTTTATTTCTGTTAACAACTTTTTTTAATAATATAGGGTTACTTTATAATTGACGAAAGTGTTACTTGATTTTTTCAAATTTTCTAACAAATTTCTTTAACGAATTTTTTCCATTTTGTTTTACTTGATAATTTGAAATTGTTGAGGATATAATACGCAGTACAAAAAAATGTAATTAAATAAACAACATAACTTTTGCTTGAAGAATTTTTATTTATATGATATTAATATATATACATACTTATATAATATCATGTTTATTTACATATCGTATATGTCACTAGTGAATGAATGATAAGAGTATAGATGTATATTATATAGCGCCGTATTTACATACATATATGTATTTTATTGTACTTATAAGAAATTATTCTGTCAATGGAATATTTAAATATAATATAATATAATATTTAAAATTATATTTACTGTTTTATACTTAGTAAATTTAATATACATTTACCGCTTAGTATTAAATGGTACTATAGAATATTTGAAAAAGTTTTGGATTGATAATCGTTATGTGGAAGGTTAGAATCTGCTTTTGAAGAATGTACATATAAACATATAGCTTGAATATATGTACAACCCATAGTTGTAGAAATTATAAAATTCACCCAAATTATTTTAAAATACTAAAATATTAAAAAAATAATATTGTAAGCAGAGTGACAGGCTTTGAACATACTAACGGTTCCTACGGGTATCTAAGAGTTGACAAAGTCAACTGTATTCTTCCTCGTTTTTATTTTATTTTTAATATGTAAAACTATGACTTATCAAAATGGCAATTTACTACAATGTTGCAAATTAAATTCTTTTCAATTTTAAGATCGGTTTAAGTTTGCATTTTTGTGTTTGTTGTATTAAACTATAATTTAGCAAGATGTCTTTTGACTACAATGTTGCGAATTTTTTCAATTCAGTTTTCTTTTAAGTTGGATGTGGTTAGACTCAATATTTTTTTGTTGTAGTTTTTATGGAACTATAATTCATTAGAATATCTTTTAATTAGAACCTTATAAGAAGGAAAAACCGATATTATTCGTTAAGTCGTGTTTAGTTTCTCTATATAAAAAGATGTCTAAAAAATTTATTTTACAAAAATTTTTGAATTTAAGCTCGGTAAATTCGGAAATAATACGATATTTTATTGAGAATATGAGTTCGACTTTTGTGAAACGGAATAATATACGCGGTAGTAAGATAAAATTTATCATTAAACCAGTACCAGATAATGTAGATCCAATAAATTGGATTAAAGGTGCTCTACACGATATTGTAAAAGATGGTACGAAAAATTTGTATCCAGGCGATATGATTGGAATTACATTTTGGTGAGAAAGCTTCGAAGAACGTGGCCCTGCATTCCTAAATTTTGAAATTGGCTAAGGAATTAAAATTTTCTGATATTTGGGATATAATTTCGAAAGTTTTTCAGAGTAACTCAGAAGGGAAGTACAACATAGTTTTAAATTAAAGAACTTTAATATGCTAATTTTTTATTTACTTTCTCTTCATATTTACAGGATTAAGTACGGACAAATTTTGTTTGGAAATTACGTATGTCAGGTTACCTGTTGGAAGCGGAAGAAGTAAAAAATTTATAAATTTTGAGCAGGAATCTATACAGAAAAAAAAGAAAAATATCAATCAGAAATGAAGATAATTTCTGTCTACCGCAAGCAATTATTGTCGCAATAGCAAAAATTGAAAATTATAAAGAATATAAAAAAGGCTCAATGATACTGGAAAGCTTCAAACAGAATTAGCTTTGTGGCTAATAAAAATATCAGGAGTATCTATCACTTTGGAAGGGTGTGGAATACCTGAATTAAAAAAATTCCAGGATAGTTTAAAAAATTATAACATTGCTGTATATAAATATGGAACACAAGGTAGAGAAGTAATATTTGCTGGAGGCAATAGAGGTAAAACAATTAATTTGTTACACAATAAACATCATTACAATGTAATTGTTTCACTCACTGCTCCATTTTCTGTAGATTATTATTGCGGACAATGTCACATTCCACATCATCATCAAAATCAACATAGATGTTCAAAGAGCTGTCCTTGTTGTCAAAAGTCACCCATATGTCCTCAAAATATAAAAAATATATTATATAAGGACTGCAATCGTTCCTTTCGAGGTCAAATGTGTTTTGCGAATCATAAAGCCTCGACTTCAGTCAATATTAGCTTATGTGAGGAAATTAAAAAATGCAAAACCTGTCTAAAAGTTTATAAAGCAGGAAAAAAACATACATGTGGAGAAATTTTCTGTAAAATTTGCTTTAACTTTGTTCCAGAAGATCACCAATGTTACATTCAACAGGCCAAAAATAAGAGTAAAAATAAGAATAAAGAAGAGAGCTTCCAATACATATTTTATGATTTTTTACATATTTATGAAAAAATTATGTCAACGGAAATAAAACAACACGAGCCAAATTTATGTGTCATTCAACAACGATGTCATATATGTATCGAAAACAATTCCATAGTTTTTTGTAGAGAAAGTTGCGGTTATAGAGAAAAACAGTTTGAAAAGGAATTTATAATAAACAACTTAATGGTGTACATTTTAAAATTGAGAAACACATTTAAGCTTATTACTGTCATTGCTCACAACGGACAGGCTTTTGATCACCAATTTATCTTAAACTATATCTTAAATGAAACTTCCATTCAACCAAAACTAATTATGCGAGGAACAAAAGTTATACTTATGAAAGTAGATAATATAAAATTCATAGATTCGCTTAATTATTTCCCAATGGCACTTGCAAAATTGCCAAAAGCATTCAACGTAAGAGGGTTATTACAACTGAAAAAGGGTTATTTTCCGCATTTATTCAACACGACAAAAAATGAAAATTACGAAGGATGTTTACCAGAAATGAAATATTATTCTCCTGATACAATGAAAGAAGGTGAACGCGAAAAGTTTTTAAAATGGTATGAAGAAAATAAGAACTATAAATTCAATATGCAGAAGAAGATTAAGGAATATTGTGCCAGTGACGTAAGAATTTTGGCTGAAGCATGTGTGATTTTAGGAAAATGTTCTTAGAAGAATGCAAAGTTGAATCATTTTTGGAAGCTACAACAGTAGCATCTGCATGTAACCTCGCATATCGTCAAAATTTTCTGAAACCTAATACAATATAGTATCATACAATAGGTATCATTCCTAAAAATGGATACAGACTACGAGATAAACATTGAAAAATTGCCATACAGTGGTTAATTTGGGAACAAGATTCACGGCAAATTAATTTGGAATGTGTATTAAATGATAGAGAAAAAATTGTTGGGGGCTTTAAGGTAGATGGTTATTGTGAAAAAACCAAAGAAATATTTGAATTTTATGGATGTTATTACCACGGGCATCCAAAATGTTTAACAAGCAATCGAGATGCGAGCTTATGCAATAGTAACAACGATACACTTAACCAAAAGTATGAAAGAACGGTAGTTAGAGCCGAACACCTCAAAAGTCTTGGATACAGGTTAATTCAAATGTGGGAATGTGAATTTCGTGAACAAATGAGGTATAATAAAAATATGGACTACTTGCAAAATCATCCATTAATTAATATTATACCTTTAAACCCCAGAGATGCATTTTATGGAGGAAGAACCGGAAATACGTATACACATTATAAATGTAAAGCTGGCGAAAAAATTAAATATATAGATGTGTGTTCTTTGTATCCATATGTTTGCAAACGAGGAAAATTTCCAGTTTTTCAATATATGTTGGACAGGATGCTTGTTCAAAACTGAACTTAGAAAAGGTCGATGGAATCATTAAATGTAAAATTTTACCGCCAACTGATTTACTACATCCAGTTCTTCCAATTAAACAAAATAATAAGCTAATGTTTTCGTTATGCAAAATTTTGCAGCGAAGAAAAACATATAGGTGAATTTTGTCAACATTCTGATGATCAAAGAGCTTTAATAGGGACATGGGTAATAGATGAAGTTTTAAAAACTATTGAAATGAATTATCAACTTCTGAACATTTATGAGGTTTGGGAATATAAAACGATAAAGGATGATAAACTGAATAATGTTGATGGTTTATTTACCGCCATGATGAATAAATTTATCAAAATAAAACAACAAGCTTCAGGTTGGCCTCTCGATTGTCTAAGTGAGAAAGACAAAGAAAGATATATAAAAAAATTTTTCAATATGGAAGAAATTAAATTAGAATATCATAAAATTGTTAACAATCCCATCATAAATCAAATCATAAAATTGTTAATTGGTTTAAGATCTTTTGCCAAAATAATTTTAAATTCATTTTGGGGAAAATTTGGACAGAAAGAGAACCAGCAACAAACTACCATTTTAAATCAGCCGTTTGAATTTTATAAAATGTTAACAAATCCTTCTATAGAGGTATGTTAAATTCTACCTATAAATGAAGAAAATATAGTGGTGAGTTGGCAATACAAAGATGAAGTTGAAACTTCTTTACCAACTGTTAACGTTAGCATAGCAGCTTTCACAACAACACAAGCTCGTCTTAAACTTTACACTTATTTGGAGAAGCTTGATAATGGAGTTTTATATTATGACACAGATTCTGTCATTTATACATCTCGAAAAGACGAATTTGATCCCCCAATAGGGGAATTTGTAGGAGACATGACAGATGAAATAGAGTGCTTTAGTGCTGGAAGTTACATAACAGAGTTTGTCTGTGGAGGTCCTAAAAATTATGCATACGAAGTGTACTGCACAAAAGATAGCAGCAGAAAATTTGTATGCAAAGTAAAAGGAATTCGTTTAAGTTATCAGGCTTCACAAAAAATTAATCAAAGAAGCGATTTTAAATCCTGCAGAAAACGAAAATATCCTTGTAATTTCAGATAATATTCGTAGAAATAAAGTACACAAAGTACTTACAGTTCGCGAAATAAAAAAATATTATCCTAAATCAGAAAAACGGAAATTTAATGAAGATGGTAGTTCTTTTCCATATGAATATAAACGACTGCAAAAAGAATATTAAAAAATAAAAACAAATAAAACTAGAATTTGATATTATGTTAGAATTTCTATAAAACAAATCACTATAAATGCAAAATGTAAATAAATACTTAATAACTTTACAATTATTTAAATAATGTCTTTTTTATTTATCCAAGTATTATGTGTGTCATCAAAACCTAGCCATTTAGCAAAAAGAAAAAGACAACGATATATACATACTTTCACAAAATATTCGACGTAATAAAGAGCATAAAGTTATCGCAGTTCCTGAAATAAAAAAATATCAAACTAGGTGAGAAAAATGTAAATTTATGGAAGATGGTAGTTCATTTCCCTATCGATATAAAAGATCTAATGGTAATAATTAAATAGAAATATAATGTTTAAATTTTTATTTAAAAATTTTAGTATAAATAGCACAAATAAATATCAAATATGTTCAAATTTATTAAATACTATTTTTTTATTAATCCAAGTATTATGATCATCATTGAACCCTAACCATTTAACAAAAACTTTATTACCTTGTTTTTTAATAATTTTTTCCACCAGGTAAGAATTTGGATATTTAACAGGAGTGAGTTTCTCTTTGTAGAAACCACCTGAAATAGGATTATTTTTATAATCTGATAATTGATATGTAACAGGATAAGTATTATTGATTTTATCAATCTTAAATACTTCAGTTGACCAATTCGGTTGATAACTTTTTTCGAAATGTCCTTTATATTTACTTATTCTTACAAAATTTCCAACTTTATATTTACTTTTTTGAAAAATTTTAGGCTCAGTATATACATTTTTTAGAATTTTTTTTTTTGTTTTTCTTTGTAATTTTTTCAGGAGGAAGTTTTGTTGTGCTATGTTTTGTTGAATTATACTGCTTTATTAATGATTGTACAATAGGTAACCATTTATAATTCCCGTTTAAACTAAATTTTTTCCACATAGAATTTTTTTAATGTACGGTTAAATCGTTCAACAATTGATGCTTTTAATTCGCTAAATGTGTGATAATGTTTGATTGATTTTTCTTTCATATAATTTTGAAATTGTGAATTAAAAAATTCCGTGCCTTGATCAGAGTGAATATTTTTTGGTATAACTTTAGCTCTACTAATAATTGATTTTAAGGCATTTAAAACATTTGCAGCATTTTTTTTTTCCACAGGTTCAGCATAGGCATATTTGGAAAAAATATCAATGACCATCAACATATATTTATATCCATTATTAAATTTTCGATAAGGTAACATTTCGACTAAATCGATTTGCCATGAGTTATTTAAACCTTTCTGCTTGAATTTTCTTCTAAGAAATTTACGTCTTGCCTGTCTATGAATTTCAGTTACTATTTGGGATCTTGACATTTAAACAATTATGTCAATTAATTTTAAAAATGCTAAAGGTATGAAGATAATAATTACAGTATATAAAATAATAGACCAAAGCATGATTTAAACTAACCATTTGTTTGAATCTATTCTGCTTTTATACTTTTCTACATGAGTATATAAGCGAGCTTTTATTTGTAATTTTAATTAATTTCCATTCTGACTCTAAAATGCAAGCTGATTCTACAACATATCCATTTGCCGAAACTGCCAGAGTAAATACTGAAAGAAGGAATTGAAGAACAAATTGAAGAAGAAGAGGAAGAAGTTCAGTTTCCTCAAATTTGGAATGTAAATAATCAGCAGGGAGATCCTGATTATTTCAATGATTTAATAATCCTAAATAATTTTAATTAAATAATACAATTAAAAATATTTCTCTATCTAAATATATAAATAAAAAAAAAATTATTATATTATTTGTTGTGATTTATTTTATTTGTTTTTATGTAGTATATTACAGATTTTTTCTTTTAGAATTACAGGAATTCCAAAAAATAGTCTTAAATAATTGCATTGTACATTAAAACGTTGCATTGGTATATAAATTTCTTGTTGTAACTTTAATACCTGTTTTTATAACATAATTTCAGATATTCTCCAACATATTCTTTTACATTTAACTCAGCTGTTTTATTATAGGTTATTACTGCGTGAAGAAACTCGTTCAAATTGTAAACATTTTCTGCTTCTTCTCTGTTAATAGTTATGCTTTGCCCGTTCGCCGATCTTAGCCCATAATGAAAACACTGTTTTATATCTTTGATCATCTGTTCTTCGAGTTTTTTGTTAAATTGGTAATAAAATTTATTCCATTCATGAAATTTTAAAGCATTTGTCTTTTTACCAATACGATGAAATATGCTTGAAACTTCAAACGATTCACAATCAAACCCAACAGAAATTTTAATGTATGACTCTTATTGAGAAAATAAGTATAACTTAGCAATAAATTTGTCGTTTGACCTGGTTCCTCCATTGCTTTAAATTTACTAAAAATTGTTTATGTTGCTTTTTATTTATACGATTTAGGAGTACAGGTTTGTAACGAGTTATATTTTCCAAATACATGTTAAAAAGTATTTAGAATCAATTTGTCGTTTTCTACATAATTTCTTTTATTAAAATTTTTTAAAAAAGCGTTCATACTATAACCGCAGCATATATACCACGTATAGACACAACAATATTGTCCACATACATCTGAGTTACTTTGTAATTATTTCTCATTAAAAATTATATATTTGTTTTTTAAGTAACTCAAAATTTCTAATTTATTAGGTTTTCTACCAAAAGAATCAAAGTATTCAATACAACCATTCTTGGGAATATAAATAGTTAACCAATGTGTTCTCGGTTCTTTTGCTTTATCAGTGTTTACAATTAAAAAATTTTGTCTTTTAATTATTTTGGGGAATTGATCTAAAGCAAAAACTCCTTTGAAAAATTTACGTGTGTTCTTATTACATTTTAATACATTACTTATTTCTAAAGTATTCATCAATCAAATTGACACAAGTCATAAACTTTTGTTTTTTCTTTAATGTTCTTTATAATAATATCAAATTTTGCAAGTGTTTGACAGAGCTCTTTATTTAATCTATCATTATACACAGCTCCAAAAGAATAATTTTCAAAATCGTCATTTATAAAATCCCTAGTTGGAAATTTATACTTGAGCTCTTTTACAAACTTTTTACAAGGTTCTTTAATACCAACTATACAAATATCTTTCGCAAATAAGGTACTATTATCATCACAACAAAATGTTACATCCAGAAGTGCACAAGACAATGACATTTTGCCAAATATTCATATTTACTTTTATGTATGCTATTTATAGGTTTGTGAATATATTTTGATTTTTATCAATTTGTATGCTTGCATCAAATTCTCCACAAACAATAGCAGTGAGTGTAGATGTAAGTGGTTTTGATAGCCTTGCCTCAATTCTAAAAGGTACCCTGGTTTAGTAAACCTTGACATACTTCATTTCCAGATGCATCTGGAGTTAAATCAAAAGCTAGTATAGAAAATCCATTACCAAACATAAACTTTGTTATCTGATGACCTTTATCATTGTGGTAAATTCCAGTTCCTGAAAAAAGTGTACTGTATGCTCTTGTACAGGAATTATTTTCATCTGAAAAACTGGTTTCAATTGCTGAATTCGGTATTTGAACACCATTTACGTTTAACACAAATTGTGAAATATCAAAATGTTTACCCATAAGTTCCACTATATTCCTATTATGATACAATTTTTGGCGCTCTTTTGAACCATTATTATCAGATTTAGCTATATTTTCTTTATCTAAAATCCATCCTACACATTCTAAATGAGTTGCAGCAGCATCTGTACCATAATTTAATAAAGATTCAATATAAGCTCTATAGTGATAATTTCCATCAGATGGTGTTATATTTTTACCATTTAATTGAACATTACATTGTTTTATTAAAGAATGTAAAATGTTATTAACTACACTTGGTTGTGTTATTTTTCCTTCAGCATTTTTATCATTATTCCATTGTGTTCCATCTCTCTTTAAGATCTGTATGTATATCTCTATATCTATCTCCATGACCCAGTGAAACAAATTCAATAGTTGAAGGGTTGTCTAAAGAAGCAATAGGATTGTAGGAAACTTCTTCAGATCGTAAAATGCTAGACTGAATGGGTTGAGTTTTAAAAGTATCCAACTCAGATTTCATACACTCAATCATAATTAATTAAAAATATCTTGTTGTTTCCTTTTGTTATTATCTTTGCGGCGTTTTGACGAAAAATAGTTTAAATTTTTAATGAATGGTCGTTTTATAGCTTTTCGTTTTCTTTTACCAGAACCATACATTTCATTCAGTTTTCGTACGGTACCAAGTCGTACATTTTTAACAATCTCTTTACTACGATCTTGCATAACTTCTTTTACATTTGCACCAGATGCAATATCAGATAAAGCATTGATACCAGAATTAATAACCTCTTTTTTCAAGATATCAGCCCCTGAAGTAAATAATGGTTTCAAATATCTAAAAAGTCCCCCAAAATAGCTTCCCAATCCACGACCTCTTTGAAAAGATACGGTTGAATGTAATAAAGGGCCGATATCATCAAGTTCTCTACCAGATTGAATTAAATAATACTTATAGTATACTCTCTCCATAATGAATAAAATAAAATAATATATAGTTTTGTAAAATCGCTTTTATTTATACTTTTTTAAAATGTAATACAATTTTTGTTGGAATTGAACTATTGGAAAAGTTTATCTTATATCCATATTTATCACATAAAAGTAATGAAATGTTATTAAATGATTTCTCCACATTGCAATATTGAATATTACTGAATTCTTTTACAGTATCAGTGAAAGAATTTTGTATGTTAACAGATCTTAAACACCTTATATCTTTATCACCTATTTTTTGCGGTTCAATTATATCTGTGTATATAAAAAACATATCTGGTTTACTAATGGGCATCAATTGTACACTATCTATAAAAGTTTTGAAAGCTTCTATTACACGTGATTTATATTTTTTAAAATCTGTAATTTTAAAAGATACTTGATTGAAACATGTTGTCAAAAGTCCTTCCAGGGTATAAGCTCTTATTTTTATATCTATTTTAGACTTAGTAACACATATTGTGATGTAACTAAAATTTTTACGCAATCTCCTCAGCTTTTGTTGGTTGTGTATAATGAACTTCATCGTTTATAAAATTAAAAATTCCCCAAATCAACTTCTTTTCTTGTTCAACTTCTTTTCTTGTAAACCTATTAAGTGGGCGTATATTTTGAATTAGTGTTGGTAGTAGAAAAACTTTCCAGTCGCATATCATTTGTTTTTCTATGTATGGAATATATGATGTTCCAACTCCTATCATATCTTTCTGCATACCTTTAATAAATATTTGAGTACTTTTTTCCCATTCTTCACCACGAAATCATTAACATACATTTCTGAAATACCGACTTTCCACCTTGAATCACACATGTATTTATTCATTTTATTTGTAAAAGATGATAATGAATTTTTTGGATAATAGTTCATAGATGAATCACTGAGTAAAGTGACATAAAATTCATCTTTTACTTGTATGTTGTCCATGAGCTTGCGGATTTATTCTTACGAATTGGAAAATTAAGTTCTGTTTGAGTATTACCTACTGCTGAGCTTAAAACACGTCTTGATGAATTATTCAACTCTTTATTATTTATAGTTTTTTATTATTTCGTTGGTGGGGCTTGGACTGTCTAAGGGAACAGTTATAATGTCTCCGGTATCAGTTTCAAAAATTTATACATTTTGATTTCTAATTGATTTTCTTTTTCTAAGACGTTCTCCAACTGAAGCAGCTGACAATGCTTTTGTTAAAACATTTTCCTGAATTTCATCATCAAATACTTCGTGTAAAATAGTACGCCTATTTATAAATGTGCGCCAAGTTGTTCTTCCACAAAAAAATACTTTATTTTTAATTTAATTTGTAATCCAATTTTGCTCCTCTTCTTTCTACTGCTTAAATACGAATGAATGTTAAAATTACTATATTAACTTAAACTAAAATTATATTACTGTATACTTAAATTAAAATTCCACTACGGTTTAAGTTCATTAACCTTTGTTATGTACAAAAAAAAAGTACCTATCATCATATGTTTTAATATATTTTGTATATAATGATGGTACATAACAAAAAAAGTGAGTAAGTGGATTTTAATTCGATACTCGTTTTAATTTATTCTTACAATTATATAACTCAATTTCTTAGAAAGCTTTTTAACAATAGTGTATGTAATTATTTATCTTTATCCAAAAGCTTTATATTATTTTGACATTTACAGAAATTTCTAAAATAAACACAAGTAAGTACATATTTAATTATTATAAATCTTAAAATTAATTTTTTATGTATTCAATTTCTAATTCATTTCTATTGTAGGTTTTAGATGAAATTCCAGATGATGCTGCTGTGATGTTCCAGCTCATTTAGATAAGTATAACTTTGTAACATACTTAGTTAGAATAAAGTTCTTTGTGTTTTGTTTTATTTCATTTTAGGTTAATGTTGCTTGTTTCTGGAACACTTCGTCATCAGGTTCTTTTTCATATACTTCTTCTTCTTCTTCAGGAACAACTTGTATTCCAACATTCTTGTATTCAGGAAAATGCGATTGAGTTTCCGCATCTATATACATTGGTTTTGCACGAGTTTGAGTACCTTTTGTTTCCGTAATTTTTATTTTCTCCTCTTTATTTCTAAGAAGTTGTCGTTTTTTGTTTCTTATTTTAAATAGATTTTGTCTGTATAAATACCATTTTTGAGTGTCCTTGAGATGTTTATTTAACAATATTTTTTTCATATTTTGATCCAACTCATTAAGTTCAACGTCGACATATTTCTTCATTTTCTCATAAATCTCAGGTTTTAAAATTGTCATTTTATTAAATGTTGTATTATTCATTTTATAAAATTTCCGATTATCCCTGATAGTATTGCACCCAAAAAGTGTAGCTAAAAATCCACCACGTTGAATAATGATTTTTCTTTTGCTATTTATAGATTTTTTCCCGCAAATAACTGATCTTAATTCTTTTTTATACTTTCGCAATTGGGTTGTTGCTTTTTTACTCAGATTACAATTACCTTTTAAAATATTTAAAGAGATTTCGCAAAATGTTTTTATTACTTTAAGGTCACAGCGTTTTATAATTACTTTCTGGAATTTTGGTTTAGAGGTCTTTAATAGGTGCAATATATGTCGATTGGTTTTCAAACGTTTCATATTCCTCCCCAAATTGTTCTAATTGATCTCTCGTAGAATAACACAAACCTTTTCCAAATATATCACTTCTTAATCGAAATATATCATTAACGTCTTGAGTAAGATCTATTAATATATAGCCATATGGAACTGACGTCACATCATTATATACTTTTTCAAATGTTTTAATTTGATTGGGATATATTAGGCGAGCTAGAGGTAATATCTGCGATTTATCTCTTGGATTTTTGAAAAGTACTAAATATTTACAGTTAAGTGAAATATCTCTTGAAAATTTACCCTGGTGAAAAACATTTTGTGTTACAAATATTACAGATAAATTTCTATGATGTGATCCTCTAGTAAATAAATCACATACATACTTATCATGAGAATTTAACATCATATCATCGATAATAATTAACAAAGGTTTTTGATTATCATTAAAATCTGGAATAGTGTTACTATATTCCATATCTTTGACATATTTTGGAACGGCATTTTTGTCTGTATTACACCAAATTATTCTATTAATATATGGTTGTATATTGTCTTTTTTATATTTTATTAAATTATGAATAAAAGTGGTTTTACCACAGCATGATGGACCAGCCACCATCATAGTAAACGGGTGAAACAGCATAGTTGTATTAGTTAAAAACTCTGTTAGTTAACTATTAGTTAGTTAACTAACTCTGTTAACCTATATTTATACGAAAAGCTCTTTTCCCAAAGTGAATATAAATGTAATTTAGTTATTCTATGGAACATTCTTCCATAAATCTTCGACATGGTTAAACAAGTTCTAATAGTTGACCTACAATTTTTGCAAGGAAATGAAAAGCAATATTTCCTAAAAGAGTTAGTCATACTTGAAAAAGGAAGTTTAATTCCAACTGCGTATTACTTAAAAGCACCGTATCCCGCAGAAGAATTTAGTCAGGATATGAAATATAATAACCAGTATTGCGAAAATAAAATTAATGGACTTAAATGGAATAACGGGTTAGTTGAATATTTAGATGTAAAATGTATATTAAAACACTATTTAGAGTCAGCTGAAAAAATGTATGTTAAAGGAGAACAAAAAAAACTTTTCCTTCAAAAGTACATTGACAGTGTTAAAATAGTAGATTTAAGCAGAAACTTGCCGTCATTACAAAAGATTTATAACTTTAAATCAAATTGTCCTATACACTTATCAAACAACAATTTCAGATGTGCTGTTAAAAATTGTTATAATGTATAATGTATCTTTTAAAGGAAAACATGTTAGATTAAGATTTTCAATTTTCATACTTGCACGATATGAATTTAAAAAATAAACCTAAACAAGTTCACTTCAACATTAAAAAAAAAATTCACATTATGCATGTATGGGAGTATGCTTACAGATTAACACGGAAAGGTTATTGGGAAGAGTACGCACGTGATACAAGTATATTTCAAAGACGTATAGAAAAAGTTGGTCTCACTATTTCAGCAATTTTAAGATCTGATCATCGCAATATTGTAAAAGTTTTTTCAAATAAATAAATATAAACATATAACTTATTCTGTTCTTATTTTTTATTTTTGTGTTTACTATAAATACCAAAAGCAATTAACTTATTTTTGTTCCTACCTTACAACATAAAACGAAGTGTAATATCAACTATAAAGTAAATGAAAGATTTCCGGTTATTTTCTCAATGTTCTTATAGAGTAGAAAAAGAAATCTTACATAACAGACATACAGAATACTTCCATAATTTTTTCTTTTTTTTTTTTTAGCATTTGCATTCATAACTTTATTTTACACCAGGTAAACAGAAATTAAAAGAATGCAAAATATTTTTAAAGTACATGTGTACATACTTATTATATATAAGTGTTAATTGTTCAAGGTATTACAACAAAATATAGTACAATGAGAAACAACACATATTCTAAAATTAATATATTTTTCTTATTATTATTTTTGCAACTTTAAAACTATAATAACAACTTTTAATAATTAATCTTCTTTTAATAAAACAAAACTAAAATTGAAATACATTTTGTACTTCTTTTTTACGTTTTCGTTTTCGTTTTCGTTTTTATTTTATTATTGTTCATCTTGATATTCAAAAGTATCTATGAATATTTTTGTGCAATAATAAAATCAAGTTTTTTTCGATTCTTTTATATCTATTTTTACCTATATACATATATTTTATTAAGCTTGCGAAAAAAAAATAAAAAAATTGATTTGACTTGAAAAAAAAAAATATTTTCTTACTATTTGTATGATATCCTATTAAACAGTACCAATCAATTTTTTGAGAAAACCTAATTATCCTAAACTTATTCAGTTCATTAACCTTGCCTGACAACTTCCACAGTACCAACAACCTTCACTTCCTACTATACAACCACTTGGAGCTTATAAGTTATCAACCCACACTTATAACCTATCTTGCAACCAAAACCAAAACAATCAAAACAAGTTTTTGACCTACTAACCAAGAATGACCTATAATTAAAACATCAATCAAAATGTAGGTCGTGCGATATCGGTGCGATATGGCATGATTTTTTCCCATGGCATACTGCCTTGTCTAATTTATTTATATAAGATTGTTATGCTCTTCTCCAAATGGCAGTCAAATATATAAATTGAGACTTTATATATGAGCAATCAATTTGATACATGCTTTCTTTATTTAAAAATTTTTGTAAACGTTTAAAAATAAAGATATACGGAGCGAGTTTTTTGATTACAAAATTAATGTGATCATACCACTTTAATTTGTTATCTAATATAAGACCAAGATAGTTAAAAAAATCTACAGTTTCTCTAATATTATTTCTGAAATAAAAATTTGAATTACTAAATTTTTTGTTTTGGAATATATAATTTTGGTTTTTTTTATATTCAGAACAAGACGATTTTTAGTGAGTCACTCATCAATGAAATTAAGATCATTATAAATAGCATTTTTCATTTCTTCCTCATTAGTTTCCGCGTATTTTAATACAGCATCGTCCGCATATAGTTGTATGGCTCCTTTTAAGTTTATACGGGATATGTCATCAATATATATTTTAAATAGAATAGCACACGAAATTGATCCCTGATCCTTATTACCTTGAATTACAACGTCTCCTATACGCTCCTTTTTGTATCCTATTCGTGAGATATGATTTAAAGAATGCAATGTGATTAGAGTTGTACTGCATATTAGAGAGCTTTAAAAGAAGAATGTTATTATCGACACAGTCAAATGCTTTTTTCAAATCGAGTTCAACAAACATACTTTTTGCTGTAAATTTTTTGGAAATGAAATCTGTTAGGCTTAGACAGGCCGAAGTTGTGTTAGATTTTTTCAAATTTGTATTGCTCTTCATGCAATATGTTATTATTTATTATAAATCTATCTAACCGTGCCTTAATTATAATTTCAAAAATTTTTGAAAACGCGCAAAGTATATATGTTATGAAATATGGGTCGGATATAGGTCGATAGTTATTTCGGTCTATGTTGCTTCCACTTTTAAAAATTGATGCTACAATAGCATTTTTGAGTGTGGTTGGGAAGACACAAGTTTGAAACATTGTGTTAATAAATTTGACTAACACCGGAGTTAAATAATTGGCAAATTTTTTGATAAACTTTGCCGAAATACAATCATAGCCGGTTGCAGCTTCAAGTCTTAGCATATTTATCACATTTTTTACTTCCTCTTTATTTGTTGGGTTTAACTGAAATTGATCATATATATTTCTAACAAAACTGCTAATATATTCACTATCAATTGGGTCTTCTGGAATATTTATTTCAGTTGTAATATTAACGAAGAAACCATACATGATATTAACTATTTCTTGCTTATTATCAATATTTTCATTCTTATGTTTGATTTCCCTAATGTTAGTATAGGAGAAATATGTTTATTATACATTATAAATCTATAAATATCCCATACTTCTCTGCTATTCTTTGGATCAGCAGCAATTTTATTAGAAAAATATTGTTTTTGGCCTCAAGTATTAATTTGGATACTTTGTTTTTATATTGGCGATATAGATCTTCTATATGCTTATCATTTGTATATTTTTTCCTAAATTTTAGATAAGAATCCCTAATTTTTATTTAATTAATTATATTATCTCTTCACTCTTCACTTTTTTTTCTTTTTCATGTTTTTTATAGGAATTGTTTTAGTGTAATTTTTACTAAAGTTAACCACTTTAAAATAATGCATTATATTAAAAAATAATGCATTACATATAATGAAATAACAAATATAATTCAAATTATTTGAATTACTTTGAATTATTTTGAATTACTTTTGAATTAAAAAAATATTTCAAAAATAATTCAAGTAATTCAATGAATTACTTTTTTTAATAAAAAAATATTTGACGAAAAAATAAAATACAGGTATTGTTGACCATTTATAACGTTTTCTGTTGTAAAATCTGTAAAATAAACATACAGAGAAGTTCGCCACTAGAATTGGGAATACTTCATAAACGGTGATAGATCACTGCTTTACAGATGTGATACAAAAACAATACTCTTTCCATGTAGTTGATACTTCTATGTCCGACGTTTTTAATCAGATACTTTTAATAAGTATAAATGAGAAAACATATAAAGAGAAAATAATCCAATTTAAAACAGTTGTTGAGTTTGATAAAATTTGCGAATGATCACTATCGTCCACTATAAATGTGCACAATAGATTTGATTACATTATTTTGCACATAAACCTCCTTTTATTAGTTTACATAGACGCTGCGATTTTGATCGATTTCGATATTGGCATCGAATTCTGCAAACACAATGCATGTTAATGTTGAAGTTAATGGCGCACTGACTCTTGCTTCAATCTTTACTACTCCCTGGTTTAATAATCTCTGGTATTTATCAGTTCCAGAACCATCTAGTGAAAATAGTTCTTTGAACTGATCTAGTGAAAATAGTTCTTTGACCTTTTGAAAATAGTTCTTTTGAAATTTGATGTCCTCTATCAGAATGATGTATACCTGTTCCACTAAATAATGTTAAATATGCACGAGAATTGCAAAGATTATTCAATATAAAACTTTTTTCAATTGCAGAGTTTGGTGTAGGCACTCCATTCACATCTAATTGAAATTGTGTAAGATTTTGAATATCGAAATGGTACGGATTTTTTGATCTTTTACCATTAAAATTTTCATTATTTACCATACAAAATACAAGAGCTTTTGGTATTTGCCCTATGAATATATTATCCAATGATATATTGGAAGTATTAGCTGGAATTGTAGATGTTTTGATTTCATTTATCGTATAAAAATATTTTGCTTTAGCCTTTTCCAATACCGTATTATGTGCTATCAACATGCTAGGATTAATTGTTAAATGTTTCATGTATAACGTAGCTTCGAGAATTTTTAAATAGCTTTCATCGGCATCGTTAGAAAAAATAAAAAAATCTTGTTTTTCTAAAGCCGAAGCAATTCGAATGTCAACATTATTTAAAAGTAATTTGGGAGTTTTAAAAAAATATACGTGTATTTTCCAATTAATTCTACTAATCTAGAATTATTGTATGATTTAGAGCCAGAATTGTTAAAATCATTTACATTGGGTTTATCCAATTCCCAACCACATACTTCTAGATGTGTTTGACTAGAATCTGTACCATAATTTAGTAAAGTAGTTAAGTATGCTTTATAATGGTATAAGGAGTCTGAAGGAGTAATGTTTTTTCCGTTTAGAGTCACATACATTGTTTAATTAAAGACACTGGGCTGTTAAATTATTTACAACACTGGGCTGCGGAGCTGCCTTTGCTTAAGTTCCGGTTCCTATGTTATCGTTTGCACTCCAAACTGATCCATCTTTTTTTAATATTTGAACTTTAAATTTGATGTAGGTTGAGGATAAATCTCGGTATGTATCCCCATTTCCAAGCAAAACAAATTCAAGAGCTTTTTATGGCTTTTCGTCTTCCACCATACATCGAATGCAGTTGATTAATTACTGATGTTCGTACATTTTTTATGACACCTTTGCTTTGATCAATTACAGCTTCTTTTATGTTTGTACCAGATGCTATATCATTTAAAATATTTTTATTTGTGTTTACAGCCTCTTTTTTAACTAAGTCCCAACTTGATGTACGAACTGGTTTCAAATAACGAATTAAACTTCCAAATATATTTCCACAACCCCGACCTCTCTGTACAGCTTGATATAATTATAATAGAGACCCAATATCATGGAGACCTTCTCCTATTTGTGACAAATAATATCTCACGTAAGCCCGTTCCATGTTTGAAAGGATTTCATATTTGAGTACTAATAATATTTGAGTACTAATTTGAGTATAAATAATATTGTTTTTAGCAATCTCTGCTTTTTAAAGTGTAAAACAATTTTTGTTTGATAGAAGCTTGGAACGAAATTTATTCCATCACTGTATTGATTGCAAATTTTAATTACTATAGTTTCAAAAATATTTTTTTCTATAGGTATGTTATGCACATTTTCGAATTCAATATTTGTATGTATTCTACAATTTTCTATGTTGATAGCACGCACTTTATTACTCCCAAACACAGATGATTGAACTATATTTGAATAAATCATCACCATTCCGTTCAATTCGTCTTTATTATTAGCAACAGCTAATTTGAATAATTCGGGTAATTTTGTTTTGAAATTTTTTATATTTTTTTTCTGTTGAAATAGTTCTGTTAATAATGTTTTTACGTTATAACTATGATTAACTTTTATATAGAAACTATATTCATCAAAAGTTTGCGATATTCGAATTAAATCGTTCCGGTTAGCTTCTGACACTTTTTTAAATGTTGCATCATCATTATTTTTTGGATTAGAGATATATGTCAAAACTTCATCAGAAAATTCTTTCAAATCTTGGTTTCGAGTAAATCCTGGATTAGGAGTTACATTTTTAATAAGCGTTGGCAAAAAATTAAACTTCCAATCATCCAAATGTAATTCCGAATCATCATATGAATAATATGTGTAGCCTATAAATTTAGTTACTTTGATTTTTTCAAGAGGCTTTTCTATGTTTCTTACATAAACGTTATTCTGTCCAATATTAATAAAGGCATATTTCTGTTTATTAAATTCTTCTGTTTGTAGAAAATCGTTCAGATAAATAAAGAGGCCAACTTTCAAACAAATTTCTAAGAGGCCAACAAATAGGTAATTTATTTTCGAATTAAGCTAATGGGTTGTCTGGAAACAGTTTTAAATTATCATTACTAAACAATGTTACATAGAAATCATCTTGACTGTCCATATTTGTAAACTTCTTCTAAAACATATAATGGTGCACTATTTATATGTTGCCCATTCCGCTGTTGATGAAGCTCTTAGTTTTGAACTTCTTAGTAAAGATTTTGGTTTTCGTTTTTTGTTTCGGCGAACTGTGAAAGTGTAGTTGAGGAAATTGAACTGCCGGCCGATCTTAGTGTCTTCTTTTTTTCAGGAGATGGTACAGCAATGGTAATAACATCACCACTTGGTGTTTCAAATATTCGGTAATCAGAGCTTAGAGATGGTCTTCTACTCATTTTTCATCTTTAAACATTTCAGTTTGAGCTAATTTTTTAAATTAATTTTCATCATCTAAAGCGTAATGTGTTAAATCAATATCCATATTTGAATGCTCTTTTTTAGGATCATATTGAAACCCATCATCGGTAGCTAATGGATGTTGATTTATATTTAGGTAATTCAGTTTCTGTACATGCATTTCGTTTAGAAAAGAATTTGGTTTGAGTGCCTGTATCAAATGTAAGATTATTAGCCTTTTCTAGTAATTTTTTTGCGTGTCTTTTGTTAATTCCATATTTGAGTCGATTTTGTCGATATAAGTACCATTTTTGCAATGGTTTTAATTTTTTATTATATAAAACTTTTTTCATTTTTTGAACTAATAAATCCAAGTTTTTATCATTTTGAATTAATTTAACATTTTCACGAAATTACTTCTTGTTGTAATCTCCTAGTACATGTAATATATGTTGGTTTTTTTTCAATCGTTTTATACTTCTGACAGTTCTTTAAATCACCGGTATCACAAAAACAAATACAATATTCTTTTGAAAAAATATTAGTTCTAATTCGAAATAAATCGTTAATGTTTAAATCGAATACAATATAACCATGCGGCTTTGATGTTGACTCATGATATACTCTCAAGAAACTTTTTGAATTTTCAGGGTACAGTTGTCTGGCTAGTGGAAAAATTTGTGATTTTTCTCAGGGGTTTTTAAAAAGTACCAAATATTTACAATTTAATGAAATATTTCGTGAAAATTTCCCCTGATGAAAAACGTTTTGCGTTAATAATATAATAGAAAAATTACGGTGGTGCGAACCTTTAGTAAAAAGTTCACATACTTGATTGTTTGCTGAATCTAACATTAAATCATCAAAAATAATTAAAGTAGGTTTATTTTCATTTTCACTAAGCTCTTCCGGAATACCGGTATAAAAATCTATATCAGGGAAATCTATATTTCTATAAGAAATTTATGGGTTACACCATTTTATTTTTTCAATTTTGGATGTATCAGTCTAGTAATATTTGTGATTAACTAGTATACAAATGTTGTTTTCCCATATCCAGATGGTCCCGCTACCATCATCGTAAATGGAAGAATTTTCAACAACAGAAAAATTTATGTCAATATACGGAACTCATTTTGCTCTTTGTCTTTGGGCTTACGACAACTTGTCATCTGGAGCGGATACATGCAACTATCGCTCTATAGAAAATTATAAAATAGAATTGGAAAATCTGAAATGGTACAAGCATAATGTCAAGGGCATAAATAGTATCGGAAATACATAGATCAGCCAGACGAAACTTCCGTCGAAGATTATTCAAAAAGGTTTAAACGATACATGGCAAATCGATTCAGTGGAAATGATTCCATATGCAAAGTATAACAAAGGAAATAAATATTTGTTAACTGTAATAGATATATTTTCGAAATATGCTGATACTCATGCTGAGCCAATTAAAACTAAAAATGCTAATAACATTTTACTTGGCATGCAAAACATTTTCAAATGTGCTGGAACACTAAAAAATATTCAATGTGATTAAGGTAAAGAGTTTTTTAACAAAGAATTTGGAAAACTTATGGAAAGAAAAAAGATTAATCATTATCATACATATTCTGAAATGAAAGCAACCATAGTAGAACTTTTTAACCGTACTTTAAAAAATTCAATGTGGAAACAGTTAAGTTTTCAAGGTAAATGGATAACTATTTTACCCTCACTTATTGAGAAATACAACTCTACATATCATCGTACAATTAAACTTCAACCTAAGAAAGTTACAAAAGCGATTGAAAAATATATTTTGAAAAACATTTACATGCAACCGAAATTTTTATCAAAAAGCAAAATATAAAGTTGGAGATTATGTACGCATAAGTAAATACAAAAGGTTATCAACTAACTGGTCAACAGAAATATTTACAATTAAAGAAGTAAAACGCACAGATCTAATTACTTCCAACTTACTTGATTATACAAAAACACCGATTTCAGGTTCTTTTTACGAGGCTGAACTTGCTCGAGTAAAAATCCTGACACTTTTCTTGTTGAAAAAATATTCAAAAGAAAAGGAAATCAGGTTTTTGTTAAATGGTCAGGTTTTGATAAAGATCATAATTCTTGGGTAAATAAAAACCATATTATATGAAACTTAATTTACATTTTTTTTTATTTTTACAATTCTTTATTACATTTTTTTTAACATACCTCAAATTTGCACAATACAAAGTAATTTGCAACAAACCAATAAACCTGGTTCTATATTAAAAAAATTATTTTTCAATTAACCATAGCAATTAATCAT
This sequence comes from Poecilobothrus nobilitatus, assembly GCA_947095535.1. Lineage (NCBI taxonomy): Eukaryota > Metazoa > Arthropoda > Insecta > Diptera > Dolichopodidae > Poecilobothrus > Poecilobothrus nobilitatus. The sequence continues at coordinate 87,878,329 of OX352772.1, forward strand.
TAAATACAACTTTTTATCCTCACGATTTTATGCATACAACCGTTATTTTAAATTAATTTAAAACTAAGATACAAAAACAAGGTCAATATCTGCATCTTATTTATCAAATAAACAAGTAAATGTAACAGTAAGCCGATGCAACCGACTTATTAATACCCTACACCTGAATAATTCGAATTAAATTAAAAATCCATAAGTGTTTTTGGCTAAGAAGCTAGTTGAACTTCTTCCCTTTTCTGTCTTATTCAACTCGAATTTCAAGAACGTAAAAGAGGCATCCGCTTGGGATATGCTTGACACCCTTGTATAAAATTTTAAGTTTCTATCTTAATTATTTTCGAAGATTGGTAGTCCTTGGGAGGTTTGTGTCAGCTACCCGAATTGCCACTCCAATTCATCGAATCCATCTCAGGAAAATAAACAAAACTTGCCAGAACACCATTCTATTAAATTTAAAGGTTCTACTTTTGTTGGTTTTGGAGATATGCTCGTTGCTCTTGTGCTCGTTCGGAAGTTTCCAAAATACGAACCCATGGTTCAAATTCTTTCAAATGTCAGTTTCCAATTTTACAGAAAAGGAAACATAACAGAACACCTTTGTACTAAAAATAAAAGTTCTATCTTTGTTGGTTGTGGAGATATACTCGTTTGCTCTGGGGCTCGTCCGGAAGCTTCCAAGATTTGAAACCATGGACCAAATCCTCTTAAATTTCAGAGACATAAATCAAACACGAAAGAACACCATTGTACCAAATTCAAAGGTTCCACCTTTGTTCGTATTGGATATAATCTCATTTGCTCTGCGGCTCGTTCGGAAGCTTCCAAAATCCGAATCCACGGTTCAAATTCTTTCAAATTTAAACCCATGGCCAAATCCTCTCAAATTTCAGAGATCTAAATCAAACATGAAAAAACACCATTCGGCCAAATTTAAATGTTATATCTTTTGTTGTTTTTGAAGATAATCTCATTTCCTCTGGGGTTCGTTCGGAAGCTTCCAAAATCCAAACCCATGGACCACATCCTCTTAAATTTTAGAGACATAAATCAAACTGGAAGGAACATCATTATAAAAAATTTAAAGGTTCTATCTTTCTTGGTTTTGGAGATAATCTCATTTGCTCTGGTGCTCGTTCGGAAGCTTCCAAACCCATGGACCAAATCCTCTTAAATTTCAGAGACATAAATCGAACGGGAAGGAACATCATTGTACAAAATTTAAAGGTTATATATTTGTTGGTTTTGGAGATAATCTCATTTGCTCTGGTGCTCGTTCGGAAGCTTCCAAACCCATGGACCAAATCCTCTTAAATTTCAGAGACATAAATCGAACGCGAAGGAACATCATTGTACAAAATTTAAAGGTTCTATCTTTGTTGGTTTTGGAGATAATCTGCTTTGCTCCGGAATCATTCGGAAGCTTCCAGAATCCGAACCCATGGACGGATTTTGTCCAGATTCGAACTTAACCTTTCTTTCGTAATTATTAACCTACTATATAAATTTCATCAAGATAGCTTCATTAGTTTTTGAGTTATCGTGTAAACGGACGGATGGACGGACGGACATCGTTAAATCGACTCAGGAGGTGATCCTGATTCAGAATATATATACATGTCTATATCTAACTCGCTTCCTTTTGGTGGTTAGAAACACCATACCAAAGTTAATATACTCTATACTTTAGGTGTAGGGTATAATAACAATCGCATTTTTGCCTTAACATTATGTTACAATAACTGGTTGGCTGTAAAAATTATTATTCTTATTATTCACAATAATCTATGTTACTATACTATCACAACAAAATCATTGCACTTACTTGTTCTAAATTTATCTATTTGACTTTGTCTATTATTTACAAACATACCGTAAAAGCTTTTTATTAAAAAACAAAATATATTCTTGCATATTATTTAAAAAGTCTATGTTATTGTAGTACAACACCTGTTTTTAGATCAATAGAAAACAGATCATTGCACTTACTAGTTGACCTTCTATATTATTTCCACGATATTGCTACCAATCACGATACCTAATTTGAATAAATATTGCTATCTTTTTCTGGCAAAAATTCCTGCCGCCAAATGCCCCATATACTACTTATGATGTTTGGGGCATGTTACATATACTTGCAGCAACATACTATTTGAGTACATCACATTTTTTATCGTTTTGATCTTGTTATTTTGAACATCATGAGATCTGGTTGAATTACATATTTTGTTTGAAAAAAATACAAGTGGTAAATTATTATAATTTTGTGAGACATTAAAATTTAAAACCAAAAAAAATATTGAAATAAGTTATAATAATTATTACTTAAATAATTAAATAAAATTGGCTTATATTACTATCTACAATTGTTAAATAAATTTGTTGACAGCTTAATTAAGGACCATACAAAGATTTTATGATAAAAACCCACTTGAAATATGAAGATAGTGAGATCTTGGTTGTGAATAGCTTAGAAATTTAAATAATGAGAAACAGCCATGAAAAAGGACATTTTGCTTCTAAAAAAACTGAAGAAATAACAAAAAACATCTTCTATATATCAAAATTAAATCAGAAGATTATGTGATGTGTTGAAACATGTATTCCATGGATATTATCAAATATAAACGAGTAAAACAAGATGGGTTTTTTTTTTTTTTTGTGTTCCTTTAGAATCAGCCAATAAAAATTGTAAATACATTTTCGTAGTTGTAGACGTTTTTGCAAAATTTAGTTGGCTGTAGCAAAGAAAAACATCAAATACACGAGAGGTTCTTCGGAGACTTCAAGATCAAAAGGCAGTTTTCGATAATCCAACCAGTATTGTATCAGACAGAGTAAGCGCTTTCACATTTAATGATTTCAAATTATTACGAAAAAGAAGGCATTCAACACAAGGTTACAACAGGATTAAAGGAAAAGTTCAAGAAGAGAATAGAAGAAATCACAATTTACGAAGAAGCAAACCAAAAAAGTACACAATGAACGATATCGTGGCAGTTAAAAAAAGGCTACTTAATTCTGGTAACAAACTCAAACATAGATCCTTTGGCTTTTACAGAGTCACCAAAGTAAAAGCAAAAGATACATACGACGTTGCTAAAGATGGTTTTCATGAAGGCCCAATGATGAAAAGTAGGAATTGATAACACAACGACAACACCACTAATAATCAAAATAAAATACGAAAATAATTTTTTTTTGCTGTACTCTAAAATCTCCGATAAAATATCAAGTAATACTTTTAAAAGTAATTTCTTTACAAGTCGTAGACGTTTTAGCGTATGTACTTATTTAATAGTAATATTCATTGCGGAATCTTTTCAAATTAAATAAAATACGAAAACAAGTTTTTTTTTTTGCTGCACTCTAAAATCTCGGATAAAATATCAAGTAATATTTTAAAAGTAATTTCTTTACAAGTGGTAGATGTTTTAGCGTAGGTACTGATTTAATAGTAATATTCGTTGCGAAATCTTTCCAAATTCACTCAAAATTGCGGAAGTTATTCCTCTGTTCAAAAAAGGTGATTCACTTGAAGTTAATAGCTATCGCCTAATTTGACTTTTATCTTGTTTTTCAAAGATTTTTAAAAAATAGTAAAAAAACATATAATTCATTTTTTAAATAAAGCTAAATTATAAATAGATTTGCAACTGGAAAATCTACTGAAGATGTACTTCAGGAGTTTTGTAATCAAATCTACTCCAGTTTAAATTCTAATAATTCCTGCTCTGTTCTTTTTGTGGATATACCAAAGGCGCTTGACCTCATAGGTCATAAGGTTTTGCTACATAATCTTTTTATTATAAGTTCTGGGAGTTTTATAGTGAAATTTCTGAAATTAGTTGTGGTGTCCCTCAGGGATCTATACTTGGCCCGATTCTTTCCTTAATCCAAATTAACTCACTGTTTATATAACGTTTCAAAAGTAATTTGACTGCTTATGATACAGCTTTCACATATAGTCGCAGTACCCATTTTGAAGAAGCATGCGATATGAACTTTGAATTAGATTTGCTTATGACACTGGTTCAGCCAGAAGAAATTAACCATTAGTTGCAAAATTAAAGACATGAACTTTAGTTTAAACAATTGTTCTAATATTGATTTTAACCTTTTTTATCATGCTCCGAATAGTAACAATTTTACATTAAATGATTTTTCTTTCTTTGTTAATAATTCTTGTGTTGGTCTTAATTGTCAGAGTAAACGTTAAAGTTTTTAAATATGGTATATTTATAGATAATAAACTTAATTGGTGTGATCAAACAAGTTATTTAAGAACTGAAACTGCTTAAGAATTTAAACTGCTTTAAAATAGTCATCAGAAATCTATTTCATATCAGATTATATGAAGAGATTATATTCTAAGGAGATCGCTACAAGGGTATACCATGCTCTCTTTCATTCTAAACTTGTATTTGGTATTACTTGTTGGGGTAGAAGTCATTTTAGTAAATTGAAACCATTACTTTTTGCTAAGAAACATGCATTAATTATTTGTATCGCCTTTGTCATTTGAATTATTTGTGAAAATGAAAATTTTCCCTATTAGAAACTTGTAACTGTATAAAATTCTAAAAGTATTTTTTATCAAAAGTGGTTGTCTAGATATTAGAGTTATTATAAATTACTATTTAAAGAGTAATAGTCGCCGTAGTTCCACGAGGAAATACAGCGCACTTCAGTCATAATATTACTGCACCGAAAATATATAATAAATCATTTTCAGATATTAGGAATTTAAGGATTAAATCTTATTTTCTGAAGAAGATCAAGATTTCTCTTATGAATATTAAGTTTGTTGATATTGAAAAATGATTAAAGGTATTAAGGTGGTTCTTCGTTTTTATGCATTCTTCATTTTTGTTTATTTTCTCTCATCTCATTATTGCATATTTTTTGTATAAATTTCATCACTGTTATTCTTTTTTTCTTTTGTGTTATATTTTTTATTTTAATTTCTATATTTTTTTTGTTTTTCTCCTGAATTGAATTACTGAAAATTAAATTTAATTTTGTTCCCACTAATATGATGATAGAATATATTTCAGATTGTAATTTTAGATACTCATTTACTTCTTGCTTAGCAACCGAATATTTTATCATATTTTATTTGTTTTCTTCTATACAAAGTTTTAAATTTATGTTCTGCATTTTAGTTTTAAGTTATGCAATGGTGTTATATTGTAAACCTAAAATATTGTAAATAAACATATAAATGGTTTTAATTTCGTGGGCTAGATCCTACGGTGTAAGTATTAACTAGCCCAAAGGGAACTAGTATTATTCACTAATAGAAGGAAAATCCTTTCCTCCAAACCTCGTAAATGAAACGGCGAAATTAGGATCTGACATCTTCATCAAAATTAGGATCTGGCTAGGTACATCGAAATAGTTGTGAATTCAAAGCTCAGCTAAAAGCCGAGTATTGAATACTGAATTTAAAGGACACACATTGCCTTTTACTCATGTAAAAAAATGTTTGTCAAAGAATGGGATCTAAACATGAAAATTATGCATTGAATGTATACTGGTTTGTTTGATGGCCAGTGCTAAATAAGTCTTGTTAGCAAAAGGCGGTCAAGAAGGTTAGCATGCATCACAGGTACTCTTTGCAAGACGCCTAATACAGGCATTGAAGCTATTTGTGTTGCAGTTTTTAGACATATGTGTACACTACGAAGCAGTGTACTACGGCTTCAGGTTTCAGATATTCTTAAAACAACGTTTGCAAGGGCACTTTTATATCTTGAAGCAACATCCTGTACACATAATCGGCGGAACATAGACCAAGTTCAGTTTTCCCAAAATTGATCTGGATCAACCCTTCTATGTAAGGATTGCTTGCAGAAAGAATTAATCTAATAGAACCCAGTATGCAAACGATAAGCGAGATGTCTATTTTCACAGACTACTCTAAAATAGGTGACAGAACCGGTCTTGTAGTCTTCTTTGTGAAATTAGATTGTCGTGTTTTGATCAGATTCTCTGTCTTTTACAGTGTTTTTCAAGCAGAGATTCCACAATCCATATAGCTGCTATCCTTGAATTGACCGAAAGGCTATCAGATAATAGAATTATATTCTACTCTGATAGTGAGGCGGCAATGAAATCATTTGCAGCAAGAACTATTAAATGAAAAGGGCTGCAGAGAAGTATTGAAAATATATCGTTATCGATTAATAATAATCTATAACGCTTCATCTCTCTAAAATGTAACCAATTTTGAAAAAAATCGGTTTTATACAATACTTTTCTACTATGCTTCGAAATGCAAACAGATAACGACACTCATTTTTTTCTCGTTTTAACGATTAATTAAGAATTCACTATTTTACAGACATAAATAATTTATTAAATAGTTTATATAAGCTTAACTTCAATATAATTTATCTGAATATTCAAAGTTTGAGAAACATATAGGTATTTCTAAATCTTCAATTAACTCATGTACAATAGATGTAATGGGAATGAAAATAAATTTTATAACTTACCAGGATACATGACATACTTTGGTAACATAGAAAAATCGTATCGGGCAGTTGAAATAAACGTAAATAAAATAATTAGTAGTACACTTATGTATCCAGAAGAATGCCAGAATTCGAATATATACGGTGTTAAATTATTAAGGCACAACATCAATATATTTGCAATTTACAGAAGAAATTTAAACTTTTTCATGGAAAAAATAGATTATATTACATATAAAATGATAATATATAAATAGTATAAATAAGTATAGATTTTATTATACGAAATAAATTTAAACTTGTCAAAACAAAAAAATCGTAGTACAAAAATTTACGTTAATTCTTTGGTTTTCCAAGTTTCATTAATAAATATTCAACAAAAATTTACACCAATTCTAGGACAATAATTGACCATCTATCTGACCTAATAAAATACGAATATCATTTTCATATGTTAACTACTGTTCGACCATCAAAATGCAATTTTGAAGTTTTGATTTTAATCCTTTGCCCTTATAATGTCATCAATAATCCTTGCAAAATACTGTTAAATTACTATAGGATAACTACTGATGAGACCTGGTCCAAAATCTTAGTTTTACAAATTTAGGTATGTTATTATATGAACTTGTCTTACCTGTTATTATTTACGAATATCCACGAATACGGAAAAAGCCTATATTGGTTTATTATCCTAAATAAAAAACAAAGTTAGGATGGCTAACGAAATTCGGCATAATATGGGAATTTGAGACTTGTTTTACAATTTAAAAAAAAAATATACGATATAATCTTGTTAGAGATTTATATATAAAATATGTTGGAAATATGTAGGAAAATGTATGCTCTTCAATCTAAAAGAAACTATTATTCCAATATAAAATCTCACAATTCAAACAATGGAAAGATGCCCTGGTCATTATAGAAACGAATGTTACATGAGAGAAATTCAATTTCTAATAATAATTGGATAAAAAATATTAATTTATTTATTTGTACTCCTTAAATTTACAATTTTTGTTTACATAAGTTATTTTTATTTATTTCTAGAGACACATATATTTATAATCTTTACAACTATTAATTAGATTTAATCATATTTCTTTTAATGGATTTGAATATTTTCTTATATTTTTTAAAATCTTTTGTTTTAAGAAAAAAAAAAATAGAGGGAAAAAAATCCTATATGAAATTTATAAATAAAACTTATAACTAAGCTAGACTATCTTAAAACTAATAATTGCCCTAACTTACACTTATTATTTATTAAGTTAAATAATTAGTTGAGACTTTGGTATTTTTTGAAAATTTGTTTTTTGAATTGAGCTTACTGTTAATATTTATTATTTGATCTGTAATATTATTAATGTTGGCCTTATTGTGAAGTATTCATGTCGAATAGTAGAAAGGAAGATTTAACATCATCTTTCATAGTTTGTTTTGCGCTATTTGAAGTTTTTTTTAGGAGTTGCAGTGCTATATTTCCAGACAGGTGCTACATAGCAGAAAACTGGCTGAAATATGGTCTTCATAATTATTAATTTATTTTCAGAAGACAATTTAGAATTTCTGCAAATGAACGGATATAATATTCGAGTATATTTATTTACCTTATCTACCGTGGCAGAAATGTGTCGATTGAATGTAATTTTTTTATCAAAAGTTACACCACCATATAAAAGTTACACCAAGATATTTCGGCCCATTTAATTTCGGTATTATTCATTTTTAGTGACGTTGTAGGTAAAAAGCAAGGTTTTCTTTTCCTGCTGAAGAAAATAGAACTTGTTTTCGAAATGTTGATATGTATTTTCCACTTAGTAAAGTAATTGTCAAGAAATTTATATTTAATTTATCTTCCAAATTTCGAATTGGAACGGCTCTATCTATTGCATCATTTATACTAGTAGTTAGATGTGATATCATATTGTCTATTTGATAGGAATAGTCAAAAGAATCACTAATAACATGTTTCTTCTATTTCTTTTTTTAGATATTTCTGATACAAGCACCATTTAGCTTTTGGAAAATTTAAATAGGTGCCATCATGTTGGAAGGCGCTTTCATTGATAGCAATCTTCACTGGTAAGTGGTCCGAAGAAAGTTCATTGATTGTGACGGGTTGCGAGCATAGTTCAGGAGAATTTGTCAAAAAGAAATTGTTTTGACCTATTATTGCTATTAAGTAAGTTGGTTCGTGTGGGAAAAGTATTGAAAACCTATCAGTCAGCGAAAGTTCATGTACAATATTACCCCAAGAATTAGCACACGCACAACCCCAAGTTCTGTTTCGTGTGTTTAGATCACCGCCTACTAGGAAAGTACCAGTTATCCTTGATATTTGCAATAAATCATTTTTAAATAAGTTTTTAATAAAATTACTGTCTGTCCTTTTTAAATTTAAACTCTTAATATAATTCTTGGCACCTGACAAATATACATAGCACAATTTAAAAGTATTAGCATTTTTTAGATTAATTTTATCCCTAAGTTCTCTATAAGCTTAGTTTGAAAATTCAATGCATTTGTTTTGTAGGCATCTAGTATTCCATATTTAAATATTAATATTATTTGAGCTTGTCATTAAGAATATAAATACTTAACAGTAAACTCAGTAATAATTTAATTTGTTTAAATCTATTTTGAGATTTTCTTAATTTATCTATTAATTCGTTAGTAAACTTCATAATTTCATTTACAGAAAGTAAGTTATTATTTTTAGTTGAAATTTCAAAAATTGAATCACTGTTTACATTGTTATCGTTGTTATCGTTACAATTATTATTGTTACTAAAACTACTATTGTAATTGGTATTATTTATAAAATGTTGTTTTTTAATAACATTATTCCATGGTACTTGCATTGGATTGTTGCGTAACATATGGCTTGTATATAGCAGTGATTATTACGTAGTTCATTTAATTTAAAAATTTTTTTTTTCAAAATATACAATATATAAATTGAAATCATTATTAAAGCGAGTCTTTTTATTAATTGCTTTTATTTCAGTGCATTTAAAACCTTGTTTAATTAAATGATCTTTAAGTTCAGACGTATCAATTTTGTCCAAACCAGAATGTATTGTTTTGAAAGATTTTTTATTTTTTGCATCGTAAGTGAAATATTCATATTTGTTTTCGTTGAGTTCATTAAGCAATATGTTATAAGATTCATAAGATTGAAGATATATTTTTGTACCGATTGAAATCGTTCTAATATAGTAATTTTCTATTTCACACTCTTTCATGAACTTATGAATATCTTCAGCTTTCAGCTTAATTATAGTAATTGTTGAAATTTTTTCATGCTTACCATTTTTAACTGAAGAGTCACCCTTTTGACTTTCAACTTCACAGTCATCAGTTATGTTTTCCACATCGGGATCATTTACTGTTTGCAGAGTCAAAAAATAATTTTTGTTTGTTATAATAATGTTTGTTTGTTAGTTGTTGTTTTTGGTATTAGCCACATTCGCGATCTTTTGCGGTTAAGCCGCATCGCCAAGATACTACCACTTTTACGTTTAATTTTAGTGTTTTATTAGGTATAAATTCAATTTTTTCAAATTTTAATTTATTATTTTTTTCCCTTTCAATAATTTATAGTTTTGGAAAAAAAAAAAAAATAAATATTTTGAAGTCTATAAATTTATATGAATATCAATTTTTTTTAATCCGTTTCAGTCGACGACAGAAAAATTTAATCTGAAGATATAATTTATAATAATTAAAATGAAATATCTGAAATAATTAATAATTTTTTTTATAAACGTAATAAATAAACGGAAAATCATGTATAAGTATTACGGATGAGTTAAGATCTGTAACGCCAAGTAATATAATGAGTATGCTGATGACCCATCACTAAAACCGCAAAAGGGATCTAAAATTAAATCCAATATAGCGTTAATTGAAGCCTTCAGGTCACGGAAGTGGTAAAAAATCGGTGTTAACGCTCTATTTGGGGTCTTTGTCACGACCAACAGGACCAGCCATTTGTACCAAGCAACCAAATACAAGTTTAACCACTTGTACCAACCAAACATTGTTCCATTTTATTAATTCATTTTAATATAAATTGTATTTATTTTAAGGCACATATTAATGTTTTTGTTTTGCAAAATATTCAAATATAAGATAAGAAATCGTTACTTACACAACTTAGGCTGTGCTCAAAATTGAATTACTTTTGTTATTTCACATTGGTTCTAGATTAAGATAAAGAAGCGCAAAATATAAATACTTCGCAAAGAATGGACAAATTTCTTAGACTATTTTAGATATATTAATTATTGTTGAAATGATACTTGATATCAATAAAGATATACTAATAGAAACTAATTATGAAACTATAAGTATTTGAATAAAAACAATTGCAGACAGGAATTACAATTGAATAAAAACAATTCAAGCTGTAATTTCAATCATGTTTTGTTTTATTAAAAGTTTAAATTTGTATATTAATTATTCAATTTAAAACAAAACTATTACAAAAGTGAAAAATATGGTTAGAACAAAGACTTTTTATATTGAATTACAAAATTATATTAGCATAGTTTATCTTCTTCAAATACAAAAATATATTATATTAAATTCTAATTTATACAATTTTAAATTTTTTATATGTATTAACCACCGGGTGCAGGTGCAGGTGCTGGTGCTGGAGCTGGAGCAGGCGCAGGTGCTGGAGCCGGTGCCGGAGCAGGCGCAGGAGCGGGTGCAGGAGCTGGCGCCGGCGCAGGAGCTGGTGCAGGAGCTGGTGCAGGAGCCGGAGCTGGAGGAGGAGGAGGAGTAGGAGTGGGTGTTGGGGTTGGCGTTGGTGTAGGTGTTGGTGGAGGTGTAGGAGTAGGAGCTGGTGTTGGTGTTGGTGCTGTCGTAGTTGGAGCAGTTGTCCCTGTAGGTGTTGGTACAACAGTAGGTGTTGTTGTTGTTGTAGGGGCTGTTGTTGTTGTCGTAGTTGTAAATTTATCAACCATTAAAAAACGCGATTTTCTGTCGTTGGCTGTTAAAACATAAAATAAATATAAATATTTTATTGTTTATAAAAGAGATTACATTTAAAAAACAAAAGAGAAAAAATAAGTTGTTCTACTAACCTGAAAGTTCTTTTAAAACCACTCCAAGAAGTAGCAAAACTGTGAAATGAAACTTCATTTTTAAAAGTCTCAACAATATTAACTACAAACTGATAATTTTTCTGGAGTTTTTATATGAAAATTTTTATAAAGAAATTTGTACTAAAAAAATTCAAAACACCTGCATAACTAAAACAATTAAACTTATTTCTTATATTTAAAGAAAATAAATTCAACATACAAATATAAAGCTATATAAACTTAAAAACATGTACGAGAACATTTTGTTTTACAGCAGAAAAAATTGGTTAAAAGATTTTGTTTTCATAATTATTTTCGTATGAACATTGTTCAAGGGTATAATACATTCTTTATTTCATTTGTGACACCTTAAAGAAGACGAAGTAGATATCTTAAAAAAAATACTTTATTCTTATTCAGGGTCGAATTCAAAATAAATTAACTGTCCGACCGTCCGCATGATAACTCAATAAATAATCGACCTAGAATTGAAAAATTTTCGTCATTTCATTTTAAATATTTTCATTTCATTTAAGGTTACAATTTTTACAAAATTTAGTCAATCTGATTTTGGTTATGCAAAATATTCGAGAAGCACCGAAATTTATGTGCTCATATCTTGGTACTTTAAAAAGCTAGACATTTAAAATTTTGTAAAATATGATGTTTTATGACAAGAATTTTTGTAGAATTTGGTTATTTTGGCGCAAGGGGATCAACTATCTGTCATACGACTCTGAAATGTACATATTAAATCATCATATATTCATATTAAATCAGTACATAATTACTTAATTAAAATAGATATTAGTTCTCAGGGTATAATAAATTTGACATTACGTTTCCATCACCTTAAAGAATACGACATATAAATGGAGTAGTATATACACTCTTGCTCGGAATTGAATTCTGAGTTAGTTAAGCTTTGTAAGTCCTTACGCTAAAACGATAACTCAATATGAATAGGATTCTGCCGTAATTTTCTTTTATATGAAAATAAGTTGGTATCTATGGAAACTAGGTTAGGTCAAGATCATAGTAATAACTTCTGTAGAATTTGTTTCGTTGGACCCAACTGGCACAAATAGGTGGCATATTGTCGCTTAATTAACTGTTAGACATCTATAGACATAAATTTTATAAAAGATAATTAAAGATTTTATGGCAATAACTTCTTTGAAATTTGGTTGGGTTCAAGACAACGGCTTCGAGTAACTGTCACACACAACTCCAAAATCTACATATTACATCGGAATTTAATTAAGTCAGATACTTGATTTTTGCAAAAGATGATTAAATTTTATTGGAACATTTTCCTACGTGTATCCTAGAGTTGACACAGCCTAATATGAACTCTTCCTATAGTTTTTTAAATATATTTGTAAAGTATTTGATATAATTATTTAAACGTTTAGTTAAAAATGCAGACGGTTCGTTATACCATGCTTTTTGTTCTAATTTTACATATTAATGAACCTTACTTTTGGAAATGACAATGTATAAAAACAAATAAAAATGAAATATTTGTATTAAGCATAAATCAATAATTTGGTTTAAACTGTAACAATACAGAGTGTTTCATAATGAAGTGCACTGCTGTATCACTGCATAGATACTTAGATTAGATCATCTTTGAATGGGAATTAAGCTAGGGGTCTTCTAGTTTTAAAGATATACGGACTTAAATAAAATTAGATATTTTTTAGTTTAAATTTGTGTTTATATTTTCGAAAATATGGAAAAATTTAAGTGAATATAGTCGCAGCCTCCGTTAATTTATCTCAATAACACTTACTTTAATCTTAATTTATATCATGAAGAAAATATACAAAATTTTTAAAATGAATTTGTGATCTGTATTCGCAAACAGTATAAGCTACTGAGATAAAATTAAAATAATCTTGAAACTAGAGATTCAGAGATTAGAATTATTGTAAAATCTTCAAGTTTTTGCATGTTAAGTCATCCCATAAATGATATTTTTTCAAAAACAAATTTAAATTTAATTTTAATCTTTCGAATACATTTTACAAAAATACAAAAGTAGTCTAGAAACATAGTTAAACGCAAAATTATGAAAATTAAAATAAAATATCGAAATTTCATTTAATTTGCCATATCTTGAAGAGCTCTAGCTTAGATCCCATACAAAAATGTATCTACTCATAAGTATTTCCGCAGTGTTATATAGCAGTGCATTTAATTAGAAAACACCCCGTATAATATCTTATCAATGAAATTAATATGCTAGAAGTTTATTGTACTTATTACAACTGTTCAAATAAATAATTTGTGTACTTATAGATATACATACTTCAATATCTACAATTTAATATACAGAAAAAGATATTAAAAATATTTTAAAACTATAAAATTTGTTGCAATATTAAGTAAATATATAAAACAAATTTTAATTATTACTTACAAGTTTGTAGTTTTAAGTGATAAATTTCTTTTTTAAAAATTTACTGATTAACAGATGAAAATTTTAAAAATTTCACGGATTGACTGGAATCAACTGGTTAACGAACCAAATTGATGCTTTACTTACTTTGATAAGAAAACAACTTTTCTGCAATGTTTGACTAGCGAACGTACAATATAGAAAAAGGAGTAGTGGTGCTCCTTCTAGGTGTATCGTGAATTTATAGTGCATAAGAGAAACAATGGATTGAATGAATAAAACTGAGCTTCAACTCAAACAGTAGATCTTGTTTGAAAAAGTGAAAAAAGATTTAATAACAGATATAAATGGGAATTATTTAAAATTTTAACAATTTTAGACAATTTTAAGATTTCTTTCAAAAAAAATTTTAAAATATTTTGTGAAAAATCACGTTTAGCTCTAATTCTCGAAATTTATGAATCTTAATGTATGATTTACTATCATTTGAAGTTTTTGGCTATTTTAACAATAATTCTATACATGATTTGGTTTATTTTAATTTTCTGCCAATAAAGAGTTATGAAATTCGTGTTATTTTATTTATAAGATCAACTTGATATTGATATTTATAAGATCCACATAAGATTAACATATAAAATCTCCAAATTAAAGCAATTTTTTTATTCATTTTAACTAAATATTTAATAGTATCAGTCTTTTGAATTTCTTGTGAATGTGAAATTAAATTAATAATTAACTTCACAATTTACATATCCAGTCATCCAACGAATAGGTTGATAACTCAATTCAAAATTATTGTCAACTCATTCATTACAGCATATTAATAAAACAACACCCAAACAACAAAACCAATAAAGTTGCGTTTTGATATCGTAAATATTATGGCTTGAGAACATTTATAACAATATATTTAATTTAATCTTATGTTTTAAATTCTTGCGGTACTATATTGATAAATAGAAGTTATTAATTTGTTACATCAAATTTATATTTGCTTGTAATGCATACAATAGGCTTTTCTACTTGTAACAACTTCTTTCGAGCAATTGTAACTCAACATCTTACATTAATTATCAACATCTTACAAAAAAACATATTTGGTTGTATAAATGAAGTTAATTTATCAACAAAATATATTGTCATTTACTTAGTAATAAATATACTTGGTTAGATTATGCAAGGAGATATTTTTTATTTTTACACAAAAAATTTAGTTATAAAATGTTATATAAAATGTTATATTATGAACTCTTCTGGTTACAATTATTTCTTCAATATCTTCTCCGTTGTTTTTAAGTATTTCAATATGTAATGCTTCGAAAGTTCTCTTCGAATGATTTACATCTTACTTTACAATAGTTTCAAAGTTTAGCAATACAATATAATATTTAATCTTTATTTGGTAATTTTTATAGGTAATATTTTTAATAACAATTTCAGGGGCTCGGTGGCCTAGTGGGTAAAAGCGTATAAAATACGCCGTAAACACCAAGGGAGGCCTAGTGAGTAAGAGCGTATAAAATACGCTGTATCCCACATACGTCGTAAGAGTTGTTCCCCCTTACGACATTTACAGCCACCCCTGAACAGGAAAGCCTGTTAATTTCCTATGCATTAAAAAAAAAAAAATTTGATGGAGTTACAAATGTATATACCTTAACAATAAAAACAATTGTAAACAATACTCTCTTTGATAAGTATAAACAATAAATAAAAAATTTATCTCAGATTCTACGTAGTAGTTTTACAATCTAAAAATGCTAGAAAATCGGAACTTTTCTTATCTTTATAAAACAATATTAAAATTATACTATGTTTTGTAATTTACTATTTAAATTTACAATTATGTGAAGACAAAATTTTGCAAGATTTTTCTTCCTTCATAATTCCGGTATGCTTTTAATTAGAACTTTAAAATTTTAAGAAAAGAAACATCTTTTAAAATTAGTGTAAGTTGTCTCAGGAATTTTTTTTTGACCACCTTCTGTTTAAGAGCTATTAGATCTCAAAAATAGAAGTTTTACTATTTTTAAACACCTGTAACTTAGGAACCTGTACAAATTTTTTAAAAATAAAAGCCAAAAATTAAAGCTTTAACTTAATAATTTTACATATTGTGTTAATGGTTTTTATAAATTATGGAGATATATCTTAAAATTGAAGAAGTGTCTCTTTATTTTTCAAATTTTTTGTAATTTTATAAAAATTCTATAAAAATATTCAAAATTTGGTACAAGTCACAATATTCTAAACAGTTTGTTATATTGTCTTTTGGGAAATGTGCGCTTTTAAAAACCATTGGTTTACATTCTGCCTTGTTTAAAATCCCAATTATTTTCATTTGCTTTAAAGATATTCTATATACATTTATTATTTATTTCAATCATATTTGTTTTTAAATTTTTAGATACATTGGTACATAAATTTCTCTTTGTAACCTTAATACTTGTTTTTCGTGGACAAAACTCTGTACTGCGTGAACAAAATAGTTTAAATTGTGAAACTGTTTGCTTCTTTTTTGTTTATACTTTTCCTTTGACCATTTGCTGATCTTAGCTCATGATGAAAAGGGTTAAAAATCCCATGGTGCTTTTGACTCATTTATTTGAATTAGAAGTCCCAATAGCAATATTTTTTCGTTTAAAAAAATAGCAAAATTAATATTATCATAATTAGAATAATAAAAATTATTATTCTATTTTCATTAAATAACAACAGTTTTTTTTGCAGCCTCAAAATGCATCCGTCTATAGACTTTTTCAATACATCTCTCATATAGTCAGATTTAAAAACATGTTGGTAAAATATTTATTTATATTAAAAACAAATCGCTCCGAATCCCGATAATATAAAATTTTTTTTTGATAAAAATAAAAATTTTATTTTATCGCTGCTTAAAATTGGATAAAATTCTAAAATAATTAAACTTTAAAATTTTGATTTTATATTATAACTAGGAGCCCTGTAGCTGGTGTGTACAAAAATTAAAATTCATTAAAATTTAATTTTGGTTGGAAAATGCTGTGCTCAAATCTATACGAGTTTCATAAATTGCATTCAAAAACAAGAATTTTTCAATAGAATAACACTTAATAAAAAAATGTTGCTAATATTAATAATATCATCATAAATACATACATAAATATAAACAATTTAATGGGGAAAAACAAAACCAAACAAAACTTTCTTACCGATATAAATATCATAATATTTTCAATGCATATCATAATGAAAGATGATTATCATTTTTGGCGAAATATCATTAATTTAAAGGGCTCTGCGAAATAGCTTCTAATGAAATAAGAACTAAAAGTGAAAAATGAAATAATATCTAAAAAAATGCAAAAAAATGTTTAGATGTTGTTTCAATTGTTTTTAGGTTCTATTTCATTTAGATATTAGTGTATTGTGAAATTAGATCTAAAAGTAAATAATGAAATCAACAAATAAATTTTAGATCTTATTTCATTTCCCTAAAAATGTATAAAATGAAGAAAAGAAGCATTTTTTATAAATGTTGGTAATTCTGAATCTAGCATATACATAGTATTATAATAATATACAAATATTCTGTAAAAGACGTAATACTTCTAATTTTGTAACTAACTCTAAAATCACTACCTAATTAAAAATTTTGGAAATACAAAAATATTCTGGAAAAAGGGAATACCCTTATTTTATAACCAACTCTAGAATACTTACTAATAATTTTTTAACATAATATATACTCAACACTAAAATATTTAAATATTCGGATTAGGTGGGATTTTATAATGTAATTTTATAGTTCATTACATAATCATAGGAATACACCTTTTACAAATCTTTACATAATATGTATATGTATTATATATGTATATGCAAGATTCTGGTTAGAAGAAATTTTATAGTTGTTTACAGAAGGTAGTGATCCGCTTGACGAGACAATTGGCGGCTTACGGTTGGATTTTACCCAACCACAGAATATAAATAGAAATACATAATAATAACAAAATAACTGTTCGCAATACTGAATATACGTTTTTTTTGGTTGCGGAATTTATTTTTATTTTAATTGGACTTTTGTGAGTTAAAACTGACTGTGACTGACTTTAATGAGTTAAAAGTCCCATTATAAAAAGGCCAGAAGTCCTACTGGATTTCTGTCCTCAACCCTAGGGCAAAAGTCCCAATGAGATTTTGGGTGTTTAGGAATTTCTTTCAGACTTCTGGCTAAGGCAGTTTTGATCCTGCACCTAATGAAAATTGTGTTTTATATCTTTTATTCCCAACTCATCGAGTTTTCTGTTAAATTCATAATAAAATTTATTCCATTCGTGATATTTTAAGACAATTAAATTTTTACCAATACGGTGAAATATGGTTGAAGTTCCAAATGAATAAAATACAATTTTTTACTCAATAAATCTAAGCAATTTTAATGTATGATTATTATTGAGAAAATATGTGTAATTTACCATATAAAATATATTGTGTAAAATATGTGTAATGTGGTATACAATTTAAATTTGTATTTTGGCCTTGTTCCTCCTTTCTTTGATTTTACTAAAAATTCTTTATATTGTTTTTTTTTTATTTATACGTTTAGGAACACAAGTTTGTAATAAATTATATTTCCCAAATACATTTTTTTGGAAATACAAATTTATTTATGATATTAATTTTTTTTGCGTTCATACTATAATCTCAACATCTGTACCATATAATATAAACATAATAATATTTTCCACAGACATTTGAATAGTTACTTTGAAATTGTTTCTCATTAATAATACAGTAGTTTTCGAAGTAATTCAATATTTCTAATTTATCGGGTTTTTTACCAAACAAATCAAAATATTCAATACAGCCATGTTTTGGAATATAAATAGCTAACCAATGTGTCCATTTACTTTGCTTTATCAGTGTTTATAATTAAAAACGTTTGTTTTTTAATAATTTTGGAGCGTTGATTTTTGCTATAATTCCATTAAAAAATTTATTTGTGTGTTTGTTATATTTTAATACGCAGCTTATTTCTAGCGAGTTCATTAATCAAATTAACTCAAGTCATATATTTTCATTGTTTTTTTAATGTAGATCAATAAAAACTCTTTTTTGATTTTGTTATTTACTATAATAACATCAGATTTTTCTAGTATTTGACAGCGATCTGTATTAATTTTATCGTTGTATACAATTCAAAAAGAGGTCTGGTTACTACTTTTGAATCCCATTTTAGCAAAGCTAAGTATGAGGCGCTGTTTAAGGATTTTGGAAAATGAAAATATTTAATTATTTCCTTTGATTTCGGATCACTTAAACTCATAATTCAAGAATTGTTGTGTCTTTTTATTTACGACTATGATAGTCGTATCAGCGACTGTGATATTTATACTAAAAAGTTATACAAAAAATTCTATTACAAAAAATTTATTAAAATATTTCTTTCCTAGTTATTATAATAATTTAGTGAAAAGTACCCAGTCGGCATTTTGCTTTTGATATTTTCAATTCTAAAAAATTACATAGTTTCTGTGACATACATAATATGGTTTACAATTTATTGACAGTTCATATACCTTTCTGCGACTAATTTTATGGCTTATTTTTAGTTTAGTTTATAGTTTTTTTGTTAATCAATTTTTTTTATTACTGTTTACAAACATTTTTTATACCTTAAAAAATGTGCATATTACAATTTATTTAGTTCCATTTGTTGAAATGTTAATGCTTTACCCAAAGTATGCCTTTTATAATAAGTGGTCTTACTTACCACGTGATCAAAAAATCTTACTTTCTTACTATCCCACATATATAGACAAAACATTAACGGAAATCGTAAAAAGTGAATATATAAATATATAAGATTCAAGCCACCGAAGATGGTGCTTTATATTATTTATAATATAACCACATATTATACATAATATAAATAGCCAAATATCACAGCATCATGCTGTTTTTCAGCGATCAACGACAACAAAACTTAAGTCTTAAGACATCAAGAAAATACCCTGGTAGTACCAGATACTTACTGATTAAATCCTACCTAATTAAAAATTTTGGAAATACAAAAATATTCTGGAAAAAGGGAATACCCTTATTTTATAACCAACTCTAGAATACTTACTAATAATTTTTTAACATAATATATACTCAACACTAAAATATTTAAATATTCGGATTAGGTGGGATTTTATAATGTAATTTTATAGTTCATTACATAATCATAGGAATACACCTTTTACAAATCTTTACATAATATGTATATGTATTATATATGTATATGCAAGATTCTGGTTAGAAGAAATTTTATAGTTGTTTACAGAAGGTAGTGATCCGCTTGACGAGACAATTGGCGGCTTACGGTTGGATTTTACCCAACCACAGAATATAAATAGAAATACATAATAATAACAAAATAACTGTTCGCAATACTGAATATACGTTTTTTTTGGTTGCGGAATTTATTTTTATTTTAATTGGACTTTTGTGAGTTAAAACTGACTGTGACTGACTTTAATGAGTTAAAAGTCCCATTATAAAAAGGCCAGAAGTCCTACTGGATTTCTGTCCTCAACCCTAGGGCAAAAGTCCCAATGAGATTTTGGGTGTTTAGGAATTTCTTTCAGACTTCTGGCTAAGGCAGTTTTGATCCTGCACCTAATGAAAATTGTGTTTTATATCTTTTATTCCCAACTCATCGAGTTTTCTGTTAAATTCATAATAAAATTTATTCCATTCGTGATATTTTAAGACAATTAAATTTTTTTTTAATACGGTGAAATATGGTTGAAGTTCCAAATGAATAAAATACAATTTTTTACTCAATAAATCTAAGCAATTTTAATGTATGATTATTATTGAGAAAATATGTGTAATTTACCATATAAAATATATTGTGTAAAATATGTGTAATGTGGTATACAATTTAAATTTGTATTTTGGCCTTGTTCCTCCTTTCTTTGATTTTACTAAAAATTCTTTATATTGTTTTTTTTTTATTTATACGTTTAGGAACACAAGTTTGTAATAAATTATATTTCCCAAATACATTTTTTTGGAAATACAAATTTATTTATGATATTAATTTTTTTTGCGTTCATACTATAATCTCAACATCTGTACCATATAATATAAACATAATAATATTTTCCACAGACATTTGAATAGTTACTTTGAAATTGTTTCTCATTAATAATACAGTAGTTTTCGAAGTAATTCAATATTTCTAATTTATCGGGTTTTTTACCAAACAAATCAAAATATTCAATACAGCCATGTTTTGGAATATAAATAGCTAACCAATGTGTCCATTTACTTTGCTTTATCAGTGTTTATAATTAAAAACGTTTGTTTTTTAATAATTTTGGAGCGTTGATTTTTGCTATAATTCCATTAAAAAATTTATTTGTGTGTTTGTTATATTTTAATACGCAGCTTATTTCTAGCGAGTTCATTAATCAAATTAACTCAAGTCATATATTTTCATTGTTTTTTTAATGTAGATCAATAAAAACTCTTTTTTGATTTTGTTATTTACTATAATAACATCAGATTTTTCTAGTATTTGACAGCGATCTGTATTAATTTTATCGTTGTATACAATTCAAAAAGAGGTCTGGTTACTACTTTTGAATCCCATTTTAGCAAAGCTAAGTATGAGGCGCTGTTTAAGGATTTTGGAAAATGAAAATATTTAATTATTTCCTTTGATTTCGGATCACTTAAACTCATAATTCAAGAATTGTTGTGTCTTTTTATTTACGACTATGATAGTCGTATCAGCGACTGTGATATTTATACTAAAAAGTTATACAAAAAATTCTATTACAAAAAATTTATTAAAATATTTCTTTCCTAGTTATTATAATAATTTAGTGAAAAGTACCCAGTCGGCATTTTGCTTTTGATATTTTCAATTCTAAAAAATTACATAGTTTCTGTGACATACATAATATGGTTTACAATTTATTGACAGTTCATATACTTTTCTGCGACTAATTTTATGGCTTATTTTTAGTTTAGTTTATAGTTTTTTTGTTAATCAATTTTTTTTATTACTGTTTACAAACATTTTTTATACCTTAAAAAATGTGCATATTACAATTTATTTAGTTCCATTTGTTGAAATGTTAATGCTTTACCCAAAGTATGCCTTTTATAATAAGTGGTCTTACTTACCACGTGATCAAAAAATCTTACTTTCTTACTATCCCACATATATAGACAAAACATTAACGGAAATCGTAAAAAGTGAATATATAAATATATAAGATTCAAGCCACCGAAGATGGTGCTTTATATTATTTATAATATAACCACATATTATACATAATATAAATAGCCAAATATCACAGCATCATGCTGTTTTTCAGCGATCAACGACAACAAAACTTAAGTCTTAAGACATCAAGAAAATACCCTGGTAGTACCAGATACTTACTGATTAAATCCACCTCCCTCGTTAGCCACCCCGTTAGGCAATCATTTTAGAGAACCCTTTATTATGAAGGCTTTTTTATTGGTATTAGTATTAATTATTAATATTTTTGTTATTTACTACAGAATCACGGTCATCGGCGGGTTAGAACGTGCATGGTGGATTACATTATTATTATTATATTTAGTATTATTTTTATTAATATTATTACTATCATTATTATTTACCCTGATGGGGGGCAAAATTTGGTACCGGCCCTAGTCCGGAGGTATACCCAACATACCTGCGGGAAATGCTAGGTAATGCCGATCTGTTAAAGCAGCTCTGCCAAGAAACCCAAATCTCACCTCCTCGAAGGTAGGTAACATAGTTATCTGCCGGGTGCCCTCTGGTAATCTACTTTTGTAGAGCTGACGAGATGGGGTGCATGCGATTTCCTGGCGCAATAACCAGGCCCCTCGGTTGGGATAGTACGTGCGGGTAATGAACGTCGTGTTTCCGTATGGTATTTACCGCGTCGCGGCGATATGTTGCGGGCTCGGGCTAAAAATCCAAGCGCGTCTGTACTCACAATGAGCGGAGACTTGGTCGTCGTCTGTACTCCATAATGGGGCGGCCGAAGTATTAGTGCGGAGGGGAGTTGCTTCGCGAAATAAAAAATAAGGACCGGTTTATCAAAAAATGGCAATTGACAAAACAAAAGGTATATATACCCCAGTTGGTAATTCAGTTATGCTGGAAAGTCCACCCTCTAAGGAGGCCGATCTCATCGATTCTGGGGGAGATCATTTATTGCTATATACATCGGAGAGTCATCATCAACAGGGAACATCGAGGGATAACAGGAATTAACGAGTTCAACAACAGGAAGCAACAGAGCAGAGAACACCAATAAGCTATCCATTCAGAAGAGGCGGAAATGTAGCACGGTCGCCGAAGCATTCATCCAAAGAAGGTAAGTTGAGGACGGAAAACCTAAGAAGAAGCGCCAAACAGGGAGGTATTTCTCCCCCTAACAAGGTTGGAAATACTATCTCAAAAATTAGAGCTCGAGGTGAAGGTTTGTTCACTCTACTAAAAAAGGCCGAAGAGACCACTGAACAGCCTGAGGTGACTGAAGAAAAATAGCTGCTCAAAATACAAGAGGTCGCGGCCAAGATGGTACAAGCAGTCGCAAAGCAGAAAAATATCAACATGGATATTAAGAACGGCCTCATGAGCTTGCAAGAATCCATGGAAGTCATATGGATATGCAGGAGGGAAAAGATGGAGGACAAAGAGAAGCATGTAGCAAAGGTCACTAAAGTAACCAAACATGGAGTAGCAATACCTAGCGAGTGCAAAAGAATGAGAGAGCCAGATAATAGCCCAAGGGGTCGCATGTACACACCCCCAGCTTCTAAAAAAGGCAAAGAAGCAGATGATGTTGAGTGGATTGTTGTCGGTAGAATGAAGCAACACCAAAAATCGAGCGCCAATATAGGAACAGACAGTACGCTTGGTAAAAGAGAGTAGGCGAGTACCCAAAGTATTCGAAAAAAGAGCGGAAGCACTGGTGAAAAGACGGCAAAAAAGGGAAAAAAAGTTAGCAAGACCAAAGGTGAAGCTATTATAATCAAACCAGCGGAAGGGAAAACGTATGCCGAAATCTTGAAGAAGATAAAGGGAGGCGTCGATCCGAGGACTACAAAAACAGTCATCAAAGGGATCCGCAGAACGCAGAAAAGAGTTGTTCTTGTGGAAATGAGCAAAGGATCCGCAGACAACGGCGAATTTAATGAAGAACTGAAAAAGGTTTTGGAGGAAATGGATGGGGTTAAAAGTTGAACGCCCAAAGGAACGCTCGAGATCCGGGAGCTGGATAGCCTAACAACCCCTGAAGAAGTGCGAGGCGCTTTAGACAGAGATTTGAAGAAAAAAGTGCAATGCAGACTGTCGCTTTGAAAACCTAACAGGAGAGAGCAAATCTTAGGCGTAGTGGAGATGGAGGAGAAAGACGCTCAAAAGATATTAAAAGCGGGTAAAATTACAGTGGTAGTAATAAGATGCAGGATCAGACTAAGAGCGGAAGTTCCAAGGTATTATACGTTTCTAAATTTCGGTCATATAAAAAGTAGATGCAAGGACATTGATCGGAAAGATTTGTGCTATTAGTGCGGACAAAAAGGGCATATTGTGAAAAATTGTGTACAGGCCCCATAATATGTGCTTTGCGAAGAGAAGAAAGTGCAAGCGATTGAACATGTCTCGGGTTCGGATACGTGTAAGGTCTTCCGTGAGGCACTTGAGAAGGTCAAAAGGCGTTTCAATGACTAGGTTCAATCAAGGAAATATGCATAGGAGTGTGGTGGCAGACGATCTCTTAACTCAGAATGTTCAGGAGAGAAAGACCGACGTAGTAATAATAAGTGAACAGTATAGGAATAGAGACATCCCGAACTGGTTTTCTGATGCAACAAATACGGCGGCGATCTGGGTAGTAAGCCCAAACAATATTAAAATCGAAAGCTATGACAACGATGAAGGTTTTGTTTGGATCAAAAGCTGCAGGCTCACAATTATTAGCTGCTACTTCATACCAAACCAAACAACGCAGCAATACAAGATAAAATGGACAAATTAGAAGACGTAATAGCGGAAATAAAGGGGAACATAGTAGTGGCTGGAGATCTTAATGCTAAACCCGTAGAATGGGGAGAGCCACATACCAACAGCAGAGGGAAGCAAATAATGGACATGGCAGCCAGACAAAACCTGATAGTGTTAAATACAGGGGCAACATCTACATTTCGACGCCCGGGGTACACGGAAATGATACCAGATATAACACTATCATCAGTTGACCTCTTGAATGGGATTCGGAAATGGGAAGTACTCGAGGACTACACTGGTAGCGATCACCAATACATATCATTCGAGTTACATGCTGCTTCGACAGAGAGATTGAGAAGTCGAGACCTAAATGTTAGATGGAATGTGGAAAAACTTGATCGCAATAGCCTTGAAAGAGTAAGGCAGTTCTTGTAAAATTTAGAGGGTAGAGCAAAAGCAGAAACGGTGGTTAACTCAGTGATGAACAGCATTGCACGGGCCTGCGAAGTATCTATGCCACGGAAAAAATGGAGAGAAAATAAGCGCCCTGTATACTGGTGGACGGATGAAATAGCAGAAATAAGTAGGAAATGCTTTCACCTACGTCGGGTAGCACAGCGGATCAGAAACAGACCAGAGGCGGCGATTGCATCGATGGAGCACAAGATAGTAAGAAAACAACTCCGAAATGCCATAAAGAAAAGCAAAATCAAAAAATGGAGAGAATTATGCGAAGAGGTGAATACCGAGCCGTGGGGTTTGGGGTACAAGATTGCAATGAAGAAATTGAAAGCTTAAACAGCTGATAATGCAATGATAGCAAAAAAAATGGAATTCATTGTAGATGCACTTTTCCCCACACATCCAATAAGAAACGAGATATATTCAGGGTATATAAATGATGAAATACCAGAATTCACCCTAGGGAAGCTAGAAGCAGCAGCGAGATCTCTGAGGAACAAGAAAGCACCTGGACCTGACGGGATTCCTAACGAAGCCATAAAAGCAGCAGTCAATGTTTGCCCAGAGACAATACTAAACATATACAATACCTGTTTAAAAGAAGGCGTCTTTTGCAAGAGATGGAAGGAGGCAAAACTAGTTATGATATACAAGGGTAAAGGAGAACGTTTTACGGTTTCATCTTACAAACCACTATGTATGCTTGACACAGCTGGGAAGCTTCTCGATAAATTATTAAATGCTCGATTGGGTATGGCCATAAGAGCTGCAGATGATCTGGCAGATAAGCAGCTTGGATTTAGGCCGGGGAAATCAACGCTAAATGCTATTCAAACGGTGACAAAAATTGCAAAAGCAGCCAAAAGGGGAAACCACTATTCCAGGAAAATGGTTTTTCTTGTTACACTAGACGTTAAGAATGCTTTTAACTCAGCGAGGTGGAATGATATGATAGACGCATTGAAAAATGTATTCCACATACCCACTTATCTGCAAAGAATCTTAGAAGAATACCTTAATGAACGAAGCTTAGTATACAACACTGAAAGCGGAACCAGAAAGAAACAAAACACCGCAGGTGCTGCCCAAGGATCCATCTTAGGACCAGACTTGTGGAACGTCGTTTACGATGTATTACTGCGATGCCGGAAGGAGCTCTACTAGTGAGCTATGCGGACTATATGGCAGCAGTCATCACAGTACGGAGCGTGGAAGAGGCACAGATCAAACTGAACCAAGTCATGAGAAGAGTGTGCAATTGGATGCAACTGCATGGGTTGGAATTAGCAGCAGAAAAAACAGAAATTGTTATCCTAACAAAAAAACGGATTCCAACAATAATTACAATACAAGCTGGCACCCAAACAATAGAGACAAAAGAATCCGGAAAGTACCTGGGGATCATGCTGGACTCAAAACTCACGTTCTGGAAACAAATAAAAGAAGCCGCAGATAAGACAGTGGGGATTACAAATCAAATTAGTATGCTTATGGCGAATATTGGCGGGCCTAAACCAAAGAAAAGGCGGCTGATCATGACGGTGGCGCAATCCATATTACTGTACGGTGGTGAGATCTGGGCGGACGCTCTTAAGAAAGAGTACTGCAGGAAGCGACTAACGGCGGTACAACGGAGAGGAGCTCTTCGCGTCGCGTGCTCCTATCGAACGGTGTCGCATACGGCGGTAACAGTTATCGCGAACGTTATCCCGATTGATCTGCTGGCGCGCGAGCGGAACAGCATTTTCAATAGGGACCCGAGAACCAGCAAGGAGGAGGCAACGATGGAGGCAAGATCGCTCACCATGGCACAATGGCAACAAAGATGGGACAATGACTGGAACGGTAAATGGTCAACACGGCTGATTCCTCAGCTAGAAGCTTGGAATAATCGGCGACCTTGTAATGGTGTGGAGGATACGGCCTATCACACATTTTTTGATTGCGGCTTGGCAGAAGAACACCGAAGCTCTTTGGTTGCGGCAATAGGGCCTATAACCCCTGAAAACATCATCGGCGTTATGCTAGAAAGCGAAGAGCAGTGGGATGCAGTAGCAGTTTATATAGAACCAGTGCTGAGGAAGAAAAAACTTCTAAAATAACTGGAAAATTGATGAAACTTAAGTAAGGATCACCGAAAAACAAACAAAAATAGCAGGATCCAACCTGAAGTAATGCGAGAGCGGTTCCAGGCTGGAATTCATCGTGGGAGCGGAGTCGGGTGTTTTTTAGTGAGTAACCCAGACAGCTGAAAGCCTCAATTTAACATCACGGGAGTCTCACAGTCTTTTAGAGTGTGGACCCTCTAAAAGCGGTACAAGACGTAGAGTGTGGACCCTCTAAAAGCTCTTTAAAAGTTTTTTCACCCCTCGCGAAAAGAAAAAAAATAAAATTATTCACCCTGATGGGTGGGGGTGTCGAAATGCCAAAAGTAAGGTATGCTTGTGGTATGAGTCTACTAAAATTCATTCAGTTACTGCCGTATTAGTGCACCAAAACGATCAGTGTACACTCAGAAACGAATTCTCCAGCCGTTCCTGGCAGTGGGGTGCTCATGTCTCTTCCTGCATTGACGATGCATCGAACTGGGCAAAGAATTTAGCCGGATGATTGAGATGAAAGTCTGTTTGGGAGGTTAGTGATTCAAAACGCCTCTTTGCTGAATTGGGATCCCGGGTGAACTGCGGTTTAGAGAGTAGCGTACTCTAACAAAAGGGACAATACCCGTGTTGATAATTATAAGTTAATGGGTTTGTGCAGGGCAGCTTTCTTCTTAAAGGTCTACGGAACCCTCAATGACAGATTACTGGTGATTCGGTGGTCTGCTTAAAAATTGGAAAAAACAGTTGAATGGGAGAGCTTCCCCATGGAGTGCAGGGAAGCGGAAGACGAAAAGGGTTCGGACCAAAAAAAAGAAGAAGAAAAAGTAAAAAGCCAAGAGTTAAGTCCTGGGAAATATCACCGTTAGAGAGGGGAGAAAGTCGTACAAAAAGAAGAAGAACAACGAAAAAGCCAAGAGTAAAGTCCTGGAAAATATCGGCATTAGGGAGGGAAGAAAGTCGTACAAAGGTTGACGTAAGAGAGGGTCTAATTCGGGAGGCAATCCTGATTAAACCGGTCAAAAGCAAATCTTAGGAGGGAACGCATTATTAGGAGCGACGGTAACCCTGACAGCACGGGGCAGAGGTTAGGGTGGCTCGTAAGACGCGAGTGGGAAGAGGCTTAGTGGAATAAGGGACCGGAACAGGAGATAAATGAGGTATTTCGGCGAGTCTCTCAAAACTATATTGGGGGAGAATACGAGCGTGTGCAGCTTAGAACGGACTCTTCCTTACACCAGCTGATTCACGAGCACGGACCTGCTCATTATTAGTGAGCAATACCGAAACATATCATCTACGTCTTGGTACCGATGAGCGATGAGCTCAGGACTGCAGAGTTCTGGGTAAGGGATTTCGAAAGGATCACGGGAAGAGCTGACGGACGTGGGGAAATCTTCGTTTGAATTAAAATCGGAGGAGTGAAATAAATTGTAGCATCTAATTTAAGGACTGATCCGAAAGAACTGATCCAGACTTTAGAATTAAAATAGATAAACTGGAGGAAGAGATTCTTTGAATGTCAAGCAAAATTATAGTCGGTAGTGAGTTCAATGCGCGAAGTATTGAATAGGTAATGTCCAATACAAACTCTCAAGGAAAATAATTCTAGGACACGGCGGCCAGAAGGGGATTAATTGTGGCAGTACGACGACGTTTCGTCATTCAGAGTATAGGGAGACTTTCTTGCTTCGCAAGTGGAGGGCTGAAGTGTCCTGGAAGATTATACCTGAAGTGATCACCAGTACTTTACTTTCTGCATACGTGAGGGACCAGGGCATACCGCAGTGCTTCGAAAGAGCTATGGCAGTGGAATGTTGGACGGCTATATGAAAAAAAAAACATTGGAAGGTTTGATAAGGCTAGACTATCTTCAAGACTTCCTCTGGCAGCGCTCGGCAAACAGCAGAGGCTGTTGTGAAAGGAACTATGGATCTTATTCGCAGCACCTGTGAGTTATCCATACCCCAGCACAGACCGGAACCACGTAGACGTCCGGTGTATTGGTGGAGCGAGGACCCTGCACTATAGGAACCATACAAGAGGTAATAGAAACTGTGAGAATAAGCGCAGCTAAAATTAAACAAAGCGATGCGGAGAATGAGCATGTGGATGTCTGGTCGACGTGGATGGCTAACTCTGCCCTAAGGAAAATCGCTATTCTCACCAAGAAAATCAACACCATTCTACCGTTTATGGTAGGTCAGGAGCGAGTAGGGTCGTAACCTCCTATTAAATATCTAGGGGTGATGATCGACCAAAAACTCACTTTCGCTCAAGTTTGCGACGTGGGGCATGGTCGCGAAATTGAGTAAAATCATGGCTACTACTCATGGACATAGCTGAAGTAAGCATCGGCTCCTAATGAGTACCGTGAAGTTGGCGTTGCTATATGGTGTTGAGGTCTGGACGGTCGAAAGCGGTTTAAGTGGTAGAGGAAATGTGCCGTTGCACAAATTTCAAATATCGGAAACACCTCTACTTTCCACCGACTAGTACATCTCTACCTTTCGCTAGCTACTAATAATAGCTGCTAGACCTGGAGATTTGGGTTATATCAAGCAGAAAGGTGTTGTGTACTACTGTACGTTGTAATCCACTGATGGCCTTGACTCCATAGTAAATATTAATAATATTAATAAGTGATACTAATATTAATAATAATAGCTTCTACAGTGATACTGGGGTTGCCTTCAATAATTACG
Source organism: Poecilobothrus nobilitatus (assembly GCA_947095535.1). Classification (NCBI taxonomy): domain Eukaryota; kingdom Metazoa; phylum Arthropoda; class Insecta; order Diptera; family Dolichopodidae; genus Poecilobothrus; species Poecilobothrus nobilitatus. The sequence goes on from OX352772.1 coordinate 87,908,591, forward strand.
TCATGCAGGGAGGTGTAACGGGTGTAAGTAGATGGATTAGCCGATTCTAGACCATATGCAGAGCTGCACGCCGATTCTACACCATGTGGAGAAGAGCAAGCCGATTCTAGACCATGCGGAGAAGAGCAAAAAAGCTATTGCAATGGCGCTGTACACAGCGTCGTTTTTAAACGGTAAAGTATTAGTTATAAAAAGGTTTGTGTCTTTGGTATTTGAAATTGGAGAGAATAAAATGATATTTGATAAATAGTATTGAATATTTTAAATTACAGTGAAGAAACGAAAAGTTTTTAAAGTTTGGTTTGAATACAGAATTAATATTATTATTATTGAAAAAAAAAATTCTCCTGAATAATGGACTTAAATTTAAACTTGATTTAATGTTTATAAAAAGAAAAAAATTTAAAAAGGTTTTTAAAGCTTTATTTAAAATTGATGAATTATTATGATGTTTGAGAAGCTTTATAGTTATATTAAAATTGCTAAATATTCAGATAAATTTAACTGGTTCAATATGAAATTTTTTTAGAGTTTGGTCTGAATATTTCATTAAAAATTTAGTATATAAATATAAAGGTTGGTTTAAATGTAGATATGAAAAGTTTTTAAAGTTTGGTTTAAATAGATAATTTTACTTAAATAAAAAAAATTTTTTTGATTAAAGTTTAATATTTATCTAAAAATAAAAAAAAAATTTTTAAACTTGATTTGAATACATAATTAAATGTACGAAAAATAGTTTTTTAAATTAAATGTTGTGTTATAATACATATATTATGTAAATTTACCTTTTGTTAAATATGTTTCTACTTTAATAAAAGTTTTGATTTAAGCGATTGAAATTATATAGTTTATAATATAAATTGCGATCATGAAATATAAATTGAGAATGTGATCAAGTTTAAGTTACAAGTTCAAGTTAAAAGTGAAAAAATAAATAAAAAAATAAACTTGAGAATAAAAACTTGTTTTTAATATCAAAAACCAGCAATGCATTTTTATAGTGAAAGTGTTTATTTCATTAAATGATATGTTGAATCATGAATTTATCCATGAATCATGTTTTTTTATCAAAGCCTAGCGACATAACCAAAACTTCATTTCCTTTTTTTCTTATTTTTTTTCTACAAGGTAAACATTAGGAAATTTAACAGATGTAAGTTTAGGTTCATAAAAACTACCTTTTATTGGTTTTTGTATGTAATCAAGTAAATTGTATGTTATTGGATCAGTTCTTTTTATTTTCGCTATTGTATAAATTTCTGTTGACCAATTATGTTGACAGCTTTTGCAAATATACCTTTAAATTTACTTATACGAACAAAATCTCCAATTTTGTATTTTACTTTTCTGAATACTTTTAATTTATTGTAGACAGTTTTTAATATTAATTTCTCATTTTTCTTTGAAACCTGTTTAGGTGCAAATTTAATTGTTTGATATGTTGAGTTATATTTTTCTGTTAGAGATGGTAGAATAGAATAATAGATAACCATTTATGTGTACATTGTAAACTAAATTGTTTCCACATATTGTTTTTAAGGGTGCGATTAAAACGTTCTACAATTGAAGCTTTTAGCTCTAAATATGTATAATAATGATTAATTTTATTTTTCCTCATTAGATTTTGAAATTTTTTGTTGAAAAATTCAGTACCTTGATCAGATTGTAAATTTTTTGGTTTTTTACCAGCACGCTTAAAAACATTTTTCATTGCGATTAAAACAGCGCTTTTGTTTTTGACCGGTTCAGCAAAAGAAAATTTCGAAAATGTATCAATAACTGTTAATAAATATTTATATCCCTTGTTATATTTTGCATATGAAATCATTTCAACCAAATCAATTTGCCAAGTGTCATTTAAACCCTTTTGAATAAATTTTCTTCGTGTAAATTTTCGTCTGACACCTCAATGAATTTCTAACACAACTTGTAACTTCGACATTATTCTTGTATTAATTTAATTTTCCAAAGTGATTTTATATTTTCCTATTGTATGACACTCACATGTATCCGGTCCAGAAGTAGAATTATCATATCTCCATGGACAAAGCGCAAAGTGAGTACCATAAATTAAAGTGTCCTTTTTTACTCCAGAATAATTTTTAATGTGCTTGTGTAGATGTAATATTAGTTTCTTACAATCATTTAAGAAGACGCAGAAATAAGTATTTAGAAACTCAGCAACTTCCATAATTCAAAATGACTGTACTAAGAATATGTTCGCTGCTTTTACGTTATCTCTCGATTGAATTTTAAATTTAGTTTACTGTCAGATACTGATCAAAAATAATTTATTTTATTCATCCATTTACAATGATGATAGCGAGACCATCTGGATGTGGGAAAAAACATTTGCGTGTAATTTAATTGAAAATATTAACAGCTTGATTTACCCGCGAATTGAAACAATAAAATTGTGTAACCCAGAAATTTTCGCTATTCCGAAAAATATAGATTTTCGTGATATAGAATTTCATACCAATATACCGAAAAAGTCGGCATGAAAATTAACCTACTTTAATAGTTTTAGATGATTTAATGTTAGATTCTGCAAATAAATAGGTATGTGAACTATTTACTAACGGTTCGCACTATCGTAATTTATCTATTGTATTGTTAATACAAAACGTTTTTCATCAGGCGAAATTCTCAAGAGATATTTCATTAAATTGTAAATATTTAGTGCTTTTCAAAAACCCTCGAGACAAATCGCAGATTTTTCCTCTTGCTAGACAACTATATCGTGAAGATATAAAAGGTTTCCTGGGGGTATATAATGAATCAACCTCAAGTCCACATGGCTATATTGTATTGGATTTAACACAAGACATTAGCGGTATTTTGTATTAGAACTAATATTTTTTCAAAAAAAATATTGTATATGCTTCTGTGACACGGGTGATTTGACAACTGTCAAAAGTATGAAACGATTGAAGAAAAACCAACATATATTACATGTACTAGGAAAGTGCAATAAGAAGAAATTTCGTGAAAATATTTTTAAATATTGTGATGATGATATTATAAAAACTATTGCTGAAATTGCAATCAATATATTAAATGGTAATAATAAAATTTTACCAGCACAAAAAGATAAATTAAAAAAACATAAAAACAAATTAAGATTCCTAGTCTGTGTAAAGAAAAGTATAAAAGCCAAACGAAAAATATTAGTTCAACATGGTGGATTTTTACCAACTTTAATCGGAACTATATTATCTGGTGTAATAGGAAAATTGCTCAGTAAGACATAATGCAGCGTATGATTGTTATCTCACCAGAAATATTTTCAAGATTTGGCAAATTATGTCAAGACGATAACAACTTGGATTTATTAGATCAAAAAATGAAAAAAGTTTTATACGATAAAAAGTTAAAACTATTGCAAAAATGGTACTTATATCGTCAAAAAAACATAATTTTTGAAACAAAATTAAAAAAAAAATCTTTAATTGAACATTTTTTTTTTTATACTAAACCCATAAACTACGAATATGATCCTTTGTACTTGAAGTAGTTGTGATTATGTGGGATGAGATAAGGATGGAACAAATGAGGATAATGGGGAGTTGAGGGATAAATTGGAAAAGAATCTGTTGAGATTCTTCTTAAATTTGGGCAAATTGTAAATATCAAAACCGCCAACTTTTGGGAATACGGTGTATGGTAATAAATTCCACAGTTTTGCAGTTCTAACAACAAACGAATTGCTATAACCAGTAGAATACCACTTGGGTAGTTCCACATAGTAAGAATGCGCATTTGCTGCCCCTCTTGTGGTGCTTTGGAATTGTTTAAGAGGAGGCATCAGTGATTTTATTTCAACTGAGCAGGTGTCATTACCTACAAAATATCTATAAAAAAGAGAAGGAGCTCCTACATTACGACGGATGTCAAGCAAGGCTATAGTATTACTCAAGGCTATAGTATTAATTAGACGAATGGCTCATTTTTGAACTCGATCGAGAAAATTTAAGGAAGTCGATGAGGCGCCAGCCCAAATATGTGAGTTATATTCCATCTTAGGCCGTATATATGCTTTATAGATTTTGGACAGGTCCCTTGAAGAGAAATAAGATTTACATTTAAAAAGAAAACCCAAGCATTTGGCAGCACTTTTTGCTGTATCAAAAATATGATCCTTCCACATCATTTTTTGATTTAGCTGCATGCCCAAAATGTTCAGATTTTCGGATCGTTGCACAATTTCTCCAAGAAACCTCAGATTGGGGTTATAATTCGTTTTTTTTACCGTTATCAGACAGCATTGGGTTTTGGAAGAATTAAACGCCATTCTGTTTTTGGAGCCCCAACTAGGGACTTTAGTTAGTTCATCGTTAACCGTATTAGTCATAGACAGCCTAGCTATGTCAATTGCGGGGGTTGTGGCATTTGACATTCTCGGAAAATTATAAGATGCCACCAGAGTGCTGTCGTCGGCGAAGGTGTGAATTGGATTGAAGTTTGAAGATAGAAGATCGTTGATAAAAATCAAAAAAAGAGTAGGTGCAAAGATGGATTTTCCCAGGAAGTCTTGTGGAAGCCAGTGTTTATTTGAAATGTGTCAGACGTTTAGTCGTCGACCAGAACTTCAATAGAGCAGCATACCATAGTCGATCAAAAGCTTTCGAAATGTTGAGAGCAACAACAGTACATTCACCAGAGTAGTGAATGCTGCTGTTAAGTTTACCACTGAGATATGTCATAAGATCACCAGTGGATCGGTTGCTACTAAAACCGTATTGGCGATCATGTAAGATACCACTATCGTCTAAATATTTCTTGAGCTTAGAGTTGATAATAGTTTCCATAACTTTAGAAATGATCGAAATGATAGCTATAGGTCTATAGTTTGAGGGATTGCTTTTGTCACCTTTTTTGGGAATTGTTGAAACATGAACAACTTTCCACCGACAGGGATAGATACCAGTCGAAAACGAAAGGTAAAAAAGGTTGCGGAGAGGTTTCGAAATGGAGAAGTCATTATTTTTCAGAACCATGGTGGGGATTCTACCAGGGCCAGTGGATTTTTTATCATTCAGATTCTTCAAAAATTTCACTACAACTCGATTCGTGAAGTAAATCTTTCCAAATCTACACGAGCGATCAACTTCAGGAATTGTTCGTGGAAGTTGAGTTGTAGGAGGGAGTGTAGAATTTGCATTAAAAAGTTTTGCAAACAAGTTAGCTTCTAAAAGTCTTGCAAAAAAGTCTTGCAAAGTCTTTTTTCTGGATTTGTGGTTAAAAATAAGTCCAGAAGATCTTGATTATGGCCATTTTGATCTGGAACCCTTGTTGGGTTCCTAACAAGTTGAGAAAGTTGGAAGAGATTCGAAAATATTTCAACTTGCCTGCCTTCTGGTGAATTGTGACCAAAATAATGGAGCCAGTTTTTGTTGCGAACATTGAAGTCACCAGCGATAGCAATCTCAACATCCCGGTGTTAGACCAGGACTGAGTTGATGTTATTAGATAGTTCCTCAATGGCAACAGCTGTTTCAGACTCACTTGCTTGAGGAGATCTGTATAAAAAATAGAAAAATATTGTAGACTTTTCAACACATAGTTTAATCTATATATAATGAAAAATATGGTTTCAGCCTTTTAAATTGTGAAGGATGTTGAAAGTTACCTCAGAACGAATATATAAAGCGTCACTTCTGTGGGTAATGAAATGCGAAATCAAAGAATAGCCGTTAATATTAAAATTAATACTATCGTCTTTAACTTGAGTTTCGCATAGTGTTAACAATGCTGGTGTGCCTCTACGGCGCAAAAGTTTGATACGAGACGAGAAAATTTATAGAAAAGTTGGCCATCTTGGTAATACAATATTGCAACGGATTGATAAAATTGATATTATAAAATTTAATTAAAAAATTTAAACAAAAAATTTGTAATATATTATAATCCCTTTTTGAGAAAAGAAGAATTATAACATATTATAAAAAGCAAAAAAAAAAAGAAAAAGTAATACTAATCATAATAAAATCAGAAACATAATTTGTCTTAATCGTAAATTAGAATTGGATACAAGAAAAACACTAATTGTACATTACAGTTTATAATACCTTTACATTACCATACACAAGCAATATTTAATTTATATCCACCACTAATAATTAGCCGAGACAACAACCGTAGTTATAAAATTCATTTAATTTTAAATTCTATTTCTAATTCTTTCATTTGAATGCAAATTTAATAGGAGTAAAAAGAAGAGAATTAATTTAATCAGAAAATAATTTAAAAGAAAGGGAAAGTTATAGTGCAAAGGGAACAAACTTCACATTTGTATTTTTTTTTTTTAAGAAAAACAAAGTATGTAAACAATAATATAATATAAAATAAATTTTGTGTTTTTAAAATAAATATTGTGTTTATAAGTTAAAAAGTTAAAAGTTAAAAAATAAACATTTAAATTGAAATTAAAATTAAAATTAAAATAGTGAGTAAATAGTTAAATTTATTAAGATAAATTTAAAATTATAAAAAATCTAGTGTTTTAGTTGGTAAACAAATCCAAAAAAAAAATCATAATAAAAAATAAAATAAATAAAAAAAAAATTTAAATGTTTTTTACAATGATTTAAGAATAATTTCAAAAGATATTAAAAATAAATTTAGTGATTAAATTATACATAGTTAAAAAAAATTTAAATGTGATAATTTTTACAACGTTTTAAAAATTATTTGATATTAATTTAGTTTAAATGAAATTACTGCATTTAAAAAGTGTTCTTATAATAAATGATGTATATATTAAAGAAAAAAAGAAAAATTGTATTTATTTTTATATATGTAAGTGCAAAATGGATTGAAGTTCTGATGTGTGTTGAAAGTTGATTTGAAAGAAGAAAAATTCAGCATATAAAAATCCAGTGCAATTTTAGGTTATGTTGTATTCATATTTGTATTTTGTTTTAATGTTTATTAATTAATGTTTAATGATGATATTCGCTTTTAATTGTATTAAAAATGTAGTCGATTTTATATAATATATTTAGATGATTTAAGTAAAATCTTCTGTTACTACACTTAATATCACTTGTTTTTAGATTGAATTAATTATATTGAATTGTTTTTGTTTTTTTTTTTTTTTTTTCCAAGTAAGTAATTAAGAAAAATTTATTAAGTTAAAATTGATTAAAAGCTGATTTATATTTGTGTGATTTTATATGTACAATTTATTCTAATAAAATTTTGTTGAATTTATTGAACAGTTAAACAGTAAAAGACAAAAAAAAAATTAACACTTAACTTCATTTTAGCTTTATTTTACGATGATTAATAATAGCTATATAGAATAAGTTCAATATATACAGAAAAATATTAATATGTATAGATTTAATATATATAAGAAAATGCAACAATAATATATATATATAAATTGTAAGTATTTAATGTTTATATTTTATTAAAATTTATTTTAAATTGATCGGTGTTACTCGGTGATCGGTGTTAATTACGAATTGTAATTTCAATTATAATTTATAATATTCTCTAATAAAACAACTCTAATAATTTTACGACATTTACAGCCACGCCTGTAAAGAAAAGGCTCTGTAATTTTCTTTTTACATTTATATGGCAGGGAAATGTACTAAAAAAAAGGAAAGTTCTAAAATCCTTCCTAATAATTTTTAGTACTCAACAACAAAGCGTTTCGAATAGTGCGGACTGCCCCAAATTATTTGAACTCTGATTCACCAGATTACGCACACAATAAAACATTTTTTTACTTTACATTTTTTTAACCTTTTCTTAACCTTTTTCAAATTAATTGGGTTTGGGTTAAAACACACAATATTTTTTAAAAATGTCGAAAGAGATATTTAATTTGAAGATAAAATTCATGATTTTATCCATTCAAGATTTTTTTTTTCCAAGACAACATTGTGCTCCCATATAATTCACATGTATGATGGATAACTGTTTCTTATTATACCTCATATTTTCTTTTTCTGATTTCCGCGCAAAAATTATAAGAAAGAGTCTGTTAAACAGTTCAGTACGAGTTAAAAACAACCTTCGCAGATCGCAATTTTTTTTAGGATCAGATATGAAAGTTTGCTTTTCAAAATATAGTCTTAAAATATCGTTAAGGTTTTTCGGAAATTTATCTGAACGATTTCCTACAAACAGAAGAATTTAACAAAGAGAAATGTGCTTTTATAAATATTGGGCACTACAATATTTATATAAGAAACATTTAACAACCTCTTGAAAAAAATAAAGTAACCAAATCTATAGGCTACACATATTATTCATATGATAATTCAGAATTACATTTGAATGATTGGAAGTTTAACTTTTTGTCAACTCTTATTAAAAATATAACACCTAATCCAGGATTTACTCGAAGCCAGAGTTTTAAAGAAGTTTTTAATGAAATTTTGACATACATCTCTAATACTAAAAATTATGATGATTCAACATTTAAAAAAGTATCAGAACCTAACCTGAAGGATTTAATTCGAATATTGCAAGCTTTTGATGAAGATAGTTTCTATGTAAAAGTTAATCATAGTTATAATGTAAAAACATTATTAACTGAACTATTTCAACAGAATTATTCAAATTAGCTGTTGCTAATAATAAAGACGTAATAAATGGAATGGTGATGATTTATTCAGATATAGTTCAATCACCTGTGTTTGGAAGTAAAAAAGTGCGTTCATTGAGAGCTATCAACATAAAAAATTGTAAAATACCTACAAATATTGAATTTGAAAATTGTGCATTACATACCTATAGAAAAAAATATTTTTGAAACTATTTTGCAATTAAAATTTGCAATCAATACGGTGATGGAATAAATTTCGTTCCAAGCTTCTATCCAACAATAATTGTTTCACACTTTAAAAAGCAGTGATTGCAAAAAACGATATTATTTATACTCAAATTAGTACTCAAATATTATTAGCACTCAAATATGAAATCCTTTCAAACATGGAACGGGCTTACGTGAGATATTATTTGTCACAAATAGGAAGAGATCTCCATGATATTGGGCCTCTATTACAATTTTATCCAGCTGTACAGAGAGGTCGGGGTTTTGGAAATATATTTGGAAGTTTAATTCGTTATTTGAAACCAGTTTTTACATCAGGATGGGACTTAATTAAAAAAGAGGCTTTAAACAGAAGTAAAAATATTTTAAATTATATAGCATCTGGTGCAAACATAAAAGAAGCTGTACTTGATCAAAGCAAAGGTGGCATAAAAAATTTACGAAAATCTGTAGTTAATTAACTACATTCGATGTATGGTGGAAGACGAAGAGCCATAAAAAGACGAAGTGGTATAAAAAGACAAGCAATTTCTAAAAAGACACGTTTAAAGTCGAAGCGACGAAAAAACCTCTGATATATTCAATTAAAAATGGAGTGTATGAAATCTGAACTTCGTCATTACTCGTACAAACAAGTATATTGCATTCAGAAGAGGTGGCATATAATCCTTTAGCTTCTTTAGAGGCATCACCGTCAACTATAGAATTTGTTTCGCTTGGAAATGGAGATACATATGGAGATTTATCGTCAACCTACATCAAATGTAAAGTACAAATATTAAAAGAAGATGGATCAGTTTGGAGTGTAAATGATAACATAGGAACCGGAACTGAAGCAAAGACAGCTCCGCAGCCCAGTGTTGTAAAAAATTTATTACACTCTTTAATTAAACAATGTAATGTAACTCTAAACGGAAAAAACAGCACTCCTTCAGATTCCTTATACCATTATAAAGCATACATAACTACTTTACAAAATTATGGTACATTCTATCACTCTTCATTGGATTCTAGTCAAACACATCTGGAAGCATCTGTTTGGGAATTGGATAAGCCGAATGTCAATGATTTCAACAATTCTGCTTCTAAATCAAGGCAAAAATCATGCAACAATTCTGCAATAGTAGAGTTAATGGGAAAATTACATGTAGATTTCTTTAACACTCCCAAATTACTTTTAAATAATGTTGACATTCGAATTTCTTTAGCATTAGAGAAACAATATTTTTATATTTTCTTTAACGATAACGATGAAAATTATTTAAAAATTCGCGAAGCTACATTATACATGAAACATTTAACAATTAATCCTAGCATAGCATTAGAGCATAACTTAAACAACTAACTAATATAACCTGTCATATTTGTGGTAAGCAATCAGATTTTATGAATAGAGTTTTTTTTTGTCATTTTACTGGTAAATATCGGGGACCAGCTCATAATGCTTGTAATATTTTATATAGAAGACCTTACTTTTTTCCCGTTCTCTTTCATAATTTTTCCGGATATCATTGCCATTTATTATTTAAGGCTCTTAATATAGTTCCAGGTGAAATAAAAATTATACCTCTGAATAAAGAAAAGTACATATCGCTAAGTAAAAGAATTACGCTTCCAGATAGCAAAATTAGTTTTTCTTTAAAATTTTTAGATAGTTTTCGATTTATGTCTTCAAGTTTAGATTCTTTGTGTGGAAACTTATATAAATCAAAAATGAAATACATAACAAGAACTTTTAAAAATAATTCTGAGCTAATGACTAGAGAAGGTGTTTTCCCATATGAATATTTAAATAACTGGGAGAAACTTCAACAAAAATATTTACCGTTTCAAACAGATTGTTTTAACAAACTAACATAAACAGTGTGTTCGGAAGATAACTATAATCATGCTATAACAGTATGGGACACTTTCAATTGTAAAAATCTATTAGATTATTTAAAATTATACCTAAAGACAGATGTGTTTATATTAGCACATTTTATATTTATATTTTATATTTATATGTGTTTGAAAACTTTCGCGAAATATGTATAAAAATATATAATTTAAACCCCGCTAATTTTTACACAGCGCCAGGTCTTTCATGGCAGGCAATGTTGAAATTTACCGAAATAGATTTAGAACTGTTTGCTGATATAAACAAATACAATTTTCTGAAAAAAGGTATACGTGGAGGAATTAATCAATGTTCTTTACGTCATTCATTAGTAACAATATATGGGTGAAAAATACAATGCAAATGAACCGTCTAAGTATACAACGAATATAGATGCTAACAATTTATACGGTTTGGCAATGTCTCAGTTTCATCCATATAAAAATTTTAAATGGGGAGAAACTTCTATAGACGTTCTAGAAATCTCTGACAATTCCCAAACTGGCTACATTTTAGAAGTAGGTTTAGAATATCCTAAAGAACTTCATGATTTGCATAATGATTTACCTTTTTGACCGAAAAATGTTACGCCACCTAATGGTAAATTTAAAAAACTGTTAACTAATTTACACGATAAAAAAGAGTATGTTATTCATTACAGAAATCTGAAACAATGCCTGAAAAATGTTGTAATCTTAAAAAAGATTCATAGAGTATTACAATTTACCCAAAGTGATTGGTTAAAAAGGTATATTGATTTAAATAACTTTCATAGAACAAACGCAAAAAATTCATTTGAAAAAGATTTTTTCAAGTTAATGAACAATTCCGTATTCGGAAAGACCATGGAAAATGTTGACAAAAGAAGAGATATTAGAATAACAACCAGTTGGGAAAACAAAGGAAAGCGTTTAGGAGTTCGAAGTTTTATATCGAAATCAAACTTTCATAGTCTATTGTCTTTTGCTTCCGGCTTAGCCGCGGTTGAACTTTCTAAAACTCGTGTGTATTATAATAAACCAATATACCTTGGTTTTACGATTCTTGAACAATCAAAAGTCCTAAAGTATGATTTTCACTATGAATATATGAAACCAAAATTTCAAGAAAACCTCTTGCTAAACTATATAGATACAGACAGTTTCATCAGACATTATCGAATAACTTTTTTTTATTTGTTTTGAGCTTTTAAAACTCTACAATACACAAAATAAAACATAAATTTTGTTTACGACGGAAAAAATTAATTAAGCTAATTTTTTTAATTGTATCACATTTTATATTTACGCCAATTTAAATTTTTTATGTTAACTTTTTTAATCAAGTTTAAGATTTAGTTTATTAAATAAAGCTAACTTTGTAAACGCTTTTTATTATAGCTTTAAACTCTACATTTTTGTAAACATCAAGAAAAAACTAATCAACATAAACAATTTTAATAATAATTCTATTAATTCTATATTTAAACCAAGCTTTACATGTTTATACAACCTTTTTATTGAAGTATTTAAGCCAAACTTCAAAAATTTTTTATATTGAACCGGTTAAATTTATATGAATATTTAGCAATTTTAATTTAACTATAAAATTTCTCAAAGCTCAAAATATTTTACTAATTTTAAATCAAGCTTTAAAAGTATTTAAAAAAAAAAAAAAAATATTTAGCAATTTTAATATAACTGTAAAGCTTCTCAAAGATCATAATAATTCATCGATTTTAAATCAAGCTTTAAAAACTATTTTCAATTTTATTTTTTTTTTAATAATAATAAATAATAATATTAATTCGGTATTTAAACCAAACTTTGAAAACTTTTCATTTCTCCAGTTAATAACTTAGAATTTTCAACATTTTTAATTAAATACCATATTATTTTTCCAATTTCAAATATCAAAGACACAAAACTTGTCATTTATACTTTACTGTTTAAAACTTCCGCTGTTTGTAGCGCCATTGCTATATTTTAGCTTTTAAAATCTACATTGTTTTAAACATCAAGAAAAAACTAATCAACACAATCAATTTTAATAATATTTTTAATATATTCTGTATTTAAACCAAGCTTTATATATTATACAAAATTTTTAATGAAATATTCAAACCAAACTCTAAAAATTTTTCATATTGATCCAGTTAAATTTACCTGAATATTTAGCAATTTTAATATAACTATAAAGCTTCTTAAACATCATAATAATTCATCAATTTTAAAATAAACCTTTAAAAACCTTTTAAAATTTGTTTCTTTTTATAAACATTTTTTTTTTTTTTTTTAGCCTGTTTTACTCTCTGGTGGAGCATAGGGCTTCCACAAAGCTTCTATATCGCACTCGATTGTGGGCCAAATGTTTGATTTCTGCCCAAGTTATACCGCTATTATCAATTTCCTTAGCCACAGACCTTCTCCATGTTATTTTAGGTCTACCCACACTTCTTTTTCCCTGTGGATTCCAGTCGAGCGCCTGGCGTTCAATGTTCTCTGGCGCTTTCCGAAGTGTGTGACCTATCCATCTGCATTTCTTTTTCTTGATTTGGCAGAGTATGGTTTCTTGTCTAGAGATAGTTAGTAGGTCCTCATTTGATATTCTTCTAGGCCATCTTATATTTTGAATTGTTCGGAGGCATTTATTTTCAAATACTTGTAATTTATTTGTTGAAGAGTTTTTGATTAACCAGGTTTCACTGCCGTAGAGTAGAATCGATTTCACACAGGCTTCATATATCTTTATTTTCGTGCTTTTGGCTAACTGTGGTGATCTCCAGATTGGCCAAAGTCTCCCGAATGCCATTTTTGCTAATTTTATTCGATTCTCAATGTCTTCTTCTGCTCCTCCGTTTGCGGTAAGAATACTGCCAAGGTAGTTGAAACTTGTCACATTATCTATGTATGTGTTGTTTATTGCTAGTGGATTGGAATTGTTTGCATTCAATTTTAAGGACTTTGTTTTTGCAATATTTATATTGAGTCCTACTTTATGTGCTTGTGTGTTTAGGGAATCTAGTTTTTGTTGCATATTCCTGTGTGTATGTGCAAGTAGAGCAATATCATCAGCATATTCGAGGTCCACTAGGCGAGATGTAAGGGTCCAATTGATTCCTGTTTGGTGTATGAGTGATTCTTCCAATACGTCGTCGAGAACGATGTTGAACGGATTGGGGAAGTGGACATCCTTTTTTGACTCCAGCCTTGAGGCTTATCGGATCGCTAAGGTTTCCATTGTGCAGAACCCTGGACTCGGCGTTGGTGTACATATTTTGGATGATATTTCTGATTTTAGGTGGTATATTCCTTCTTCTGAGAGCCTTCCAGATGGCCCTGTGTTTTATTTTATCGAATGCTCTTTAAAAGTCCACGAATGTTATGTAGAGTGGTGATTTCCATTCTGCTGATTGTTCGATTATCAGACGCAGAGTATTTGAGTGATCTGTACAGCTGCGCTGCTTTCTAAAACCTGCTTGTTGCTCACGAAAGGTGTCCTCTATTCGTGCTTCAATTCTGGAGTGTATTATGAGGGCCAGTAATTTATTTAATGTGTTTAGGACTGTAATAGCACGACAAATTCTGCATTCTTGGAGATTTCCCTTTTTTGGTAGTTTTATTATGATTCCTGTTTTCCAGCTTTCCGGTATGGCTTCATTGTTCCAAATTTCTTCCAAGATAGGCTGAAGAACTTCTGCTATATATCCTGTTTTTGCTTGGAGAAGTTCTGAAGGTATTCCATCTATACCCGGCGCTTTGTTGCTTTTCAGCCTTGAAAGTGCAGCTATAATTTCTCTGTTTGATAGGGCATTTACAGTAATTTGGCTTCTTGTGTCTGCAGTAGGGGAACTTTCTTCTTCATCGCTTTCATTACTATCTCCACTATCTTCGTTGTTTGTTTCTTCGAAATGTTCCTTCCATCGCTGGATTTGCTCTTGGGTTGAAGTGAGCATTTGTCCATTCTTATTTCTAATTGGACGATTTTTCATTAAGTTCTGTTTTGTGAGAATACTTACTTTGTTGTAGAGGGATCGCATATTATTTTGATTTGCTGCTCTTTGTGCATCAGCTGAAATATTGTTGAAGAATTTCCTTTTGTCTCTTCTGGCACTTTTCTTTACTTCTTTCGCTTTCAGGTTATATAGGTTTTTGACTTCATCCGATTGGGTTAGTAATAGTTTTTCTTTAATTTTCCTTCTTTGCAGAATCAGAGTCCAGGTTTCATCAGATATCCACTCTTTCTTATTAGGTATTGTTTTACCTAAGACTTCTTCACCAACTTGAAGTAAGATTGACTGTAAATTGTCTATATTAATTTGCTGATTCTGCAGCTTTGTTACAAATTCTCTTTTAGTATAATTGCATTTTAGTTTTACAGTATTGATTTGGTACTTTCTTTTGATTGTGTTATTCTGAGTGACTTTGAGTCTTATTCTTATGTCTCCTGTTAGCAGCGTATGATCACTATGAACATCTGCTGCTCTCCACGTTCTTACATCTAGTAGGGATGATTTCCATTTTGTGCTAATGCATATATGATCTATCTGGTTTTTAGTCCGGCCATCTGTAGATTCCCATGTATATTTGTGAATGTTTTTGTGTGGGAAGAGTGTTCCACCGATTGCCAGGTTGTGTTCCAGACAGAGTCCTACTAGTCGTTCACCGTTGTTATTTATACTACCAATTCCATGATGTCCCATGATCCTCTTGTAATCGCTATCCTTGTTTTGTACCAGCTTTTGCATTAAAGTCTACCATTATTAATATGATGTCGGTTCTGGGAATTCTTTCTAAGATTGCGGAGAGCTGGGAGTAGAACTCGTCTTTCATCTCTTCGGATGCCGCTTCTGTGGAATAATTGTATTATAGAAATTTTTCGTATTGCAGAGTGGAATCTTGCTTGTATAATTCTGTCGGAGGCCGGGGTCCAGCTTATTAGGCTATTTTTCAATGTTTTATCTATTATTATTCCTACACCACTTTCACTTTCGCTCTCCGTTCCACTGTATATCATCTTACTTCCTTCAGATGTAGTTATTTCTTCTGTGCCAGGCCATCTTATCTCACTCAACCGCAGAATTTTAACTTTGTATTTTTGTCTTTCTCTTTCTACTTCGGCTAACCTTGATGTTTCTTTCAGAGTGCGTACATCCTAATTTCCAATTCTTGTCCTTGTTTTCGTGCCAATGGTCGTTACCGTATTTTCATTTTGTAATATCCGAGGCTCTGTTTCAGTTTCTTGAGTCATATTTTGTTCGCTAAGCTAGATGACTGATCTGCTGTAGCTATCCACATTATTTCCATAATCTCACGTCTTGTAGAAAGACGACGCCAAATATTTCCGAAAGATTTCTTGGTGTGATTACATATCCCTACCTCTTGACGTACAGATGTTTATTGGGTTATGCTAGTCATGTCATATGTCATTGATGTCAGTTTGACAAGTGCACATGATGGAATAGGTATTTTTTGTATTAAGTATTATTCATTTAGATATAGATTATTTCTGGAACATGATTATAGGTATTTATTTATATTATTTCTGTTATTAATTACATTAATTACAACATTAAATAAAGTTTAAATTAAAGTTCATTAATCAGGAAATTTTTTTTTTTAACAATAGTAATATTAATTCTGTATTCAAACCAAACTTTAAAAACTTTTCATTTCTTCACTATAATTTAAAATATTCAATACTATTTATCAAATATCACATTATTCTAAAGATACAAACCTTTTTATAACTCTTACCTTAACGTTTAAAACGACGCTGCGTACAGCCCTATTACAAAAGGTTTTCTGCATGGTGTAGAATCGGTTTGCTCTTTTTCACATGGTGTAGAATCGACTCCACTCTACATGGAGTAGAATCGGCTTGCTCCTCTCTTGTTATTGTATTTGTGTAACAATAACAAAAACAATAACAATAACCAAAAAAATAATAACAATAACAATCACAATAACAATAACAATAACAATAACAATAACAATAACAATAACAATAACAATAACAATAACAATAACAATAACAATAACAATAACAATAACAATAACAATAACAATAACAATAACAATAACAATAACAATAACAATAACAATAACAATAACAATAACAATAACAATAACAATAACAATAACAATAACAATAACAATAACAATAACAATAACAATAACAATAACAATAACAATAACAATAACAATAACAATAACAATAACAATAACAATAACAATAACAATAACAATAACAATAACAATAACAATAACAATAACAATAACAATAACAATAACAATAACAATAACAATAACAATAACAATAACAATAACAATAACAATAACAATAACAATAACAATAACAATAACAATAACAATAACAATAACAATAACAATAACAATAACAATAACAATAACAATAACAATAACAATAACAATAACAATAACAATAACAATAACAATAACAATAACAATAACAATAACAATAACAATAACAATAACAATAACAATAACAATAACAATAACAATAACAATAACAATAACAATAACAATAACAATAACAATAACAATAACAATAACAATAACAATAACAATAACAATAACAATAACAATAACAATAACAATAACAATAACAATAACAATAACAATAACAATAACAATAACAATAACAATAACAATAACAATAACAATAACAATAACAATAACAATAACAATAACAATAACAATAACAATAACAATAACAATAACAATAACAATAACAATAACAATAACAATAACAATAACAATAACAATAACAATAACAATAACAATAACAATAACAATAACAATAACAATAACAATAACAATAACAATAACAATAACAATAACAATAACAATAACAATAACAATAACAATAACAATAACAATAACAATAACAATAACAATAACAATAACAATAACAATAACAATAACAATAACAATAACAATAACAATAACAATAACAATAACAATAACAATAACAATAACAATAACAATAACAATAACAATAACAATAACAATAACAATAACAATAACAATAACAATAACAATAACAATAACAATAACAATAACAATAACAATAACAATAACAATAACAATAACAATAACAATAACAATAACAATAACAATAACAATAACAATAACAATAACAATAACAATAACAATAACAATAACAATAACAATAACAATAACAATAACAATAACAATAACAATAACAATAACAATAACAATAACAATAACAATAACAATAACAATAACAATAACAATAACAATAACAATAACAATAACAATAACAATAACAATAACAATAACAATAACAATAACAATAACAATAACAATAACAATAACAATAACAATAACAATAACAATAACAATAACAATAACAATAACAATAACAATAACAATAACAATAACAATAACAATAACAATAACAATAACAATAACAATAACAATAACAATAACAATAACAATAACAATAACAATAACAATAACAATAACAATAACAATAACAATAACAATAACAATAACAATAACAATAACAATAACAATAACAATAACAATAACAATAACAATAACAATAACAATAACAATAACAATAACAATAACAATAACAATAACAATAACAATAACAATAACAATAACAATAACAATAACAATAACAATAACAATAACAATCCTTTTTTATGTCAATAAAGACACACCCAGCGAATTTTCCCTTATCCATACTTTTAGTAACACGCCCGGTTAATGCCAGACAAGCTGCAGTGGTATTAGAACGTGGTTCAAAGCCATACTGTTCAGTGTGTAATAAATTATTTGCATTTAAAAAATAGACCAGTCTGTTTTTAATTATAATTTCAAATATTTTTGAAAACCCAGACAATACTGAAATTGGTCGGTAGTTAGAGGGATTTGTAGTGTCACCTGATTTATATATCGGTGTAATAATCGCCTTTTTCAGACATGATGGAAAAGAACCGAATTTGAATGAGTTGTTTATGAATTTAACCAAAACAGGAGGGAGTCAATTCGCAAACTTTATTACTAATTTTGCTGAGATTCCATCATAACCTGTTGCAGCAGATTTTTTCAGAGAAGTAATTACTGAGATTACTTCATCTATAATCGTTGGTCTTAGATTAAAGTTTGTGTGTATATTGCTTGGATTTGCATTCCTAAAGAAAATATTGTCAATCTCGTTGGGGTTAATGTTAAGATTATCAGTAGCGGTTGTAAAATATTTATTCATTGTATTCGCAATGTTATTAGGATCACTGAAAGATACATTTTCAAAGCTGATTAATTTAATTTTATTGTCAGAGGTGTTAGATTCTTTATTGAAAATAATATTTTTATAAACTTCCCATCATTTTTTCGGATTCCCAGGGTCTTTTGAAATGGCGTCGGAGTGGTATTTAGATTTTGCATTAAAAATTAACGATTTCACCTTTCTCCTATATTTTAGAAATAAATTTCTTACATTCTCATCATCTGGGTACTTTCTTTTATATTTGTAAAATGAATCACGAATATATTTGTAAAATGAATCATTTTATATTTGTAAAATGAATCATTTTAATCATATTGCGTATTTCTGGTGTCATCCATTAATTATGCTTTTTTATTTTTTTGAATGGAATTGTTGTGTATTTGTGAACCAGTTCGCTTAACGAAAATACGAAAGAAAATAAGGTTTGAAGGGAACCTACTTTGTTCCAGAATTCGTCACAAGATAACTCATCGTAATTTAGAATAGTTTTATAACTTTCCATTGATTCAGTTTCTGGGTTGAGATTAGCGGTTATGAAAAACTGCTGATGGTCGGACAGTGCAGTATCTAGTATATGAAAATAATCCTTTGTTCCACCTTATTACTAAGATATTTGAGAGAAGGTATTCTCTTCTTTAAATTCGAGATCACTACAAATATTGTTCCTATCATAGCTACACCACCATATGAGTTGCCTCTGTTACAAAAATACGCTATATATTCTGGCAAATTATAAAATTTGTTCTCCTCTTTGCTTAGCCAAATTTCGGAAAGGACAACAATATGTACAACACAGTTATAACAATTTACTAAAGCCTCAACTTCATATAACTTATTTCTCACGCTTTGAGTGTTAATATAAATAATATTCAAATTTTTTTTATAACCCCTCGTTGCATTTTGCACCGGCCCTATGTGGTAGTTTACATTAATATTCGTATTAAAATTAATCGTGCGCATTATTATTGTTGTAATAACAATAATTTTTTAAAACATGCACAGACTGCTTCATAGTAAATTCTATCATAAAAAATAAAAAAAATAAAACAAATATAAAAAAAATAAAAATAACATCAAACAAACTCATGTTTAAAATGATTGGATTAAGTAATTTACATTTATAATTGTTATATATTCTATTATTGTAAATTTTTGTAACAAATGTGGTGGATTTATTCAAGACACGAACCATCACATTATTAGAAACATAATTTATCATGGTGGTGCTTAAATAGATTAAAATAGCCATAGTTTTGCTCTTCTTATATAGTATACAGTACTTAGTGTTACGGAATACTTACGGAGTACGTGTATTAAAAAATAAAAAATATACAAAAATTTGAACAAGTAATTTAAAATATGTTTGATTATTAATAATATCAAAAACCTATGTATACTAGTTATAGATTTAAGCAAACAAAAAAATAAAAAAAAAATTTTCTAAAAAAGAAAGCAAAAAAAAAAAAATTGACATTTAAAGCTTTTCTTGTACAGTACAGCATTTAATGTTAAGGAGTATTTCTATTATATGCATATTAAAAAATAAATAAATATATAAAAGTTTAGATAAGTGATTTGCAGTGTAAATTGTTTTAATTATTGATAATATTAAAAAGTTATGTAAATTAGTTATAAAAAAGTTTAAAAAAAAAAGGAATTTAAGTGAAAAAAAAAAAATATAATGAAAAGGTCAAAATATATTAGTTTCAATATTACCAAAAGTTTCATATTTTGTATTGCTTTTACATATGTTAAGTGAATGGTTTTATTTATATGCACAAAAAAATTAAACAAAAACAAATAAATGAAAAGACAAATGTGTAACAAAATGTGTTAAAAAGAATAAAAAAATATTAAAATTGCACACATAAAAATAAAAAAAAATATTCAAGCTGGAGTACTTCTTTCAGTTTTTCAATGTCATTGAAATTTTTAATATTGAATATTTTGCCTTTTTCATCTTTCCTATTGTTGATGATGTTGTCTTTGACCCATAGAAATAGATTTTTTTTATTAATTTTAATTTGCTTAGCAAAATGAAACATCTTAGACTGCATCGGAGACAGATGATTAACAAAAAATATCTCTCTATTATGTTGTTCATCCACATCAAAATCCACAAAAAAAAATGCATTTTCTTTTTTAAATAGGAAATCTTCTTTGGTGGTTTGTGATTTATACTTTACTATATATGGTTAGGTTAGGTTAAGGTGGCTGCCAAAAAGGCACAATATTTAGACCGTATTTGGTCAGACCGTATTTGGTTAATTGTGATACCACATGGAAGCTTTTCTATCCCGTTAAAACCTATTTGAGCTTTTTGCAAAGCGAAGAATACACTACACATTTTTACCTGCCTGATCACTAAGGCTGTCGAACAGATATTGCCCCAAATGGGTATTCCTTCTTGCCGACAAGCCCGGGCATGTGCAAAGGAAATGGAGCGTAGTTTCTTTCTCTTCTTCATCCTTGCAGGCTCTACAATTGTCGTTTGCGGATAAGCCAAGTCTTCTGGCATGCTTCCTTATTAGACAGTGACCGGTGGTTATACCCATTGTCGTTCCAATGTCTGCCCTTTTGAGAGAAAGCAGATCATTGTATCGTTTTAAATCGGTTTTGGGAGATATCAATCTTGTGGTATTGCACGAGGTCAAGTTTGACCATTTGTAATTTACCATATCCATTATTTCCTTTCGAAATAACGTTTTGCTTGTGGATAGAGATACCCCTAGTCTTGCACCATCTGGCAGAATTTGTAAAGTTGTACCAATTCTTGCGAGTTCATCATCTTTTTCATTTCCTGGAATACCTCGATGACCAGGTACCCAGCAAAGCTGAATGCTAAACTGCCCGCCCATCTCGTTAAGAAGTTTTCGGCAGTTTACTACAGTCTTCGAGGTTGTGCATGTTGGTTCCAGAGATTTGAACGCAGCCTGACTGTCTGACAGAATACGTACTTGCTTTACAGTCAAAGCGCTTCTACTCAGTAGAATCAATTTCTATCAGAATCAGCTTCTTGAATTGCCATAATTCCCGCTTGGAAGACACTACAATGGTCTAGTAATCGGAAATTATGACTGATATTCAGATTATCTGAGAAGACCCCGCATCCTACACTGCTGTTCATTTTTGAACCATCCGTGTAGAATTGTACTCCTTCGAAGGTCATCACTGTGTTCGAGTTCCAACTCTCACGGCTTGGGATACTCGTCACATGAGATTTCCCGAAGAAGCAAATGGGGGACGTGGAGTTCATCAAGGCGGGAGTGGACTTGAATTGGTTTATGATATCCGAGTGACCTTCTCGTAAATTGATCCACTGGGATGTAGCTTTTAATCTCACAGCTGTGTTTGCGGCTGTAAATTTACTATAATATTCTACAGGCATCAGATTAAGCATGATGTGTAATGCGGCAGAAGAGGTTGTTATTAAAGAGCCACTAATACATAGTGTGGCAGTTCTTTGGACCCTAGCGATTGCTTTGCGGTTGACCTCTTTATCGATTGCCTTCCATCATACTAGGACTCCGTACATAAGAATGGGTCTTACTACGAATGTGTATAGCCAGTAAGTCATGTATGGCTGAAGCCCCCAGTTCCTACCACTGGTTTTTTACACGAGTAGAGTGCTAGTGAGATCTTATTTACTCTTTCTGAGATGTTAGCCTTCCAGCTTAACTTCCTGTCTAGAGTTAAGCCCAGAAATTTTGCCGTTTCGCTAAAGGCAAGAGTGGAGCCATTTAACGAAGGTGGCTTTATTTTAGGAATTTTATATTTCCTTGTAAAAAGGACCAGTTCGGTTTACTGTGGATTTACTGACAGTCCACAGTCTGTAGCCCATGTTGTGATTTTGTTCAGTGCAAGTTGCAAAACGTCCCTGAGACTGTCAGGGAACTTGCCAGTGACCACGACAGCAACATCGTCCGCATAGGCGATTGTTGTGCAGCTCGCCTCTTCCACGATTTTAAGCAGTTTATTTACTACCATTATCAAAAGAAGGGGATATAGCACCGTTCGTGGCGGAGTCCCTCTTTTCACCAACTCTTTTGCTGAAGCGTTGCCTAAGTTGGCAATGATGGCCCTGCTATTTAGCATATTAGCTATCAGTGCTCTTAGCTCCGGTTCAACTCCTAGGCTTATAAGTGCGTCTACAATTTCTGCCTGATTGACGTTATTAAACGCTCCCTCAATGTCTATAAAAGCTGCAAGAGTATACTCTTTGAAATTTAAAGCTCTTTCAATCGAGCTGATCAAAGTGTGAAGTGCAGTATCCACTGACTTCCCTTTACAGTAAGCATGTTGAGAGGCTGACAACAGATTTTCATCTAAGTTGCAGCGTATATGGATGTCGATCAATCTTTCCAAGGTTTTTAAAAGGAAGGATGACAGGCTAATAGGCCGAAAGTCCTTCGCATAGACGTAACTACTTTTGCCGGCCTTGGGTATGAACACTACTCTGACCTGTTTCCATTTATCCGGGATAAGCCCCAAATTAAGACAACCACAGAAAATGATTTTTAGTCAAGCCAGGGTAGTAGATACAGTTTGCTGGATCTCACCGATCTGCTTGACTTGAAAGATTTGAAACTATCTATAGCCCATTTTAGTTTATCCCGTGTAACCACCACCACTGAAATAGTACGGGGACGATTCAAAACACAAACCACCTCTGAGCTGTTATTTGTACACAAGGATGCTCTAAAAGTAAAAAGTAAGGAAAATGGGTTTTTAAAAGTAATTCCAACGACTCCTTGCTTGTGGTAGCCCAGCTGCCATCCTCTTTTTTAAGAAGACTGGGTACCATGGGGTTTGTCGATAAGATTTTCTTAAGTCTAGATACCTCGGAGACGTTTTCTATACCTCCGCAGAATAGTATCCAGATGTCTCTTTCGCCTTTTTAAATGCTTTTTTGTACTGACTAAGAGCCGTTTTATAAGAGCTCCAGTCCTCATTCGTTTTTTTTGACATTATTAAAAGCCCTCCTATTATCTTTTCTTAGAGCTTTGATTTCATCATTCCACCAAGGTGGTTTAGGTTTTCTCCTAGGCTTACCTATGGGACGCGAATCCTCTAAGGATTTACTGCAGGCCTTAGTGAAAACGTTTACTAGGCTATTTAGATCCTGGATATTTTTAGGAATTCCAGGTGTTAAGGAGGGAAGCGTTGACTTTAAGTGCTCCCTATATTTGTTCCCAGTCAGTTCTCTTAGGATTTTGATAGACTGACTTTATTGGAGGACTTTCGTCCAGACTGAACTCAAGATATCTGTGATCTGGGAAGGAATGCTGATCAGAAACTTTCCAACAATTTCTTTTAGAATAAATGAAGTCTGAGACTAAGTTTCTGTCTAGGACTTCTTGTGTATTACTAGTAACAAAGGTATGTTCGCTGCCATCGTTACAGATAAGAAGATTAGTACTTAAAATGTAATCAAAAAGTGACTCACCTCTTTCATTGGTATCCGAACTACCCCAGATGTCATGGTGAGCATTGGCGTCGCAACTTATGATGATCCCAATGTTCATCCTTCTAGCACCCGCTACCAACCTGCCAGATTGGATGGAGAGAGTGAATCCTGCGAGTCGTGAGGAAGATACACCGCAACAACCCAGAGCCTTAAGTTTTTTAGCTTTAGGCTCGCCGCGACCAGATCAGCATCACTGTAATTATACATAAAAGTTAAATTTAATGTATTTTTAGCAAGTATGCACGCTCTAGGTCTGCATACCTCTTTATTATACAACGACGTGTATCCTGGTATCTTGAGTTCATGAACCCTTTTTTTTCTCACCCATGGCTCTTGGATCAAGATAATATCCTCACCCGTTCTCGTGAGCCCGATTTCAAGTGTGGCGGAAGCCGCTTGAGAGTGATGGAGATTAATTTGGAGTAGCTTCATTATCTGAGCCATCCTTAATCCCCACCACCGTCGCGTTAGCTTCATCCTCGAAGTCCATCGTGAAGCTTTTGGCATCATCAAAGTTGTCAGAATCAGATCTAAGTAGATCTTCCTTATCCTCAGCCTTGATGACATCATTCACTCTCTTTGGTGCCGAGGAGGATGCTACGTCAACGACATCGGATTCGTCAGAGTCTGCCTCTTGGGGTTGACTTGGGCCTTTACCGATGCTCCTTGAGGGCTTGACCTTATCCTTCTTGTACACCTTCAGTGTAAACGCTGTGAAGCCGTAACTAATGACCCTTTTGGCTTTCGCTAGGGGTTGTATGGAGTCCTTATTGACAATGACCAACGCATGTCAGGATTCTTTTACTACTTCCCCTAGTTTGGCGATCTTCCAATTGTGAGTTGAAAGATGCGCCTATATATATTACTATGTGTAATATATGTAATATGTAATATATTACTATATGTATATATGGAATCTGTACTATTACAGATTCCAAAACAGGGTTTGCAATAATGCCCCCAGGGGCTGGCAAACATGTAACACGTTTATTTCGCATCATTTTGTTTGCGAAAGTTGCTTAGATTTAAACCAGCCTATTCATATTCTTAAAGACAAGTGGATGGTTTACTTAAATGATATAAAACGCGACTGCCAAAGTTGCACGGCCAAAGCAGTGGATGCTCTAAAAAGTAATTCGGTGTGCTTTAACAATATGGCCAAAAGCTACGATAGCTTTAACCAAGCATTATGCAGTTTTCTTTCTGACCGAAAAAAATATTTAAAGAATACATTAACAGATCTGGTTAATGATATGAAAAATGAACTTCTTTTGGTAACATCAAAAGAGGTGGTTGGCATTCGAGAAGTAGTTGAACTTATGAAGGATGATTTAAATCGAATGAACTTATCTCTTCACGCTATGGTTTCGGAGAAACAATTACCTAATCATAGCCAGAAGGAAACTCAATGCGATGTGAGTGAGTTAATTAAACAACAGTTTGACAAATTAAATAAACCATCCATAGTTTATAAAGACGCATTTATCCAAACTGACAATATCACACCTAGCACAAAGGCAAAGAGCAAAAAAAATAAAGCAAAACCTGGAGTTAAGGCTACAATAGTCCCAGTGGCTATAAAAAAGCCTTCTTTTTCTCTTTGTATTTCAAGGTTAAATTGCAAAACTACAGAATAAAGCCTTGAGTGCTATATTAAACAAAAATTTAAATGTGATATTGCAATATGTAAAAGGTAACTCCCAAAAACACCCGAAATACTTGTCGTTTAAGGTGCACGTTCTTGAAAACATAATCATGAAGGTGAAAAATCTTAAATTTTGGAATAAGGTGACCACAATTACAAAATTTCGGGATATTAGAGGTAAAGATGCGAAAAGCAAATTAGATAATAAGTTAAATATTAATGATAATAGTAATAAAAAAAATAATATTATAAGTAATAAAATTAATAAAAATAAAAATAAAAGTAATAATAATAATAAAAATAGAAATAATAATAATAAAAATATTTCTCGTAATAATATAAAAATAATATCTAAAAATAATAAGTTTGTTTCTGATAATAGTAATTCTAATTCTAGCATTAACGTTAATAATTTAACTGTTCATCCTAATAATAGTTCAATCGTTGACAAGTCATTAAACTCTAGCACAACAGACACAAATAATTCATTAATCATAGTAAACACTAACTCAGACACTTACACTACTTCAAACATAAATCAGATCAATAAATCTCATAACCACAATACTATTCAGAACAGTAATAACAATATAAACGCTTTTAATACTGAACCACTAACTAAAGATCCTGAAATTACCAATTCTAATTGTGTTTCGATAACTGAACCTCCTCCTTCTTCCTCAACTTCACCAAATGTTCCTTCTACTTCTAAATTCATAAACTTTGTTCAAGGTGAAACTCTTCAACTTTCAATTATTAACCCGCTTTTACCACCGATAACAAGAATGACACAACAATCTCTTGCCAACAACGACTATACAGTCGCTCTTTCTAGGCTAAGAGAAGATAAAGTCTATTACATAGTCAGATTATATTTGTCATACTTGTTTGATGATAAATATAATACTGTGTTGGAAGGTAAGACCCGAACAAGTATAAAAGTTTTAATTGATAACGAAGGTTTACCAACCGAATACAAAGAATTATATAAATTATATATAAAATTTCACAAGGTATATCTTCCAAAGATGTCTCAGACGACTTAAAGGCATACCGCAGCCATTGTAATAGTAATTAGTACAATCACTTACAAGTTTCGAATGATAATTATAATAAATTTTTTGGTGCCAATAAATAATTTAAATAAGATCTCTACATCTTTGATAGATTCTTCAATTTTGATAAATTTATCAATATATTATCAAAATTTCAGAGGTCTTAGAACAAAAACAAGTCAAGTCTTACTTAATTCAATAAGTTTAAATTTTGACGTATTTGCATTAACTGAAACTTGGCTAAATTCTTCTATTAACAATCTTGAGCTTTTCGATAGCTCATATTCTATTTTTAGAAAAGATAGATATGCTGAACCTAATGTATCTAATAGTTACATTCCTAAAGAGGGAGGTACATTGATTGCCGTCAAAAACTCTTTTAATGCAAATGAAATTCCTATTTCTAACGCAGACGGTCTTGAAATAATAGGTGTGAATATAAAATTTTCAAACAAAAATGTAAATATTGTTAACATATACATTCCACCTTCTTCGAATTTAAACATTTATATTACTCTTTTAAATGTAATAGATTCGATTTGCTGTAATTCAGGTCCTAATGATGAGTTAATTTTATGTGGATATTTTAATCTCCCGCATATTACATGGATTAATCATGACGAAGAATCTTTTTTGATTCTGAATTTTCAGTTCACTCGGTGAGTGAAACTAATACGCAATTTATTGATGGAATAAATACCAACAATTTACAACAGGTTTCCCACCATCGTAATTTTAAAGATAAGCAATTGGATTTAATATTTACCTCTGATTGGTATAATATCACTTTCTGTGACTCGGTGTTATCGCTTGTTGCGTTATACCCTTATCACCCTTCAATAAGTTTTACCTATTGTTTAACTAATTCCGTAAATCTTGAAGCAGCATATTCTTATAGTTTTAATTTCAATAAAACCAACTTTCCCGGACTAATAAATTTCTTAAATACCTATGACTTCACGTTTTTATTTAATAATATAGACCTAAATCAAATGACAATTAGGTTTTATGAAAATCTTGAAGCAGCATATTCTTATAGTTTTAATCTCAATAAATCAACTTTTCCGGACTAATAAATTTCTTAAATACCTATGACTTCACGTTTTTATTTAATAATATAGACCTAAATCAAACGACAATTAAGTTTTATGAAATTATGTTCGAAGGTTTTACTCAATTCGTTCCTATTTCAAAAAAAAGATCTTCCCTCCCTCTCAGAAATAAGAAAAACAAAGCGTAAATATCTCAAATCAAAAGATATTAATGACTATAACAATTTTATCATATTTTTTGATAATCTTAAAACGTCATCCGATATTCTTTATAATAATTGTATTAAGCAAATGGCAAGTAAACTAAAATCTGATCCGAAAAAATTTTGGAAATTCATAAATTCTAAACGTAATTGTGATGATTACCCTACATTTATGAATGTCAATTCTCTTTCAAGTAATGATCCTTTAGTTATTTCGAAGTATTTTCGTGAGTTTTTCAGCACTTCATATAATGATTCTTCCTTTTCGCCAAATGAAAATTATTTCTCCTTTATGGACAGTTGTCAAAAAATGTCTCTTAATGACATAAATATAAATGAAGAAATAGTTTTCTAATATCTAGATAAACTAGGTGATAATACTTTTCCCGGCCCTGATGGTATACCGGAAATAAATCTGAGCAAATGTTCCAACATTCTCACTATGCCTTTAACATTACTCTTCAAAAACTCATTAAATTCCGGCCTTTTTTCTTCTTTTTGTGAGTCTTATATCATAAAATGTCTTATATCAGACCAATTCACAAAAAGAATGCTAAAAATTAAATTACTAACTATTGTCCCATAGCCAAATTATCTTCTATTCCAAAATTATTTGAACTAATTATAACGGATTCAATTTATAATAACTGTTCTAATCTTTTAATTGTTAACCAACATGGTTTTGTAAAACAAAAATCTACTGTGACAAACCTAGTTGAAACAACATCCCTCCTCCTCAATAACATGGAAGAAGGTTTTCAAACAGATGTTGTTTATACTGATTTTAGTAAAGATTTGATCTATTGCCACATAGTATTATATTACTAAAACTAAAAAAATATGGCTTCCCAGAATTTTTCCTAAAGTGGATATATTCTTATTTGTGTGATCGCTCTTATAGTGTTATATTCAAAAATGTGATTTCAGAACAATTCGTGGCGAATTCCGGTGTTCCACAAGGTAGCCACCTTGGTCCTTTACTTTTTATTTTATCTGTAAATGATGTTACTTCTATCATTTCTAATTGTGAGCTTCAAGTTTACGCTGATGATATGAAAAGCTTTAAAAAGATTACATCTAATAAGGACGCCGTCCTTATGCAGAATGACCTTCAAAACTTTAACAATTGGTGCGGTAATAATTGTCTACTACTTAATGTAAATAAATGCGCATTGTTATCTTATACACGTCGTTCTAGTCCTATTTATTTCAACTATAACTTAGATGGTATTAGTTTACCTAAAGTTACTTCAATAAAAGACTTAGGTGTGTATTTTGATTCCCAACTTAGCTTTAAAATTCATCATAATAATATTATAAATAAAGCTGATTCATTATTGGGGTTTGTTAAACGTTCTTCTAAGGAATTTTCAGATCCCTATGTTCTTAAATCGTTGTACACTTGTCTTGTAAGACAGAACCTGGAATATGCTAGTCAGGTTTGGTCTCCATTTTACATGGTACACATTGATAGGATCGAGGCAGTACAGAAAAACTTTCTTAGATTTGCCATGGTCAAATTCTATTATTTTGCCAACATATGAACAAAGGCTAAAGTCTTGCAATTTGTTTAAAACCTATAATCATAGGACTAATTATGGCAAATTTGAACCTATTAATAGGTTGCTTATTATAGGTAACAAACATAAACTTAACATTGACTTTACACTTTCAAAACAGTCCCAAAAACAAAAATTATACAATCGCTATAAATATTAGGATTTTTTTTTTGTTTTTGTTTCTTGTTGCACTGTAAAGTATATACCTATGTATGTATATGATTTTTAATTTTAATCTTAGTTCTAAGTTTATTTATACTTAACAATTATGTAATTTTTATTATAACTTTTATTATATTTAACAATTTATTATTGTTTGCTAGTTATTATATATATTATAAATTTTATGTAAACTGTTTGTGCTAAGCAGTATAAATAAATAAATAAATAAATAAATATATAGAGATTTAACAATTTTATTATTTGATTTAGAATTTTTAATTAATTTAACTAATTAACACCATTAATTTAGTTTTGAAGTTTCAATCGTTTTAACATTCAAAATGTCTGAAGGACTAATGTTTGCGTTAATTTTTTGTGTCATCTTAAGGAAAATTTCGTTAAAATTATTAATATTTTTAAATAGCCCAGCAACCACTATATCATTTTTATAATCATTTTGAAATTGCGTATCAATAGTCTCTTCTAATAAGTTATATTTTTCTTCCATAACCACTAGCTTGTTATTTAAAGTTTTAAAATTTACCTTAAGGTTGTTGTTTTCATTTACCAATTCCTTATTCCTTTTTAAAACTTTCTCAAATCGTTGAGATATAAAGTTCTGGGAATTACGTATTTCCAGAACTATTGCGCTCAATGATTTAAGGTAGCTCGCCATATTCTCCAGTGTGCAGTTGGTTGATTGGAACGATTGTAAGTCCATCACATCGTTTTCAATAGGGCAGACGTCGTCAACCAAAATTGACGAATCAGCAGAGTTGCTTATACATAAACTGCATCTCCACAGTAGACCTTTTTCAATTTACATAAGTAATGCATCCGTAATACGGACGCATCTTGCATGGAATGATTCATTGCAACCACCCATGTACAACACAGCTTTGGCTTTATAAATTTTGGATTTCCAAATAAAACACTGCTTTTACTTAGTTTTAAATTTATTATAGAAAATTTAAAATAAGATAAAAAGGAAAAAACAAAGGAATAAGTATATTTTAGAATATCTTATTTGTTTTAATTATCTGTAATATTGGCGGTTTTCTTTTCGTTTTTTTTCCTCTTGTTTGAAATTATTATCCTTTATTAATTTTTTTTAATTATTTTATTATTTCCGTTTTTAATTCTTTTTTATTTTCTTTTTTTTTTTGCGCTAAAAGAACACGTCTAATCGTTTTGACAGTCAAATCAACTTTTTTATATTAATAGTATTTTAAATATTACATAAAGAAAGTTTTGTACAAATTAATTTTTAATTTTGTTTTTATTTAAATTTGATTTCATATTTTACTTTTTGATACATTTAGTTTTTATAATGCCACCTAGGCAATGAAACATTGTTAATTACTTTATAAGTTGCATTTTAAATAATATAAAAAAAACAGTATTAAGGAGTTTTTTTTAATATTTAATTTTTTAAATTATTAAATTAAACTCAAAAATGAACTAATAATATAAATTATAATAATATAAATAGTAAATAAACTAATAATATAATTAATGATTTCAATCGATAGGAATTAATATTCGTTTATGTTTTCATATGTCATTATTACTTTTGAAAAAAAAGCATTTTATAATTCAGTATTTAAACACTAATATTTAGTATTTACAAGAAAGAAAAAAAAGCAAATAAAAAAAATTAAGAAGTCTAAACAACTTTTTTTTTTTTAAATAATTATCAAATTAGAAAATTTAATATTAGCTTTTAGAAAATTTTAAAACTTTTTATACCAGTATGAACTATGTTCTAGGGTATAATAAATTTGCCATTACGTTTGTGACACCTTAAAGGCATCCAGCTAGATATAGTGTCAAAGATTTGGATCGGCTCAAAATCGAATTCTGAGTCGATTAAGCCATGTACGTCCGTCCGTCCGCACGATAACTCAAAAAATAAAGAAGCTAGGAGGCTAAAAAGTTTTTTACGTCACTTTTGCAAAATTGCTAGTTTTACTATTTAAATCCAGCTTTTTTGGCCGCCGGGTTTGAGTAGCTGCCATACAACTTCCTTCTTTATATGGAAATAACTCAGTATCTACTAAAGCTAGCTGTTTCAAATTTTGCAAAATCGTGTCGAGTTACAGGCCAACAACACCTGTAAAGTTTGGTTGTGTTGGGGGTAGCTGCCATACAACATCTCTTTTTAAATGTAAATAACTCAGTGTCTATTAAAGCTAGGTATCTGAAATTTTGTGAAGAGGTGTCGAGTTACATGCCAAATACTTTTGTAAGTATTAGTTGGTCTAGATCAGCCGGTTCAGGCTTCTTGCACCTATTGGAAGTTAATGAAGCTAGGCGCCTGAAATCTTTCAAAATAATAATGATCTAGTTTTATAGCAATAATTTCTGTAAAATTTGGTTGTGATGGTGCGACGGGTAGCTGCCATACAACATCTTTTTGTAAATGTAAATAACTCAGTGTCTATTAAAGCTAGATATCTGAAATTTTGTGAAGAGATGTCGAAATCAATCAAAAATGCTCGAAGATAAAAACGGGTAAGATAATCTGGTTTCACAAAATATTATTTCGAAGTTGGAAATTTTAACTAAAGAAATGCAGGATTTAAGAGAACTAGTGAACTTTGTCAACTTGGAATATTATGATATAAATAAAATGCTGAAAAAAACTTTAGATCACATTAAAAAAATAATAAAAAGAAAACAAAGAAATCCTTATAGAAATTTTAAATTTACGAAAAGCTGTTCGCAATATTGAGCACTCAAACGATTCAAAACGAATAATTGTTAAACTGGACTTAGAAGCTCTAAATAATGAGATTAATATAATAAAATATATTCAAGATGCTGCCAAAGTTATGGAAGTTATTATCTTAAATCGATATAAAATAACATCTAAGACTGGTACAGAACATAATAAGTTTTTAGATAAAATTGAGTTCTGTTCTGCCCAAAAGAAAATATTGTTTATGGAAAATCAGAAAATGCTCAACAGCTTACCTGTATTCAAGTATTATTTTTATCTATCAAGCGTTATCAAATGATATTCTACAACTTTTTAAATATGCTAATAAACTATACATACCATATACATGGAAAGGAAATTTTTTAAAGTAAAAATAGTAAAGTAAAAACTATTCTGAAAAGTAATTAATTTAAAGAAAAGAAGAATTGTATTTCTTAATTTTAATTTTAATTTATATTTAATAAATAGTATAATTTACATTTAAATTTGACAAAAAAGTGTTTTTTTATTTTATACTACATTTATTATTATCAATTAACTGTCATTTCTGACTCTCCAAACTGTGATGAATAGTGTGAACTTTCATTAATTATTGTCATATCTCACTGTGTTGAATATCAACAAGTGTTATCGATTTTGAAAACAGAAATAAGTAGTACAAGTTAAAAAGATAAAAATAAAAGGAGATCTTTAACCAATAATCTTAAAAAAAAAATAGGTGGAAATGTATAATGTGTATCTGTATAATGTATCTAATGATGAGGAGAATTGCAGTTTTCAATGCTACTCTTGCAACAAATCAATTCATTTGAATTGTTCGAAAATAAACAAAGCCATATATGATTTTTTAAATGATAATGAAAACGAACCCTTTAATTGCCACAAATGTAAACCAAATTTTCACAAGAAATTTCCATCTATCGGAAGTTCAAAAGCTTCTCAATTTAATAAAATAATAGGAAAACTGGTAAAGTGTTACGTTTAGAAAATTTACACTCAAAGAAAGTGTAAATTTTCTAAACGTAAAATGTAATGAAATGAATGAGAAAATTGCAATTTTTCTTTACAAATTAAAATTATAAAGGAAAATAAATTATTAAAAAATGAAGTTGATGAAATGCGGAAACTTGTAAATGGCTTTCAAAATGTAAAATCAAATATCAAATAATTTTGCGAAGCGACGCATCATCAACAGAAGAAAAAATTAGTCTAAAAATAATTGAAGCGGCAAATTCGGTTAATGTCCATTTTCAAATAAATCACATCTTAAAAAGTATAAGTACAAAAAAAACAATATCAAAGAATTTTTTTCTTATTAAAAGCTATTAGCAAAATTGTTTTCAGAAACAATATTAAAAACTCACTATTTATGAAAAAAAAGGAACTACAGAACAAAGATTTCAACAATCTCACGCCAAGATTGAAATCTTCAAATTTTTAACTATGCAAAAAATTGAAATCTTTTGGGAATGATGCTGTTTTTTCATCAAATGGTAGAATTTTTCTCAAAATAAGTAAAACTTCGAAACCAATTCAATTAAAAAGCAAAGAACAAATTAATAAGTTATTGATAGAAAAAACTTCTTCATCGTCTCATAACAGATGAAGAACGACGGGCGACACAGAAAATTTGGGAGAAGACGATTATGAGAGCGCTGATACCAACTTTTATTTTTTTTTTGTTTTTTTTGAATGAATGGTTTATAATTTTTTTTAGTAACTTTTTAACTGTTTTTATTAGTTTTTATATTATATCATGAATTTTAACTCAATTGATGAATTTGAAAAATATTATATAGATACAATTAGCAAATTAAACATATTATCTTTTAACGGAAGAAGTATTTCGTATAAGTGATTCGTTCAAAGAATTACGTCACATATTCAACGAATTACCCAAAGTTGTAATGGTTCAAGAAACCTGGTTTGATAACAAATTACTGCAGTTGTATAAAACTCCAAACTATAATGTTCTTTATTCAACTCACAATGAGTTGAAGTTGTTTGGAACATTAATGAAAATTTCTGCTATGCAGTTTGTGTTAAATTGAAAAATATCTCTTTTTATGGTAAGAATCTTCATTTAATATGTTTTTATAGATCACAAAAATGTAAAATCTTATCATTTTTGGATATCACGGAAAATTTACTTATTAAAATTTCAACATCACCTTGCTTAATAGGAGGCGATACAAACACAGATCCAAAATGTAACAGTTCAGATAAGATAAATTTAATATATGTAATATTTTTCTTCTTATGGTTATGAGTTATGACCATAGACACGACCTCATCACTAGGCTTACAAATAATACTTGATCATATCAAATAATACTTGATCATGATCTATTGATCATATATTTTGCAACGAAACAATGTTACAAATTAACACGGTTGCCATTAAAAATAAGACTAGTGATCATAACCTACACGTAATTAAGCTAAATAGATATCTTGATATTAATTATAAGAAAAATGTTCACAAAACTAAAACGAATTTCTCGTTCATCTTTAATGCGATCATTGTGTGTCTTTCTGCAAGCAAATATTCAGATATACGTCGAGATAAACGTCGTTAAATGTGTATTGAGTTAATAAATGACGTATGTTCTATAATAAATGAAAGTACAATCAATTATGTCACCAATGTTAATAAAAAAGATCTATTAAAAATTCATTGAAGAAAAAATTAAAAAAAAATCCAATAATTTCCAAATTCATGATAATTTTGTAAGGCTCAATAAAATCATCAAAAAATCTATAAAAACTTGTAAACATAATTACTTAGTTAATTATAGTTAGTTAAGTTTTGGAACAAACTTAAAAAATAAAAAATCTGTAAGTTGGACAACATTCCAATCAAAGTTATAAAAAATTCGGCAACTATATTTGGCTCCACATTATCCAATTTGTTTAATAAAATTATAGTTAGTAATGAACCGACAATAGAAAAACTGATGTTGAAAAGAATATTTGTGGAAAACCTTGAAAATTTTAATAGGGTTACAGGTATATTCTTGCACTTAAAAAAAGCTTTTGACTGCATTGTTCATGTAATACTTTTTTCAAAATTAAGATGTACTTGATTTAATGATGAATCATTAAACTTAGTTAAAAGTTATTTAGAAAATAGGAAGCAGTTTGTTAATTATGACAAAATAAATTGCACTGAAAAATATATATGTATAGGCATTCCACAAGGGTCTATTTTAGGTCCCTAATTCTTTCTTATTTACATAAATGATATACCTAAATTGCCTCTTATAGGCAAATTATTCGTATTTGCAGATGACTGCAGCTTATTTTATACAGAAAACGATATTAAGTTGTTAAAAGAAAAATTGATCATATAATTTAAAAATATTATAAGAGTTTTTCCGAATCGATAAAATTGCTATGAATACCTCCAAAACAAAAATAATAAATTTTAAATCCCGACGTAGAAATATTTATAAAATAAAAATCGACAACAATTTTGTGAGTGTAGTTGACAATATTATATTTCTTGGGGTTATCTTAGACAATAAATTAAATTGGAATGAGAATATTAGTAAAGTATTGTGTAAAATAAGCTCTTTAAATGAAATTCTATTTAAATTTAGGAATAAAATACCTTAAAGCATTAAATTAAAGTTGTATTTTGCACTTGCTCATTCCATTTTGTAATACGTAGCAGGTATATTATTGGGCCTGTGGTAGCAATATTCGGAAGCTACAAATTTATTAAAATAAATTATTAAATATTGTTTAGAACCCATTCATTATATTCGTTAAATGAAATATTACTTCTTAAGAGTGTTTTTCAATATCAGCAAATCATTAATGTCTATGAAATAATTAATGGAATATGTCACTCTAATATAACTTCTATACAAAGTCACTCTCATGGGTTTAACACATGATGCAAAAATAATGTTCGAACTCAACGAGCTCGAGCAGTATTTTCGTCACAAAAAATATCCTTCTCTGGTTCCCATATACATAATAAGTTGCCGCGAGAAATTAAAAATATCAGTAGAATTAGCCTATTTAAAACCAAACTAAAAAAAATATTTGTTATCAAACAGTTATTGTAACAAAATTTTATAAAGATTTTTCTTTTTTTTCATATAATCTCTTTTTTTTATATTAATAGTATTAATATTCTAAATATTACATAAACAAAATTTTGTACAAATTAATTTTTTAATTTTGTTTTTTATTTAACTTTGATTTCATATTTTACTTTTTGTTACATTTAGTTTCTACAATGCCCACCTATTCGATGAAACATTGTTAATTATTTTATAAGTTGCATTTTAAATAATAAATTTTTGGATAAAATTGAGTTCTGTTCTGCCCAAAAGAAAACATTGATTATGGAAAATAAGAAAATGCTCAACAGCTTACCTGTATTCAAGTATTTTTTTTTCTATACATACATGATAAAGTTTTTGTGAAATTAAACAGTATGATTTATGAATGATGTAGAATCTCTATTAACGCGCAAATCAGGCAAGAAATCTTATACCAGCGATACTGATCCAAGTGATGATGATGAGTATATTGGTGATGAATGATGATGATGAGATAACGAGTAGCTGAATTTTAATTTTTTAATATTCTTTATTTTTGGTTTTAAGTATATTTTTTATTTTTTGTTTTCCTTACTGTTTTGTTTATTTAATTTATATGTTTATTTTCATTTTACTTTTTCCATGAATAACAACATTTCCAATATTAAACATTATTTTAATCAAAACTTAAAATTATTTATATGAACACGAGAAGCTTCTTAAAAGAATTTGATAAAATTGATGTAATTATAACAAATTTAAATTCAACGTTGAACATAATTATTATAAGTGAAACGTGGCTTTTTGTAATGAAGGGCAATTTCCAAATATATCTGATTATATTGCTTTCCAATCATTTCGTCAAAGTAAGCTCTTGTTGTTGTTGCTCTTGATATTTCGAAAGCTTTTGATCGAGTACGGCATGCTGCTCTATTGAACAAATGTCAAGCACTAGGTCTTGGTCCAGTTTTATGTAAATGGATTGAAAACTATCTTTGGAATCGTTGTATTCGTGTTCTGGTCGGCGGCTACACGTCTGACACATTTCAAATAAACGCTGGCGTTCCACAAGGATCCGTCCTTGCACCTACTCTCTTTTTGATTTTTATCAACGGTCTTCTATCTTCAACTTTCAATCCAATTCACAGTTTCGCCGACGACAGCACTCTGGTGGCATCTTATAATTTCCCGAGAAAGTCAAATGCCACAACCCCCGCAATTGAAATAGCTTGACTATCTATGATCAATACGGTTAACGATGATCTAACTAAAATCGCTAGTTGGGGCTCCAAAAACAGAGTGGAGTTTAATTCTTCCAAAACCCAATGCTGTCTCATAACATTAAAAAAAACGAATTACAGTCCCAATCTGAGGTTTCTCGGGGAAATCGTGCACCGATCAGAAAACTTGAACATTTTGGGCATGCAGCTAAATCAAAAAATGATGTGGAGTGATCATATTTTTCATATAGCGAAAAGTGCTGCCAAATGCTTGGGTTTTCTCTTTAGGTGTAAATCGTATTTCTCTTCAAGGGACTTGTCCAAAATCTATAAAGCATATATACGACCTAAGATGGAATATAACTCACATATTTGGACTGGCACCTCATCCACTTCCTTAAATTTTCTCGATCGAGTTCAAAAACGCGCCATTCGTCTAATTAATGACCCCATTGTGAGTAATTCTATAGCCCCGCTCGACATCCCTCGTAATATAGGAGCTCTTTCTCTTTTTTATAGAAATTTTGTTGGTAATGACACTTGCTCAGTTGAAATAAAATCACTGATGCCTCCTCTAAAACAATTCCAACGCACCACAAGAGGGGCAGCAAATGCGCATTCCTACTATGTGGAACTATCTAAGTGGTACTCTACTCGTTATAGCAATTCGTTTGTTGTTAGAACTGCAAAAATATGGAATTTATTACCATCCAGCGTATTCCCAAAAGTTTGCGGTTTTGGTATTTACAATTTGCCCAAATTTAAGAAGAATCTCAACAGATTCTACAGATACTTTTCAACTCCCCGTTATCCTCATTTGTTCCATCCCTATCCCATCCCATATAATCACAACTATTTCAAGTACAAAGGATCATATTCCTAGTTTGTGGTTTTAGAATTAAAAAAAAAAAAAAAGCATAGAGGTGGCGGTTTAAGTATCTTTTATCGTAAGAGTGTATGTGGGAATATTTTATTAGAGAGTTCTGATGAGTATAATAATTAACTAATATTAGAAATACTAAAATACAAATTAAAAGTATTCAGTGTATATCGATCTCCTAATTTACTTAATTCTATTGCCGTTTTTTTAACCAACATTTATCAGTTAGCAGAAAATTTTAAAAAGGCTTATCTTGTTGGCGATTTCAATATTAATTGTTCAGATTATGCAAATGATAATGTTCAAACTTATGTCAACTCATTAAATTTAAATGGCTATAATATCCTCAACTTAATTTCAAATTCAATGCCAACTAGATCAACTGAGTTTTTCTCAAAAATTATTGATCATTTTTCAATAGATATACTGTTGTCCATCAATATGCAGCTTCTGAAAACTAACTCTCTTAGAAAAAAATACCTTCTTTAAATAATGAAAACTCTATTAATACCAATAAAACTAAATCCATTTTTCAATTTAATAATTTCCAAATTGCTGCTAACAATCAGAGTACTTGTTATAAAAGCCTGATTGACACATAGTTATCAATATTAGATACTAATTCCAAACCACACAAAAAACGTAATAAGAATAAATTCTTAAAGCCATTTATGGCCACTGATTTGTTGAACCTATCTAATGAAAAAGAACGAATCGACTATAAACATATCCATACAATAACTATTTAAAAGCTGAATATATAAAAATTAGAAATAACTTTGATAATAAAAAAAATTTAAAAGAAGCAATTTGTGAATGATAAATGTAAACTACATATGAATAATCCAGTAAAAATAATGGCAGATAATAAACTATTCTAAAGCTACAGTATTTAACGCTGGTGAAATTGTAAATTGCTTCAATGACCACTTCTTAACTGCTGTAAATCTCTCGTGACCACAAACTAACTCTAATGTAGTTGATAATTATAGCTTAGATCTTCTATTTGATGAAAATCATTATTTAACCAACTTAAAAAATAATGTTGCTTGTGGATAGGATCGTATGTCTGCAAAAGATTTAAAATCATTATGTGTTGATAAAATAATGTTACTGTGTAGAAATTTTAATAAATCAGTCGAAGAAAGTAATTTTCCAAGACAACTTAAAGTAATAAAGTAATTCTACTACATAAAAGTGAATGAAATTTAGAACTATTCATTGAAGGGGACTTTTGCTTTTACTAGTAATATCTAAAATATTTGAAAGAATAATGTTCGATCAAATATGGAAACACTACTGTAATATTAATTTTATTAATAAAATTCAATTTGGTTTTACACCCTCATCAAGCACAACTACAGCCTTCGTTGAGATCATGTATTTGGTTCAAACAGTATCAAAAAAAAAGATGACTACCTTGATAACCATTGATCCCCACAAAGCTTTTGAATCAATTAATCATGAACTCTTACTAGTCAAATTAAGAAAGTTCTACTTTTCAAATGAAGCTGTACAGTTTCCAAGCAGTTATTTAACAAATCGTTAATAATATGTACAAATTCGAAAACAGAAAAATATCAAGTTAAGTTTTTAAAACATGGTGTTCCTCAAGGTTCCATTTTTAGGACCTTATTATTTAATATCTTTATTAATGATATATTCCATCCCTAAACGGGGTTATAATTCTATATACTGATACTGCTTTATTATTGTTCAGTGAAGACTGTGTTACTTAACTCTTTATAACTATGCAACAAGTTGTAAATACAATTAGTCAATATTTTAAAGTAAATAAACTAAAGATGAATATATCCAAAACCAAACTACTTGGTTTTTTAAAATTCAATCCCGGTGAACTATCAGTTACTTTATAATAATGAACCTTTAAATGAGGTTGACACGATAAAGTGTACATTGACAAAACTTGAAATGGGATAGTCATATTAATAATATCAAACCCAGATCTCTCAGACCATCAAATGTTATTTGTCAGTATAGATAAATGTCCCAAATTAGAAAAGAATTCCAAAGTTAAAACTGTTGTAAATTACAACTCTATTGAAAGTGATGAAATTTGGAATAGAGTTAGTAGTTTATCTGACTTAGACAATTTAGTGGGCGAGTTTACTGATCTTATAATAAGAAATACAAAACAAACTCCATTTAAAAATAAGAATAAACATGAATGGATGAATGATGAAATTGCGAGGGCTATGAGAATTAGGGATAATAAATTTAAAAAGAAATACCCAGAGGACACACATATAAAGGAACTCTTTCATTTCTATAAGATAAAAACAAAAAATTTAGTCAAACAAGCCAAACAAAAACTTTATCAAGAGGAACTAACACGAGATCCCTGCAATACTAAAAAAATTTGGAACTTGTGTAAAAAAAATTATGTTTAGTAGAACCACTGATAATCAAATAAATAATAAAGTTCAAAGTAGTATTAAAACTCTGAAGACCGATAAGATCGATATTGACAATGAAAGGGAAATTGCTGAACATTTTAATAAATATTTTGTCAATGTTACAAAGGAAATTGAAGTTTCAAATGAAAGTATAGATTATAATTATCTAAATAACAACTACCTATTTAATATTCACTCTGCTTTTGAATTCAAACCAACTAATTTAGAGGAAGTTAATCAGGCCATTAGTAAATTAAAGTCGGCAGCAGCTGCAGGCTTTGATCTTATTTGAGCTAAATTTATTAAAAGATTCTCCGATAAACTTTCCCCTATTCTTCATAAATACTTCTTTTGAAACGAAAATTTTCCCGCAAGCCCTAAAACTGCAATTGTTATTCCTATATTTAAAAGTAGAGATAAAAGAAACCCTTCAAACTATAGGCCGATTTCAATGTTGACTGCATTTTCAAAAATATTTGAAACGTTTAAACTACTTTTTAAAAAGCAATAATATCTTAAATAATGCTCAATATAGCTTTGAAGAAAATTCAAACACAACAGCTGCTTGTCTTGATTTGAATTATTTCATTTCAAAAAGTGTCGATGAAAAAAAATATGTTGGTTGCGTGTTTCTAGATCTTCAAAAGGCGTTTGACTGTGTGGATCCTGATATTTTAGTACATATACTGAGTAAATTAAATTTTGATATAAATCAAAGACTATTCTTTAAATCGTATTTGAATAATAGAGTTCAAAGAGTAAAAATAAATTCCAGTTTGACTGATCCAAAAGAAGTCTTGAAAGGAGTACCGCAGGGATCAGTACTAGGCCCTGATGTTTTCAAAATATACATTAACGGGCTGGGGTCATTAGAATTAAAAGGAAAAATACAGTTTTATGCTGGTGACGCTGTGATAAAGTATGCGCAAAAAAATTAAATTTCGTTAAAAACTGCAATCGAAAGCGATCTTATTTTAATTGGAGAATGGCTGCAAAAGCATTGTTTAAACCTAAATGTAAAAAAAACAAAGATTATTGTATTGAAAACAAAACTCTTTTGAACCCCAGCTTCTGTTATAAAAACAGTCGAATCGAAGATGTTAAATGGGATGTTAATGTTTATTTAAAATGGGATGTGGAAAAATGGGAACAAGAAAAATATGTCCTTATATCTTCATATTACATAGATTACGTATGTACATTAATGATAGTCACCTATATATGATATACTGCTCATATATTCTCTCCAATATTACATACCTAAATCCAATATGGAGCAGTACGTCATTATCCAATGTAAACAAAATTGACGTTCTGCACAAAAAAGTTATCAAAACTATTCATAAATATCCTAGAAGATTTCCTACGAGCTTACTATACACTCAACGTTACTTAAGCTTCATTAGCATCTGCAAATGTGAATTATATATAGTTTTAAATAGTTTATGACAAAATCAAGCATAATTTTATATTGAATACGATGTTTCACATTCATAATCACAACAGCAGAAATAAATCGAATTTCTACTTAAATTTATTTAGAACAAATAATCAAACTAAAACCTGTTTGTATAGCTTTCGATGATTTACCAACTAAATTGAAGAATATTGATAATATAGTATTATTTAAACATAAAATTAGGAAACGTATTAATTCTATATAAATAATTTTGTGAGTATGTTTCTCAATTTTTTGTCTACTTTCTTTTTTGTTGTTTATATCTTATTTCAATATTTAAATTTGACGTTTATTTATTAAAAATTATGCGACCATACGGCTACGGCTAAGGTTTTTAGTTTTAAGTAAAATCTATAGATAAATTGTAAATATTATTCTATTAATCAAAAAAAATTATTTTAAAGAAAAAAACAAAAAATCCCTTTATTATATTATAATACCCCTGTATTATATACTTACAATACTTTATACAACATTTATTTTACATTATTTTGGTCTTCCAGTTCAGCATTCAAAATGCATGAGTTACAGGTGCTGCAAAATTAAGCATTGAAATCGATTAACAGATTACTCTTA
Organism: Poecilobothrus nobilitatus; assembly: GCA_947095535.1. Classification (NCBI taxonomy): domain Eukaryota; kingdom Metazoa; phylum Arthropoda; class Insecta; order Diptera; family Dolichopodidae; genus Poecilobothrus; species Poecilobothrus nobilitatus. The sequence goes on from OX352772.1 coordinate 87,952,001, forward strand.
TTAACTCCATCTATTGAACTCTATAACATGGAAAAATACTTTCACTCAATTCGTTGAGAATTTAGGAAGTGTGTATATATACTGTGTCACAAATTAGTACATAACAAAATAAAATCCGGCATTATGTTATCCAAAATTTTTAACGTATATTCTCATAATACCAGGTGAAGCAACAAATTGTCTGCCAACAAAATGTTTTCTTTCTAAGCTTTTCCTTTGTTTAAAAAAAAAGAAGGTTCTCCACAAGTGTTGCACTTACTTTCTTGAATTTTTTATTTACAAATTAACATTAACATTAACATAAACATAAACATAAACATAAACATAAACATAAACATAAACATAAACATAAACATAAACATAAACATAAACATAAACATAAACATAAACATAAACATAAACATAAACATAAACATAAACATAAACATAAACATAAACATAAACATAAACATAAACATAAACATAAACATAAACATAAACATAAACATAAACATAAACATAAACATAAACATAAACATAAACATAAACATAAACATAAACATAAACATAAACATAAACATAAACATAAACATAAACATAAACATAAACATAAACATAAACATAAACATAAACATAAACATAAACATAAACATAAACATAAACATAAACATAAACATAAACATAAACATAAACATAAACATAAACATAAACATAAACATAAACATAAACATAAACATAAACATAAACATAAACATAAACATAAACATAAACATAAACATAAACATAAACATAAACATAAACATAAACATAAACATAAACATAAACATAAACATAAACATAAACATAAACATAAACATAAACATAAACATAAACATAAACATAAACATAAACATAAACATAAACATAAACATAAACATAAACATAAACATAAACATAAACATAAACATAAACATAAACATAAACATAAACATAAACATAAACATAAACATAAACATAAACATAAACATAAACATAAACATAAACATAAACATAAACATAAACATAAACATAAACATAAACATAAACATAAACATAAACATAAACATAAACATAAACATAAACATAAACATAAACATAAACATAAACATAAACATAAACATAAACATAAACATAAACATAAACATAAACATAAACATAAACATAAACATAAACATAAACATAAACATAAACATAAACATAAACATAAACATAAACATAAACATAAACATAAACATAAACATAAACATAAACATAAACATAAACATAAACATAAACATAAACATAAACATAAACATAAACATAAACATAAACATAAACATAAACATAAACATAAACATAAACATAAACATAAACATAAACATAAACATAAACATAAACATAAACATAAACATAAACATAAACATAAACATAAACATAAACATAAACATAAACATAAACATAAACATAAACATAAACATAAACATAAACATAAACATAAACATAAACATAAACATAAACATAAACATAAACATAAACATAAACATAAACATAAACATAAACATAAACATAAACATAAACATAAACATAAACATAAACATAAACATAAACATAAACATAAACATAAACATAAACATAAACATAAACATAAACATAAACATAAACATAAACATAAACATAAACATAAACATAAACATAAACATAAACATAAACATAAACATAAACATAAACATAAACATAAACATAAACATAAACATAAACATAAACATAAACATAAACATAAACATAAACATAAACATAAACATAAACATAAACATAAACATAAACATAAACATAAACATAAACATAAACATAAACATAAACATAAACATAAACATAAACATAAACATAAACATAAACATAAACATAAACATAAACATAAACATAAACATAAACATAAACATAAACATAAACATAAACATAAACATAAACATAAACATAAACATAAACATAAACATAAACATAAACATAAACATAAACATAAACATAAACATAAACATAAACATAAACATAAACATAAACATAAACATAAACATAAACATAAACATAAACATAAACATAAACATAAACATAAACATAAACATAAACATAAACATAAACATAAACATAAACATAAACATAAACATAAACATAAACATAAACATAAACATAAACATAAACATAAACATAAACATAAACATAAACATAAACATAAACATAAACATAAACATAAACATAAACATAAACATAAACATAAACATAAACATAAACATAAACATAAACATAAACATAAACATAAACATAAACATAAACATAAACATAAACATAAACATAAACATAAACATAAACATAAACATAAACATAAACATAAACATAAACATAAACATAAACATAAACATAAACATAAACATAAACATAAACATAAACATAAACATAAACATAAACATAAACATAAACATAAACATAAACATAAACATAAACATAAACATAAACATAAACATAAACATAAACATAAACATAAACATAAACATAAACATAAACATAAACATAAACATAAACATAAACATAAACATAAACATAAACATAAACATAAACATAAACATAAACATAAACATAAACATAAACATAAACATAAACATAAACATAAACATAAACATAAACATAAACATAAACATAAACATAAACATAAACATAAACATAAACATAAACATAAACATAAACATAAACATAAACATAAACATAAACATAAACATAAACATAAACATAAACATAAACATAAACATAAACATAAACATAAACATAAACATAAACATAAACATAAACATAAACATAAACATAAACATAAACATAAACATAAACATAAACATAAACATAAACATAAACATAAACATAAACATAAACATAAACATAAACATAAACATAAACATAAACATAAACATAAACATAAACATAAACATAAACATAAACATAAACATAAACATAAACATAAACATAAACATAAACATAAACATAAACATAAACATAAACATAAACATAAACATAAACATAAACATAAACATAAACATAAACATAAACATAAACATAAACATAAACATAAACATAAACATAAACATAAACATAAACATAAACATAAACATAAACATAAACATAAACATAAACATAAACATAAACATAAACATAAACATAAACATAAACATAAACATAAACATAAACATAAACATAAACATAAACATAAACATAAACATAAACATAAACATAAACATAAACATAAACATAAACATAAACATAAACATAAACATAAACATAAACATAAACATAAACATAAACATAAACATAAACATAAACATAAACATAAACATAAACATAAACATAAACATAAACATAAACATAAACATAAACATAAACATAAACATAAACATAAACATAAACATAAACATAAACATAAACATAAACATAAACATAAACATAAACATAAACATAAACATAAACATAAACATAAACATAAACATAAACATAAACATAAACATAAACATAAACATAAACATAAACATAAACATAAACATAAACATAAACATAAACATAAACATAAACATAAACATAAACATAAACATAAACATAAACATAAACATAAACATAAACATAAACATAAACATAAACATAAACATAAACATAAACATAAACATAAACATAAACATAAACATAAACATAAACATAAACATAAACATAAACATAAACATAAACATAAACATAAACATAAACATAAACATAAACATAAACATAAACATAAACATAAACATAAACATAAACATAAACATAAACATAAACATAAACATAAACATAAACATAAACATAAACATAAACATAAACATAAACATAAACATAAACATAAACATAAACATAAACATAAACATAAACATAAACATAAACATAAACATAAACATAAACATAAACATAAACATAAACATAAACATAAACATAAACATAAACATAAACATAAACATAAACATAAACATAAACATAAACATAAACATAAACATAAACATAAACATAAACATAAACATAAACATAAACATAAACATAAACATAAACATAAACATTAACATTAACATAAACATAAACATTAACATTAACATTAACATTAACATTAACATTAACATTAACATTAACATTAACATTAACATTAACATTAACATTAACATTAACATTAACATTAACATTAACATTAACATTAACATTAACATTAACATTAACATTAACATTAACATTAACATTAACATTAACATTAACATTAACATTAACATTAACATTAACATTAACATTAACATTAACATTAACATTAACATTAACATTAACATTAACATTAACATTAACATTAACATTAACATTAACATTAACATTAACATTAACATTAACATTAACATTAACATTAACATTAACATTAACATTAACATTAACATTAACATTAACATTAACATTAACATTAACATTAACATTAACATTAACATTAACATTAACATTAACATTAACATTAACATTAACATTAACATTAACATTAACATTAACATTAACATTAACATTAACATTAACATTAACATTAACATTAACATTAACATTAACATTAACATTAACATTAACATTAACATTAACATTAACATTAACATTAACATTAACATTAACATTAACATTAACATTAACATTAACATTAACATTAACATTAACATTAACATTAACATTAACATTAACATTAACATTAACATTAACATTAACATTAACATTAACATTAACATTAACATTAACATTAACATTAACATTAACATTAACATTAACATTAACATTAACATTAACATTAACATTAACATTAACATTAACATTAACATTAACATTAACATTAACATTAACATTAACATTAACATTAACATTAACATTAACATTAACATTAACATTAACATTAACATTAACATTAACATTAACATTAACATTAACATTAACATTAACATTAACATTAACATTAACATTAACATTAACATTAACATTAACATTAACATTAACATTAACATTAACATTAACATTAACATTAACATTAACATTAACATTAACATTAACATTGACATTAACATTAACATTAACATTAACATTAACATTAACATTAACATTAACATTAACATTAACATTAACATTAACATTAACATTAACATTAACATTAACATTAACATTAACATTAACATTAACATTAACATTAACATTAACATTAACATTAACATTAACATTAACATTAACATTAACATTAACATTAACATTAACATTAACATTAACATTAACATTAACATTAACATTAACATTAACATTAACATTAACATTAACATTAACATTAACATTAACATTAACATTAACATTAACATTAACATTAACATTAACATTAACATTAACATTAACATTAACATTAACATTAACATTAACATTAACATTAACATTAACATTAACATTAACATTAACATTAACATTAACATTAACATTAACATTAACATTAACATTAACATTAACATTAACACTCGAACATTCACCGAGATTTTAAATTTTTAGGCAAAAAATAAAAGATACATAAAATAACAACTTATAAAATTAAATTATTACCAAATTTATCATTTAAAAAGTAAACTAATACCAAATAAGAATAAATTAAAGACAATATAAAAAAAAACTCAAAATAAAGTAATAATGCCTAACTAATGAATAACTAATACAAATTTATAATATACAATCAATTCAATTAATTTAAAATAAAAATAAACAAAAGAAAAGAATTACGTAAAGGCTTATAAAGCTAGTTAATCCTAATAAAAAATAATTTATAAAAATATAAGTACTTAACTAATACTAATTTAAATTCAACAATATTAAAATTTTTCTATAACAAATATTAGTTAACAATAAATTAAAAACAATATAAAATAAAATAAAATTCTTAGTTATTTAACTAATAGAAAATTTAGAATTGATTGAATAATCAATTCCAATGAATCTAAAATTAAAATATATTAAAAATAATATATAAAAAATATATACTTAACTAAACAACTAATACTAATTTATAATAAACAATATTAAAGTTTCTATTACAAATACCAGTCAGCATAAAATTTAATACATCTAACTAGATAATAACATTTAAAGCTAATACCAAACAAAATATCACGTAAATAAAATAAAAACGCAAACCAATTAAACATAAAATTATATCATCTGACCAATGGTGCAGTGTGTAAGTCACCGGTCTTTCAGGCGAAAGGTCTCGGGTTCAAACCCCGTTCAGGTAAAAAATAATATATAAAATATAATAACATAATGTAAACAAAATATTAAATATAATTATAATAATAATAATAGTAATAGTAATAATAACAATAATAATAATAGTAATAATAATAATAATTACAGTAATAAAAATAATAATGGCATTAATAATAATAATAGTAATAATAATAATAATAGTAATAATAATAATAGTAATAATAATAATAGTAATAATAATAATAGTAATAATAACAATAACGATAATAATAATAATAGTAATTGTAATAGCTAATACAGTGGAGCTATCTTTAGTTATATCATGCAGTAAGGTGTTATATACTGCTGCACGTTGTAATATACTGATGGCCCTGACTTTGTAGTAAAATAATAATAATATTAATAAGAATACTACTACCAATAATGACTGCCGCTACAGTGACAGCGGGGTTTGCCTTCAATAATTACCTCATGTATTAAGGTGTTATATACTACTACATGTTGTAACTGTTGTAATAGCTATAGTCACTGTTAGCAAATAATAATAATAATAATAGGCGGATTCATTGTTTCCTTACAGCCCCACTCCCAATTCAATGTGTCCGTATCCATTTCCTATCCTTTCCTATCCTATCCTTAGTCCCTAGCCAATATACTGCCTTCGCAGATAAGGGTTTCATTCCAATATATTGGCTAAAAGGGAGGTGGGTTTAGTCAGTAAGAATCTGACACTATCAAGTGGGAAATTCTTGGTGTCTTTGGAAGATTCCCATCTCCCTTAGGAAAAAAAAAAATAATTGAATAGTTGTACCGAGATGGCCCACATGCTAGAGGCAAAAGAGTCCTAAAAAATCGGCAGATATTTATATCTGGACGATATAATATAAAAAAAAATAAATAAATAAAATAATATATATGCGTACTAATCGAATTTTGAAATAAACTTAATACTTACTAATTAATAAATCGCAACTAACACAAAATATTATCTTAATAATATAATACTTAATACTAAAAATAATAGAACAAGAAACCCCAAGTATAAAGTGACCAGCTTCACAACAGCTAAAGAAGAATTATTAATCCCATATAAAAACAAAATAACATAAATATAAAAATTTAATAATAAAATATAAATAAAATAAATTAAAAGAATAATAAATATAAATAATAAAACTAAAACTTAACATGGCTAAACAGTGCAATACTTGCAAAAAAAAAACTTCTTCGGCAAAACAAAGGGTATTCAATGCAGCGGTTTATATCGGACATTTTTCCACATAAAATTTGCGTCAGCTATCGACGTCTTCCAGGCGGTTGAAGCTGGTTCGGTCTCTTGGAAGTGCACCAATTGCCCGTGAAACTCAAACGCGTCTTTCATCGTTCTTGGTGATAATAGTGATTGTGAACTCACTGTTATCCAGATACAATTTTGAATTTTTAGGTAGCAACAAATATAAGTACAATAACAATTACAATAACGACAATAATTTAGTTTAATTATATAGTTTCAATACTAACCTCATAATCACATATCAATCTTTTCAATTTAATATTTTTTTTTTCATTAATAAATCTGGCACAACAATATTGCCTATATTTATATTGCCTATATTTCTAATTTTAATTTTATTAATAATTAACATTAATTTACTAACCATATATAATTTTCAATTTTTAGTTGACAACAACAATAAGAACAATAACAATTATAATAACAACAATAATTTTGTTTTATTATATAGTTTTAATACTAACCTCTTAATCACATATCAATCTTTTCAATTTAATATTTTTATTTTAATTACAATTGTTTTTTCAACAATTACACGACTAATTATTTTTTTTGAAAACTTTACAAAACTTTATGTACTAATAAGCATAATACTAACCAAAAATAACCAAATGTTAACTATAGAAACTCTTTTTAGTAATCACTTTACTTATCACAATCTTATTATAAACTTAAAAATACTACAAAATACAATTTTTTTATTACACACTTAAAATTATTTACTTACAGCTTGCACTGAATTTGAAACATAATGCAATATACTCGTATCCCTTTGAACATTTTTAGTTTAATTTGTATAATTCTCATTTTAATTTGTTTAGTTTATTTTTGTTAATTCACTTCAAACCCTTTCATTGTATTTATTACACTTTCATTTAAATTTATCAATCAATGAACTTTCATTCACATATATTTATATTTTTTTTTACACATGTTCCATATACCCGTATCGATAATTTTTGTCTATCCTTTACATATGATTTGCAATAATTGCAATAATTTCGAATTTAACGAAACTCCTAAGTCAACCATTAATCTCATAAAAAAAAACTTGTTTCACCTCACTGGTCAATCTTTTGAACTAATTCTGCTAATTCTCAATGACAATAATTATTTTTATATACGGATTTGTGTACTAGCTAAATATATTCATTGCATTTCAACTTCACGATTTGATTATTCTACAATCTTCCACAATCCTATTCAACTACATGACTGTATTTTTTAATATTTAATGGTGAATTCATTTAATCATATAATTAACATTGATGATCAGCTAAAAATCCATTACTGAATAATTCTCAAAAAGTTTCCAATATATTAACAATTTTAATATTATATATATGAACATCCAAAGTTTAAGAAATAAATTGTAGCACTTAGAACAACTGATTTCCTGTTATAAATGTAAATTACACATTATTGTATTATCTGAAATTTGGTTAAATAAAAGTGAAAATAAGTTCTTTAATCTCCCTAAATATAGTTCCTATTTCTCTAATCGCGATGATTTATATGGTGGAGTTGCTATTTACGTCAATCACGATATAGATAGTTATCTTGCTGTCCAAGCAAAATTTCATAAATCCAATATCTTAGTGGTGAAGTTGATTAAAGAAAGAATAAATATAATAGCCATTTATAGAGCACATGAAACGAAAAAGTCGGAATTCATCAAAAAGCTTAGCGAAATTACTAATACTTTTAATAACTTGCTAATTTGTGGGTGTTATTAATATTAATTTATTAGAGAAACACAATTTAAACGTGAAAAATTATATATATACCTTGTAATGGATTTACTATCTGCAACAGTATTTCTGAAAATTTGCTACTAGAAAAGGTATAACTAGTAATACGGTAATTGATCACTTCATAACTGACCTATGTAAATACGAATATTGTTTCTATGTTCTAGATAGTCATCTTTCAGGCCATCAATTACTAGTTTCAACAAAAAACCTACTCAAAATCCTCAAAACAATTTTAAACTACGATATAATAGCTAATCATTCAATTCGGTCAAGGTTAGATTCTTATACTAATTTTGACGAAATAATTGCAGATTTCAGCACCATAATACTCGATAACACACAGAGGATCTCTTTGCGTAACAAAAATAAGTCTTGTTGGATGACTGATAGCATCTTAAATAAAGTCAAAATTCGAGATACGTATTTCAAATACAAAAAGAAATATCCAGACGATTTACACACATCGGAATTATATAACAAATTTAAAAACGAAGTAAAATACTAATTACCCAAGCGAAAAAGAAATATTATTCTGACGAAATTGTTCGGAATCCAAGTGATAGTAAACTCCTATGGAAACTGTATAAAAAAAGAATCTTCAATAAAGACGTGAATTCTAAATCCAAAATAAGAATTATCTCGTATAATTACAAACTAATTAGTAATGAACAACACGGAAATTGTAAATAATTATTTTATGGATGTGGCAACTTAGTATAAGCAACTCTCCACTTGATCTAAATTATTTCAATAATTTTCAATACAATATGTATGAAAATTTTAATTTATACCCCACTAATGCAGAGGAAGTTAAATAAACTATAAATAAATTAAAATCTTCTGCCGCAACAGAATTTGACCATATCTCTGCTAAATTTATAAAAAAAATCCAATTACAATTCGCTCCAATCTTAGTTAAAGTTCATTAATATTGCTTTTCAAACTTCAATTTTCTCAAATTCAGTTAAAATAGCAATTGTAACACCAATCCACAAAAGTGGAAGTACTGAACTTTGTTCTAATTATCGCTCTAACTCGGTTTTACCAGGTTTTTCCAAAATTTTCAAGTTAGTTATCAAGAATTGATTGTATCATTTTCTCTACCACAACCCTATACTTAGTAAGGAACAATATGGATTCGTAAAAAGTTTTAATACAACTGCGGCTTGTATTAACCTAATTGATTTTATTACTAGAGAAATCGATACGCGTAAATTTGTGGCTTGCGTATTCCTTGATTTGCAAAAAGCGTTCGATTGTGTAGACCATAATATACTACTAATCAAATTATCCAATCTAAATTTTAACAATAATCAACTGAATCTTTTTAAATCATATCTCTCTAATAGACAACAATTTGTTCGCATCAAAACTTCTCAAAGTCAGGCAAAGACAATAGCAAAAAGGGGTTCCCCAGGGTTCTATTTTAGATTCTGACCTCTTTCAAATATATATTAATGATATATGTCAGCAAATTTAAAGGGAACACTTCAGCTTTACGAGGATGATGCTGTACTGAAATATGCTGAAAAAAATCAAGTTGACTTGGCAAATGCAATAAACTGCGATTTAGAAATTATCAATATATGGCTATGGATAAACATCGTCTACTATTAAATGTTAAAAAAACCAAAATAATTGTATTTAATAATAAAACAGACCACAATTTTAATATTCACTAGAAAAACTACTCATGTTAATAAACTACATAGTTAATAATATATTAAGATATGCTCACACCATCTTAATCTATTATTAAATACATGGCCCAGGTAATTACACGTTTACACATTAAAAGACAATTTCAACTTAGATAGGATCGTCGATATACACAATCACAATACCCGAAACAAATCAAATTACTATTTAAAATTGTTTAAAACGGGTAAACAGAAGAACTATTGTGTATGCAACTGTTTAAAGGCGTAAAATAATCTTCCAAACGAAGTGAAAGCCATAACCAATCTCCTTACCTTCAAAAGAGAATTAAAATTTTTTTTTAGATAATTCGCATAATTTAAACTAATTAAATTAAATTCAAAATAAATTAAAACTTACCTATGCCATGGAATTTATCTTTGTAGTCAAATAATTTGTGTAGGGTAATATTGTATTATGGTAAAATTTAAAATCTAAGATTTGTAGCCTAAATTAGTTCCTAATCTCTAATGTTACTTAGTTCTAATTAGTTCTAATTTAGAATGTTAATTAATTTTAATAATTTGAAAATTATAATGTAGACAATATAGCAAATAAAATTAGAATCAGAATAAATTTCAAATTAAAATTAGAAATAAAAAGAAATTTAATGTCAAATAAAAATATATTTCAAGCTTTTGATAAAATTAATTTTAAATAAAAATCAATAACAATCTAATTTTTTAATCTATACGACCACACAGCTCTTGTGAGGTCTTTAAAATTTTCTCATAATCATTATATACATTATATATCATATACATTATAATCATTAATCTTATATTAATCCATTGTAAAGAAAAAAAAAAAAACAAAAAAAACATTAACATTAACATTAACATTAACATTAACATTAACATTAACATTAACATTAACATTAACATTAACATTAACATTAACATTAACATTAACATTAACATTAACATTAACATTAACATTAACATTAACATTAACATTAACATTAACATTAACATTAACATTAACATTAACATTAACATTAACATTAACATTAACATTAACATTAACATTAACATTAACATTAACATTAACATTAACATTAACATTAACATTAACATTAACATTAACATTAACATTAACATTAACATTAACATTAACATTAACATTAACATTAACATTAACATTAACATTAACATTAACATTAACATTAACATTAACATTAACATTAACATTAACATTAACATTAACATTAACATTAACATTAACATTAACATTAACATTAACATTAACATTAACATTAACATTAACATTAACATTAACATTAACATTAACATTAACATTAACATTAACATTAACATTAACATTAACATTAACATTAACATTAACATTAACATTAACATTAACATTAACATTAACATTAACATTAACATTAACATTAACATTAACTTTTTAACTAGAAGTTTTTTCAAATTCTGGCTAATTATTGGCTAATCTCTACTAATAATGTTTTTCTCTAATTTTGCTACTTTGCCATATGTATATTAATCTTTAAAACTCATTTTAATTTTTTTCTTTAAAGAGTATGTTGGGAATCTTTATTATATTATTTTAAATTAACTTCCACTACAATAAATTCAAATGCCTGGCTAATAAGCTATAATATAGGCACCACTTATTGCAATTGATTTAGTTTAGGAAATTTATTCAAGGCAAGAAGGTGAATTGCTAGAATGAACTTTCCATCACCTTTTAGAATAGATTTTGAATTAACAGGGCAATTTCTCTCTTGAATTTCTAAATGCAATGTAATCATACAATAATATATTCTAAAAAAAGATTTATTAAAATTATAAAGTAAAAATTATAATAATAACTTTGATTGAATTGTTTAATGTTATTAGTGTTATTTTTCTCCTTTCAAAATCTACTTAGCCAATTATTCTTTCAAAACTCAATAAAATAATAATAAAATATTTAAAATAAACAATGTCTTGCAATTTTTTTAACATTAAGCTTATTATACCGAATATTGAATATATTTTGGTTCTCTTTGGTTCTTAAACCCTATAATCTCCTTAATAAATTTTTATCCACCTGGGGCAGGGGCTGGTGCAGGAGCTGGCGCAGGTGCTGGCGCAGGAGCTGGTGCAGGGGCAGGGGCAGGAGCAGGAGCAGGAGCGGGTGCTGGAGCTGGTGCTGGTGCTGGTGCTGGTGCAGGTGCAGGAGCTGGAGCTGGTGCTGGCGCTGGTGGTGTAGGTGTAGGTGGCGGTGTTGGTGGAGTTGGCGTAGGTGGTGTTGGTGGTGCGGTTGGTGGTGGTGTTGGTGGGGGTGTTGGAGGAGGTGTTGGCGGAGGTGTTGGTGGAGGTGGAGTAGGTGGTGTTGGAGGTGCTAAAGTTGTTGTAGTTGTGGTAAACTTATATTTAAATATAAAACGAGTTTCATCCGATTCTTCTGTAGTATTGTTAGTAGCTGTAATTTTTATTATTAAAAATCTGTTGTGAACAAGTGAACAAATCTTTTTAATATCTTACCAGAGCATAACGAAAATACCACAATAAAGAAAAAAATAAAGCCAATATAATTAATATTCATGTTTCTTAGGTGATTTATAGTGACTTTTTGCTTTAATAAAAACAAAAAAGTTTCTTTTATAGTTATTTTTTTTAAATTTAAAAAATTGTTTAAAATATTAATTTTTATAGATTTTAAAGACCAGTTTATTATTTACAATCTTATGGTGTTAAAACCTATTATGTAACTAGGGTTTTAAACTAAGTTTCACCTTTATTTTGAACCTTGAATTAAAATTCATATAAATATTGATTTTACTCACATTATGTAAAAAAAGTATACCAATTTGTTTTCATATACAAAATTTAGAAAAACAAATAAAATTTTATAAATATTTAGTTTTCTTAATACATATGTTCTGGTTAAATTAAAGTTCAAAAATATTGGTTGACAATCATTAAAGTGCTGGTGTGTAAGTATATTGAAAACAAAATAATTTTCTAAAACTCTGGTTGTGAGAAATGTTATTTTATTTACATGTGTGTTTAAAGATAAAAATTTTATTTTTTGTTTTAGTGTTAAATTATCAAATAAAGTTGTTTAGTGTTGTCAAACAAAACTTGTTTAGTTATATAAATTTTGAACTAACTTTTAAAGAATGTTTTAATCGTATATTCCTTGCATGCTATATTACTCTCTTAATAAATTAATTTATTTGTAATTAATATTGACTTAACCTTTTATTTATAATATTGACCAAAGCAATTAGTATTGATTATATTGATCAAGAAATACATATAAATTAATGAGTTTTTTACAGAATTATCCTTTGTATAACAATATACGTACGTATTTTGTTGGTTTTATGAAATTAAAGTTATTAACTTTTGTTTTTATGTTAATTTAATTTAATTTACATATTATTTAAATCAGAATTTTTTTACGTTTACTTTTTGAAATATATAATAATGTTTTCAATTAGATAATACTAGAAATACATGTAAGAACTGTAGATCTTCTGTTCTTTAAAAATGTATGTTCTGATTAAATATACTATACTGAAATGCGAATAATTTTACTAATATATTTGGTTATTTTTATAGTATATTTTAACATATGTTTATTATGCATATAGTATATGTGCACATTTTAAAGATATTATACATATATATACTATATTATACATATTATACATAAACAAATTATATACACTCCATGTTTCAAAATGCATTACTAACTAATGATATGATGATAGTAACAGTCTTATAAGAGCAGATTACTCGTATTTTAGATTTTTAATAAAGTTATGTTGTTAAAACTAAAATACATTATTCTTAAGGTACTTAATTTGATTATTTTGATTGAAAATTAAAAAACTTTTCAATGGGTTAATGAATCGGAACCTGACATACATAACTCGTTCCAGACTCCTGAAATGTTCGTATTAAATTAGCTATATTGTTATAGCAATATCTATATAACATATAACATTATCTATATTCACAGACCCCTTCTCTGTAAGGATTCCTTGCAGGGAAGAATAATCTAATATAACCCTTAATCTATTTTTACAGACGGCTCTGGTTGGTTGCAAATCCAATTTTAGAGTCCTCTCTGTGGAATTATATTGTCGTCTTTCGATGACATTGGTGAATTTTGTAATGTTTTCCAAGCAGAGGCTCTAGCAATTCATATAGCATATCCATAATGCATATATATATACATTGCATCGGCTAAAAGATTTTCAGATAATAGAATTGCAATTCTACTCGATAGTCAGGTGGCAAACAAATCCTTAACAGCAAACTTTATCAAATCAAAGGCATTAGAGCGCTGCAGAGAAAAATTTAATATACTCTCGGCACGGAATACAACCAATTTAATGTGGGTCCCAAGGCATGAGGGTATTTAAGGAAATGAGTCGGCGGATGAGCTAGCAACGCATGGACCAGAGCTTAAGCCGGAGGTTATCTATTCTTATATCTGCATAAACCCTTAGATTCGATATTAAGAAGAGCCTCTTCGAGTTGGCTGGAAGACAATGGCTAGCAGGTTCAGCTTGTAGTACAACCAGAGCCACGTGGCCGGATCTGAATTTAAAAAAATCCAAATACATACCTCATCTCTCTAGACCGTAAATAACACAATTGGTTGGTGTTATTACGCGCCATTGTTACAAAGAATTACACTTTTTGACGCATTTATTATTATATTTCCATGTAAAAGACATGTCGAAAAAAAGTGGAACAAAAGTGGAGGCAAAATATAAAAATTTCTATTTTTCAGTTTCAAAAAATGTGAACATACAGGGATGAAAAGGTGTATAAAAAACGTATAAAAAGATGGCGTTTAACCATTAAATTGCATTTTTAAGCTGCACTACGGACTCTAGCCAGCAGTCATGTCAGCCTACGGAATCACAAAAGCTGTCATGTTTCTGCGCAATTATCTAACAGACTGTACTTTTAAACTATTGACAAAATGAGTTAAAAATAATAAAGTTATATTACATTTCTGATAGTAAAGCGTCCGTCAAATATATTAAAAATACTCTCAATAACAAGTTCGCTGCCTTAGTTTCTCGAAAGACACCAGTGAGATCAACAGGGGAATTCTCTTTGGTAGTGTTGAACTTAACCAATTAAACGCCACCTCCCTTTTAAACTATAGGTCAGATTAGAACTAATGGTGTAATGCATTCTTTGGTTCGGGGATTAAGAAAGTAAGAATAAAGAAATAGGAATAAAGGAAATTGGGAAGTGTAGCAAGTTACTGGATGTTGAGAGAGAAGAAAGATATTGATGGTCTTCTTAAGACTCACGATATCAAATACGTTACTGTTGTCAATTATTGGAATATTTCCGATGGACTTACGCAGGAGTTTCGAAATAGGAGAGCAGGTATTTTTGAGCATATGTTACAATTTATAAAAGTAGAAGTGTTATAAATTTGTTGTTAAATACTTATCAAATTCAAAAAATTAATAAAAGAAAAAGTAAAAAAGAAAAAAAGGTCAAAAGCAAATTACAGAAGTAAAGAGGTAATAAAAATAATTACAAACAACTATTTTTATTTTTTTTATATTTCATTTTATTTATTTGTTTTATTATTTTTAATTTTTTGATCTATCTAAATAACTTAAATATGCAAATACACTTAATTAAGTGCATATAATACAATTATGTACTGAATAATGTCTACATAATCAATAATAAAAATTTAGTAGTTTTTCTTTCACACACACTATGCATTATGACATTCCGCTAAGTTTTGAATACAAAAAAAAGAAGTACATGTTTTGATACGATTTTTCTATTTATTATAAAGGTTATCTAATTATATTTAATTACAGAAATTAAAATATAAAAATAAAGATTATTGTTGAACATCATTTAAAATGTATTCTGATTTTGTAGCCAACTCTAAAGTCCCTCCTAATTATATTTTTACATACAACAAAACTTTTAAAATTGTAGGGGTTGCCAACTCGAAATTCCCCCTAAACAAATTATCAAAACGCAACTTGATATTGTATCCAACTCTAAAGGGCATCATACTTACATTTTTACTTATGTACACATTTCAACAAGAAAACAAAAAGGCAAAATAAATGTATGAGAAATACACAAATATTATAAAGTATGAAAATGTTTTTTTTATTAAAATTGTAGTTTCAGTTTCAATATAGGATGTCTTTTAAAATTTCACATGTATAGTTGGAATTTTTTTTTTTTTAATTTCCACTTTGAACTGCAATATCTCAGAAACTGTAACATCGATTAAGATGAAACAAGTTGTATATTAATTCCAGTTTATTATCTTACGGGAAAAATATAACGGTTTAATTAAAATAGTACCAAATATTAAGAAAATTTTGCATTGCTTGTTTTGGTCACTAGATGGCGGCATCGGTACCGTTATATGAAGACGTCATCTAAATCGATGTCATTCCCCAGAGGGGTGCTGAAGTATATACCTAGGAATATCAACTAAGTACTCAAGAAGTAAAATTGATGGATAAGTTTTGTTTTGTTTATTTATTGTTATTTAGATATTGAATTAAATTTAGTTGAATTTGGGAGATATAGATAAAAGAAGATTACTCAAAACAATAATAACCACATGTATGAATATGAAAAATATAAAAAAGAAAAAAATAGTATTATTAAGGATAACTTTGTCTGATTGGTAAGATGAAAATGTTTACTCTCTACCAAGATCTAAAGTCACACAATGGGTTGGTATTATTGCGGTTGGTATTATTACAATGTTCTGATTTCTAAACATTCTAGAAGTTTCGGTATTGAAGTAAATCCTAACTATGGATTTTACAAAAAAAAATGAAGTTATAGAAAACGAAAAACATTTCTTTGCATTTGTCCTGGTCTATTAAGAAAAAGGTACAAAATCACTCTGTTTCTTTTGCAAGATAGAACTGAACTGTCAGACATGAATTTAAGAAGTTTTAAAATTTTTTTCATCAGAACAATATCATTGAGATATAAAACCTAAAAACTTTATACAACTTTTGCTTACAGTACATTACAAACTTAGAATCTGACTGTATATTGATTTAGTCTGATTAGTGTTTATAGCGGTATATATCTCTGGCTAATATTTGTCGTACATACATGTTATATTTATAATACGAGCATGTTTCATATGCTGCAATGGTATATACCATCTGCTCCCTTAACTTAAATTGTTTCATAAGAAATTTTGAAATTATTTTCTCAAATCCAAAATTCTCAAAGTTAAAATGACATTTAAGTTGTACAACTTGGCCATACACGATACAATACAACTACAAACCAAAACCTCTGCCCACAAAAATCAAAATTTTTTGATATTCATCGAACCACCTTTCCAACCATTAAAGTGGTTTTACAACTTGCCTATACACGATACAACTTATCAAGTCCGAGGACCTGTTCTAAAACCTGGTCCGCCGGTATTGGCAGCATTAGTAACAATAAAGTTTCAATTTTTTCATTAATCCAAATTCTCATTCAATTCTTTTGAAAACTCTTTATACTTTTATTGTATGCTGAAATTTATTTCTTGTGAATTAGTTCATTTGTAGCTGTTAATTTGTATCGGAAACTTGTTTACAAACTGCCACTTATTGTAGGACTTTTATTTATTAAACTTAAATTTACTCACTTAACAACAGCTGTTCTGAACTGCACTATTCAACTAGTATTCTGTTTCAACATAAGGACATTATTGAATAATTCTATTAATTTCTGTTGGACAATAACTTGGTCGATCTGCTTTTCTATTTGTTCATTTGAAGTCAGCGATTTTAAAGCATGTTCGAATTGCAAAAATGTACGAGCTTATCACCATTGTTGTTCTTATTCCTCAATCATGCGTTTCTATTATGTGCTCTAGATTTACTTTTTCTGAGCTAGTTCTATCGTTCGCATCATTCAATAATTAATTGTTAACTCTAGAAGCACTCTGGTTAATTGTACCTTATGGACAATAAAAAGCATAGGGTATTTTTTATCATTTATTTTTATTATTTATCATCATTTTTTTGTTATCATATTTGTTTTACTTCATGTCAATTGCATCTTAAACACCAGTACATGAAATATTACTGGATAGCAATAGCAATTTAGGAACTTACAAGTGGTAAACAATAACAATAAAGTGTTGATTGAATTTCATTATATATTCATGTATTGTGAATCTATATGATTGTGAAATACTTGAATTATAAAAACAACACCCATCACTGTTCTTCTCGATTCTAACGCATTCATGTCAATTAGTTTCAGTCGATCAACATATGGAGGTAATATTAATGGGTTAGCGCAAGTGAGATTTCTTAAAGCAAATCTAAGAAAATTTCATTGTATTGCTACAATTCTAACAATATGTTGAAAGTAATATGGCGACAAGACTTGGTTTGCATAGTCCCTAGCAAAGCAAACTCAATCTTTACTAATGATCTTGTTAATATGAGAATTAAATGTAAATTAGTGATCAAAAGTTACATCAAGATGATTAAATTCAGTAACTCGTTTTATTACGTTATTCTCGAAAGTGTAATAGTTTTTAATAAGATTATGAGAAAGGGTAAATGAAATAATAGCATATCAATATTTAAAATTAGATTATTGCATGGTCTAAGTGCAAGAAGTTATTAAGTCTTTTTGAAAAGAGTTTGCATCATTTATTGAGCGAAGATCTGTGGAAATTTTCATGCCATCTGCATAAATTATTATGTTACTGTTCCGAATAATCTCAGTAACATCATTTATTTATAATGATAAATAACAGTCGTGCCAGATGACTTTCTTGTGGTACTTCCGAATTAGCAAGAAAAGATGCTGAAAGTCGCGGAAGATTTACTTGTTTAATTTAACAATTGGTGGAGCCAAATGGCAAACGAAACTTGTCTTTTTGTCTGGAACACCTAAGTCAATCTCAGCTTTATCGCTTCAACCCCCGGAGGGTTGGGGAAAGAAATACCCGCAGTAAGGAATGCTTGTGGTATGAGTCCACTAAAATTCCAACCAAAATCCAGAAGCGTCTGATCCAGAATGGGCGGTTCTCTGGTCTGCATCGGTTTTCGAAGGAACGGCAGTTAAAAACAATACCTGGTAGTAGGTATAAAAAACAAATATATAATAAAAATACAAATCTGCTAGGGATATCTACCAAAAAGTCGGCAGAGACCACGGCTGCAGGCGAGGGCATGGTTAATTCCACAAGGAGATTAGATAAGTCGCCAGTGGTGAAAAATAAAAATAGCGATTTTAATGTAAATGACTCATTTGAAAAGGTCGGATTATCCAAGTCCCCACCAACCGTTCAAAATCAATACATTAGCTTAGTGGGAAACCATGCTAATGCCACTAGTTATATTACTGGTCAAAAAAGGAAATTGTAATAATAAATTATAAAGTGAATAAGTCTAATGACAGTCTAAATGTCTAAAATAAATGCATGTGATTTGCAAAAACATGAAAAATTTCACTTCAGAATAAGCGAACTTGAAAAATTATGTACTATTTAAAAAGAATGCATTATTTAAAAAGATATGCATTCTTCGAGAAGAAAATAAAAAACTGAAAATTAGTAAAACTATAAAAAGTACAGTAGAATATTGTACAGATGAAGAAGAATTAGATCGGGAAACCTACTGGATTCTGAAAAGAAAATGCAAAAAAAGAAAGCAGAGAGGTCTCCAGAAATAAGCCCAGAAAATCTGTGAATAAAGTAAAAGAGAATAACGGGTTACCTACTACAGAAAAAGCCTATTTTACTAGAAAAATTAAACCTCGTCCTGTTATATTAAATAATATTGAAAAAACTGCAAAGTTAATTAAATCCTCAAGGAAGTAAATATTAACTATAAAGTCAACATGAAGAAGGCGAATACAGAGAATTGACAAAGCTTATAAATGAAGCTAAATTAGAATAGCACATGTATGAAAATAAGTTGGCCAGACCAATCAAAGTTATGGCTGGGAACACTTACTTACATCATGCTAACATGAAGACATAAAAAATGAACTTAAAGGCAGGGGTTTCAAAATTCTTGATGTTTCAAATAAAATTAAAAAAACAATAAAGAAACTATAGTTCGATTCCCTTTATTTGTGTTAACATTTGAAAATTCTGAAGACATAAATAAAATTTATAAAATAGTACTTATTCAGCACATGAGAGTGAAAATTGAAGCTTTTAGAAAAAATAATCAGGCTCCTCAGTGGAAAAAGTGCCAAAGATATGGCCATACACAAAAATTTTTCCAACGTCCAGCTCAAAGCACATTTGTCATAAAAGTGCGACAAAACAAAAAACTGTGCACTAACGACAAAACAAAAAACTCCAAAATGCACTAACTGTCTTGAAGCTCATCCTGCGAACTATATGGGGTGCTTGGTTGCAAAAGAATTACAAAAAAAAAATTTAAAATTAAAAAAATTAAAAAGAGAAAAAATTTAAAATTAAATCCAAAGCAAACTAAAGCACATGAGTTAAATAGAAGAAGCCCCAGAATTTTTGAATCTCGGGAAGTTACTAAGGGCCCAGTAGCACAACATAGTGCTAAAAATCGAACTAATAAATTAAAGGAAAATAATACAAAACAAAGTAACACAACAATGCAAAAATTAACTAATAATAACATCATAATGCAAAGGATGCAAAATATGTTAAATACAATGGACGAAATCTCGCAAGATTAAATAAGCTAGAAAACATATTGCAGTAGTTATTCATATACGCAAAAAAAATGAAAAACAATGGTCGAAAACAAATTTAATATTGCTACGTGGAACGCAAATGGCATTAAAAAATCGACGTATGTCTACTCTCAGAAACTCATATGACAAGACAGTCAAAGTTAAAGATATTAGGCTACACATGATATGAAGCAGTACATCCAAGCAATCTACCGAGAAGTAGCAGTGCGATTTTAATAAAAATACTACATTACACCACGAAGAGTGTTATATACAAACTGATGAGTTTCAACTCTCAGTAACACGAATCAAGTCGCTTAAACTAAATCTTAATGTTGGTGCTTTATATTGTCCTCCTAAAGCCAATGTAGAGAATCCTATGTTCAAAGATCTAGTTAACCTACTTGAGGATAGGTTCATTTTGGGAGGGGACTTTAACGCCTAACATATCGGCTAGGGTTCTAGATTAACCTCAACAAGATGAATAAAGCTAAGAAAAGCTATTAGAGAGTTGGGTTGTCATCTTCATTCTACGGGCAAACTAACTTATTGGCCAACGGATACAAATTAAATTACAGATCTACTGGATTTTTTTGGAACAAAAAAAATTCACCAAACTTCATTAGCCTAGAAGATAATCAAGATTGAGTCTAAATTATAAAGTCTAAATTATAAAAACCATTCTGCTGTGGTACTGAACCTGAACGAAAAAATGGTCAAAAAACTAAATAAACCCACTCTCGTTAATAAATCAACAGATTGGGCAAGTTTTAAACAGCAAATAGAAAATAAAATAAATTTAAGAGTTGTTTATAAAGATTGTATACATGCTTTAAGTAATAGGTAAACATGGAAATTGTAAGAAAAAATGTTTTTTTTTATGATTACAATAATTCTGAGATGAATTTATTCCTTGTTGTTTTTTTGGTTTTTTTTTGACAAGTAGTTAAAGAAGAGGAAAGAAAAACCATTAATTAATTGTTAAGTAAGAATGTTGAAAAAAAAATATGAATAAAAAAGAAAAAAAATAGGAAATCAAAAATATCTAACGTGTTACAGGTTTACTTCTTATTGATGTATACTTAACTTAAGTAATAGACGCATATGAAAATAATAAGAAAATATGCTTTGTAAAATTTAAAGAGAAAAATTAAGACAGCATAGAATAAGTGTAACTACGTTTCTTTCAAATTTTAAAACTATTTTTAAAAATTAAAAGAAAAAGTACAAACTGGTTTTTTTTAATCTTACATAAAGATTCAACCTTGACAAAATTGATGCAATTTTGAGATAAATAAATTTATTTCTTTTTTGTATGACGTATTTAAAGATGCGGAAAGCAAAATTGTTAGTATCACCGTATAAGATCTTATTGTTATGTAAGAATGTTGAAAAACAAGAAAAAAAGGAATGAAAAGGGATTCGAAATAGTTAATTGCTTTTGGTACCTATAGTGGCACATAATAGTATAAAAATAAAAAAAATAAAACAGATTTGTTTATATGTTTGAAATAATTTATTTAAATAACAAGCAAGAGTGTATAAATGTTACATATGTACGACTTACAGCAGGAAGAGGTAGAGGAAAGAGATATAACAATTTTAAAGGAGAATGTAATAAAAGAAGAAACATAATTTTAATTAAAAACAAAGATAATTTATGCTTACCACGAGCTTTAGTTGGCGCTATCTCATTCATAGAAAAATCTGTTGACTACTGTAAAATGCGAAAAGATATAGGTCAACTTCAATTGAAAGTAGCGTTACAACTAATAAGAAAAACAAATGTAAGCATCCCAGCAAAAGGAGCTAGTATCAGTGAGCCCAAAAAAGTTCAACTGTATCTTTCTAAATATCAAATTGTAGTTTTTGATTTCAGACGAACAAAAAAAACCGATTATTTTTCAAGGTGAAGAAGGTAAGGAAAAAAGATTAAACTTGATATACAGTCGAAGTTTTAAAGGTCAAACTTGTTGATAATCTAATCAAATTGTTGATAATCTACAAATACAAAATCTATTTGCACTCTTATAAATTCCTGTACAAAATCCTTTAAAGCAAACAGAGTCGATGTAAATCATATATGCTATGGACATTTGTGTAAAAACTGTAATACAAATGCAGCTTCAGATCAAGGTGTTGCAATAGGGAATATAATTGAACATCAGCGTGATTTATGTATTCATCATTTATGTATTGAACAATATTGCACGCATTGTGTATTATCTAATGTTGAAAGATGCAATTTTTGTGGACTTCGACAACATGTGTTGAAACAAAATCCAATACAAATGTTTTTAGAATATAAATACTCAACCAAAGAAAAATATTTGATAAAGTTATAGTTATTACACTTAATGGACAAGCATTTGATAATCAGTTTTCATTAAACTATATCTTAGGTAAAACAGTCATCAAACCAAAACTAATTATGAAGGGAACAAAGATAATTTTAATGCTGTTAGATAACGTGAAATTAATTGATTCATTAAACTATTTTCCAATGCCATTATCTAGTTTACCGAAAGCATTTGAAAAAATCAAAGCAAATACAGAAAAAAATCAAAGGATGAACAAAATAAAGGGAGCGATTATGATGAAATCTATGCTCCAGTGAAGGTCATGCAAGATAAGTCACAAATGAATTTCTATATGCTGCATTATACCGCCCTAGAAGGTTTTCTTCTTTTCTAAGAATAATGCTTACATTATGTGCTGAACACGAGATGTATTTACATCAGATGGACGTATTGACAGCGTTTGTGCAGGGTAACCTTGAAGAAACAATTTATATAGAACAATTTCTACATCCATTCGAAACAACTGATAGAACAAAAGTGTGCAAATTATTGAAGCCATTTTACGGATTAAATCAAGCAAGTAAACAATGGCACAAGAAATTGGATAGCTGTCTTCAAATATGGAAATGAAAAATGATTACGACAATATTTTAATAATTTTAATATATGTAGATGATATTTTGCTTGCTTCAAATTCAACAACGGTACTGGAAAGTTCCAAAGGGAAATTATCATCTCATTTTGATATGAAAGATATTGGTGAAGTACAAAATATTCTGGGCATAAACATAAAACGTGAGTTAACTACAGGTGCCATTTAAATTCGTCAAGAAAATTATGTACAAAAACTATTAAAATAATTTAACATGCAAGATTGCAATCCTTTCTCAACACCACTTGAATCAAACTTAAAATTACTGCAGCCAAGTGATGAAATTTCAAAGGAATAAACAAATGAAATGAAAACAAAACCTTTTCGAAAAATAATTGGAGGTCTCATGTACTTATCCAACACAAAACGCCCTGACATATCTTTTGGTGTGAATTTCTTAGCAAGATTTACTACAAATCCTAGATTAGTACACTGGAATGCTGCCAAAAGAATTTTAAGATACTTAAAAAGGGCAATGAACTATAAGATTAAATATAAGAAGAAATCCAGTGGGATTCTAGGGTACAGTGACGCAGATTGGGCTAATGACACTAAATAACGAAAATCATGTTCAGGATTCATAATAATGATTTCTGGCGGTCCCGTATGTTGGAAATCACGAAAGCAAAAACCAATACGTTTATCCACAATGGAATCGGAATATATATCTCTATCTGAAGTTGTCAAAGAAATAATGTTCATAAGAAATTTACTCAATGAATTAAAATTTAAAAACTATCTGAAAAGAGCTTGTACTGTGACAATAAAAGTAAAAAAGATATTTCTGAAAAGGATATGCAGAATCAAGATTTCATAAAAGTCGAACAGATTCCTGGGGATAATATGCCAGCAGACGTATTAACAAAAGGTTTAACAAAATTAAAACATTTAAATTGTAGCAAACTTTTGAATCATATTTAAATATAAAATTTTTAAAAATTTTGTTAACTATACAACATTTTTAAATTTAAAATTTATAACGTTAAATGAACTTGAATTATAATTTGAAATTAAATGAAATTGAATAATAGATAAAATAATAAATATTAATAGTTTGTGAACTCTAAATGAAATTTGATAATATTTTGGTATTAAAAATTTTAGCTTTGAATGAAATTGAATAATGTTTTTAAAAAAGAAAAATTTTAGTTTGTAACGCAGAGTGAATTGAGGGGGAGCGTTGAAAATATTCATGTGTCATAAGAACACATTAAATAATATTTTAACGACAAATGTCATATAAACACATAAACATGCAATATGTATTTTATCTGATAAACTGTTATAACCAACCTGTATATAATATTATAGTTCAGTTTTTAATTTAGTTCTTAATAAATATTTAAACCAACAATAAATAAAGTTTTAAGTTTAAAAAATTACAGTGACTTTATTTATCAAAATTTTTAAATTTATGGACATTTAAATTTCCCTTATTTAGTTAAGTTAATTTTAAAACAAAATAAAAAAATAATTTAATTTGTAATTTGTGGATGACACAAATAGTACAAAAATCACTGTTTTAACTAAATTTAATTCTTTAATTTATGAAGTTTTGATGGTACTTTATTATAATTACTTTTAAATATGAAGAAAAAAAACTTACTAAATATTTTTATCGTTTATAATTAATATTAATATTTAGTTCTTTTTTTTATTTAAAAAATTTGGAGGCGATTGGATAATAAGTCTGTATTGCTCGGTAATTGACGTTCGAATGAATACTTATAGCAATATTTCATAAAAAGCGAATAATCCTGAATTTGTAACCCACTTTAAAATCTCTCCTAATTATTTTTTTACATACATGTAGTATAATTTTCGAAAGAAAAAAACACTTTTTTTGAAATATCTAAATGTAAATTATACTATTTATTAAATAGAAATTAAAATTAAAAAAAAATACAATTCTTCTTTTCTTTAAATTAATTGCTTTTTAGAATATCTTTTACTTTAAACAATTTTCGTTTCACAAAGCTTATATTCTTTTAAACATACTTTTCCAGAGCAAAAAATGAATTAACTTAGCACCTCTATTTATACTAAAAAAATTAGCTGTTGAATTAAAATTATGACGACTGATTAATTTTAAAATTGACTTCAATTCATAAACCTTCTACTGCATTTTAAAATTAAATTATGAATCGACATTAAATCATAAATTAAAATGTAAGATTAAAATCAAATTAGAAATTGAACGTACTGATGATTACAAATAGATCGTACTATAATTACTTAATTATTAAGTTTGAAAATTAGCTATTACTTTGTTAAAACTAAAGGTTTTCACAATTGAAAATTAAAATAAAAAAAATCAACAAAGGTTTGTTTCTATATATACTAAGAAAATCAAAAAAAAAAATTTATTATAGCTAAAAAGCTATAATAATATATTTTGATTGATGGTTTTAATCTAGGTTATTCTTGGTTAGTAGGTCAAGAACTTGTTTTGATAGTTTTGGTTTGGGTTGCAAGATAATTTGAAAGTGGTTGTATAGTAGCACGTGAAGGTTGCTGGTACTGTGAAAGTTGCCAGACAGGGTGAATTAACTGAATAATGTGGTTTTATGTAGATCATTCCTGGTTATGTAGGTCAAAAACTTGTTGTGATTGATTTGGTTTAGATTACGAGTTAGGTTATAAGCATGGGGTGTTAACTTATAAGTTCCAGTACCAGTACCAGTACACAGTAAGGTACTTACTGTACTTAAGTTGTAATGAACTGAATAATCGGTATTCTTTTTAGTATCTAATAGTAAACATAAAATTACAAAAATAAAACAGGTGGTGTTGTATATTTAGAAAATTTATTTAACAAAAACAGCTTTTTCAATTTTGCGATGATCAGTTGTTCACATTTTAGAAATAATAAAACCAATCTTTCTATACCTCTTTGAAATCTACTTCTATCACACGCGTATTCCTCCCAATGACCTTTTTTGCTGATCTGTAAGCATAGTCCCACACATGCATAACGTGAATTTCATGTTTTATGTTGAAGTAAACTTTTTTTCAAGTATGAAAATTGAAGGTTTTAATTCAAAATTTTTTCTTTTAACATGTATCTTGTACACATTATAACAATTTTTAACAAAACATCTAAAACTGTTGTTTGATAAGTGTATAGGACATGTTGATTTATAATTATTAATCTTTAGTAGTGAAGGTAAATCTCTAGTTAGATCTTCTATTTTACCACAGTCAATGTACTTTTGTTCTCCTTTAACTTAAATTTTTCGGCTGGTTCTCAATAATTTTTTAATATAAGTTTAACGTCCAAATAATCAATTAGCTCGTTAGCCTATTTAAATCCATTAATTTTTTTTCACAATATTGATTATTAAAATTTATCTCTTGACTAAGTTCTTCTGTGTGGTATGGTGGTTTAAAATGATACACAATTGAATTTAAACTTCATTTTTCTTTTAGGAAATATTGCTTTTCATGGCCTCGTAGAAATTGTAGATCAACTACGAATATTTGTTTATCCATGTCGAAGGCTTTTGGGTGAATGTTTTATAGAATAACTTAATTTACATATATATTCATTTCAGGAAAAGATTTTAGGTTACCTATACCAGTTTTTAAATAATACAATTATGCTGTTTCATCAATTTACAATGATAGTGGCTGGGCCATCCTGCTGTGGTAAAACCGCTTCTATTCATAATTTAATAAAATAAAAAAAGAAAATATACTACCCCACATTAATAAAATTATTTGGTGTTATCCAGACAAAAATGTGGTTCCACTATATATGAAAGATGTTTAATATAGTTTAATACAATATCAGATTTTAATGATAATAAAGGTTGCAAACAAAGGTTGATCATTATTGATGATGTGATGCTAAATTCTGATTATAAGTATCTGTGTCACTTGTTTACCAGTGGTTAACATCATAGAAATTTATCTGTAATATTTGTGACTCAAAATATTTTTCATCAGGGTAAGTTTTCAAGAGACATTTCACTTAACTGTAAATATCTAGTACTTTTTAAAAATCCATGAGACAAATCACAGATATTACCCTTAGCTCGCCGGACTTGTCCAAATCAAATCAAAGCAATTGAAAAAGTATATAATGAAGTAACGTCAAAGCCATATGGGTCTATAGATCTTGCTTAAGACGTTAATGATTTATTTTGAATAAGAAGTAATATATTTGGAAAAAATTTGTGTTTTTGTACAAAAAATCAAATAGAACAATTTTGGAAAGAATATGAAACGTTCGAAGGCCAACCGTTAATAGGTTAATAGATGCAAAGCTCTAAACCAAAATTATAAAACACTATGGTCCTGAAGTAATCAAAACATTTTGTGAAATTACTTTAAATATATTAAAAGGTAATTGTAATCTAAGTTACAAAGCAACAACCCAATTATGAAAGTATAAAAAAGAATTAATATCATTCATTTGCCGGAGAAAAACTATAAAAAGCAAAAGAAAAATCATTATTCAACATGGTGGATTTTTATCTACACTTCTTGGTGCAGTACTATCAGGAATAATCGCAAATTTTATAAAACGAATAATACAACATTAAACAAAATTATAATTTTAAAACCCGAGATTTATGAGAAAATGAAGCAAAATGCAGACGTTGAACTCAATTAGTTGGATAAAATTATGAAAAAAATATTAATAAATAAATATCTTACGGACACTCAAAAATGGTATTTATACAGACAAAATCTATTTAAAATAAGAAACAAAAAACGAAACTTCCTAGAAATAAAGACGAAAAAGTAAAAATTACGGAAACAAAAGGTACTCAAACTCGTGCAAAACCAATGTATATTGAGATCAGTCGGAATCTCAGTCGCATAGTCCTGAATATAAAAATGTTGGAATACAATTTGTACCTGAAGAAGAAGAAATATATGAAAAATAAGCTGATGACGAAGTATTTCATGATGAAATTCAAGAAAATGTTTTAACAAAAGCATTGTCAGCTGCTTCAGTTGGAGAACGTATTAGAAAAAGAAAATCAATTAGAAATCAAAATGTACAAATTTTTGAAACTGATACAGGAGACATTATAATTTGTTCCTTTAGATAGCCAAAGCCCACCAACGAAAAAAGAAAAAAACTATAAATAGCAAAGAGTTGAGTACTCAAACTGAACTTAATTTTCCAATATGTAAGAATAAATGCGCAAGCTCATGAATTACATACAAGTAAATCATGAATTTTATGTTACTTTACTCAGTAATTCATCTGTCAACTATAATCCAGAAAATTCATTCACCTTTAACAAATAAAATGAATAAATACATGTGTGATTCAAGGCGGAAAGTCGGTATTTCAGAAATGCATTTTAATAGTTTCATTCCAAATGTATATCGTGAAGAATGGGAAAAAAGTACTCAAATATTTATTAAATGTATGCAGAAAGATATGATAGGAGTTGGAACATCATATATTCATTCATAGAAAAACAAATAATATGCGACTGAAAAGTTTTTCTACTACCAACCCTATCTCAAAATATACGCCCACTTAATAGGTTTACAAGAAAGAAGTTGTACGAAAGTTGATTTGGAGAATTTTTAGTTTTATAAACGATAAAGTTCATTATACACAATCAGCAAAAGCTGAGGAGATGCTTCAAAATAGAAGTTACACTACAATATGTGTTACTAATCCTAAAATAGATAAAAAATAAGAGCAAATTACGCTTATACCCTCGAAGGACTTTTGACAACATGTTTCAATCAAAAATTTTCGAAAGTTACAGATTTTAAAAACTATAAATCACGTGTAATAGAAGCTTTCAAAACTTTTATAGATAGTGTACAATTGATTACAATTATTAAACCAGAAATGTTTTTTATATACACAGATATAATTGAACTGCAAAAAATTGGTTATAAAGATGCAAGGTACTGATACTGTAAAATAATTCAGTAATATTTAATATTGCAATGTGGAGAAATCATTTAATAACATTTCAATTCTTTTATGTGTTGAATATGGATACAAAAAAACGTTTTCCAATAGTTCAATTCCAACAAAAATTGTATTACATTTTAAAAAAGTATAAATAAAAGCGATTTTACAAAACTATATATTATTTTATTTTATTCATTATGGAGAGAGTATACTATAAGTATTATTTAATTCAATCACGTACATGACTTGATGATATCGGCCTTTATTAAATTCATTAGATTCAGAAGTCGTGGATTGGGAAGCTCTTTTGGAGGATTTTTTAGATATTTGAAACCATTATTTACTTCAGGAGCTGATATTTTGAAAAAAGAGGTTATTAACTCTGGTATCAATGCTTTATCTGATATTGTATCTTGTGCAAATGTAAAAGAAATTATGCTAGATCGTAGTAAAGAGATTGTTCAAAATGTACGACGTGGTGACGTACGAAAACTGAATGAAATGTATGGTTCTGGTAAAAAAAAAACGAAAAGCTATAAAAAGACCATTCATTAAAAATTTAAATTATTTTACATCAAAACGACGCAAAGGTAATAACAAAGTGATATTTTTAATTAATTATGATTGAGTGTAGGAAATCTAAGTTGCATATTTTTAAAACCCAACCCATTCAGTCTAGCACTTTACGATCTGAAGAAGTTTCCTACTTTCATATTGCTTCTTTAGACAACCCTTCAACTATTGAATTTTTTTCACTGGGTCATAGCGATACATATAGCGATTTTTCTTCAACATATTTGAAATTAAAAGTACAAATCTTAAAGAAAATGGAACACATTGGAATAATGATAAATCTGTTGATGGGAAATTAAAAACAAGAGTAATTAATAACATTTTACATTCTTTAATAAAATAATGTAATGTTCATTTAAATGGCAAGAATATTACACGATCTGATGGAAATTATCACTATAGAGCTTATATTGAATCATTATTGAATTATGGTACAGATGTTGCTGCAACTCATTTAGAATGTGCAGGATGGATTTTAAATAAAGCAAATAAAGCAAAATTTGATAATAATGGATCAAAAGAGCGCCAAAAATTGTCAAGATCAAAAACCCATACAATTTTAAACATTTTGATATTTCTCAATTTGTGTTTAACGCAAAAGGTGTTCAAATACCTGATTCAGGAATTGAAACTAGTTTTTCAGATGAAAATAGTTGCTGTACAAGAGTATACAAGTACACTTTTTTCAGGAACTGGAATTTACCACAATGATGAAGGTCATCATATAACAAAGTCTATGTATTGTAGATTTTTTTATACTAGCTTTTGATTTAACTCCAGATGCATCTGGAAATGAAGTATATCAAGGTTTACTAAACTAGGGTACAGTTAGAATTGAGGTAAGGCTATGAAAACCACTTACATCTACACTATTACATCTACATCTATTGTTTATGGAGGATAAAAATCGAAATATATTTACAAATCTATAAATAGCATATTGATACATGTATTTGAATATTCAACACTATGTCATCATGCTGTGCACTTGTGGACGTAAAGTTTTGTTGTGATGATAAAAATACTTTATTTGTAAAAGATATTTGTTTAGTTGGAATTAAAGAACCTTGTAAAAAATTACTTACAAATTTCCAACCAAAGAAACTATAAAAGAAAGTTTTGAAAATTACTCTTTCGGAACTGTACATAAAGATAAAATTAATAAAGAATTAAGACAGGAACTAAAAAAATTAGATGGTATTATAACAAATAATAAAATAAAAAAGAAGTGTTTAATGAACTACGATAATGAAATAAGTAGACTGTATGATTTGAGTCAGTTTGAGTTTAATTTGAGTTAGTTTGTCATTTTAAAATGTAACAAATTTACAAACATTTTAAGAGAGTTTTTGCTTTATACAAAATTCCAAAAATAATAGAAAAACCTACTTTTTTAATTGTAAACAATGACAAAATAAAAGATCCAGAAACACATTGGTTTGCGCTTTATATGCCAAAGCATAGTTGCGCAGAATATTTTAATTCGTATGGTGGAGTTCCAGATAAACCGGAAATTTTGAAATATTTGAAAAATCAGAGTATAGTTTTTAATAATTGGCAGATACTGCCAAGCAGTATGTGCTGCGTCTATGGCTGGTATAGATGTTTTGGTTTAAGTATGAACATTTTTTTGAATCAATTTAGCAAAGATAATCATATAGAAAACAATAATCTGATTATTAATATGTTTTACAACTTATTTGGAAATTTAAATTTTTCACAATCTTGTGTACCTAAGCAATAATTAATAAAAAAAAAGCTTTAGTTAAAACGTAGTAATGGAAGATCAAGGTCCGCACACAAATTTGATGTTTAGTTATACATATTTTCTCAACAAAAATCAGTCATTAAAAGTTGTTGTTGATTTTGATACAGAATTTCTTGTAGCGACTTGCATTTTTCATCGTATTGGAAAAAAGCCAGCTATTTTAAAATATCGTGATTAGTGTTAAATCTATTAGCAATTTTATGAAAGGTACTCGAATCAATCAATAAAGAATACAAAATTATGTTTTCAATATGGGTTAAGAATGATTATTGGCCGATGTCTTAGCATTAACACAGAGGAAGCTGACACATTTTACAACTTAATTGATTTTCTTCAAGCTGTAATGATACACAATAAAAATGCTGAATCAAATGTACGGAAATGTTATTAAATATATAAAATCGTGTCAAGAAAAACATGTTATGAAATTGCAGGAAGAAATATATATTCCAATACAACGTTGTATCGTTCAATGCAATTATTCTAGATTGTTTTTTGAAATACATGTACTACTAGAAAATAAAATTTCTAATGGTTCAGTCAAGAACAACAATAAATGAAAAAAAAATTAGATTTTATTTAATTTGTTTTTTATTATGAATTACTTATATATAGTAGATACATACACATTTACACAAATATTCTTATATATTGTTTTAGGCTATAAATTATTTTTAAAAAGTTCTGCAAAATAGTCAGGATCTCCTTCTTGGTTATTTATTTCCCAAATTTGTTGCTCCAAGACTTGAAACGGTGGTATGAATTCTTCAGTTTCCATTAATTCCTCCTCATCTGCAGTGGATGTAATTTCATCAACTTGAACCTCATTTTGTATACTGACTATTGCAGTTTCCTCAGTAAATGGAAATGTTGCTGAATCAGCTGCCATTTTGTAAAATATTTTACAAAAATAGAATTAAAAATGATTTGCCAATAAAATTGAACTGCGTTATATACTGTAGAACCCAGTCAAAATTCAAAATTTCAGAGTATATAAATAAAGAAATGTAAAATTGGATTTTTAAAACTAGTTAGATGGTGTAGAAATAATGTCAAAATCTCTAATAGTAAAAAAAATACATAAAGATCCGTAAAGAAAAGAATGTTACAAGGTTGAAAGTAGAGATTTTTATTCCGGTTCAAAATTTAATGTATGATGTAATTTTTCTCGGCTCTTTTATGAAATACCTGTGTTTTTATGAAAAAAATATTAAATAAATTAATTTTGTAACTATTTAGGTACATATAAACCTGAATCTGAAAAATAAAATTGTATACCTTTTTTTCAATTTTATATTTATTTATGAATAATTAAAGCTTATAACTACAAACCAATTTACATCATTTATTGGTAATTTGCATATATTTTACCAAAAGATTCAGATATATCTATAATACTTAAATTTAAATTTTTATCTTTATATAGAAAATGTTATATTTATATGCTTATGTTATATTTATATGCCTAAATATGCTTATTTATAGTGGTATTCTGACCACTATAAATAAGCATATTTAGGAGAAACCCATCATGTGTACACAGTTCTTAGAATTTAATCCTATATTTATGCCTTTTGTTGTGAATATACTGTCGAAAAGATAGCCTTCCACGCCACAGCATTATTGATTCATCAAGTGCTAGGTGCTGAGCAGGATAGTATACTTTTTTTTATGTTGGCAAGTAAATGATTAGAAACGTTTGATATTTTATGAAGTCTATGCGCTGTTTCATCCGTTTGGCTATTATAAAAACACAAACACCGCAAAATATTTTCAAAACGATTTCTACTCATAACTCTATCAAAAAGTGGATGCTGATAGATTTAATTTTTGCTCCAATAATGTCGTAAATTTGGCATGTGGACCTCTCTCATTACAATACACAATCCAAGAAATCGCTTGAGTTCTGCTATACATAAAGGTTTCCATTTCAATAAAAATAGTGAAAAAATATTTCAAAAAAATAGTGAGAAAATATTTTCTGCTGAAACATTAATATCCAGTTGTACTTTTATTCCTTCTTCACCAATAAATTCGGAAGCATCTGGTTCATAATTTAAATCACTCCAATCATTATCATTTTCAGAGCGATCGGTAATAATTAATTCTCTATTTTCAATTTCATTAATTTCTAAAGCGTCTATTTGAATTTCTAAAGCACTTGATTCATTAGAACTTCCTAGAATTGAACAAATATATTCGCTACCTGAATCAGAAAAAAGTTCAATTATACTGCTCCTGTCACTTACATTTAGAAGTTCATTAATTTCAGAGTTGTTTAAATCTTTTGAATCCATAGCTAGAGAAAACAAACGAAATTTTACTATGTTGAGAATTTTAAATTTTTAAATTAAATTAAATTACAAATTTAATAAAAAAATTATAATTTAAATTTAAAACTTTATAATAATAATTATATTTTTCTCACCTTTGTCCTTAATAGTACCAGTTAAAAATAATATGTACCTTTAAATCACTTTTTGCTTATAACTAAGCACTATAAATTCTCATCAAAGACTGATAATATTTACGAAATTTTTATATGTATCAGATGCACTGCGTTAAAACCACACATAGTAAATAATAACTTGGCACTTTTCCTTTTCCTATAAAAATAAATTCAGTGGAATCTGTAAGCCAATAAAAAAACTAGAATAAATTAATAACAAATAAAGTAGTGACGCATATATGCGTCTTTGGTTTATAGTGAAAACCCCATGACGCGTAAATGCGTCATATGGTCGTCAACACGTTAAAACATTTCAACATCATTTTCAATGCTGTAATTTAATAGTTTAATACAAAATTTTTACAATATATTAACAATAATTTTTAAATTTTTTCTTTATGAAGCCATAAGGAACTGAAGTATAATCATCTGTAAAAACTATAGGGTGTTCAAAATTGAGGTATCATTTTGATCTTGCCGCCATTTTTTTCTACCTGGAATTTTTATACGAGGTTTCTTTAGGTATATTCTAAATACATTTCGGTTAGTTAATATGGAACGTTACACGAAGGAACAACGTGTTTTTGTTATTACAACATTTTTTGAAAATGGCAAAAGTTTTCAAGATGTAATTAGGAAATTTCGAACAAAATTTGGTAGAGAAAATGCTCCAACAAATCGTGCCATCAAGCTAATGGTTGATAAATTTTTTAGAAACTGGATCTGTTCTTGATAACAGAGGCAACATTTATCAACGTAGTGGCCGTTCAACCGAGAATGTAGCAGCTGTGAGCAGAAGTGTTGAAGAAGATCCAAAAACTTCCATTCGTCATCGTTCGCAGCAATTAAACATCAAACCATCCACATTATTTAACATTTTGCATCGTGATCTCCATTTAAAGGCTTATAAGATCCAGCTGACGCAAAAATTAAAACCAACTGACCATGCATTACGTCGGCAATTCGTTTCTTGGGCAATCGAAAAACAAGAAGAAAATGAGAATTTTTTTAACAAAATAATCTTCACCGACGAAGCTCATTTCCAGCTCAATGGCTACGTCAATAAACAGAATTGCCGCATTTGGGGTGAAGAGAATCCAAGGGTTATCTTAGAGCAACCAGTACATCCACAAAAAGTTACGGTTTGGTGTGGTTTGTGGTCAGGAGGAATCATCGGACCTTATTTTTTTGAAAACGCAAGGGGAAATGCGATTACGGTCAATGGAAATCGCTACAGGGAGATGATCCGAACCTTTTTGTGGCGGGAAATTGATGATTTGGACGTAGAGAATATGTGGTTTCAACAGGACGGTGCCACTTGCCACACAGCAAGAGAAACAATGGATCTTTTGAAGGAAAAGTTCCAAGATCGCATTATTTCTCGTAGACGAGGAGTGATGTGGCCACCAAGATCGTGCGATTTGACACCGTTGGATTTTTTTTTGTGGGGTTTTGTGAAATCGAAAGTGTACAGGAATAATCCCACAATAATTCAAGAGCTTAAAAACAACATTATCGAGCAGATTTCAACCATTGAGAACAGTTTATTGAACAACGTGATTCAGAATTTTGGTAAAAGATTGGAAGCCTGCCGAAGTAGTAGAGGGGGCCACTTGGCCGACATAATTTCATTATTAACCGGAACCTATTTGTAATAAATTAAAATAAAAATATATTTAATATTTCAAAAAAAAGTCTTTTTTTATTAAAATTAAAATGATACCTCAATTTTGAACACCCTAGTTTTCTGGAATTTATTATATGTCTTTCTTTCAGGAACAGTGATAACTCTTCGACGAATACTAGAAAATGTTATATTTATTTGTCGCAAATTGTTTAATTTTTTAACTAATTCTTTCATAGAGCCAAAATTTATATCTTGTAATGGGTTATAATTTAAAAGAATACCTTTGACTTTGCAAACAGTTTTTTCGCATTTGGAGTTGGTACTACATATTTTTTATGCATAGTTCTTTGCACCCCCACTGAAAAAATTCTGTAAAGTAACTTCCTATTCCATATTCTTCAAGCTCATCTGTCATATCTCCTATGAAAACTCCTGTTAGAAGGTTATATTCTCCTTCACGTGATACATATATTATTGAATCAGTATCGTAATACAAAACTCGTTCTTTTAAATTTTTTAAATAAAAATACAATTTTAAATGAGCTTGTGTGGTAGTGTACAAACGTTAACTGCTAATAATGTTTCAGCTGTTTCTTCTTTATATTCCCAATTTACCAATTCCCAATACAGGCACTTGGCCGTGGGAATTTTGTGCCAGAAAGAGTTACCAATAGTTATGCACGACAAAGGTGTTTGAACTTTTAAGGAATGTTGTTTGTAGAAATGTTTATGCAAATTAGATGTCGCGATTGGCGCTTGCATAATTAGTTTCCGGAAAAGTTTTTGTAAATAGTATAGAAGGTTAACTAGATAATGTATAACAAGTAAGTGCAATGATCTGTTTTATGTTTTATATTTTTCCGGAAACTCTTTTGTAAAAATATAGAAAGTTAACTAGATAATGTATAACAAGTAAGTACAATTATCTGTTTTATGTTTTATATTGATCTAAAAACAGGTTTGTAGTATAATAACATATACTATGTAAATAATATGCAAGAATTTATTTTGTTAGCTATACCATTTTGACTCCAGGAAATGATGTCATGCTCATGTAGTATGGATATGGTTGACTACAGAAAGTGACGTTATTGGAATGTTAAAATAATATGTTAATATTTATTAACAATGATGTGCATTAAATGGTTAACCTTTAAATTAGTATTATTGCAATTATGAAGCTTGGAAAAATTCTATTAAAAAGCTTTTGATGTTAGTTATTAAGCCGGCGTTGTTATTAAGTGTAATATAAACTCATATAAAATTTTTCAAGGTTAAGTTTAAGTTAATGCAGAATAAGTTTCATAAAATATAATTTATAATTTCGAAATATATATTATGTTTATATTCAATCATAACCATTATGGAAGGGTATTATGGATTTGAATTTAGGATTATAGTGTCAGAATATGTGTTATGAAATTTAAAAATTAAATTATTAAGTGGGTTTAAAAAGCTTTATGGGCAGGGGGTTTAAGATTTTGGTACGATGTTATAAACGTAGAAGCTTCAGCAAATTTAAAGATTTGGAAAAGGGAAAGTTGGGAATTTGGCAGGTATTCTGAAAATTAGGACCTCAAGATGAAAGGTTTGAGTATTAAAAAATTTGATAGAATTAGTGCTTTGGTAGTATGATTTAAAAGGAACCCTTTGGCAGTAGCAAGGACCGAATCGGACCCCGCCGAAGTTATTGGGAGCATGTATCAACAATCTTAGATTTTGAATAGACTATATTACATTGGAAAGATGTAGTGTTATGAAATTATTAAAAATATCCTATAGTATGTAGTGAATGTTTTGGTTTTGCGACAAAAATTAAAAAATGTTTCTTAAATAATGTGCAAATAGCTTGATTGCTTCAAGCTATTTTAATTCTTTTTTTAGGGTATGGAATGTTAATGTAATATGAGATTTTATTTTCAATAATGTGCATTAAGTGGTTAAACTTGAAATTAGTATTATTGCAAGTTAGGTATGTGTATTATATAAATGGGGTGAGGTTCATGAACAAAGAGCCGTTTGGTATTAAATAGTATGTTGTTTTATTAAATTTTCTTACAATAATTTATTTTCTTAATAAATACATATATTAAATAGTAAGTCGATATAACTCTGAACCAAAAATGTTCTTTTTTTTGGTTTTAATTGGCTCAGCATAAGCATAATTCGAAAAAGTGTCTATTACAGTTAATAAATATTTATTTCCTTTGTTATACTTTGCATATGGAATCATTTATACTAAATCGATTTGCCATGTATTGTTTAAACCTTTTTGAATAAATTTTCTAACATGATGAAATTCATGTTAAAAGTAAACAAGGAAGGAAAAAAAAATTTGTGTTTAAAAAGTTCTTTTTAATATTAAATAACAGCATTGCATTTTTTTACTAAAAGTTGACCAAAACTTGATTTGCTTTTTTTCTTATTATTTTTTCCACAAGTAAACATTAGGAAATTTAACAGATGTAAGTTCAGGTTCATAAAAACTTCCTTTAATTTATTTTTGTGTGTAATCAAGTAACTTTTATATTATTGGGTCAGTTTTTTTTATTTTTGCTATGGTATATATTTCTGTTTACCAATCAGGTTGGTAACCTTTTGCAAATATACCTTTAAATTTACTTATACGAACAAAATCTTCAACTTTATATTTAGCTTTTCGGAATACTTTTAATTTATTGTATATAGTTTTTAACAATAATTTCTCATTTTTCTTTGTAACCTTTTTAGGTCGAAGTTTAATTGTATGATGATATGTTGAGTTGTATTTCTCAATAAGTGAGAGTAAAGCAGATATCCATTTATAATTACCCTGAAAACTAAACTGCTTCGACATTGAATTTTTTAAAGTACGGTTAAAATGTTCTACTATGGAAACTTTCATTTCAGAATATGTATATTAATGATTAATTTTTTTTACATGAGGTTCCTAAATTCCTTGTTGAAAAACTCTTTACCTTGAACAGATTGAATATTTTTTGGTAGTGCTCCAGCCCGTTTAAAAAAGTTTTGCATTTTTAGTTTTAATTGGTTCAGCATAATCATATTTCGACAAGATGTCTATTACTGTTTATAAATGTTTATTTCCTTTGTTAAACTTTGCATATGGAATCATTTCTACTAAATCGATTTGCCAAGTATCGTTTAAACCTTTTTGAATAAATTTTTTTCGACGAAAGTTTCGTCTGGCTGGTATATGTATTTCCGATACTATTTGTGCCCTTGACATTATGCTTGTACCATTTAATCAGATTTTTCAATTCTATTTTATAATTTTCTATAGAGGAACAGTTACATTAATCCGGTCCAGATGACGAGTTGTCGTAAGCCCAAGGACAAAGAGTCAAACGAGTTCCATATATTGTTGTAAATTTTTCTGTTGTTGAAAATTCTTTAATATATTTATACATGTGAAAAATATTGCATTTTATAAATAGATTACTTGTAAACTTCAGGTGATAAACTATTTAAATATAAGTAATATTATTCAACAATTTTTCCTTCATATATATATATATATATTGGTTTTTTCGTATAAATAATGCTAACATTTTTAACATTTTAATTAAACTCTTGTAAATATTGATAAACAAAGGTTTTTAAATTAATAAAAAAATGCATGATATTGAGCGAATAATATACAACGAAGAAAAAACTCTGCCAAGAGAACTATTTCGTTTTGTAAATACTATTCTCATCAATATTCCACATTTATTCGCAGGTAAGAATTAACAAATAAAATTTTCATTTATAAAATTCACATATATATATATATATAATATACATATATATATTTCTTAAGTGGTTTTCCAGCGTAAATGGCAAATACAGCGCACCATTTTGAGGGCCTAGACATTTTTATTGAAGATAAAAATTGTAACATTTTGAAGACGATTAAAACCAGAATTTACAACAACCATGAAGAATTTGAAATCACAATGAAGAGGAGAGACCGTTTAATGAAATAATAAAAATAAAAAGAGGTATTTTAGATTTCGAAATAATATTTACAATAGATTTACCAAGCCTGCTAAGAGACTGCGACCTCGATATATGTAAATTTTTGATGATACCCAAAAGTTTACATAACAATATCTACCAATTGGAATATTATAGAAATGGTTCATTATCGGTCTTTAATTCTAGACAAACAAAAATTCGTAATATATAAAGAAGTGTAAAATATGGAGAGCGGAGAAATGAGGATATATGTTTTGAAACATTTCAAGGTGCGATATGGTATCTACCGTTTATACAATTAAACGTAAAACTTTGTAATATAATCGAAAAAATAAATGTACTTGTGATATGAATATTTAGAAATAGTGAATTTAAAAATAGTGAATAAATGAATATATGAATAAGTTTTTTTTTAGATTATTACTTTTTCCACTTAGGTTAGGTCCTATAGAAACTATAGCTCATATGTTTTAGGATTTTGGTCTTATACCAAATTAAATAAATTAAAAAATAAATAAAACAAAACACTTAAAATTTTACAGCTCTCTTTTTACTTCTATTTCAAACATAGTTTAAATTTTAACTTTTGAACTTTGAACTTGGAAATTTTGCCAGGTCTAACGCCTCATGAAGTATAGAATCACTTTTCAACCGAAAGGCATCACATTTGCCGATTTCGGAATTCGAGGGGCTCCGGAACTGTTATGTAGTTGTTTTTCATATTATATTTTTTATCGTACTCGTAATTAGTTATTGTTGAATATTTTAAAAAAACTTAAGAATTTTGAATTTAAAAATTTATTTTTTATACTCTAGCAATATTCTAATCCTTATTTTTCACTTGGGTACATTTAATTTTATTTAAATATGTTTAAATCGCTGTGGGGGTTTAAAATTTAGTACTCCAGAAAGAAAACTTAGGATCTTTTTTAATGGTATGAGGTTCGGATTCTGGTGAGGTTCAAATTTTTTTCCCGGCCTGTTCAATGTACAGCTACCCCACCTTGGTTGGGTATAAATAAGTACCCAACCAATATATGTATACAGGTACCCCACAGGTATAAATAAATTTTTGGAAATTAAATTTATTCACAAACATTAAATGGAATCTATTAAAGCTCAAATTGGAAAATGTGATATTTTCGAAAAATTTAAACTATGTTTGAAATATAAGTACAAAGAAACTTTATTATCAGACTCATGGCGCAGTGGTTAAGTCGCCAACCTCTCAATCGAAGGGTCTTGGGTTCAAACCCCGGTCAGATCATAAATAAAAAATATGTAGAACTTTTATATCGTAATAATGTATATCGTATATTAATAGTAGTAATAATAACAATAATAATATTAATAATAATTGTAATAGTAATAATAACAATAATAATAATAGTAATAATAATAATAGCAGTGGGGCTATCTTTGGTTATATCATGCAAGTAAGGTGTTATATACTGCTGCTCGTTGTAATCCACGGATGGCGCTGACTCTGCAGTAAAATAATAACAATAATAATAATAGTAATAATAATAATAATAATATTAATAATAATGATAATAATAATAATAATAATAATAATAATAATAATAATAATAATAATAATAATAATAATAATAATAATAATAATAATAATAATAATAATAATAATAATAATAATAATAATAATAATAATAATAATAATAATAATAATAATAGTAATAATAATAATAATAATAATAATAATAATAATAATAATAATAATAATAATAATAATAATAATAATAATAATAATAATAATAATAATAATAATAATAATAATAATAATAATAATAATAATAATAATAATAATAATAATAATAATAATAATAATAATAATAATAATAATAATAATAATAATAATAATAATAATAATAATAATAATAATAATAATAATAATAATAATAATAATAATAATAATAATAATGATAATAATAATAATGATAATAACAATAATAACAATAACAATAATTATAATAATAATAATAGTAGAAATAATAATAGCTGCTACAGTGGAGTCATCTTTGGTTATATTATGCAAGTAAGGTGTTATATACTGCTGCACGTTGTAATCCACTGATGGCGCTGACTCTGTAGTAAAATAATAATATTAATAAGAATACCAATAATAGTAAACCGCTACAGTGACAGTGGTTGTTGCCTTCAATAATTACCTCATGTAGTACTATATACTACTACTACATGTTGTAACTGTTGTGACGGCTTTAGTCTCTGTTAGCAAAATTTTAATAATAATAGGCGGATCAATCGCAGGTAAAGGTTTCATCCCATTATATTGGCTGAAGAGGGAGGTGGGTTTAGTCAGTAAGAATCTGACACTACCAAGGGGGAAATTCTTGGTGTCTTTGGAAGATTTCCACCTCCCTTAGGGGGGGACAAAAACCTGTAAAATTTTAAGTGTTTTTATTTTTATTAATTTACATGACTAAAGAGAAAAGCTGTAGAAAGAAAGTAACCTGAAAAATTTTAAAAATAAATAATTGGCCTTTAGCAGTAACAAGGACCGATACCAGACCCTCAAGGACCTATGGCGAACTCTCAGGAACCGAAGCCGGAGCTTGGAGACTATATTTCGGACCTCTGAGGACCGCATTTCGGAACTCCAGCGAACCCATCCATAATTCAGAGAGGGGGGTCGCCAGAAAAAGCCCCACTTTAAAAGGGCCCAGACCTCAGGGACCGATATCGGACCTGCACAGCTTTTATATTAATTTCACGGGCTTTATGACACTTCCAAAGCTCTGAGTCTGGCGGCTGCGGCCAGACCTCTAGCGCTTGGGACCGGAGCTCGACCTGCTTAGTCTTGGGCTCTGGCGGTGCACTCGTTTTATCCATTCACAATTTTAGAAAGATGTTTTTCAATTTTAGAAAGACGTTGAAGTTTGAAAGATATTAGAAAGATGTTATTGATTGTTTTTTGGCTAAGCTAAAAAACTAAAAGAAACTATGTAAAATAAATTTTGAAAGTTTCCATAGTAGAACATTTTAACCGTACTTTAAAAAATTCAATGTGGAAGCAGTTTAGTTTTCAGGGTAATTATAAATTAACCCTCACTTATTGAAAAATACATCTCAACATATCTTCGTACAATTAAACTTCAACCTAAAAAAATTACAAAGAAAAACCAAAAATTGTCTACAATAAATTAAAAAGTGTTTCGTAAAGCAAAATGTAAAGTTGGAGATTATGTTCGTATAAAAATATTTAAAGGTATTTTTGTACAGGTTATCAACCCAACAGAAATATTTACAATTACAAAATTAAAAGAACTGCCCCAATAACATACAATTTACTTGATTACACAAATAATCCAATAACCGGTTCTTTTTATGAGCCGGAATTAACACCAAAGAAAAGGAAATCAAGTTTTAGTTAGATGGCTTGGTTTGATAAAAAGCATAATTCATGGATAAACAAAGAAGATATTACTATTACT
Organism: Poecilobothrus nobilitatus; assembly: GCA_947095535.1. NCBI lineage: Eukaryota > Metazoa > Arthropoda > Insecta > Diptera > Dolichopodidae > Poecilobothrus > Poecilobothrus nobilitatus. The sequence continues at coordinate 87,996,394 of OX352772.1, forward strand.
ACACATATTTAAAATATTTGAATTTTTTTATTTGTGATTTTAGTATCGCTTTTTTATTTTAGTGAATTTAATAATATGATTTTAATAAAATTTATCTCAAAAAACTTTTTTTCATTTTGCATGTATTTAATTCTATATTAAATTAAGTTTATTATTAAGTTCATTACTCATTAGTCATTTTAGTCAAGATTTTATACGTCATACAACCACACATAATACACCTGTTTCATGTTTTATATTAAACGAGGAAGAATACAGTTGACTTTGTCAACTCTTAGATACCCGTACGAACCGTTAGTATGTTCACAGCCTGTCACTCTGCTTACAATATTATTTTTTTAATATTTTAGTATTTTAAAATAATTTGGGTGAATTTTATAATTTCTAGAACTATGGGTTGTACATATATTCAAGCTATATGTTTATATGTACATTCTTCAAAAGCAGATTCTAACCTTCCACATAACGATTATCAATCCAAAACTTTTTCAAATATTCTTTAGTACCATTTACTACTAAGCGGTAAATGTATATTAAATTTACTAAGTATAAAACAGTAAATATAATTTTAAATTATATTATATTATATTTAAATATTCCATTGACAGAATAATTTCTTATAAGTACAATAAAATACATATATGTATGTAAATACGGCGCTATATAATATACATCTATACTCTTATCATTCATTCACTAGTGACATATACGATATGTAAATAAACATGATATTATGTAAGTATGTATATATATTAATATCATATAAATAAAAATTCTTCAAGCAACCGTTATGTTGTTTATTTAATTACATTTTTTTGTACTGCGCATTATATCCTCAACAATTTCAAATTATCAAGTAAAACAAAATGGAAAAAATTCGTTAAAGAAATTTGTTAGAAAATTTGAAAAAATCAAGTAACACTTTCGTCAATTATAAAGTAACCCTATATTATTAAAAAAAGTTGTTAACAGAAATAAAAGTATAATGTTGGAGCTTGAATTTTTGTGTATTACTTCAAAAAAAATTTAACAGGTGTTCAAGTTACAGGTGTTTAAAAATAAGAAAATTTTCAGTTTTTGACCCCTTACAGCTCCTAAACCGGGGGTGATACAAAAAAAATTTCTGTAATGACTCATACTAATTTTCAAAGATCTAACTTCTGTCAAAATTTCAAGTTTCCAACTTTAACCGTTTAGAAGATGGAAGGGTTAAAGAATTTTGCAAAATTTGAGTTTTGCATAACGGTAAATTAAGACACCGTATGCCAAAAATATATATTTATTGTATATATACTTTTAAAGCTAATGGAAGTAGTAATCGTTTACCGTTTTCAAAATGAAGATATACCTTATACAACTTGTGCTATAACAATTTAAATATAGAGCTTTTTTGAACCTTTGGGGAGCTATAGCTCCGTAACGGGTGGGGCTACAAAAAAAGTTATAAAAATAAAATTAATATTTTTGTGAGATCTATCAGTAGTTAAAATTTCATAGCTCTATTGCAAAAAAAATGTGGGGATCTAAAAGTTAGGTGTTCGAGAGCTACCCTAAGACTAGGTCCAAACTCAACAAAAAAAAATAGGGAACCTACAAATTACTCCCAAAATATTTTGTGTAAATTTCAAGATTCTAGCTTTCTTAGTTTTTGAGTTAGCGTGCTGACGGACGGACGGACGGACATGGCTCAAAAGTCTTAGATTTTTTTTCTGATCCGATCCATACGTTTGAAGGTATATCTAGCTCGCTTATTTCGAGGTGTTACAAACGGAGGAGTAATTTTATTATACCCGATCCTATCGTACGGGTATAAAAAGAATTAAAATAGTATGAAATAAGTAAGTTAAAATGCATTTAATTAACATTTTTAGCACATTTCCAATAAAAATTTGAAAAAATGTGCTTATTAGTTTCACTCTGTCCGTCCGTCCGTCCGTCTATTTACAAAACTTCTACACCGTTATAGATAGAGAAAAAAAATTTCAACCATGGGTAGGTCTCATAAAAAAAATAATTTTGTGGAACAACTTTTTCATGTAGCCCCATCCATTACGGAGCTACAGCCCCTCAAACTTTGAAAAAGCCCTATTTTTAAATGCGAATATCTTATGTTCTGCTTAAGATGTTTTCAATCTGAATTCGACAGGTATTTTTTTTAACTTTGTAAATTAATATCAAAATTTTAAAATTTTTTTAAATTTAGTATTTAAATTTACCGTTATGTGAAAACCAAATTTTGCATGATTTTTCTACTTTCATAACTCCGGCAAGCTTTTAGATAGAGGCTTTTATTTTGAGGCAAATTTTGAGGCAAGAAAGAACTTTTAGAATTAGTATAAGTTTGCTCAGAAATTTTTTTTCGACCACCCCCTGTTTATGAGCTATTAGGGCTCAAAAATTGAAAATTTGCTATTTTTAAACACCTGTAACTTAGGAACCTGTACACATTTTACTTCGGAAAGATACAAAAATTAAAGCTACAGTAATATATTTTAACGTGTGTTAAAGATTTATTTTAGTTGTAAAGGTTTCCAAAGTTGCAACTCTTCAAAATTGCGAAAAAGCCCCATTTTCAGATGTATATATCTCAGGCTCTGCGTAATAATTTTGCAATCTAAGACCGCCAGAAGATCGAAAATTTTATTATCTATATAAAACAATATCAAAATTATGTAATATTTTGTAATTTACTATTTAAATTTATCGTTATATGAAAACCACATTTTGCATGAAATTTCTTTTTTCATAACTCCGGCATGCCTTTAGATAGGAACCTGAAATTTTGCGACAAGAAAGAACTTTTAGAATTAGTATAGGATTCCTCAGAAATTTTTTTGGTAACACCCCGTCTTTAAGAGTTATTTCGCCTCAAAAATTGAAAATTTGCTAGTTTTAGACACCTGTAACTTAGGCACCTGTAAAAATTTTTCGTTGGCAAGACATGAAAATTAAAGGTTCAATGATATATTTTTACATGTGTTAACGGTTTTTCTTAATATAGGATTCCGGACTTACAGCCCCTCAAAATTGCAAAAAAGTCCTATTTTCACATATTTTGTTATTACATGAAATTTTAAAATTTTTGTGCAAGTCACAATTATAAACAGTTTGTATTGAGTTTTGGAAATGTGCGTTTTTAAAAACCGTTGGTTTACATTGGTCTACCTTGTTTATTTTTTATTTTAAAACCATAAACATTCACTACATACTATAGGATATTTTTGATAATTTCATAACACTACATCTTTCCAATATAATATAGTCTATTCAAAATCTAAGATTTTTGATACATGCTCCCAAAAACTTCGGCGGGGTCCGATTCGGTCCTTGCTACTGCCAAAGGGCCCCTTTTAAATCATACTATCAAAGGACTAATCCCATCAAATTTTTTAATGTTCAAACCTTCCATCTTGGGGTCCTAAATCTCCGAAATTGCCCCTTAAGATCATATTCCAATTCTCCAAACCTGCCGAATTCCCAACTTTCCCTTTTCCAAATCTCTAAATTTGCTGAAGTTTCTACCTTTATAACATCGTATCAAAATCTTAAACCCCCTGCCCTTAAAACTTAAACCCACTTATTAATTTAAATTTTAAATTTCATAACACATATTCTCATACTCTAATCGTAAATGCAAATCCATAATACCCTTCCATAATGTTTATGATTGAATATAAACACAATATATATTTCGAAATTAAAAATTATATTTTATGAAACTTATTCTGCATTAACTTAAACTTAACCTTGAAAAATTGTATATGAGTTTATATTACACTTAATAACAACGCCGGCTTAATAACTAACATCAAAAGCTTTTTAATAGAATTTTTCCAAGCTTCATAATTGCTATAATACTAATTTAAAGGTTAACCACTTAATACACATTATTGTAAATAAATTCACATATTACTTTAACATTCCAATAACGTCACTTCCTGCAGTCAACCATATCCATACTTAATGGGCATGACGTCATTTTCTGGAGTACCATTTTGACTCTAGTAACTAGTAACAAAATAAATTCTTGCATATTATTTACGTACTCTATGTTATTATAGTACAACACCTGTTTTTAGATCAATATAAAACATAAAACAGATCATTGCACTTACTTGTTATACATTATCTAGGTAACCTTCTATTCTATTTACAAAATTTTTCCGGAAACTAATTATGCAAGCGCCAATCACGACATCTAATTTGCAAAAATATTTCTACAAACAACATTCCTTAAAAGTTCAAATACTTTTATCGTACCTATTGGTATCTCTTTCTGGTACAAAATTTCAACTGCCAAGTGCCAGATATACTACTTACCAAACCTTTTTTTCGTTTATTGGAGTTATTTGATTTATACTCTTGGAAGGATCAGTAAGCAGAGTATACAGAGCTCATTTATGATTTCAGTTTTTCTTTGATTTCTCTCTGCCCAAATTCACCCCACAATGAGTTTAACATTAATTTAGCTAATGATCTTAGTCCAGGATTTTTTTCTACTTCGTTAAACTGTAAATTTATGACTTCCATTTTGGAAAATTTTTCTAAATATTTACACTTTTGCTTTGGTGTTCTACATAAGCTAAGCCAGCCAGAAGCTTCTTGTTTAATTTTAAGGAGCTTGTTCATAATTTCAGTGAAAATTCCTTGTTGTGGTGTAAGGATATTAAATTGTTAACAGTATACTCCCATACCTCGTATATTTGCACAATTTTGTATCCCTGTTTAACAGCTTTCCATATTTACACACCCAAGGATATAGTGAGCATACATCTATAAACATTATTTTCTGACCAAGTGCACATTTATAATATGTTCTTGTGTTTCCTGTTCTACCGCCATAAAACGCATCACGGTGTTTTAGTGGTATCAAACTTTCGTTCTCCAATTTTGAGGAAAATGCTATGCATTCTTTTGATCTCATTTCGTTTCGAAATTCACACTCCCACTTTTCAATTACTTGATAAGAACGTAATTTATTGGCGTTTGATAATGTAGCCTCATAACGTGTTTCATATTTTTATCATTATTATTTTTGATACATTTTGAATGGCCATGGTAGTAACAGCCATAAAACTCAAATACTTATTTTGTGTCTGTACAATATGCATCAACACGAAGACCAAAAAAAAAAATTACTTTTTCTTTTTCATTACCACTATTTTTTTTTTTTTTTTTCTTGCCACTCCCTTGAGGAGCATAGGGCATCCACTAAGGCATTTATTATTCATATTTGACCAAGCTTCAGTTTCATGAATCATTAATTTCACTAAGTCGTTGATTACTCGGCTGTAGCTATTGTACAAGACTAAGACGTTTTTTTTTTTTATTTATACACCATCTATTATGTTATACGAGAATTATGGTTCATTATTATTTTATTATTATTTACCTATTACAATATTATATTAAATTTAATTTATAGGACATTATTTCTAATTTAATACTTATTTCTAATTTAATAATATTCTACTAATTAGATATTATAAGAAAAATCTATATTATTTTATTAATCTATATGACCGAGCCAGGGTTTGAACCCGAGACCTTCCGTATGAAAGACTCGTGTCTTAACCACTACACCATTGGCTGGATAATCACTATACTGAATTACCACTATTTTCAATTTTTATTTTTCTTTGTTTTTCTTCTCACATTAACCATTTCATGACAATGATTGGCTGCTAACCAAATTACACGCTGAAGCAATTGTAGTGGCCTTTAAAAATGGCTCAACATTACATTCTTCCAAAAATAATTGTCTAAATTTAATGCAAGCTGCTGTCAATATTTTTACGTCTACAAGCACAAGTTCATTTTGGAGGTTAAAAGGCTTGTTTTTACTTTCATATCACTCAAGAAAATGTTTTCTTTCCGATGCACTCATTGAATTAGAACAGTAATATTTACGATCGGGTAAATTTCCATTATATTTTATATTATTGACAATCACAAAGTTATTAAATTACATTTAGGCGCAATTGTAGCTCATCTGACAGATATAAAAAACTGTCAAGAAAAACCTACACTTAAAAAAGATGATTTATTAAGCAGCAGTTTAATGAAAAAGTTTTCAGTTAAAACCTTGACACAGTCAAAAAAATAAGAAGGTGAATTCATAAATTCTTATTTAGAAAAAAATTCCCTTCCGGACTTAAGTATTAATTTGAACAAAAGTTTGACACAATCAAATCTTTTTGCGTAAAAATTATGCAAGATTTATCTGATTTTAAGGCCAACAAAATTGATTCCAAATCTAATAAGGTGCATGATAGTGCAATATTAAACGAAGATGGTAACCAGCCAATTCTAAGGTTTGGCAGCCCTTGGTTACCTGACGAGTGCAACAAGCGAGGAAGAAAGCTGGAACGAAATAATAAGGAACGAAAAAAAGATAAAAAAAAAAACAATAAAACTTTACTCATGAATTTATTTATAAAAAGCGCTAAAACAGCAAATAATAAATGGTTATCAATTTTCGTTAAAAGAAGCTTTGATGTTAATATATTTAACTGCAAAAACTTGACACCTAAATTCCTGTTCGGTAAGAAGAAAAATTCGGTTGCTTCAAATTTGCAACAAAATTGAGGACTTCAACTTTCTATTAAATGATGCATCAAAAAAAAGTGGGCATTATCTAACATAACAATAGAAGTATGGAAGCATGAAACTTCAAAGCGTAGGGATTTAAACTTAGGGAAAAATAAAAAATCAGTTACAAATCTTAATAATAATAATAACAAATCTTAATAATAATACTCCTAACAAAAATTAAGATTCAGTTAAAAACAACATACCTTCACGAACACATAAAAGTTCACCAATTGAGATTAACAATAATAACAAACATTCCAATTTTATACGTAATAAAGCAATTAATAAATAATAACAATAATAATAATAATAATGTTAGTAACAACAATAATAATAATAATAATCAAAATAATAACAATACTAATATTAATAATAATAACAATATTATTAATAATAATAATAAACTGGTATTACAAGATCCGCTTGTTTCTCCAATCGTTAGAATGACAAAGCAATCTCTAACAGAAGATTGCAAATATGCTCTGTCAAGATTCAGAGATGAGAGGATTCTTTACAACGTTAAACTTTTCCTAGACAATTTACGTAATGATTCGTATATCACCGTTATAAAAGGCAAAACTAGGACTCACCTGTCAGTTCTCATTCACAATGAGGGCCTGCCATGTAATTATAAAGATTTATACGATCTTTATCTGAGATATTATATAAATATAGGCTTCTCTGTTAAAGAGGTCGAAGAGGATCTTAAGGCTTATCGTAGTCATGGCAATACCAACTACTACAATCATTTGTTACAATCTCGTGAGAGTTATAACAAGTTTTTTTGTCCAAACTCTAAGTAATTACTCAAGTTTCAACCAAACTTCAAATCTAATCTCTTTGTCTAACGATACTTACTCTAAAAAAACCTCTCAAACTTCCAACAACATAAACAACATTAAAATGTTTTACCACAATTGTAGTCGTATGAGAGGCAAGCTCAAAAAGTTTTGTTTTGATGCCAAGTCATGTAATTTCAGTGTATTAGCTATAACTGAAACATGACTGAACGATTCGTTTAAAAACTAGGAAATTCGTGATGGTAATTGGTCCATTTACAGAAAGGATCGTGATTATCTATCTGCAAATTGTTCGCGAGGAAGTGGTGTACCATTAATCTCTGGTACACATCAATCTTTCGATCACCAATTTGTTAAAATAAAATTAGGTACAAATAATTTATACGTAGGTATTGTTTATTTCCCTCCGAACTCTGATAATTCCTCATATTCTGATTTTTATAGTGTATATTACAATATTATTTCAGAAATGCATGAGGATGACTCAATTTTTGTGTTTGGCGATTTTAATCGTCCTTCTATTTATTTCATTGTTGACAACGCTGATAATTTGTTATTACCGGTTAACTTTCATGACGAAATTGAATTCGGTCTCATTAACGAGTTCTACGGTAATGATTTACAACAAATTATTAGTTAGCCTAATAGTAATAATAAGTGTTTAGATCTTGCATTTTCAAATGCATATGATAGAGTGTCGGTTAAACTCGCTGATGATGTTGATAACTTTTTTACCAATTCTGCTGATCATAACGCACTTATTTACGAGTTCTCTACTTCCATTCCACTCTTGGCCAAATCTTACAATAATGAAATTGTATACGATCTTTTAATGCTGACTATCAAAGTATTAATTATGCTTTGTCATTAATAACATGGGACGAACTGTTAGTACAACAGGATATCAATTTACTAATCTCTATCTTTTACTCAAATCTGTTTCAAATTATTGATGCCTTTGTTTCTAAAATTCGCAAAAAGCATAAAACAACCGAACCATGGTTAGATAGAGATCTTAGGAACTTGAGAAATCGGCGCAATAAAATATACAAAAAACTTAAACACCATCAAGCATCATGCGACGACTTATTGAATATATATAAGCAACTTCCTATCGAATTTAAACAAAAAGACAAAGCAGCATATGAAAACTATGTCACGGATATTGGCAACAAACTTGTTACTGATCCTAAAAAAATTTTTGACATTGTTAACATAAAACGGAAATTAGTTGGGTATCCCAATTCAATGATGTCAAAGGAGAATGTGGTTTCTGATTGCCCAAAATAAATTTGTAACTTCTTTTCTGATCATTTTCAACAAATTTATCGTCCAACAACACCAGTTATCACTTCGACTAACTCCTTATCTAATAGCTCGAGTTTGTTATTTACAGACATGTATCTTTCTAAAAATGATATTCTTGAAGTAATTTCAGCCTTAATATAAAAAAGGGTGCTGGTCCGGACTTAATTCCTCCAATCGTTTTACATATTGCTCTCACAGTCCCTATTTTCCCTCTTCATTTTATTTTCAATAAGTCACTTTCAAGATTTTTCCAAAAAAGTAGAAATTCTCCCACTTAACCCCTATCTTTAAACAAGATAGAATATAAACCAACGGTTTTTTAAAAACGCACATTTCCAAAACTCAATACAAACTGTTTATAATTGTGACTTGCACAAAAATTTTAAAATTTCATGTAATAACAAAATATGTGAAAATAGGACTTTTTTGCAATTTTGAGGGGCTGTAAGTCCGGAATCCTATATTAAGAAAAACCGTTAACACATTTAAAAATATATTATTGAACCTTTAATTTTCATGTCTTGCCGAAGAAAATTTTTTACAGGTGCCTAAGTTACAGGTGTATAAGTTACAGGTGTCTAAAAATAGCAAATTTTCATTTTTTGAGGCGTAATAACTCTTAAAGACGGGGTGCTACCAAAAAAATTTCTGAGGAAACTTATACTAATTCTAAAAGTTCTTTCCTGTCTCAAAATTTCAGGTTACTATCTAAAGCATGCCGGAGTTATGAAAAAAGAAAATGAAAGCTTCCGAACCAGCCCCAGAGCAAACGAGATTATCTCCAAAATCAACAAAGATAGAACCTTTAAATTTTGTACAATGATGTTCCTTGCCGTTCGATTTATGTCTCTGAAATTTAAGAGGATTTGGTCCATGGGTTTGGATTTTGGAAGCTTCCGAACCAGCCCCAGAGCAAACGAGATTATCTCCAAAACCAACAAAGATAGAACCTTTAAATTTTTTACAATGATGTTTTTTCCGTTTGATTTATGTCACTGAAATTTAAGAGGATATGCTCCATGGGTTTTGATTTTGGAAGCTTCCGAACCAGCCCCAGAGAAAATGAGATTATCTCCAAAAACAACAAAGATATAACCTTTAAATTTGGCAGAATGGTGTTCTTTCATGTTTGATTCAGGTCTCTGAAATAAAAAGGATTTGGTCCTTGGGTTCGGATTTTGGAAGCTTCCGTACGAGCCTCAGAGCAAATGATATTATTTCTAAAAGCAACAAAGATATAATCTTTAAATTAGTCAGAATGGTGTTCCTTCATGTTTGATTTATGTTTCTGAATTTTGTGAGGATTTGGTCCATGGGTTCAAATCTTGGAAGCTTCCAGACGAGCCCCAGACCAAACGAGTATATCTCTACAACCAACAAAAGATAGAACTTTTATTTTTAGTACAAAGGTGTTCTGTTATGTTTCCTTTTCTGTAAAATTGGAAACTGACATTTGAAAGAATTTAAACCATGGGTTCGTATTTTGGAAACTTCCGGACGAGCACAAGAGCACCGAGCATATCTTCAAAACCAACAAAAGTAGAACCTTTAAATTTAGTACAATGGTGTTCTGGCATGTTTTCTTTATGTTCCTGAGATGGATTCGATGAATTGGTGTGGCAATTCGGGTACCTGACACACACCTCCCAAGGACTAACAATCTTCGAAATTAATAAAGATAGAAACTTAAAGTTTTTTACAAAGGTGTCAAGCATATCCCAAGAGGATGCCTCTTTTACTTTCCTGAAATTCGAGTTGAATAGGACACAAAAGGGAAGAAGTTCAAGCAGCTGCCAAAAAAACTTATGGATTTTTAATTTAATTCGAATTATTGAGGTGTAGGATATTAATAAGTCGGTTGCATTGACTCACTGTTGCATTTACTTGTTTTATTTTAAAGATTACTTTTAATTTTAATATGATTCTCTGTTGAGTCCTTTTCAATTAAAATAATTCAGTTATTCCTAATTTTAAAATAATTTTTAATTTTCAAGTTTTTCAGATCTACCTTTCTATTTAAGTCTTTTTATGTTTGTTTTTGATTTATTAAAATAATTCATTTTTTTTTATTATTGGAAATGCATTATCATTTTTTGTTTAAAAATATCAGCTTATAGCACTGATTGACCTATATTTCGGTCATTTTTATACCCTACACCTAAAGTATAGGGTATATTAACTTTGGTATGTTGTTTGTAACAACCAAAAGGAAGCGAGTTAGATATGGACATGTATATATATTCTGAATCAAAATCACCTCCTGAGTCAATTTAACGATGTCCGTCCATCCGTCCGTTCGCACGATAACTCAAAAACTCAAAAACTAATAAAGCTATCTTGATGAAATTTATATAGGTTATTATAGTAGGTTACTAATTACGAAAGGAAGGCTTAGTTCGAATCTGGACAAAATTGGTCCATGGGTTCGGATTCTGGAAGCTTCCCAATGATTCCGGAGCAAACGAGATTATCTCCAAAACCAAAAAAGATAGACTTTTTAAATTTTGTACAATTATGTTCCTTCCCATTCGATTAATGTCTCTGAAATTTAAGAGGATTTGGTCCATGGGCTTGGATTTTGGAAACTTCCGAACGAGCACCGGAGCAAATGAGATTATCTCCAAAACCAATACAGATATAACCTTCAAATTTGACAGAGTGGTGTTCTTTCATGTTTAATTTAAGTCTCTAAAATTTGAGAGAATTTGGTCCATGGGATTGGATTTTGGAAACTTCCGAACGAGCACCAGAGCAAATTAGATTATCTCCAAAACCAATAAAGATATAACCTTCAAATTTAACAGAGTGGTGTTCTTTCATGTTTAATTTAAGTCTCTAAAATTTGAGAGGATTTGGTCCATGGGTTTGGATTTTGGAAATTTCCGAACGACCAGCAGAGCAAATGATATTATCCTCAAAACCAGTAAAGATATAACCTTCAAATTTGACAGAGTGGTGTTCTTTCATGTTTTATTTATGTCTCTAAAATTTAAGAGGATTTGGTCCATGGGTTTGGATTTTGGAAACTTCCGAACGAGCACCAGAGCAAATGAGATTATCTCAAACACCTATAAAGATATAACCTTCAAATTTGACAGAGTGCTGTTCTTTCATGTTTAATTTAAGAAATTTGAGAGGGTTTGGTCTATGGGTTTAGATTTTGGTAACTTCCGAACGAGCACCAGAGCAAATGAGATTATCTCCAAAACCAACTAAGATATAACCTTTAAATATGGCAGAGTGGTGTTCTTTCATGTTTTATTTAAGTTTCTAAAATTTGAGAGGGTTTGGATTTTGGAAACTTCCGAACGAGCCCCAAAGCAAACTAGTATATCTCCACAACCAACAAAGATAGAACCTTTATTTTTAGTACAAGAGTGTGCTGTTATGTTTCCTTTTCTATAAAATTGGAAACTGACATTTGAAAGAATTTGAGCCATGGATTCGTATATTGGAAGCTTCCGAACGAGCCCCAGTGCAAACGAGATTATCTCCAAAACCAATAAAGATAGAACCTTTAACTTTTTTACAATGATGCTCCTTCTCGTTTAATTAATGTTTCTGAAATTTAAGAGGATATGGTCCATGGGTTTGGATTTTGGAAGCTTCCGAACCAGCCCCAGAGCAAATGAGATTATCTCCAAAATTAACAAAGATAGAACCTTTAAATTTTTTACAATGATGTTTTTTCCGTTTGATTTATGTTTCTGAAATTTAAGAGGATATGGTTCATGGGTTTGGATTTTGTAAGCTTCCGAACCAGCCCCAGAGCAAATGAGATTATCTCCAAAAACAACAAAGGTATAACCTTTAGATTTGGCAGAACGGTGTTCTTTCATTTTTGATTTATGTTTCTGAAATTTGTGAGGATTTGGTCCATGGGTTAAATTCTTGGAAGCTTCCGGACGAGCCTCAGAGCAAACGAGATTATCTCCAAAACCAATAAAGATAGAACCTTTAACTTTTTTACAATGATGCTCCTTCTCGTTTAATTAATGTTTCTGAAATTTAAGAGGATATGGTCCACGGGTTAGGATTTTGGAAGCTTCCGAACCAGCCCCAGAGCAAATGAGATTATCTCCAAAACCAACAAAGATAGAACCTTTAAATTTTGTACAACGATGTTCCTTCCCATTCGATTTATGTCTCTGAAATTTAAGAGGATTGGGTCCATGGGTTTGGATTTTGGAAGCATCCGAACGAGTTCCAGAGCAAACGAGATTAGCTCCAAAACCAACATAGATAGAACCATTAAAATTTTTACAATGATGTTTTTTCCGTTTGATTTATGTTTCTGAAATTTAAGAGGATATGGTTCATGGGTTTGGATTTTGTAAGCTTCCGAACCAGCCCCAGAGCAAATGAGATTATCTCCAAAAACAACAAAGATATAACCTTTAGATTTGGCAGAACGGTGTTCTTTCATTTTTGATTTATGTTTCTGAAATTTGTGAGGATTTGGTCCATGGGTTCAATTCTTGGAAGCTTCCGGACGAGCCCCAGAGCAAACGAGTATATCTCCACAACCAACAAAGATAGAACTTCTATTTTTAGTACAAAGGTGTTCTGTTATGTTTCCTTTTCTGTAAAATTGGAAACTGACATTTGAAAGAATTTGAATCATGGGTTCGTATTTTTGAAACTTCCGGACGAGCACAAGAGCAACGAGCATATCTTCAAAACCAACAAAAGTAGAACCTTTAAATTTAGTACAATGGTGTTCTGGCATGTTTTCTTTATGTTCCTGAGATGGATTCGATGAATTGGAGTGGCAATTCGGGTACCTGACACACACCTCCCAAGGACTAACAATCTTCGAAATTAATAAAGATAGAAACTTAAAGTTTTTTACAAAGGTGTCAAGCATATACCAAGAGGATGCCTCTTTTACGTTCCTGAAATTCGAGTTGAATAGGACACAAAAGGGAAGAAGTTCAAGCTGCCAAAAAAACTTATGGATTTTTAATTTAATTCGAATTATTGAGGTGTAGGGTATTAATAAGTCGGTTTCATCGACTTACTGTTACATTTACTTGTTTTAACAATGTTTTTTTAAAATACTGAAGTATGCAATCACTTGTTTTTATTAAATTTAAAACCGAATCATTAAACTTTTCATTTTGGTTATTTAGAGTCACATTCAGTTTTTCACATTCCGTTTTAAAATAATTCAGTTATACATTTTATCAAATTGCTTGGCAAACCAATATGCTTTCTCTTTAGAATTCCAATAAGGTGTTTATAAAGTGCTTTTTTTCAATATTTTATTTCTCATGAAACAATAAGTTATTTGATAATATCTTACTGCAATGAATAATCAAGTAAAAAAAAAACTATTTATGCAACAGTAAAAGTATGCTATGCTTAAATATTTGAATTATGTCATAATATTTAAAAAGTAAAATATTGAGTAGACAAAAATTAATTGTCTAAGGTTATTAAAAAATATTGTTGCAAATTGTGTTTGAAAGTGTTTCTGGAAATATGTAGATGTGGAATAAGGATAACTAATTTTGTTGAATAAATACAACATCCTTTAATCGGCTCATTTTTTCCATACTCCGTACTATGTTTGTATTCCATTAAAAATTTTGCGTATCTTCTTTGTCTAGCGCTTTCATTAAGTCTAAATTTGTTTGATAGAGATTAAATAACTCATTCAAAATGTCAAAAGCAAAACATGACGAAAATAATTGTCTGTGTGATGACAAAGTAAGCATATTCAAAGTATTAAGTCTTGTAGTACAGCTTGGAAGATTAATAAAATTTAAAGGATTATATTGATCTCTTAATACAAACAAGAGAAATATTTTTTTAACAGATTCAATTCTGTCGAAATAAACTTCAAAGACTGGATCCCATACAATACTTCCGTACTCTAGGATAGATCGGACCAAGGAACTATATAAAGTTTTTGTCACTGCTATGTTATTAAACTTTTTCGCTCTTTTCTTAATAAATGCTAACATTTTATTTGCTTTTGAAATTGAAAGGTCATAGTGAAGATTAAAGTTAAGTTTGTTATCAAGAAGAATGCCAAGATCAGTAATGCTAATACCCTTTCAAGTGTAAGATTGTCGATCTTGTAGTCGTGTACTAAAAAAAATCGTTTACAGGTGAAGGTGATAACCTTACATTTTTGTATAGTAAGTTCCAGTTTATGTGATGTACAGCAATCTTGCAATATCGATAAGCTTGTTTGAAGTAATTCTGTGTCTGAACTTTCTTTTACTACTTTGTAAATTTTAAGATCAGAGATAAATACATTGAATAGCAGTGGTCCTAAATGGCTACCTTGAGGTGCATTTGAAGTAACCTCGATTCTATTGCATAATATACTCCGAAATTTCACATTTTGGGTTCTTTTAGAAAGATATGACTCCACCCATGATAAAAAAGAAACCGAAATAACAAAAGTTACAAGTTTCTTAAGCAGAGTATAATGATCAACACAATCGAAGGCTAAAATCGGTATACATTGAATCAAATTGGTACTCCTTTTCTATTTGATTCAGAATTTCAGATGTGCATTCCATAAGTTTCGTTGTAGTTGAACGACCTTTTCTGAAACCATATTGTTAATCATTTAGTTTTATACCTCGTTAGTTTTCAACAGATGTTCTATCGCCTTTTTTAAAGACATAAGTTAAATGAGAGGATTTCCAAGCTGAAGGGAAGATACCATTTGAAAGCGTTTTGTTAAAAATGAAATGAAGTGGTGCAATTAAATAATGAGCACATTTATGTAGGTAAAATAGAGGGATTAGGTTTGGACCAGCACCTTTTTTTGTATTAAGGCTCGTCATTTCTTATGATATAGGTCTGTAATTAATAGATTTGAGATATCAAATCAATTTGGAACGTCTGATCTATAATAGTGAAAGGTGCTGTCGGCAGATAATCTTGTTGAAAACTATCCGCAAAGTACAGATTGCTTTAGGACAAGACCAAAATATATTGTCTTTGGAAATAGATTTGGGGTAGCCGAATGTTTTTCTTTTTGTGTTAACAAAATTAAAGAACTTTTTAGGATCACTAATAATTCTATTGCCAATATCCGTGACATAGTTATCATATGCTGTATGCGCTTTCTGTTTAAATTCAATGGCAAGTTGCCTATGTATATTCCATCAGTTTTTGTTGTAATCAGTAATTTGTTGTGTTGGTTAAGCAAAGTCCTAATATCTCTATCTAACCAAGGTTCCGTTGTTCTATTTCTTTTACGAATTTTAGGAACAAAAACATTTATAATTTCAAAAACTTTAGAGTAAAAGATAGAGATAAGTGAATAATATCTTGTTCAGCTAACAATTTATCTCACTCGATAAGATTCAAAGCATAATTAAAGCTTTGATAGTCTGTAAAACTAATAATTTGTTGAAGGCAGTCACAATAGAACTTACTGCTAAGCCCGAAATCAATATCATCTTGAAAGTTAATTGGTAATAACAAGTTATCAGAACCATCCACAATAAAAGAAATAAAAAGACGATTGAAATGGCGAAAAACGAAAATCGAGTCTCATCCTCATGCATATTTGAGATAATACTACTACATACATTATAAAACTCAGAATATGAGGAATTGTCAGAGTTAGGAGGAAAATAGACAATGTCTAAGTATAAATTATTTGTACCTAAATTTATTTTGAGAAATTGGTGATCAAATAATATATAAGTATCAGTGTTTAATGGTACACTATGTAAACTGTTATTTTTTTTTCCTAAGGGAGGTGGGAATCTTCCAAAGACACCAAGAATGTTGCCCTTGGTAGTGTCAGATTCTTACTGACTAAACCCACCTCTCTTTTAGCCAATATAATGGGATGAAGCCCTTACCCGCGAACGCAGCATATTGGCTAGGGAGTAGAGATAGGAAATGGATACGGAAACACTGAACTGGGAGTGGGACTGTAAGGAAACAATAAATCCGCCTATTATTATTACTATTTTGCTAACAGTGACTAAAGCCATCACAACAGTTACAACATGTAGTAGTAGTATATAGTAACTGCATGAGGTAATTATTGAAGGCAACACCCACTGTCACTGTAGCGGTTACTATTATTGGTACTAGTATTCTTATTAACATTATTATTATTTTACTACAGAGTCAGCGCCATCAGCGGATTACAACGTGCAGCAGTATATAACACCTTACTTGCATGATATAACCAAAGATAGCCCCACTGTAGCAGCTAATATTATTATTGCTGCTAAAAACTTGTTATAGTTTTTGCAAGACTGGGATAAGTGATTGTAGTAGTTATTGTCGCAGTGACTACGATAAGCCTTCAGGTTCTCTTCAATCTCTTTCGAGGAATAACCAATATCCTTATGATGTCTTATATAGAGGTTAAATAACTCTTTGGAAGGCCCTCATTGTGAATTTAAACTAATAAATCTAACCAATATCTTTATGATATCTTATATAGAAGTTAAATAACTCTTTGGAACGGCCTCATTGTGAATGAAAACCGATAAATGAGTCGTTGTTTTGCCTTCTATAACTCGATTATAAGAGACATTATGTAAATACGCAAGAAAAAGTCTTACATATCTAAGAATTCTCTCATCTCGGAATTTTGACATTGCATAATTACCACCATCTGTTAGTGATTGTTTAGTCATTCCAACAATTCGAGATATAAACGGATTCAATGATAATGGATTAGTATTATTATTATTGTTATCAATATTTTAGTAATTATTATTAGGATTATAATTATTATTATCATTATTATTGATATTATTGACATTATTATTAACATTAATATTATTATTATCATTATTATTATTAATAACAATATTTACATTATTATCAATATCTGTTAAAATTTATACTTTCTAATTTATTTTTATTGCTCTTGCAATACTGTATTTGACTTTTATTAGTTAATGTTATATACTGTATAATAATTACATTGTAATACTTAATTACATTGTATACTAAATGTATCAATAAATAAATTAATAATTTGAATAGTCAGTGCATAATTGATTCTTCAAAGATTTCACATATTTTTATTTATAATTTTAACAAAGGTTGTGAGCCCAGCCCATGTGGTTTAAATTTAGATAATAATTTAGTAAAGAAAAAAAAAATTTTTTTGAAATGGGTTCGTCCTTTTACCAAATAGAAAAATTATCTGAAGACAATGACGGATGAAGAATGCAAATGAAATCTGTATTAATTCACAATGAATTATGGGAATATGTAAACGGAAATTTAACACAGTTAGAGAAAGGATAGGTTGGAAATGAAAAAATGAAAAGGTACTGGCAACCATTATACTATGTATAAAACCATCCCAGCTTTTACATGTTAAGAACTGCAAATCGTCGAAGGAAGCTTGGAACAAATCGCAAGCAATTTATGGAGACAGGGGTCCAGTGTGTAAGGTATCACTTTTTAAGCAATTATTAAATTTAAAAATGGCAGTAAATGGTGATATGGGTGGACATATAAATAATTTTTTGGAAATTGTAGTAATTGTTGCAATGGGGTCTAGAGATACTCTAACAAAAATTAATTTTCTAAAGGCAAAATTATTAGATAAAGGCCGACGAAAAGCATGTAAAAATGGCGAATGTGATGAAACAGAATTTTTTTAAAAATAAAATTAAACAGAGCAAAAGTTACAGTAATAATACTCAGTCGACTGTTCAACATTACAATAATAATGGTAACAAATATAATCAGCATGACAAAATATATGTAGATTTTTGATAGTGATACTAGTAGTCACATGTGTTGTGACAGAAATTTGTTTACAAAGTTTGAAAATTTTTAAGAAAAAATTGAATTAGCTGATAAAAATATTGTAGAAGCGTATGGTATTGGAGATATTAAATTAAATATGGAAATTGGAAAAGTGGTATTACGTAAAGTTTTATATGTCAAAAAATTTATGGTAAATTTTATTTCAATAATTATTATTGAATTAACAACTGAATTCAATAAATCAAACGCCATTATAAGAAGAAATTCATGTGAGAAAGTTATGGTAGCTGAAATGTAAGTAATTTATACATTTATCAAATGTCAAAAAGTGATAGTTGTTTCAGCATTTTAAATGAAAATCAAAAGTTACTTTTAAATGAAAACGAAAAAATATTTTGGTTATGGCATGAAAGGTTTGGACATATAAATGCAAAAAGCTTTAGTCAATTACAAACACGCGAAATGGTTGAAAGAATGAATTTAAAAGATTTGCCAAGTACAATTAAATGTGAAGTTTATTTAAAATCGAAGATTTGAAGACTGTCTTTTAAAAATGCATCAAATAGAACCTAAGAAATTTTAGAACTGGTTTATGTGGTCCAATGAAAACTACCTCACTTGGTGGAGCGAAATATTGTTTTTAGATCGTTGATAATTTTTCCCGAAAATACTTTCTTTATTTAATACAGGAAAAGAGTGAAGCACTTTATTCTTTTAAAAATTTTAAAAGTTTAGTTGAAAGTCGCACATAAAAAAACATTAAAGCATTGAGAACAGATAATTGGGGTGAATATATCAACCAAAAATGCCAAAATTTTTTAACCGAACATTGAATTGAACATCAATTAACTGCTCCACGAACACCACAAAAAAATGTTGTAGCTGAGACGGCGAATAGGATCCTCGTCAGTATGGCAAGAAGTTTACTAATTAGTTCAAATTTATCACCGTCACTTTGGGCAGAGTCTGTTAACACATCCGTGTATTTTCTAAAATCATTCACCAACAAAAATATTACATTATGTTACATCTTACGAAGCTTGGAGTTCTGAAAAACCAAATGAGTTACACCTAAAAATCAGCGGCTGTAAAGCTATTATTATTTTTTTCTTTTTTTTTTTTACACGCCACCCAAAATTTAGGAAAGTTTTCCTTTTTACAAAATTATTGCAGGTTTTAGCAAGAAGTAGAGAAGTTCGAGGGGAATATGAACATAAAGGAGAATTGGCGAGTAAATTGGAGGCGAATCTGAATAGGTTCTTTTTGAAAAGTTGCAAATTGTAAATAAATGGACCATTTATATGAAAGCGGAACACGTTGGATGATAGGAATTTCTTCGGTGTAGAAATGAGAAACTTGAGATTCTCCTATTGTTGCGTTGGAATTGTTTAAGAGGAGGCATTATTAATTTCAATTCAATAGAACAAGTGTCGTTACCTACAATATATCTATAAAAGAGAGATAAAGCTCCAATATTTCGACGTGAGTTAAGAGGAGTAAAGGTTCCCTGAACACTAGGGTCACCAATCAGGCGTAAGGCGCGATTTTGGATTTTGTCCAGGTAACCTAATGAAGTTTGAGCAGCTCCAAGGCATATGTGAGAATTATACTCCATCTTAGGTCAAATATATGCTTTATAGATATTGTGTAGATCAGCGAAAAAGAAAACCTAGACATTTGGCAGCTTCCTTCGCTATATCAAAAATATGCTCATTCAACAACATTTTTAATTAAGCTGCATGCCTAAAATATTTAAATTTGCAGACCGCTGTGTATTTTCCCTTTGGAATGGTTATTGGTTATGCAGGTGGCGTAGAATTGGTATGGAGTGATCTCTTTTGCAGGAGATCTGACAGCTTGGAATTTTGAAAGTGTTGTACTCAACTCTGATTTTAACACCCCAATCAGCTATTTTTGCTAGGACGTGGTTAGCTGAACTAGCCATAATTTCCCTTTTTAAATTGATTGCGGTTCATCATCGGTTCAAGCATCCGATTTTTTTAAGAAATCATAAGATGCCACCAGAATGCTGTCGTTGGCAAAACTATGGATTGGATTGAGGGTAGAGCTGAGTAGGTCGTTAATGAAAATTAAGAAGAGAGTGGGAGATAAGACAGAGCCTTGTGGAACGCCAGCATTTATTTTATGAGTGTCACACATAAAACTTTCGACAAGGATACGAATACGACGATTCAAAAAAATCCTCAATCCATGCACAGAAAGAGCTGCCCAACCCAATATCCCTGACATTTGCTCAGAAGAGCAGAATGCCATACACGATAAAAGCCTTTTGAGATATTGAGAGCTACAACCTCAGATTCACCGAAACAATGAATGCTGTTGTTGAGCTTCTCGCAGAGACAAGTTAAAACATCATCTGTAGATCGATGGAAATCGTTTAAAATGCGGGCTATTCAGGTATCTCTAAAGTCTTTTGTTTACCAAAATTTCCATAATTTTGGAGAGGACTGAAGTGATGGCGATTGGTTGGTAGTTTGAAGGGTCGCTTTTGTCACCTTTTTTGGGAATTGGAGAAACGTGTACAACTTTCCATTGACTGCGATATTTACCAGTCGAAAATGAGAGTTCGAAAAGATTGCACAGAGTTTTAGAAATGGGAGAGGATATATGTTTGAGAACCATAGCTAGAATTCCATCAGGACCAGTGGACTTTCCAACATTCAGATTCGTTAGCATTTTCACTACAGCACGTGCCCTGGAGTATACCTGAAATGATAGAATTGCCGGTATGAATCGTCCACAAATTGGATCATCGTCCACAACAGTTGTTCTTTACACTTTACTACTAAGGAGCGATTACAGTGAGTGAGATTAATAATTTTCTGTCTCAACGTTTGGTTTAAAGATACTTTTGCTGATTGATAATACTCTTGCAATTGTTCCTAGCCGCTTTATAGCCCACAAGAGAGGACTCAGATACATTGTCTTTGTACTTTTTAAAATGCTCCCTTTAGATTCGATTGCTTTTCTACAGATCTCATTAAACTATGGCTTGGAACTTAGTTTAAACAGTTTAAAAGAGCTGGGTATGAAGAGTTTCATACGTAGCATAATTATTTCACAAATAGCATCTGTAGCAAAGTCAACGTTTCTGTAACGGAAAAACATCGACCAATCAAAATCAGCCTAAAAACTGTTCAGACCAATCCAGTCAGCCCTGTGTAATGCCAAACTAGTCTTTTAAGAATATGATTTTGACTGGTCGATGTATTTGTTGCAAAGCTTGTTTTAACTAGGCAATGATCTCCCGGCTGTTACCCTCAAATTGGAGAGCTAACAGAAATGTTATATTTTTCGAATATATTTTCAATGACCACAGTTGTTTCTAGCTAGTTGACTTGGGGAGATCTGTGAATAAAACAAAAAAAGATTGTAGCTTTTCCAACTCGGAGTTTCACCCAAAGATAATGCAAAATTGGGTTGCAGCTTTTAATATCGAGAAGAGAGTTGAAAGCTACGTCAGAATCTATATTATAAATATATAAAGCGATACCTCGATGAGAAATAAAAAGCAGAACTAAAGTATAGAGGTCGATTATACTATCGCCTATAACTTAAGTTTCACTTAGGGCTAATATAGCTGTTCTTTCTGAGTGTACGTGATCTTCAACTGATTGTAAATTGCTCGCTAAACCTCTAATATTACAAAAGTTAATTGTAATGTTAACGAACATTATTACAATTAGCAACAGAAATGGGACTGGGAATATTAATTAAAATTAAAACTAAAAAATATCAAAATAACAACTATCAGAAACTTTTTCACCGGTAGCTCGGTACTCATCAATTAGGTTGATCTTAGATATAGCTGTAGAATACGACTTTATAATCCATCAAATGGGTGTAACTTCTGCTTATCTCAATGGCGAACTTAAAGATGAAATTTACATGTATCAACCCGAAAATTTTGTCCACCTGTCCAAAATATCATAATAAAGTTTGTAAGTTAAAAAAGGCTTATACGGATTGAAACAATCGGGAAGGGAGTGGTATAAAAAACTAGATGAAATTGTCAAAGATATTGGTTCCTGTTATATATCAGATTCATGAGTTTATATTATGATATTAAATGAAGATGAAGATTATAATCACATGTGTATTTGTTCATGATATCATAATGGCAAGTTCAAGTGAACGTAAACTGTTTGATATAAAACATAAAATCGCAGCTTCATAGCAATCATAGAATTTGCTGTAATAGATAAAGGGCCTATTGATTTTTTCATCAGCATGGGAATAAATGTTCAAAAAGATTTAATTTAAAGACAGTTTGCCAAAAACAATTTATTAAAAACTTACTACGAAAATATGAAATGTCAAACACTAGAAAGTGCAGTATACCCCCTCAGGTTTCAAACTAACTAAATGTGAAAACTGCTCGGAAACTTGTACTAGAGTGGATGCAAAATATTATCAATCTCTAATTAGATCATTAACTTATTTAAGTGTAACAACAACACCGGATATAGCTCTCACAGTGAAGAAGCTAGTACAATTTTCTGTTAATCCATACACTAATCATTTACTATCAGCAAAACTCTTATTAAGATATCTAAATACTACCTAAAATTTTAAACTTTCTCTCAGGAAAACCGGCTAAGATGGACGCAGATTGTGGCAGAAGTTATGACAGGAAATCACACACTGGGTGTACGTTTATATTAGATGGTGGAGCAATTGTTTGGGAATCAAAAAAGCAATCTTCAGTAGCTCTCAGCAGTACAGAAGCCGAATATATGGCTCTTTCAGCTACATCGAAAGAAGCAGTATATCTACATAAGTTAATTGTAGAACTTGGATTTAACGAATCCGTAAAGGAGTCAACAACATTATATGGATAAGTGTCCAACAACTTGTGCGAAATCCAGTTTATCATGCTAGAAGCACAAATTAACTATTTATATATAAATCATCCAGTACAACTAAAATGTTTCTTTCAAAAATTTTTATTAAAACCCATATTTCGTTAAACTACGTAAAATGTACAATTGAGGCTTCGGTAGCCTAGTGGGTAGGCGTGTGGCGTATTAACCGAAGGAGTGTGGATTCAATCCCTGCACAGGTCGTAAGTTTTTTTCTTTACATACCCCCCTTACGACCTAATATAATGTAAATATATAGTATATAATATAAACAAAATAAATAATATAATAGTATATAATTTAATAATAGTATAAAAACCTATAATGGCCTTAGTAGCCGATGGTTCAATAATATTGCACCACATTAATGTATGTAATATTAATATAAATAAATAAATGTACAATTTTTTCAAAAAGTATGCAATGTTTTTAAAGAAAGATATGCAATTTTTAACTGGTGTTAAAATTTAAACAAAACTCTTTTCGTTCTCTTTGTTTTTTCTACACATCCAAATAGGATCCGCTCCAGAGTATAGCCTCCGCCCTTCAATCGAATAATTTTTGTTGTTTATTTTCTATACTTATAAATATATTTACGAAAGTAAAAATTAAAAATTGATGTAGTTATTTACCTTAAATAAAATAAAAATTTAAAATAAAAATTATATTTTTATATAGAATTGATATAATAGATAAATTGCATTGTTGCCGAACTTTTTTTTGGTTCTGTTCTAGTTTTCTTTTTGGTAATTATATTTTTGGTAGATAAATGAAAAAGTAAATTCTATTGTATTTTTGCTCATACAATAAAATTATAAATACAATGTAATTTTTTGCTTTGACAGACTAACATTATGTGAAAGTATGTTTTACAAAATCAAAATAAGCTTTATGATATAATATAAAATCTTATTTTTTTAGCAAGAGTTAACTTAAATTCGTTATTTTAATTGACTAAAATAATAACTTAAACTATTAATATATTACTGACATATTACGGGTTTAAGAAATAAAAAGTAAAATAAATGCATATTAAAAACTTATGTAATGAACATAATGTGCGTACGTTGTGCGATGTTATAGCACAATTTTTTCTTTATTCTTTTCTTTTTAATCTCAACTGTGTACTGCGTTGTAACTTAAAAAGTTTTGTAGCAGTGTGTGGTTAAGTAGGTAGTTCAAACATGATAAAATAAACATTTTTAAATTTTTCTTATTGAATTTTTATTTTAAAAAAGGAAAAAGCCAAATGGAAATTATTAATAATTATCGGTTTAAGTTATGTATTCATTTTCTATTTGGTGTAAAAAACCCTTTTATTTTCTGATAATTGTTAAATTAATATACAATATGTATGTACATATGTATGTATTTACAAACTTTCTTAATAAATAAAAAATAGCAAATAAAAAAAATTAAAAAATACAATTCATTAAAGCAAAATTAAAATAAAAAGTCAATTCTTCAAAGGGATCGCTATCATTTAAAATGTAATTTGTAAGCAAAAATACAATAGAATTTAGTTTTGCAAATATCTACCAATGAAATATTTTTTTTTCTAAGCAGAAAAAAGTTCGGCAACGATGCAAATCTATTTTATCAATTTTATTATTGAAATATAAATATCATTCTTATTTTATTATCTAATATATATATAAAGCAGAAATTCTGTTTGTTTGTTTGTTTGTTTGTTTGTGCCCTTTTCACGTAAAAACCACCAGTCCGATTGCAACCAAATTTTGCAGGAACATTTCTACGACCCCGGAAAGTGTTATATGCTATATAATGTTTTGGTTCATTAACCCATTGCGGCCCGAGAGCCATTTAAAGCGTTTTCGTTTTTTCGTTGTCCTGCCTAAACAGTTTGATCGATTGAGTTAAAAATTTGTATAAATGTTCTACTTAGCTTTGGACGGGTGCTGAAGAAATTTGGATACCAAAATTGGCTTCCAAAAAAATTTTTGTTTCCGATTTATGTACAATTTTGTATGGTGGTTTTATGGTTCGAAAAAAAACCTGTGACAAATTTTTATGAAGTTCCGTTAACCCGTTTGGGCAGGAGAGCCGAACGAAGTTCATTAAATTTATCTGTTGTCCTGCTTAAACGGTTCGACCAATTGAGTTGAAAATTTACAATAATGTAGCTCGTTACCACAGGAGCTCACTGAGTTGATTTGGTTACGATTTATTAACCCGTTTCGGCACCAGGGCTCAATGAAGTTTTTCAATTTTTTTGTTGTCGCGCTTAAACGGTTTTACCAATTGAGTTGAAAATTTACAAAAGTATAGCTCTTTATCACAGGAGCTCACTGAGTTGATTTGGCTACGACCCATTAATCCGTTTCGGCGCCAGGACTCAATGAAGTTTTTTAATTTCTTTGTTGTCGCGTTTAAATGGTTTTACCAATTGAGTTGAAAATTTACCAAAGTGTAGCTCTTTACCACATGAGCTCACTGAAGTGATTTGGTTACGATCCATTAACCCGTTTCGGCACCAGGGCTCAATGAATTTTTTTAATTTCTTTGTTGTCGCACTTAAACGGTTTTACTAATTGAGTTGAAAATTTACAAAAGTGTAGGTCTTTATAACAAAAGCTTGCTGAGTTGATTTGGTTACGATACATTAACCCATCAGGCTTCAGGCCATGAAGTGTCTCATTTTTTGTTGTTGCTTAAACGATTTAACCAATTGAAAATTTGCACAAGTATTGCACTTTTACACACAAACTCATTCAATAAATTTTGTCGAGATACGTTAACCCATTTCGGCACGATAGACCGTCAAAAAAAAATTCTAATTTGTGTCTAATTTGGCAGGATGAATTTATGGTTCTAAATAAAGCCTGTGACAAAATGTTTGTTAACATTTGTTAACCCATTTCCGCACGAACACCTATTAAAAGAATTCTGCCTAATTTTTTGTATTATTATTATTATTAAAAAGATATTTCCAACACTCTTTACTTTACTATATCTATACTATCTATACTGTTTTTAATATTCCATAAAAACCATTTAATGCTAAATTTCTAATATAGAACTGTAATTAAAGTAACCTTATTAAGTATCTTCAGAATACTGTGTTTAAGTTTTAACAACATAACATTTTCGGCCGTTGTTAAAAAACAGAAACAATCTCCTACATTAGACAATCATCATGTCATCATTCAGAAATGCATTACTTACATGTGGTCTTTACATGTGATCTACCTATATAAGGTGCATGTATATAACATATTTCCCATATAATATCATTGAAATATGTGCATATAGCATGTATAATATATCCGTATATTTAAAAATACTATAAACATAATCAATTAAATTAGAAAACATATTCACATTTCTGTACAGTATTTGATCAAAAATGAGTACATACATATTTAAAGAACTGAAAACCTTACATTCTTATCCATACACAATTTTTACACATATTTTTAGCCAATCAATTTGAAAACATAATTAGAATTGGTCAATTCGTTTAACAACAATCATTGCACAACAACAAAAAATGAGAATTTCATGGCCTAAAGCGTGATGGGTTAATGTATCGTAACCAAATCAACTCAGAAAGCTTTTGTTATAAAGACCTACACTTTTGTAAATTTTCAACTCAATTGGTAAAACCGTTCAAGTGCGACAGCAAAGAAATTAAAAAATTTTATTGAGCCCTGGTGCTTAAACGGGTTAATGGATCGTAACCAAATCACCTCAGTGAGCTCCTGTGGTAAAGAGCTACACTTTTGTAAATTTTCAATTCAATTGGCAAAACAGTTTAAGCACGACAACAAAGAAATTGAAAAATTTCATTGAGCTCTGGTGCCGAAACGGGTTAATCGATCGTAACGAAATCAACTCAGTAAGCTCCTGTTGTAAATAGCTACACTTTGATAAATTTTTAACTCAATTGGTTAAACAGTTTAAGTGCGACAACTAAGTAAATTACAAACCTTCACTGCCCCCTGGTGCCGAAAAGGGTTTATGGATCGTAACCAAATCAACTCAGTGAGCTCCTGTGGTAAAGAGCTACAGTTTTGTAAATTTTCAACTCAATTGCTCAAACCCTTTAAGCAGGACAACAGAAAAATTTAATGAACTTCGTTCGGTTCTCCTGCCCAAACGGATTAACGGAACTTCATAAAAATTTGTCACAGGCTTTTTTTCGAACCATAAAACCACTATACAAAATTAGACATAAATCGGAAACAAATTTTTTTGTAGAAGCCCGCCGGGCCGAATCCGGGCACCATATTGTATCCAAATTTCTGCGACACTCGTCCAAAGCTAAGAAGAACATTTGTACAAATTTTCAACTCAATCGATCGAACCGTTTAGGCAGAACAACGAAAAAATGAAAAAGCTTTAAATGGCTCTCGGGCCGCAATGTGTTAATGAACTAAAACACCATATAGCCTATAACATTTTCCGGGGTCATAGAAATGGTCCTGCAAAATTTGGTTGCAATCGGCCTGGTGGTTTCTACGTGAAAAGGGCACAAACAAACAAACAAACAGAATTTCTGCTTTATATATTAGATTATACTTAATTACATTGTATACCTACTTTACTTTAATACTTTTGGAATGTATTAATATAATATATTAATAATTTGCATAGTCAGTGCATAATTGAATCTTGAAAGATTCCACATCTTTTATTTATAATTTTAACAATATCATCATTATTATTATCACTATTAATAATATTGTTATGAATATTGTTATAATTATTATTATTATAATTGTTAATATTATTGATATTGTTACTATTATTATTAATATTATATTAATTATTGTTATTATTATTATTAATATTATTTTTATTATTGTTATTATTATTATTATAATTTTTATTATTATTATTATTGTTATTATTATTATTACTATTATTATTGTTATTAATATTCTTATTAGAATTTTTTTTTTAATTTTGTTATTACTTTTATTATTGTTATTATAATTGTTAATCTTGTTAGTAGTATTTTTCTTATTAATTTTGTTATTATTTTATAATTATTATTACTTATTTTATTTATATATCTATTAGTTTTTTTGTTATTGTTATTGCTAACATAATTAATATAATTTCCATTATTATTATCAATTAGATTGCCCTAGCTAACGGATAGGTTTAAAATTCCCCTTGAACAAAGTTAGATATTTAGAACCTCTATTTGTTTACTCTGAATAGAAAGTTTTTTATTATTGTTTTTTTTTTCTTTACGGAAGGTGGCAATCTTCCAAAGACACCAAGAATTTTCCCATTGTAGTATTAGATTCTTACTGACTAAACCCACCTGCCTCTTTTGCAAATATTATGGGATGAAACCCTTACCTGCGAAAGCAGTATATTGTTATTATTACAATTATTATTATTTATTATTTTTATTATTTATTATTATTATTTATTATTATTATTTATTATTATTTATTATTATTATTGATTAATATTCATTATTATTTATTATTATTATTATTTATTATTATTATTATTTATTATTATTATTATTTATTATTATTATTATTTATTATTAGTTATTATTATTTATTATTATTATTTATTATTATTATTTATTATTATTTATTATTATTGTTTATTGTTATTTAATATTATTTATTATTATTATTTATTATTATTTATTATTATTATTTATATTATTATTTATGATTATTATTTATTAGTATTTATTATTATTATTTATTATTAATTATTATTATTATTTATTATTATTATTTATTATTATTTATTATTATTATTATTGTTTATTAATATTTATTATTATTATTTAATATTATTATTTATTATTATTTATTATTTTATTTATTATTATTGATATTACTTATTATTATTGTTTATTATTACAATTATTATTATTTATTATTATTTATTATTATTATTTATTATTATTTATTATTATTATTTATTAGTATTTATTAATATTATTTATTCTTATTTATTATTATTATTTATTATTATTTATTATTATTATTTATTAGTATTATTTATTATTATTATTTATTAGTATTTATTATTATTATTTATTACTATTTATAATTATTATTTATTATTATTATTTATTAGTATTTATTAATATTATTTATTACTATTTATTATTATTATTATTTATTATTATTATTATTTATCATTATTTGTTATTATTATTTATTATTCATTATTATTTATTATTACAATTATTATTATTTGCTATTACAATCATTGTTATTTATTATTACAAATATTATTATTTATTATTACAATTATTATTATTTATTATTACAATTATTATTATTTATTGTTACAATTATTATTATTTATTATTACAATTATTATTCTTTATTATTACAATTATTATTATTTATTGTTACAATTATTATTATTTATTATTACAATTATTATTCTTTATTGTTACAATTATTATTCTTTATTATTACAATTATTGTTATTAATTATTACAATTATTATTATTTATTATTACAATTATTATTATTTATTATTACAATTATTGTTATTTATTATTACAATTATTATTATTTATTGTTACAATTATTATTATTTATTGTTACAATTATTATTATTACAATTATTATTATTTATTATTACAATTATTATTATTTATTATTACAATTATTATTATTTATTGTTATATATTATTTTTTAGTATTATTTATTATTATTTATTATTATTTATTATAATTTACTATTATTTATTATTATTTATTATTATTTATTATTATTATTATAAAAAAAAATGTCAATATGTCAAAAAAATGGCAAAAAAAAATTGTTATCGTTGCAATAAAAATATTAATTTTAAAAATGATAAAGCAATGCAGTGCGATGGGGAATGTAGAAAATTGTTCCTTATGTCATGCTCTTGAATGGAGATTGAAGATTACTTGGAAAATCATCAAAATCAAAATAAACTCTGGTTTTGCTTCACATGTAAAGAAAGGCGCCACAAAAGGAAATCAACTGGTACTAATAGTTAATTAATCTCCAACAAAGCAACTACTAGTAAACCAAATAACAATACAGAAGCTGCAAATTTTCCTTCAGAATCAAATATTACACCTAGCTTGGCAATCTAATACTGACATAACCTTAAATAAACTTCAAGAAAATATCATACAATTTAAGGAAGTTTTGGAATCAACAATCGAGAATAATATTCACCTTATAAACGAAATCACAATATTAAAAAACGAGAATACAATACTAAGTGAGAATATAATTCAAAATCGTATGCAAATTGAAATTATGAAATATTGAAATTGCAAAAGCTGTATCGAAAAATTCAGGTGAGAAAAATAAAGTGATAGTTAAGTTTATTAACCTTGAAATAAAAGATAATATTCTGAAAGCAGAAAAGAACAAAAAAATAGAATACAAGAATATATTTCCAGAATCAACCAATAGAAAACCTATTATAATATTTATTAACGAAAAACTTACTTCGTACTTTAGTCTTTTATATAAAAGAGTGACCTAAACAGACAAAAAATTATTAAATTTGCATGGGTGAAAAGTTTTGGGTAAAAGTGGGTAAAGTTTTTATTAGGGAAAAAAAAACTCTAAAATTATTAGAGTATTATCTGAGAAAAATCTGGAGGTAACGCAACACACATCTGTTGATCAATAATTTACTAAATTTATTAACTTTCCCAATATGCTCCCATGTAAATAATATACAATAATTTCAAAATATTCGCATATCAAAACATAATAATTTAAAAATACTTTATATGAAAATTCGTAGTTTAAAATGTAAAATAGATGGAATAGCACTCATTTTAGATAAGATTGCAGATGAAGATATTGATTATGTAAATTTAAATAATTAAAATAAAATATTTTCATGCTCCAGGCCAAGTGGGGGAGTTGGATTATTTATTCACAGTTCAATTTATTACACTCTATCAAAAAATTATTGTGATGAGAGAAATAACATAATTTCATTAAATATTACAAATAAGTCACACAAAATTAATTTAATGGCAATTTATAGACCTCCATCTGCAAATGCTTCAGATGTGTGCACCTCCTTCACTCTACTTGACAACCTTCTTCATGATGCTGGTAACACAAATTGTTTAATTGTTGGTGATTTTAATTTAAATATTAAAAATCCTACAGAAAAAAAAGTTTTTGATTATCTCAATATTGTTGAAAGAAATGGTTTTTACTGTGAAATGTGATGACTCCGTCACAAGAACAATATCAGGCACGTGCATTGATCACATTCTGAAAAAAAATTTCTAATAAGCTTATTTTAACTTTTTTTGATTTAAATATTACAGACCACAAAGCAATTTTAATCGAATCAAATTATATAATAAATAATAAAAAAGAAAACATGAATAATAAACAATACAAAAAAACAACAACAAACTTCAAATTATTAAAAGAAAAAATGTCAAATCACAACTTTGACATATCAACCAGTGTTACCAGTGATATCTGTAAAAATGTAGATGCTTTACATAAATACTTTAAATTAGCAACATTTGAAAAAAATATAAAAATTCGTAAAAAGTATAGCAAGCCGTGGATTGACAAGGAGCGTATACATTTAATTAATATAAAAAATTATTGGCATAAAAAGCATTTAAAGAATCTCAGCAATGAATACTATAAATCTATGTACCATTTTTGGGTTGATAAACTAACGTCGGTAAAGAGGAAAAAACAACGTATATATGACTCAATGAAATTTAGAAATTGTAAGGACAATCCTAAGAAAACCTAGAGTATAATCAAAAATATAATATCTGATGGAACATATACTAATAATACACATGAATTATTGTCAGATAATAATCTTATTACAGCTGCCAAATATAAGCGTATCAACCAATTTAATACAGTTTTTGCTACAATTGGGAACAATATGGCAGAACGATTTGACTCAATCTACATATCTAAAATAAGAACAAATAACACATTCAAATTTAGGAAGATTAATAGAAATGTTACAATTAAACTAATAAGTGAAGAATACGCTTGGTGTGGATGGAATTTCATCTACAATCATTAAACATTTAAACAATGAACTAGCTAAACCAATAACTATACTTATAAATTCATCATTGAAAAATGCAACTATACCAGATGAATTAAAACTGAGCAAAATTATTCTAATTTATAAAAATTCTGGAGATAAAAATGAGGTAATAAATTACAGACCCATTGCAATATCTACTATAATTAGTAAATTAATTGAAACATATTATGTTTGCAATCAACTGACTGAATATCATACAAATAATAAACTAATATGTAACAATCAATATGGGTTTGTTAAATCGTCAAATACCAATACGGCATTATATGATTTTATATCTAAAACTCAAACCGAAATCAGTAAAGGCAAAAAAGTAGCAATGGTATTTTTCGATTTAGCAAAGGCATTTGATTCAGTTGACAGAAAGATACTTTTAACAAAATTATTTGAATGTGGAATTTTGGGTATTGAATACAATTTTTCAAAACAGAAAACAAAATGCTCAGTGTGACAATCAGTCAGATTCAAACAGAATACGGTGTAATACAAGGTAGCTCTTTAGGTCCAATATTATTCTTATGTTACTTTAGTAGCTTATCTAAAGAAAGCTTAAAAGGAACTATCTTTCTGTATGCAGATGATATAGCTATACTATATTCAGCAGATAATATAAAAGCCTTAAATGAACTAATAAATGAAGATATGTATATAATACATAATTGTTATGATAGAAAGTCGAATG
This sequence comes from Poecilobothrus nobilitatus, assembly GCA_947095535.1. NCBI lineage: Eukaryota > Metazoa > Arthropoda > Insecta > Diptera > Dolichopodidae > Poecilobothrus > Poecilobothrus nobilitatus. Next base: position 88,029,445 of record OX352772.1, read on the forward strand.
TAAAAGTACTTTATGATAATATGGAAATCGTAAAATTTTTTTTTTTTTGTGTTTTATTTTTCAGTTTATTATGTGATTTTACATTAATTCAAAAACAAAAGTTAAAAAGAATTCTTATAAGCTAATTTGAATATATACATGGCTGAGTAATTTACAAGTTCTCACAATTAATCTTGTCTGTTTTTGTTATTATCAAATTATTTGATTAAAATATTTTGTAATATAAAGTTTTATTATCTAATATTTCTTATTAATATTTAATTAGTTTTATGGTAATGAATTTATTGGAAAAATTTTTGTTTTAAAAACCAATTTTTTTTAACTTCTTATTTATGTAAAATCTTAAAACTAATTTAACTAACTCAACTTAATTTAATTGCTAGTTACGACTACTATCTAACCTACCTTAAATCTAAATTCTGCCAAAAGTGTGGTTTTCTATGATAAAGTTTTTCTTTTGCAGGTATATACATATCATATTTAAACAATTCGTTATTTTCAATGTTTAGTGAGTTTAAATTTGATGGTATATTTTTAATGAGAGCGTGTCTCTTGTAATGATACAGAATCAGAATATGCTGATTATTTTCTATATATTTATATTTATCAAGATAAACGAAGGCCTCATGAGGCAAAAACCCTGTTTTTAAGCAGTTTTTTATGTATTCGAAATTTTCATACCACGGGTGACTGATTAATGAACTTTCGATTGTTTCACTACTCTTTTGAATGTGGTTGCGTATGAGACGAATGATAAAATTATCGATTCTAATTATGTTCGCCTTATCGTAAATAAATTTGTTTGAATAGAAATGCACAAAACCTGTTGAAAGCTTTCTATTATAATTTGTACAAGCTCTTAAACACTTGCGTTCAAACAATCTTAATTTTTCCATCCAAGAAGCACTAGCATTATACCATATTGGGCAGGCATATGTTAATACTGATCGAATTAAGATTTTGTAACAGAGTAATTTTACTTTGTTACAAAGTGTTCTAGAAAAGAACAGTTTAGCTAAATTTATAAAGGCGATATTTGTTCGACTTATTTGTTTTTGAACGTGATGGTTGAAATAAAACAAATGGTTATAATGAACTCCTAAATATTAAAAATTTATGGAGTTTTTAATCTTTGTTTCGTTTGGAGTAAGTATATAAAAATCTTTCCAGCATGTTTTAATATTATATTTTACCTTATTGTGTTCCTGAATAATATAGTTTCACATTTTTCGAAGTTTACTTTTAGCTTCCAGCGATTAGAGTAATTAAGCACTTCGTTAAAAATTTTTTGTAAAATGTGTTGTGCATCTCTAAGATTATTACTAGCTGTATAAATTGTCAGATCAACCGCAAATGCTATGCTGTAATTAAGCTCTAAATTTTTATTTAGAGAATTCAGCAGATTGCTAATATATATGTTGAATAGAATTGGAGAATTTACGGTTCCCTGTTGTAGCCCATTGGTTAATTGAAATTCTTTTGATAAATGATTATCAACCCCACATGTTCCAAAACTTTTACCACTAATCATGTTATTAATCAGTTATTAATTAATAGTAAGAGTAAAACATTATAAATATCTGGGAATTATAATTGATGATGAACTAAAATGGAATATACAAACAAATAACACAATAACGAAAACCCGTAGAATAGCAGGAGTATTTAAAAAAAATAGCAAAAAGAATACCTGTAGATATGAAACTTTCATTATATTACAGTTTCTTCCATAGCGTACTTGAAAAATCTAGATAAACTACAAAAAATTCAAAATAAAGCTATCAAAAATTTGTATTCGTATGATTTATGTCTCTGAAATTTAAGAGAATATGCTCCATGGGTTTTGATTTTGGCAGCTTCCGAACCAGCCCCAGAGAAAATGAGATTATCTCCAAAAACAACAAAGATATAACCTTTAAATTTGGCAGAATGGTGTTCTTTCATGTTTGATTCAGGTCTCTGAAATAAAAAGGATTTGGTCCTTGGGTTCGGATTTTGGAAGCTTCCGTACGAGCCTCAGAGCAAATGGTATTATTTCTAAAAGCAACAAAGATATAACCTTTAAATTAGGCAGAATGGTGTTCCTTCATGTTTGATTTATGTTTCTGAAATTTGTGAGGATTTGGTCCATGGGTTCAAATCTTGGAAGCTTCCAGACGAGCCCCAGACCAAACGAGTATATCTCTACAACCAACAAAAGATAGAACTTTTATTTTTAGTACAAAGGTGTTCTGTTATGTTTCCTTTTCTGTAAAATTGGAAACTGACATTTGAAAGAATTTGAACCATGGGTTCGTATTTTGGAAACTTCCGGACGAGCACAAGAACAACGAGCATATCTTCAAAACCAACAAAAGTAGAACCTTTAAATTTAGTACAATGGTATTCTGGCATGTTTTCTTTATGTTCCTGAGATGGATTCGACGAATTGGAGTGGCAATTCGGGTACCTGACACACACCTCCCAAGGACTAACAATCTTCGAAATTAATAAAGATAGAAACTTAAAGTTTTTTACAAAGGTGTCAAGCATATCCCAAGAGGATGCCTCTTTTACTTTCCTGAAATTCGAGTTGAATAGGACACAAAAGGGAAGAAGATCAAGCAGCTGCCAAAAAAACTTATGGATTTTTAATTTAATTCGAATTATTGAGGTGTAGGGTATTAATAAGTCGGTTGCATTGACTCACTGTTACATTTACTTGTTTTATTTTAAAGATTACTTTTAATTTTAATATGATTCTCTTTTGAGTCCTTTTCAATTAAAATAATTCAGTTATTCCTAATTCAGTTATTCCTAAAAATTCAAAATAAAGCTATCAAAAATTTGTATTCGTATGATTTATTTCTCTGAACTTTAAGAGAATATGCTCCATGGGTTTTGATTTTGGAAGCTTCCGAACCAGCGCCAGAGAAAATGAGATTATCTCCAAAAATAACAAAGATATAACCTTTAAATTTGACAGAATGGTGTTCTTTCATGTTTGATTCAGGTCTCTGAAATAAAAAGGATTTGGTCCTTGGGTTCGGATTTTGGAAGCTTCCGTACGAGCCTCAGAGCAAATGATATTATTTCTAAAAGCAACAAAGATATAACCCTTAAATTAGGCAGAATGGTGTCCCTTCATGTTTGATTTATGTTTCTAAAATTTGTGAGGATTTGGTCCATGGGTTCAAATCTTGGAAGCTTCCAGACTAGCCCCAGACCAAACGAGTATATCTCCACAACCAACAAAGATAGAACCTTTATTTTTAGTACAAGATTGTGCTGTTATGTTTCCTTTTCTATAAAATTGGAAACTGACATTTGATGATCTGATTTATGATGACTGATTTATGATCCAAAACCAACATAGATAGAACCATTAAAATTTTTACAATGATGTTTTTTCCGTTTGATTTATGTTTCTGAAATTTAAGAAGATATGGTTCATGGGTTTGGATTTTATAAGCTTCCGAACCAGCCCCAGAGCAAATGAGATTATCTCCAAAAACAACAAAGATATAACCTTTAAATTTGGCAGAATGGTGTTCTTTCATTTTTGATTTATGTTTCTGAAATTTGTGAGGATTTGTTCCATGGGTTCAATTCTTGGAAGCTTCCGGACGAGCCCCAGAGCAAACGAGTATATCTCCACAACCAACAAAGATAGAACTTTTATTTTTAGTACAAAGGTGTTCTGTTATGTTTCCTTTTCTGTAAAATTGGAAACTGACATTTGAAAGAATTTGAACCATGGGTTCGTATTTTGGAAACTTCCGGACGAGCACAAAAGCAACGAGCATATCTCCAAAACCAACAAAAGTAGAACCTTTAAATTTAGTACAATGGTGTTCTGGCATATTTTCTTTATGTTCCTGAGATGGATTCGATTAATTGGAGTGGCAATTCGGGTACCTGACACACACCTCCCAAGGACTAACAATCTTCGAAATTAATAAAGATAGAAACTTAAAGTTTTTTACAAAGGTGTCAAGCATATACCAAGAGGATGCCTGTTTTACGTTCCTGAAATTCGAGTGTAATAGGACACAAAAGGGAGGAAGTTCAAGCAGCTGCCAAAAAAAACTTATGGATTTTTAATTTAATTCGAATTATTGAGGTGTAGGGTATTAATAAGTCGGTTTCATCGACTTACTGTTACATTTACTTGTTTTAACAATGTTTTTTTTTAAATATTGAAGTACGCAATCACTTGTTTTTATTAAATTTAAAACCGAATCATTAAACTTTTCATTTTGGTTATTTAGAGTCACATTCAGTTTTTCACATTCCGTTTTAAAATAATTCAGTTATACATTTTATCAAATTGCTTGGCAAACCAATATGCTTTCTCTTTAGAATTCCAATAAGGTGTTTATAAAGTGCTTTTTTTTAATATTTTATTTCTCATGAAACAATAAGTTATTTGATAATATTTTCTGCAATAAATAATCAAGTAAAAAAAAAAACTATTTATGCAACAGTAAAAGTATGCTATGCTTAAATATTTGAATTATGTCATAATATTCAAAAAGTAAAATATTGAGTAGACAAAAATTAATTGTCTAAGGTTATTAAAAAATATTGTTGCAAATTGTGTTTGAAAGTGTTTCTGGAAATATGTAGATGTGGAATAAGGATAACTAATTTTGTTGAATAAATACAACATCCTTTAATCGGCTCATTTTTTCCATACTCCGTACTATGTTTGTATTCCATTAAAAATTTTGCGTATCTTCTTTGTCTAGCGCTTTCATTAAGTCTAAATTTGTTTGATAGAGATTAAATAACTCATTCAAAATGTCAAAAGCAAAACATGACGAAAATAATTGTCTGTGTGATGACAAAGTAAGCATATTCAAAGTATTAAGTCTTGTAGTACAGCTTGGAAGATTAATAAAATTTAAAGGATTATATTGATCTCTTAATACAAACAAGAGAAATATTTTTTTAACAGATTCAATTCTGTCGAAATAAACTTCAAAGACTGGATCCCATACAATACTTCCGTACTCGAGGATAGATCGGACCAAGGAACTATATAAAGTTTTTGTCACTGCTATGTTATTAAACTTTTTCGCTCTTTTCTTAATAAATGCTAACATTTTATTTGCTTTTGAAATTGAAAGGTCATAGTGAAGATTAAAGTTAAGTTTGTTATCAAGAAGAATGCCAAGATCAGTAATGCTAATACTCTTTCAAGTGTAAGATTGTCCATCTTGTAGTCGTGTACTAAAAAAAATCGTTTACGGGTGAAGGTGATAATCTTACATTTTTGTATAGTAAGTTCCAGTTTATGTGATGTACAGCAATCTTGCAATATCGATAAGCTTGTTTGAAGTAATTCTGTGTCTGAACTTTCTTTTACTACTTTGTAAATTTTAAGATCAGAAATAAATACATTGAATAGCAGTGGTCCTAAATGGCTACCTTGAGGTGCATTTGAAGTAACCTCGATTCTATTGCATAATATACTCTGAAATTTCACATTTTGGGTTCTTTTAAAAAGATATGACTCCACCCATGATAAAAAAGAAACCGAAATACCAAAAGTTACAAGTTTCTTAAGCAGAGTATAATTATCAACACGATCGAAGGCTAAAATCGGTATTCATTGAATCAAATTGGTACTCCTTTTCCATTTGATTCAGGATTTCAGATGTGTATTCCATAAGTTTCGTTGTAGTTGAACGACCTTTTCTGAAACGATATTGTTAATCATTTAGTTTTATACCGCGTTAGTTTTCAACAGATGTTCTATCGCCTTTCTTAAATACATAAGTTAAATGAGAGGATTTCCAAGCTGAAGGGAAGATACCATATGAAAGCGTTTTGTTAAAAATGAAATGAAGTGGTGCAATTAAATAATGAGCACATTTATGTAGGTAAAATAGAGGGATTAGGTTTGGACCAGCACCTTTTTTTGTATTAAGGCTCATCATTTCTTATAGGTCTGTAATTAATAAATTTGCGATGTCAAATCTGAATTTGGAACGTCTGATCTATAATAGTGAAAGGTGCTGTCGGCAGATAATCTTGTTGAAAACTATCCGCAAAGTACAGATTGCTCTAGGACAAGACCAAAATATATTGTCTTTGGAAATAGATTTGGGGTAGCCGAATGTTTTTCTTTTTGTGTTAACAAAATTAAAGAACTTTTTAGGATCACTAATAATTCTATTGCCAATATCCGTGACATAGTTATCATATGCTGTATGCGCTTTCTGTTTAAATTCAATGGCAAGTTGCCTATGCATATTCCATCAGTTTTTGTTGTAATCAGTAATTTGTTGTGTTGGTTAAGCAAAGTCCTAATATCTCTATCTAACCAAGGTTCCGTTGTTCTATTTCTTTTACGAATTTTAGGAACAAAAACATTTATAATTTCAAAAACCTTAGAGTAAAAGATAGAGATAAGTGAATAATATCTTGTTGAGCTAACAATTCATCTCACTCGATAAGTGTCAAAGCATAATTAATGCTTTGATAGTCTGTAAAACTAATAATTTGTTGAAGGCAGTCACAAAAGAACTTACTGCTAAGCCCGAAATCAATATCATCTTGAAAGTTAATTGGTAATAACAAGTTATCAGAACCATCCACAATAAAAGAAATAAAAAGACGATTGAAATGGCGAAAAACGAAAATCGAGTCTCATCCTCATGCATATTTGAGATAATACTATTACATACATTATAAAACTCAGAATATGAGGAATTGTCAGAGTTAGGAGGAAAATAGACAATGTCTAAGTATAAATTATTTGTACCTAAATTTATTTTGAGAAATTGGTTATCAAATAATATATAAGTATCAGTGTTTAATGTGTAGTTTACATAGTGTACGTAAACTGTTATTTTTTTTTTTACTAAGGGAGGTGGGAATCTTCCAAAGACACCAAGAATGTCCCCCTTGGTAGTGTTAGATTCTTACTGACTAAACCCACCTCTCTTTTAGCCAATATAATGGGATGAAGCCCTTACCTGCGAACGCAGCATATTGGCTAGGGAGTAGGGATAGGAAATGGATACGGAAACATTGAACTGGGAGTGGGACTGTAAGGAAACAATAAATCCGCCTATTATTATTACTATTTTGCTAACAGTGACTAAAGCCATCACAACAGTTACAACATGTAGTAGTAGTATATAGTAACTACATGAGGTAATTATTGAAGGCAACACCCACTGTCACTGTAGCGGTTACTATTATTGGTACTAGTATTCTTATTAACATTATTATTATTTTACTACAGAGTCAGCGCCATCAGCGGATTACAACGTGCAGCAGTATATAACACCTTACTTGCATGATATAACCAAAGATAGCCCCACTGTAGCAGCTAATATTATTATTGCTGCTAAAAACTTGTTATAGTTCTTGCAAGACTGGGATAAGTGATTGTAGTAGTTATTGTCGCAGTGACTACGATAAGCCTTCAGGTTCTCTTCAATATCTTTCGAGGAATAACCAATATCCTTATAATGTTTTATATAGAGGTTAAATAACTCTTTGGAAGGCCCTCATTGTGAATTTAAACTAATAAATCTAACCAATATCTTTATGATATCTTATATAGAGGTTAAATAACTCTTTGGAAGAGCCTCATTGTGAATTAAACCCGATAAATGAGTCGTTGTTTTGCCTTCTATAACTCGATTATAAGAGACATTATGTAAATACGCAAGAAAAAGTCTTACATATCTAAGAATTCTCTCATCTCGGAATCTTGACATTGCATAATTACCACCATCTGTTAGTGATTGTTTAGTCATTCCAACAATTCGAGATATAAACGGATTCAATGATAATGGATTAGTATTATTATTATTGTTATCAATATTTTAGTTATTATTATTAGGATTATAATTATTATTATCATTATTATTGATATTATTGACATTATTATAAACATTAATATTATTATTATCATTATTATTATTAATAACAATATTTACATTATTATCAATATCTGTTAAAATTTATACTTTCTAATTTATTTTTATTGCTCTTGCAATACTGTATTTGACTTTTATTAGTTAATGTTATATACTGTATAATAATTACATTGTAATACTTAATTACATTATATACTAAATGTATCAATATAATAAATTAATAATTTGAATAGTCAGTGCATAATTGATTCTTCACAGATTTCACATATTTTTATTTATAATTTTAACAAAGGTTGTGAGCCCAGCCCATGTGGTTTAAATTTAGATAATAATTTAGTAAAGAAAAAAAAAATTTCTAAAGGCAAAATTATTAGATAAAGGCCGAAGAAAACCATGTGAAAATGGCGAATGTGATGAAACAGAATTTTTTTAAAAATAAAATTAAACAGAGCAAAAGTTACAGTAATAATACTCAGTCGACTGTTCAACATTACAATAATAATGGTAACAAATATAATCAGCATGACAAAATATATGTAGATTTTTGATAGTGATACTAGTAGTCACATGTGTTGTGACAGAAATTTGTTTACAAAGTTTGAAAATTTTTAAGAAAAAATTGAATTAGCTGATAAAAATATTGTAGAAGCGTATGGTATTGGAGATATTAAATTAAATATGGAAATTGGAAAAGTGGTACTACGTAAAGTTTTATATGTCAAAAAATTTATGGTAAATTTGATTTCAATAATTATTGAATTAACAACTGAATTCAATAAATCAAACGCCATTATAAGAAGAAATTCATGTGAGAAAGTTATGGTAGCTGAAATGTAAGTAATTTATACATTTATCAAATGTCAAAAAGTGATAGTTGTTTCAGCATTTTAAATGAAAATCAAAAGTTACTTTTAAATGAAAACGAAAAAATATTTTGGTTATGGCATGAAAGGTTTGGACATATAAATGCAAAAAGCTTTAGTCAATTACAAACACGCGAAATGGTTGAAAGAATGAATTTAAAAGATTTGCCAAGTACAATTAAATGTGAAGTTTATTTAAAATCGAAGATTTGAAGACTGTCTTTTAAAAACGCATCAAATAGAACCTAAGAAATTTTAGAACTGGTTTATGTGGTCCAATGAAAACTACCTCACTTGGTGGAGCGAAATATTGTTTTTTGATCGTTGATAATTTTTCCCGAAAATACTTTCTTTATTTAATACAGGAAAAGAGTGAAGCACTTTATTCTTTTAAAAATTTTAAAGGTTTAGTTGAAAGTCGCACATAAAAAAACATTAAAGCATTGAGAACAGATAATTGTGGTGAATATATCACCAAAAATGCCAAAATTTTTTAACCGAACATTGAATTGAACATCAATTAACTGCTCCACGAACACCACAAAAAAATGTTGTAGCTGAGACGGCGAATAGGATCCTCGTCAGTATGGCAAGAAGTTTACTAATTAGTTCAAATTTATCACCGTCACTTTGGGCAGAGTCTGTTAACACATCCGTGTATTTTCTAAAATCGTTCACCAACAAAAATATTACATAATATTACATCTTACGAAGCTTGGAGTTCTGAAAAACCAAATGAGTTACACCTAAAAATCAGCGGCTGTAAAGCTATTATTATTTTTTTCTTTTTTTTTTTACATGCAGGTTTTAGCAAGAAGTAGAGAAGTTCGAGGGGAATATGAACATAAAGGAGAATTTGCGGGTAAATTAGAGGCGAATCTGAATAGGTTCTTTTTGAAAAGTTGCAAATTGTATAATGGACCATTTATATGAAAGCGGAACACGTTGGATGTATGTTCCACATTTTAGCGGTTCTCACAATAAAAGATTTTCCATAACCAGTTGTAAACCACCTAGGAATTTCTTCGGTGTAGAAATGAGAAACTTGAGATTCTCCTATTGTTGCGTTGGAATTGTTTAAGAGGAGGCATTATTAATTTCAATTCAATAGAACAAGTGTCGTTACCTACAATATATCTATAAAAGAGAGATAAAGCTCCAATATTTCGACGTGAGTTAAGAGGAGTAAAGGTTCCCTGAACACTAGGGTCACCAATCAGGCGTAAGGCGCGATTTTGGATTTTGTCCAGGTAACCTAATGAAGTTTGAGCAGCTCCAAGGCATATGTGAGAATTATACTCCATCTTAGGTCAAATATATGCTTTATAGATATTGTGTAGATCAGCGAAAAAGAAAACCTAAACATTTGGCAGCTTCCTTCGCTATATCAAAAATATGCTCATTCAACAACATTTTTAATTAAGTTGCATGCCTAAAATATTTAAATTTGCAGACCGCTGTGTATTTTCCCTTTGGAATGGTTATTGGTTATGCAGGTGGCGTAGAATTGGTATGGAGTGATCTCTTTTGCAGGAGATCTGACAGCTTGGAATTTTGAAAGTGTTGTACTCAACTCTGATTTTAACACCCCAATCAGCTATTTTTGCTAGGACGTGGTTAGCTGAACTAGCCATAATTTCCCTTTTTAAATTGATTGCGGTTCATCATCGGTTCAAGCATCCGATTTTTTTAAGAAATCATAAGATGCCACCAGAATGCTGTCGTTGGCAAAACTATGGATTGGATTGAGGGTAGAGCTGAGTAGGTCGTTAATGAAAATTAAGAAGAGAGTGGGAGATAAGACAGAGCCTTGTGGAACGCCAGCATTTATTTTATGAGTGTCAGACATAAAACTTTCGACAAGGATACGAATACGACGATTCAAAAAATATCCTCAATCCATGCACAGAAAGAGCTGCCCAACCCAATATCCCTGACATTTGCTCAGAAGAGCAGAATGCCATACTCGATCAAAGCCTTCTGAGATATTGAGAGCTACAACCTCAGATTCACCGAAACAATGAATGCTGTTGTTGAGCTTCTCACAGAGACAAGTTAAAACATCATCTGTAGATCGATGGAAATCGTTTAAAATGAGGGCTATTCCGGTATCTCTAAAGTCTTTTGTTTACCAAAATTTCCATAATTTTGGAGAGGACTGAAGTGATGGCGATTGGTCGGTAGTTTGAAGGGTCGCTTTTGTCACCTTTTTTGGGAATTGGAGAAACGTGTACAACTTTCCATTGACTGCGATATTTACCAGTCGAAAATGAGAGTTCGGAAAGATTGCACAGAGTTTTAGAAATGGGAGAGGATATATGTTTGAGCACCATAGCTAGAATTCCATCAGGACCAGTGGACTTTCCAACATTCAGATTCGTTAGCATTTTCACTACAGCACGTGCCCTGGAGTATACCTGAAATGATAAAATTGGGGGTATGAATCGTCCACAAATTGGATCATCGTCCACAACAGTTGTTCTTTACACTTTACTACTAAGGAGCGATTACAGTGAGTGAGATTAATAATTTTCTGTCTCAACGTTTGGTTTAAAGATACTTTTGCTGATTGATAATACTCTTGCAATTGTTCCTAGCCGCTTTATAGCCCACAAGAGAGGACTCAGATACATTGTCTTTGTACTTTTTAAAATGCTCCCTTTAGATTCGATTGCTTTTCTACAGATCTCATTAAACTATGGCTTGGAACTTAGTTTAAACAGTTTAAAAGAGCTGGGTATGAAGAGTTTCATACGTAGCATAATTATTTCACAAATAGCATCTGTAGCAAAGTCAACGTTTCTGTAACGGAAAAACATCGACCAATCAAAATCAGCCTAAAAACTGTTCAGACCAATCCAGTCAGCCCTGTGTAATGCCAAACTAGTCTTTTAAGAATATGATTTTGACTGGTCGATGTATTTGTTGCAAAGCTTGTTTTAACTAGGCAATGATCTCCCGGCTGTTACCCTCAAATTGGAGAGCTAACAGAAATGTTATATTTTTCGAATATATTTTCAATGACCACAGTTGTTTCTAGCTAGTTGACTTGGGGAGATCTGTGAATAAAACAAAAAAAGATTGTAGCTTTTCCAACTCGGAGTTTCACCCAAAGATAATGCAAAATTGGGTTGCAGCTTTTAATATCGAGAAGAGAGTTGAAAGCTACGTCAGAATCTACATTATAAATATATAAAGCGATACCTCGATGAGAAATAAAAAGCAGAACTAAAGTATAGAGGTCGATTATACTATCGCCTATAACTTAAGTTTCACTTAGGGCTAATATAGCTGTTCTTTCTGAGTGTACGTGATCTTCAACTGATTGGAAATTGCTCGCTAAACCTCTAATATTACAAAAGTTAATTGTAATGTTAACGAACATTATTACAATTAGCAACAGAAATGGGACTGGGAATATTAATTAAAATTAAAACTAAAAAATATCAAAATAACAACTATCAGAAACTTTTTCACCGGTAGCTCGGTACTCATCAATTAGGTTGATCTTAGATATAGCTGTAGAATACGACTTTATAGTACATCAAATGGGTGTAACTTCTGCTTATCTCAATGGCGAACTTAAAGATGAAATTTACATGTATCAACCCGAAAATTTTGTCCACCTGTCCAAAATATCATAATAAAGTTTGTAAGTTAAAAAAGGCTTATACGGATTGAAACAATCGGGAAGGGAGTGGTATAAAAAACTAGATGAAGTTGTCAAAGATATTGGTTTCTCCTGTTATACATCAGATTCATGAGTGTATATTATGAAATTAAATGAAGATGAAGATTATAATCACATGTGTATTTGTTCATGATATCATAATGGCAAGTTCAAGTGAACGTAAACTGTTTGATATAAAACATAAAATCGCAGCTTCATAGCAATCATAGAATTTGCTGTAATAGATAAAGGGCCTATTGATTTTTTCATCAGTATGGGAATAAATGTTCAAAAAGATTTAATTTAAAGACAGTTTGCCAAAAACAATTTATTAAAAACTTACTACGAAAATATGAAACGTCAAACACTAGAAAGTGCAGTATACCCCCTCAGGTTTCAAACTAACTAAATGTGAAAACTGCTCGGAAACTTGTACTAGAGTGGATGCAAAATATTATCAATCTCTAATTAGATCATTAACTTATTTAAGTGTAACAACAACACCGGATATAGCTCTCACAGTGAAGAAGCTAGTACAATTTTCTGTTAATCCATACACTAATCATTTACTATCAGCAAAACTCTTATTAAGATATCTAAATACTACCTAAAATTTTAAACTTTCTTTCAGGAAAACCGGCCAAGATGGACGCAGATTGTGGCAGAAGTTATGACAGGAAATCACACACTGGGTGTACGTTTATATTAGATGGTGGAGCAATTGTTTGAGAATCAAAAAAGCAATCTTCAGTAGCTCTCAGCAGTACAGAAGCCGAATATATGGCTCTTTCAGCTACATCGAAAGAAGCAGTATATCTACATAAGTTAATTGTAGAACTTGGATTTAACGAATCCGTAAAGGAGTCAACAACATTATATGGATAAGTGCCCAACAACTTGTGCGAAATCCAGTTTATCATGCTAGAAGCACAAATTAACTATTTACATATAAATCATCCAGTACAACTAAAATGTTTCTTTCAAAAATTTTTATTAAAACCCATATTTCGTTAAACTACGTAAAATGTACAATTGAGGCTTCGGTAGCCTAGTGGGTAGCCTAGTATAAAAACCTATAATGGCCTTAGTAGCCGATGGTTCAATAATATTGCACCACATTAATGTATGTAATATTAATATAAATAAATAAATGTACAATTTTGCCAAAAAGTATGCTATTTTTTTAAAGAAAGTATGCAATTTTTAACTGGTGTTAAAATTTAAACAAAACTCTTTTCGTTCTCTTTGTTTTTTCTACACATCCAAATAGGATCCGCTCCAGAGTATAGCCTCCGCCCTTCAATCGAATAATTTTTGTTGTTTATTTTCTATACTTATAAATATATTTCCGAAAGTAAAAATTAAAAATTGATGTAGTTATTTACCTTAAATAAAATAAAAATTTAAAATAAAAATTATATTTTTATATAGAATTGATATAATAGATAAATTGCATTGTTGCCGAACTTTTTTTTGGTTCTGTTCTAGTTTTCTTTTTGGTAATTATATTTTTGGTAGATAAATGAAAAAGTAAATTCTATTGTATTTTTGCTCATACAATAAAATTATAAATAGATACAATGTAATTTTTTGCTTTGACAGACTAACATTATGTGAAAGTATGTTTTACAAAATCAAAATAAGCTTTATGATATAATATAAAAACTTATTTTTTTAGCAAGAGTTAACTTAAATTCGTTATTTTAATTGACTAAAATAATAACTTAAACTATTAATATATTACTGACATATTACGGGTTTAAGAAATAAAAAGTAAAATAAATGCATATTAAAAACTTATGTAATGAACATAATGTGCGTACGTTGTGCGATGTTATAGCACCATTTTTTCTTTATTCTTTTCTTTTTAAACTCAACTGTGTACTGCGTTGTAACTTAAAAAGTTTTATAGCAGTGTGTGGTTAAGTAGGTAGTTCAAACATGATAAAATAAACATTTTTAAATTTTTCTTATTGAATTTTTATTTTAAAAAAGGAAAAAGCCAAATTGAAATTATTAATAATTATCGGTTTAAGTTATGTATTCATTTTCTATTTGGTGTAAAAAACCCTTTTATTTTCTGATACTTGTTAAATTAATATACAATATGTATGTACATATGTATGTATTTACAACCTTTCTTAATAAATAAAAAATAGCAAATAAAAAAAATTAAAAAATACAATTCATTAAAGCAAAATTAAAATAAAAAGTCAATTCTTCAAAGGGATCGCTATCATTTAAAATTTAATTTGTCAAACAAAAAATTACATATATTTTTATAAGCAAAAATACAATAGAATTTAGTTTTGCAAATATATACCAATGAAATATTTTTTTTTCTAAGCAGAAAAAAGTTCGGCAACGATGCAAATCTATTTTATCAATTTTATTATTTAAATATAAATATCATTCTTATTTTATTATCTAATATATATATAAAGCAGAAATTCTGTTTGTTTGTTTGTTTGTGCTCTTTTCACGTAAAAACCACCAGTCCGATTGCAACCAAATTTTGCAGGAACATTTCTACGACCCCGGAAAGTGTTATATGCTATATGATGTTTTGGTTCATTAACCCATTGCGGCCCAAGAGCCATTTAAAGCGTTTTCGTTTTTTCGTTGTCCTGCCTAAACAGTTTGATCGATTGAGTTAAAAATTTGTATAAATGTTCTACTTAGCTTTGGACGGGTGCTGAAGAAATTTGGATACCAAAATTGGCTTCCAAAAAAATTTTTGTTTCCGATTTATGTACAATTTTGTATGGTGGTTTTATGGTTCGAAAAAAAACCTGTGACAAATTTTTATGAAGTTCCGTTAACCCGTTTGGGCAGGAGAGCCGAACGAAGTTCATTAAATTTTTCTGTTGTCCTGCTTAAACGGTTCGACCAATTGAGTTGAATTTACAATAATGTAGCCCGTTACCATAGGAGCTCACTAAGTTGATTTGGTTACGATTCATTAACCCGTTTCGGCACCAGGGCTCAATGAAGTTTTTCAATTTTTTTGTTGTCGCGCTTAAACGGTTTTACCAATTGAGTTGAAAATTTACAAAAGTATAGCTCTTTATCACAGGAGCTCACTGAGTTGATTTGGCTACGACCCATTAATCCGTTTCGGCGCCAGGACTCAATGAAGTTTTTTAATTTCTTTGTTATCGCGTTTAAATGGTTTTACCAATTGAGTTGAAATTTTACCAAAGTGTAGCTCTTTACCACATGAGCTCACTGAGGTGATTTGGTTACGATCCATTAACCCGTTTCGGCACCAGGGCCCAATGAAATTTTTTAATTTCTTTGTTATCGCGTTTAAATGGTTTTATCAATTGAGTTGAAAATTTACCAAAGTGTAGCTCTTTACCACATGAGCTCACTGAGGTGATTTGGTTACGATCCATTAACCCGTTTCGGCACCAGGGCTCAATGAATTTTTTTAATTTCTTCGTTGTTGCACTTGAACGGTTTTACTAATTGAGTTGAAAATTTACAAAAGTGTAGGTCTTTATAACAAAAGCTTGCTGAGTTGATTTGGTTACGATACATTAACCCATCAGGCTTCAGGCCATGAAGTGTCTCATTTTTTGTTGTTGCTTAAACGATTTGACCAATTGAAAATTTGCACAAGTATTGCACTTTTACACACAAAATCATTCAATAAATTTTGTCGAGATACGTTAACACATTTCGGCACGATAGACCGTCAAAAAAAAATTCTAATTTGTGTCTAATTTGGCAGGTTGAATTTATGGTTCTAAATAAAGCCTGTGACAAAATGTTTGTTAACATTTGTTAACCCATTTCCGCACGAACACCTATTAAAAGAATTCTGCCTAATTTTTTGTATTATTATTATTATTAAAAAGATATTTCCAACACTCTTTACTTTACTATATCTATACTATCTATACTGTTTTTAATATTCCATAAAAACCTTTTAATGCTAAATTTCTAATATAGAACAGTAATTAAAGTAACCTTATTAAGTATCTTCAGAACACTGTGTCTGTTTACAAAACTTATATACTGTTTAATAAAGAGCAATGAAATATTTACTATGCGTAGGTCTCTTAAAAGAATAATGTTGTAGAACAACTTTTTTATGTACCCTCACCGTTGGAGATCCTACAGCACCGACAGCTCTTCAAATTTTGAAAAAACTTCTTTTTAAATGCGTACATTTCAGGTTCTGTTTAACATATTTTCAATATAAAAAATACATGATTGTTTTTTACCTTTATAAATCAACCAGAATTTTTTTACCTTTAGTTTTTCTAATTATGTTTCCAAATTGATTGGCTAAAAATATGTGTAAAAATAGTATATGGATAAGATTGTAAGGTTTTCTGTTCTTTAAATATGTATGTACTCATTTTTGATTAAATGATGTACAGAAATGTGAATATGTTTTCTAATTTAATTGATTAAGTTTATAGTATTTTTAAATATACGGATATTATACTTACTATATGTACATATTTCAATGATATTTTATGGGAAACATGTTATATGTAGACCACATGTAAAGACCACATGTAAGTAATGCATTTCTGAATGATGACATCATGATGATTGTCTAATGTAGGAGATTGTTTCTGTTTTTAACAACGGCCGAAAATGTTATGTTGTTAAAACTTAAACACAGTATTCTTAAGATACTTAATAAGGTTACTTTAATTATTGTTCTACATTAGAAATTTGCATTAAAAGGTTTTTGGAATGGAATATTAGAAACAGTATAGATAAAAGTAAAGAGTGTTGGAAATATCTTTTTAATAATAATAACAATACACAAAATTAGGTAAAATATTATTAATAAGTGCTCGTGCGGAAATGGGTTAACAAACGTTTACAAACATTTTGTCACAGGCTTAATTTAGAACCATAAATTCATCCTGCCAAATTAGACAGAAATTTTTTTTTTTTTTTTGACAGTCTATCGTGTCGAAATGTGTTAATGTATCACTACAAAATTTATTGAATGAGTTTGTCTGCCAAAGTGCAATACTTGTGCAAATTTTCAATTGGTCAAATAGTTTAACAACAATCGTTGCACAACAACAAAAAATGATGGGTTAATGTATACAAAGCGTGATGGGTTAATGTATCGTAACCAAATCAACTCAGAAAGCTTTTGTTATAAAGACCTACACTTTTGTAAATTTTCAACTCAATTGGTAAAACCGTTCAAGTGCGACAGCAAAGAAATTAAAAAATGTTATTGAGCCCTGGTGCCAAAACGGGTTAATGGATCGTAACCAAATGACCTCAGTGAGCTCCTGTGGTAAAGAGCTACACTTTTGTAAATTTTCAATTCAATTGGCAAAACAGTTTACGCACGACAACAAAGAAATTGAAAAATTTCATTGAGCTCTGGTGCCGAAACGGGTTAATCGATCGTAACCAAATCAACTCAGTAAGCTCCTGTTGTAAAGAGCTACACTTTGATAAATTTTTAACTCAATTGGTTAAACAGTTTAAGTGCGACAACTAAGTAAATTACAAACCTTCACTGCCCCCTGGTGCCGAAAAGGGTTTATGGATCGTAACCAAATCAACTCAGTGAGCTCCTGTGGTAAAGAGCTACACTATTGTAAATTTTCAACTCAATTGCTCAAACCGTTTAAGCAGGACAACAGAAAAATTTTATGAACTTCGTTCGGTTCTCCTGCCCAAACGGGTTAACGGAACTTCATAAAAATTTGTCACAGGCTTTTTTTCGAACCATAAAACCACTATACAAAATTAGACATAAATCGGAAACAAAAATTTTTGTGGAATCCCGCCGGGCCGAATCCGGGTACCATATTGTATCCAAATTTCTGCGACACTCGTCCAAAGCTAAGAAGAACATTTGTACAAATTTTCAACTCAATCGATCGAACCGTTTAGGCAGAACAACGAAAAAATGAAAAAGCTTTAAATGGCTCTCGGGCCGCAATGTGTTAATGAACTAAAACACCATATAGCCTATAACACTTTCCGGGTTCGTAGAAATGTTCCTGCAAAATTTGGTTGCAATCGGCCTGGTGGTTTCTACGTGAAAAGGGCACAAACAAACAAACAAACAGAATTTCTGCTTTATATATTAGATTATACTTAATTACATTGTATACCTACTTTACTTTAATACTTTTGGAATGTATTAATATAATATATTAATAATTTGCATAGTCAGTGCATAATTGAATCTTGAAAGATTCCATATTTTATTTATAATTTTAACAATATCATGATTATTATTATCACTATTAATAATATTGTTATGAATATTGTTATAATTATTATTATTATAATTGTTAATATTATTGATATTGTTACTATTATTATTAATATTATATTAATTATTGTTATTATTATTATTAATATTATTTTTATTATTGTTATTATTATTATTATTATAATTTTTATTATTATTATTATTGTTATTATTATTATTACTATTATTATTGTTATTAATATTCTTATTAGAATTTTTTTTTTTTAATTTTGTTATTACTTTTATTATTGTTATTATAATTGTTAATCTTGTTAGTAGTATTTTTCTTATTAATTTTGTTATTATTTTATAATTATTATTACTTATTTTATTTATATATCTATTAGTTTTTTTGTTATTGTTATTGCTAACATAATTAATATAATTTCCATTATTATTATCAATTAGATTGCCCTAGCTAACGGATAGGTTTAAAATTCCCCTTGAACAAAGTTAGATATTTAGAACCTCTATTTGTTTACTCTGAATAGAAAGTTTTTTATTATTGTTTTTTTTTTCTTTACGGAAGGTGGCAATCTTCCAAAGACACCAAGAATTTTCCCATTGTAGTATTAGATTCTTACTGACTAAACCCACCTGCCTCTTTTGCAAATATTATGGGATGAAACCCTTACCTGCGAAAGCAGTATATTGTTATTATTACAATTATTATTATTTATTATTTTTATTATTTATTATTATTATTTATTATTATTATTTATTATTATTTATTATTATTATTGATTAATATTCATTATTATTTATTATTATTATTATTTATTATTATTATTATTTATTATTATTTATTATTATTATTTATTATTATTTATTATTATTATTGATTAATATTCATTATTATTTATTATTATTATTATTTATTATTATTATTATTATTATTATTATTATTATTATTATTATTATTATTATTATTATTATTATTATTATTATTATTATTATTATTATTATTATTATTATTATTATTATTATTATTATTATTATTATTATTATTATTATTATTATTATTATTATTATTATTATTATTATTATTATTATTATTATTATTATTATTATTATTATTATTATTATTATTATTATTATTATTATTATTATTATTATTATTTATTATTATTATTATTCTTTATTATTATTTATTATTATTTATTATTATTATTATTTATTATTATTTATTATTATTTCTTATTATTTTATATTGTTATTTAATGTTATTTATTATTATTATTTATTATTATTATTTATATTATTATTTATGATTATTATTTATTATTATTTATTATTATTATTTATATTATTATTTATGATTATTATTTATTATTATTTATTATTATTATTTATTATTAATTATTATTATTATTTATTATTATTATTTATTATTATTATTATTGTTTATTAATATTTATTATTATTATTTAATATTATTATTTATTATTATTTATTATTTTATTTATTATTATTTATATTACTTATTATTATTGTTTATTATTACAATTATTATTATTTATTATTATTTATTATTATTATTTATTATTATTATTTATTAGTATTTATTAATATTATTTATTCTTATTTATTATTATTATTATTATTTATTATTATTTATTATTATTATATATTAGTATTTATTATTATTATTTATTACTATTTATAATTATTATTTATTATTATTATTTATTAGTATTTATTAATATTATTTATTATTATTTATTATTATTATTTATTATTATTTATTATTATTATTTATCATTATTTGTTATTATTATTTATTATTCATTATTATTATTATTTATTATTACAATTATTATTATTTGCTATTACAATCATTGTTATTTATTATTACAAATATTATTATTTATTATTACAATTATTATTATTTATTATTACAATTATTATTATTTATTGTTACAATTATTATTATTTATTATTACAATTATTATTCTTTATTATTACAATTATTGTTATTAATTATTACAATTATTATTATTTATTATTACAATTATTATTATTTATTATTACAATTATTATTATTTATTATTACAATTATTATTATTTATTGTTACAATTATTATTATTTATTATTACAATTATTATTCTTTATTGTTACAATTATTATTCTTTATTATTACAATTATTATTATTTATTGTTACATATTATTTTTTAGTATTATTTATTATTATTTATTATTATTTATTATAATTTATTATTATTTATTATTATTTATTATTATTATTATTATAAAAAAAATGTCAATATGTCAAAAAAATGGCAAAAAAATTGTTATCGTTGCAATAAAAATATTAATTTTAAAAATGATAAAGCAATGCAGTGCGATGGGGAATGTAGAAAATTGTTCCTTATGTCATGCTCTGGAATGGAGATTGAAGATTACTTGGAAAATCATCAAAATCAAAATAAACTCTGGTTTTGCTTCACATGTAAAGAAAGGCGCCACAAAAGGAAATCAACTGGTACTAATAGTTAATTAATCTCCAACAAAGCAACTACTAGTAAACCAAATAACAATACAGAAGCTGCAAATTTTCCTTCAGAATCAAATATTACACCTAGCTTGGCAATCTAATACTGACATAACCTTAAATAAACTTCAAGAAAATATCATACAATTTAAGGAAGTTTTGCAATCAACAATCGAGAATAATATTCACCTTATAAACGAAATCACAATATTAAAAAACGAGAATACAATACTAAGTGAGAATATAATTCAAAATCGTATGCAAATTGAAATTATGAAATATTGAAATTGCAAAAGCTGTATCGAAAAATTCAGGTGAGAAAAATAAAGTGATAGTTAAGTTTATCAACCTTGAAATAAAAGATAATATTCTGAAAGCAGAAAAGAACAAAAAAAATAGAATACAAGAATATATTTCCAGAATCAACCAATAGAAAACCTATTATAATATTTATTAACGAAAAACTTACTTCGTACTTTAGTCTTTTATATAAAAGAGTGACCTAAACAGACAAAAAATTATTAAATTTGCATGGGTGAAAAGTTTTTGGGTAAAAGTGGGTAAAGTTTTTATTAGGGAAAAAAAAACTCTAAAATTATTAGAGTATTATCTGTGAAAGATCTGGAGGTAACGCAACACACATCTGTTGATCAATAATTTACTAAATTTATTAACTTTCCCAATATGCTCCCATGTAAATAATATACAATAATTTCAAAATATTCGCATATCAAAACATAATAATTTAAAAATACTTTATATGAAAATTCGTAGTTTAAAATGTAAAATAGATGGAATAGCACTCATTTTAGATAAGATTGCAGATGAAGATATTGATTATGTAAATTTAAATAATTACAATAAAATATTTTCATGCTCCAGGCCAGGTGGGGGAGTTGGATTATTTATTCACAGTTCAATTTATTACACTCTATCAAAAAATTATTGTGATGAGAGAAATAACATAATTTCATTAAATATTACAAATAAGTCACACAAAATTAATTTAATGGCAATTTATAGACCTCCATCTGCAAATGCTTCAGATGTGTGCACCTCCTTCACTCTACTTGACAACCTTCTTCATGATGCTGGTAACACAAATTGTTTAATTGTTGGTGATTTTAATTTAAATATTAAAAATCCTACAGAAAAAAATGTTTTTGATTATCTCAATATTGTTGAAAGAAATGGTTTTTACTGTGAAATGTGATGACTCCGTCACAAGAACAATATCAGGCACGTGCATTGATCACATTCTGAAAAAAAATTTCTAATAAGCTTATTTTAACTTTTTTTGATTTAAATATTACAGACCACAAAGCAATTTTAATCGAATCAAATTATATAATAAATAATAAAAAAGAAAACATGAATAATAAACAATACAAAAAAACAACAACAAACTTCAAATTATTAAAAGAAAAAATGTCAAATCACAACTTTGACATATCAACCAGTGTTACCAGTGATATCTGTAAAAATGTAGTAGATGCTTTACATAAATACGTTAAATTAGCAACATTTGAAAAAAATATAAAAATTCGTAAAAAGTATAGCAAGCCGTGGATTGACAAGGAGCGTATACATTTAATTAATATAAAAAATTATTGGCATAAAAAGCATTTAAAGAATCTCAGCAATGAATACTATAAATCTATGTACCATTTTTGGCTCGATAAACTAACGTCGGTAAAGAGGAAAAAACAACGTATATATGACTCAATGAAATTTAGAAATTGTAAGGACAATCCTAAGAAAACCTAGAGTATAATCAAAAATATAATATCTGATGGAACATATACTAATAATACACATGAATTATTGTCAGATAATAATCTTATTACAGCTGCCAAATATAAGCGTATCAACCAATTTAATACAGTTTTTGCTACAATTGGGAACAATATGGCAGAACGATTTGACTCAATCTACATATCTAAAATAAGAACAAATAACACATTCAAATTTAGGAAGATTAATAGAAATGTTACAATTAAACTAATAAGTGGATTGAAGAATACGCTTGGTGTGGATGGAATTTCATCTACAATCATTAAACATTTAAACAATGAACTAGCTACACTAATAACTATACTTATAAATTCATCATTGAAAAATGCAACTATACCAGATGAATTAAAACTGAGCAAAATTATTCTAATTTATAAAAATTCTGGAGATAAAAATGAGGTAATAAATTACAGACCCATTGCAATATATACTATAATTAGTAAATTAATTGAAACATATTATGTTTGCAATCAACTGACTGAATATCATACAAATAATAAACTAATATGTAACAATCAATATAGGTTTGTTAAATCATCAAATACCAATACGGCATTATATGATTTTATATCTAAAACTCAAACCGAAATCAGTAAAGGCAAAAAAGTAGCAATGGTATTTTTCGATTTAGCAAAGGCATTTGATTCAGTTGACAGAAAGATACTTTTAACAAAATTATTTGAATGTGGAATTTTGGGTATTGAATATAATTTTTCAAAACAGAAAACAGTCAGTCAGATTCAGTCAGATTGTCAGGTGTGACAATCAGTCAGATTCAAACAGAATACGGTGTAATACAAGGTAGCTCTTTAGGTCTAATATTATTCTTATGTTACTTTAGTAGCTTATCTAAAGAAAGCTTAAAAGGAACTATCTTTCTGTATGCAGATGATATAGCTATACTATATTCAGCAGATAATATAAAAGCCTTAAATGAACTAATAAATGAAGATATGTATATAATACATAATTGTTATGATAGAAAGTCGAATGTAAAAGTACTTTATGATAATATGGAAATCGTAAAATTTTTTTTTTTTTGTGTTTTATTTTTCAGTTTATTATGTGATTTTACATTAATTCAAAAACAAAAGTTAAAAAGAATTCTTATAAGCTAATTTGAATATATACATGGCTGAGTAATTTACAAGTTCTCACAATTAATCTTGTCTGTTTTTGTTATTATCAAATTATTTGATTAAAATATTTTGTAATATAAAGTTTTATTATCTAATATTTCTTATTAATATTTAATTAGTTTTATGGTAATGAATTTATTGGAAAAATTTTTGTTTTAAAAACCAATTTTTTTTAACTTCTTATTTATGTAAAATCTTAAAACTAATTTAACTAACTCAACTTAATTTAATTGCTAGTTACGACTACTATCTAACCTACCTTAAATCTAAATTCTGCCAAAAGTGTGGTTTTCTATGATAAAGTTTTTCTTTTGCAGGTATATACATATCATATTTAAACAATTCGTTATTTTCAATGTTTAGTGAGTTTAAATTTGATGGTATATTTTTAATGAGAGCGTGTCTCTTGTAATGATACAGAATCAGAATATGCTGATTATTTTCTATATATTTATATTTATCAAGATAAACGAAGGCCTCATGAGGCAAAAACCCTGTTTTTAAGCAGTTTTTTATGTATTCGAAATTTTCATACCACGGGTGACTGATTAATGAACTTTCGATTGTTTCACTACTCTTTTGAATGTGGTTGCGTATGAGACGAATGATAAAATTATCGATTCTAATTATGTTCGCCTTATCGTAAATAAATTTGTTTGAATAGAAATGCACAAAACCTGTTGAAGGCTTTTCTATTATAATTTGTACAAGCTCTTAAACACTTGCGTTCAAACAATCTTAATTTTTACATCGAAGAAGCACTAGCATTATACCATATTGGGCAGGCATATGTTAATACTGATCGAATTAAGATTTTATAACAGAGTAATTTTACTTTGTTACAAAGTGTTCTAGAAAAGAACAGTTTAGCTAAATTTAGAAAGGCGATATTTGTTCGACTTATTTGTTTTTGAACGTGATGGTTGAAATAAAACAAATGGTTATAATGAACTCCTAAATATTAAAAATTTATGGAGTTTTTAATCTTTGTTTTGTTTGGAGTAAGTATATAAAAATCTTTCCAGCATGTTTTAATATTATATTTTACCTTATTGTGTTCCTGAATAATATAGTTTCACATTTTTCGAAGTTTACTTTTAGCTTCCAGCGATTAGAGTAATTAAGCACTTCGTTAAAAATTTTTTGTAAAATGTGTTGTGCATCTCTAAGATTATTACTAGCTGTATAAATTGTCAGATCATCCGCAAATGCTATGCTGTAATTAAGCTCTAAATTTTTATTTAGAGAATTCAGCAGATTGCTAATATATATGTTGAATAGAATTGGAGAATTTACGGTTCCCTGTTGTAGCCCATTGGTTAATTGAAATTCTTTTGATAAATGATTATCAACCCCACATGTTCCAAAAGTTTTACCACTAATCATGTTATTAATCAGTTATTAATTAATCGTAAGAGTAAAACATTATAAATATCTGGGAATTATAATTGATGATGAACTAAAATGGAATATACAAACAAATAACACAATAACGAAAACCCGTAGAATAGCAGGAGTATTTAAAAAAAATAGCAAAAAGAATACCTGTAGATATGAAACTTTCATTATATTACAGTTTCTTCCATAGCGTACTTGAAAAATCTAGATAAAATACAAAAAATTCAAAATAAAGCTATCAAAAATTTGTATTCGTATGACATCAGAACATCGACAAATAAAATTCATAAAAACCATAATATTCTAAAGTTAAAAGACTATAGAAACTTATTGCAAGTAGTCCACATACATAATATAAACAATAACAACATAAAGTCAAATACTACTCTACTAAAAAACAATGAGATACACAATTATAATACAAGAACAAATAACCAACTGAGATTTGAGACAGGTAGAAACTTACATGGAGTTTATCCAATTTACAATTCATTCATAAATTTATACAATAATCTTCCACAAAATATAAAAGATAAGAATTCGATATTATTTAAAAAAGAATTAAAGAAGCTATTTCTAAAAAATTATTATACAAACGAATAATTTTTCATTCAAATTTATTTTTATTAACAGCTTTTTATTAACTTGGTTGGGTAAAGGATGGAATCTTAGAAGCCATTTTAAACACACTTCCCGTTGAACTAGAGACTTGAATTTTCTTCATTAGACCAGATCCCGATGACAATACATGATTTTAAAATAAAAATATCGAAAAACATTAGAGAAATTAGCTTAATTTCAAAATTAAATTTTCATACAAAGATATAACAGAATTTTTAACAGAATTATTACAGAACCAAAATAAAACATTTTATCTAAATTTACTAAACTCACCAATACCAATACGTATACGTAATACATAAATGTTTTTTTTTTCTATAAAAGACTATTGTTTTTTATGCAGACCATTGCATATTTGTATGCGTACATATACATAGGTACATACTTCAAAATATGTAATAATATGTGCTTCGAAAATATTTTTGGTTTGAAAGCGATGAATTTAAAAGATATGAATGTGTAAACAAATTAATGTGCCGCACTTGAGAACACAGTGTAAAATTTAATATGCATTTACTTAAAATTTAGTAAACAAGTGTTGAAGTTTTTTTTCATCAAATCAATTGATTTTTAATATACATTTTTATTTATAAAAGCAATGTGTTTATTTATAATATTTATATAGATATGAGTTTTTCCTTTCTTAATTATAATTAAAATAGGGCTTTTCTTTCGAAACTCTTAACATATTAAAATCGCATATTATGGCCCTAACATTGATATCTAAATTGGGAGCTGCCTTTAAATTAAAATCTATTAGGGAATGATGATCTGCACCACTAATGCCTTTTTCTGAAGTATAAAAACTAAGAATATATTTCCAATTATGTAAAAACATTAAACAACAAAAAGAATATATTAAAAAAAAGAAATCCAGTCTTTTTTAAAAATAGTAAATAACAACAATATTTTTCTTTTCAATAACAATAATTATGAATTAATCATAAAATATATGTTATGTACATACATACATATATATCTACATCGTCTAGAAAAAGCAAATTATTTTTTTTTTTTAATTCAAGAACATTAGCATTTAGAAGGTAAGCAATTTAATATATTCTTAATTACATACTTTTAAAACCAAATTTTTTTACTACATATGTAGGTACAAACATGTACAAAAATGGTATGCATATTTTTATGTGTGATGTACTAAAAATTAAAAATCTACTAACACAGTCACACCAAATTCCCAAATTCCCAACTATTTTTATTTAGTTGATTTATCGATTTATTATTTTTTAATATGTATAGGCAACAGTTATATTTATATGAATGGACGGTTAACATAAACGAACAAAAAAAAATTCAGAATGTTCTATAGCTAATAATTTCTATATTTGAAATAAACTGTATGCATAAATTTAATATTAAAAAAAAAAATAAGTTCTTAGCGTACCTAAATAACAGAAAAAAAAAGTAAAATGTAATACTGGAAGAATAATAAAACCGAATAGAAAAAAAAGAGAACAAAAAATGTTACTTTGATTGTTTTTAAATATTTTTAAAGTCTATTTCTTATGTATATATTGTGCACATCTGATATTTACCCACATAACAGATAGAAAAAACGAACTATTAAAATGTTATGATTTTAAAAGAGAGAAACATTCGTTTGATATTTCCGTACATAACAGATAAAAAAAAATATATTAAAATGTTATGTTATGAAAAGAAAAAAAAAACAAGGCAGTGTATGAATCAAAGTTTTTAAAGGGTCGCATTTTAAGTGGAAATAAAGAACATTATAAAATTGCAATATTTTTATTTAAATTTTGAATTTAGCTATGCAACGTTTTCTTAATTTTTTAAAAATTTTGCCGCATTATGATATAATGAAACACTGAGAAGTTCAGCTCATAATATAGATACATATGTATATGAATGAATATATGGCTATTTATGTATGTAGTTATAGATTTATTATTTTTTAATATGTAGGCAACAGTTATATTTATATGAATGGACGGTAAACATAAACGAACAAAAAAAATTTTATGTATGCATATGAATGGACGGTAAATATAAACGAACAAAAAAAAATTCAGAATATTCTATAGGTTATAATTTATATTTTTTAAATAGAATGCACGTATAAATTAAACATTTAAAAAAAAAAAGAAATACTTAGCGTACCTAAATAACAGAAAACAAAAAAAAAGGAAAATGTAATAGGTACTGGAAGAAAAATAAAAACGAATAGAAAAAAAAAGAAAACAAAAAATGTTACTTTGATTGTTTTTAAATATTTTTAAAGTCTATTTCTTATGTACATATTGTGCACTTCTGATATTTACCCACATAACTGATAGCAAAAAAGAACTATTAAAATGTTATGATTTTAAAAGAAAGAAACATACGTTTGATATTTCCGTACATAACAGATAAAAAAAAAATACTAAAATGTTATGTTATGAAAAGAAAGAAAAACAAGGCAGTATATAAATCAAAGTTTTCAAAGGGTCGGATTTTTAAGTGGAAATAAAGAACATTATAAAATTGCAATATTTTTATTTAAATTTTGAATTTAGCTATGCAACGTTTTCTTAATTTTTTAAAAATTTTGCCACAATATATATTATAAAAGGTAATAATATAATTATAGACTGTAAGGGCAGCTGTAAAAATTCAAAATTAAACAAGGAAAAAAAAAAATATCAATTTAATACTTATATTTGTCGTTACTAAAAAGAATAAAATAAAATAAATAAAAAAATTTTTTTAAAAAACAGCTTTTTTGAACTAAAAAGTAGAAAATAAATTTTTAATATCAAATTTTTCTGTAATTTTCTAAACGATATTGTTACAATCGAGATTTCTTTGAAAAAGTTTATTTCAATATGTCAAATACATATATAAATATAAGTATATATAAGTTTTAAAGTTTGTGAAATTAAAATAAAAGCTGGAGGCAACAAACGCATAACTATAAACTTATATTTTTAAATTTTGCCTCCAGCTTTTATATTAATTTCACAGACTTTAAAACTTATATATACTTATATTTATATATATATTTGACATATTGAAATAAACTTTTTCAAAAAAATCTCGATTGTAACAATATAGTTTAGAAAATTACAGAAAAATTTGCTATTAAAAATTTATTTTCTACTTTTTAGTTCAAAAAAGCTGTTTTTTAAAAAATTTTTTTTTATTTATTTTTTTTTTTTTTTAGTCACTATAGTTAAATTTAAACACAGTAACTTCTAATTTTTGTTAACATTTTCTATATACTTAAATACTTTTAGTACTGATATATATTTATATAATTATATATGTAACATGATTTGAACATATAAAAAAAAAAAAAAATGAAAATTTTATGTATAAACTCTATACGAGCTAATCCGTTCTTTTGGAGATAAGAATTAATAAAATAAAAATAAATAAAATAATAATAAATAATAATAAATATTAATAAATAATAATAAACAATAATAAATAATAATAAATAATAATAAATAATAACAAATAATAATAAATAATAATAAATAATAATAAATATTTATAAATAATAATAATTCTAATAATAAATAACAATAATTGTATAATAAATAATAATAATTGTAATAATAAATAATAATAATTGTAATAATAAATAATAATAATTGTAATAATAAATAATAATAATTCTAATAATAAATAATAATAATAAATAATAATAATTATAATAATAATTGTAATAATAAATAATAATTATTGTAAGAATAAATACTAATAATTGTAATAATAAATAATAATAATTGTAATAATAAATAATAATAATTGTAATAATAAATAATAATAATTGTAATAATAAATAATAATAATTGTAATAAAAATAATTCAAAAAAAAATATTCTAATAAGAATATTAATAACAATAATAATAGTAATAATAATAACAATAATAATAATAAAAGTAATAATACTAATATCAATAATAATAAAAATTATAATAATAACAATAATTAATATAATAATATAATAATAATAATAACAATATCAATAATATTAACAATTATAATAATAATAACAATATTCATAACAATATTATTAATAGTGATAATAACAATGATGATATTGTTAAAATTATAAATAAAAGATGTGGAATCTTTGAAGATTCAATTATGCACTGACTATGCAAATTATTAATTTATTATATTTATACATTCCAAAAGTATTAAAGTAAAGTAAGTATACAATGTAATTAAGTATAATACAATGTAATTAAGTACTATACAGTATATAACATTAATTAATAAGAGTCAAGTATAGTATTGCAAGAGCAATAAAAATTAATTATAAAGTATGAATTCTAACACGACGCCTCAAAACTATAGTTGAACCATAAAAAAAATATAATATATAATATGAATCTGTTTCGTTTAGAATAAACCTAAAGAACTTGTTAACATATGGTGTTTTGATTTTGTGAGATTCTTGGTGAATATATCAGCTATCATTTCTTTTGTTAATAAATAATTCAGTTTGATAATTCGCCGTACATATATATCTCTTTTGTAATGTACCCGAATATTAATATGCTTACTTCTAGCAGAAATTAACTATGTACAGATAAATCAGTTATGATCTATATAAATTTTATGATCGTTTTATTTTGCTTAAAATACCCTACTTGACGAAAAATTAACAAAATAATTTTGTTATCTATAATTTAAAAAAAAAAATTTAAATTAAACGAAATAAAAAATCGTTTCACCAAATACATACCAATTTCTTAAACAAAATGACAAAACAACAAATTTCTTACATCACTAGCCACTATAGTTTATACCGATCGGCCCTAATCGTAATTGGTGTTGTTTATTAATTATTATCTATACTTACATAATATTAGCACGTAATCGGTATATACACATTTATTTTTATATATATGCCGTGTCTGGCGTATAAATATATTTACGAAAGTAAAAAGAAAAAATTAAAAATTGAGAGTTTTTACTTTTTATACCTATTATAGGGTACATTAATTTAAAAAAAAAAATAGAGAAACGCGAACTAATAATATTTTGTTTTTGTATGCGATAATTTTAAATAAATTTAATATGTTTGTACTATGATCATTTATTTATTTATCTTACATATATTTAATAGCTGATTCGTTTAGTAATATTACATAGCATAATGCAATATTACTAAACGAATCAGCTACTAAGTTCATTATGGGTTAAATAATATAATTAGATTATAGGTATACATACTAAAATTATTTATTTTGTTTATATTATATTGTACTATGAATATGAAATGATTTTGAATTTACCTCATTTTATACCACTGATAGTTTTCATTTACACTTTTCATGATTTATTTTTAACATAGAAAAATAAAAAATAAAAATAATGATAAAAAGATTTTTGGATTTATTAGAATATGGGAATTAATAGAAATATAGAAATACTTATAATGAAAATTTCCATTTGTATGTAATAATATATTTTGGTAATCTTAATATAATATTGTAATTCTAAACCTAAAAAGTATTATGAAACTCAATTTTATATTCAATATAATAAAATAAGAATGATATTTATATTTAAATAATAAAATTGATAAAATAGATTTGCATCGTTGCCGAACTTTTTTCTGCTTAAAATAAAAATATTTCATTGGTAGATATTTGCAAAACTAAATTCTATTGTATTTTTGCTTATAAAAATATATGTAATTTTTGTTTGACAAATTAAATTTTAAATGATAGCGATCCCTTTGAAGAATTGACTATTTATTTTAATTTTGCTTTAATGAATTGTATTTTTTTAATTGTTTTTATTTGCTAATTTTTATTTATTAAGAAAGTTTGTAAATACATACATATGTACATACATATTGTTAATAATGTATGTATGATAATTAATTTAACAATTATCAGGAAATAAAAGGGTTTTTTACACCAAATAGAAAATTAATAAATAACTTAAACCGATAATTATTAATAATTTTCGATTTGGCTTTTTCCTTTTTTAAAATAAAAATTCAATAAGAAAAATTTAAAAATGTTTATTTTATCATGTTTGAACTGCCTACTTATCTACACACTGCTATAAAACTTTTTAAGTTACAACGCAGCACACAGTTGAGTTTAAAAAGAAAAGGATAAAGAAAAAATTGTGCTATAACATCGCACAACGTACGCACATTATGTTCATTACATAAGTTTTTAATATGCATTTATTTTACTTTTTATTTCTTAAACCCGTAATATGTCAGTAATATATTAATAGTTTAAGTTATTATTTTAGTCAATAAAAATAACGAATTTAAGTTAACTTTTGCTAAAAAAATAAGTTTTTATATTATATCATAAAGCTTATTTTGATTTTGCAAAACATACTTTCACGTACTGGTAGTCTGTCAAAGCAAAAAATTACATTGTATTTATAATTTTATTGTATGAGCAAAAATACAATAGAATTTACTTTTTAATTTATCTACCGAAAATATCATTACCAAAAATAAACCAAACAGAACAGAAGCAAAAAAAAGGTCGGCGACAATGCAATTTATCTATTATATCATTTCTATATAAAAATATTATTTTTATTTTATTTAAGGTAAATAACTACACCAATTTTAATTTTTACTTTCGTAAATATATTTATACACTAGACACGGCATATATATAAAAATAATTGTGTATATACGATTTCGTGCTAATTATGTATGTAAGTAAAGAAAATAAACAACAACAATTAATCAATTGAAGGACAGAGGCAGGACTCCTGAGCGGACCGTATTTGGATGTGTAGAAAAACCAAAGAGAACGAAGAGAGTTTCGTTTAAATTTTAACAGTAGTTAAAAATTGCATACCTATCTTTAAAAAAATTGCATACTTTTTGGGCAAATTGTATATTTTACATAGTTTAACGAAATATGGGTTTTAATAAAAATTTTTGAAAGAAACATTTTAGTTGTACTGGATGATTTATCTGTATATAGTTAATTTGTGCTTCTAGCATGATAAACTGGCTTTCGCACGAGTTGTTGGGCACTTAAGTTATCTTCATATAATGTTGTTGCCTCCTTTACGGATTTATTAAAACCGAGTTTTACAATTAACTTAGGTAGATACACAGCTTCTTTCGATGTAGCTGAAAGAGCCATATATTCGTCTTCTGTGCTGCTGAGCCGCATAACCAATTAAATCTTGACCGGTTTTCCTGAAAGAAAGTTTAAAATTTTAAGTAGTATTTAGATATCTTAATAAGTGTTTTGCTGATAGTAAATGATTAGTGTATGGATTAACAGAAAATTGTACTGGCTTGTTAACTTAGAGAGCTATATCCGGTCTTGTTGTTACACTTAAATAAGTTAATGATCTAATTAGAGATTGATAATATTTTGCATCCACTCTAGTACAAGTTTCCGAGCAGTTTTCACATTTAGTTAGTTTGAAACTTGGGTCTAGGGGTATACTGCATTTTCTAGTGTTTGACATTTCATATTTTTGTAGTAAGTTTTTAATAAATTGTTTTTGGTAAACTGTCTTTAAATTAAATCTTTTTGAACATTTATTCCCATACTGATGAAAAAATCAATAGGCCCTTTATCTATTACATCAAATGCTATGATTGCTATGAAGCTGCGATTTTATGTTTTATATCAAACAGTTTACGTTCACTTGAACTTGTCATTATGATATCATGAACAAATACACATGTGATTATAATATCTTCATTTAATTTCATAATATACACTCATGAATCTGATGTATAACAGGAGAAACCAATATCTTTGACAACTTTATCTAGTTTTTTATACCACTCCCTTCCCGATTGTTTCAATCCGTTATGTCTTTTTTAACTTATACACTTTATTATGATATTTTGGACAGGTGGACAAAATTTTCGGGTTGATACACGTAAATTTCATCTTTAAGTTCGCCATTGAGATAAGCAGAAGTTACACCCATTTGATGGATTATCAAGTCATATTCTACAGCTATATCTAAGATCAACCTAATTGATGAGTACCGAGCTACCGGTGAAAAAGTTTCTCAGTAATTTATATCATAGACTTGACTGCAATCTTTAGTCACTAGTCTTGATTTGTAACGCCTTGCATTGCAATCTTTGTCTCTTTTAATATTGAAAACCCAGTTTGACTTAACCACAAATTTTTTGTTAGGCATATTTGCCAAATCCCAGGTGTCGTTTTTAATTAAAGCGTTGTATTCTTCTTTCATTAATTGTAGCCACTTATATGAGTCAGCACGGGTTAATGCATCTTTTACAGATAATGGATTACTATATGTATTTACGCTGCTTTCCATGAAATTGATGGTGTTGGAGTATTTTCGTGGCCTTCCTCTAAGGCCGGTTCTTAAAATTTTTGACCTACCTAGTTCAATCCCAGGAAAATTTTCTTTTTCTCGCTCATTTAATATTATATTTTCCCGAATACAATTTCCAATCAGTTGAAGATCACCTACACTCAGAAAGAAGACCAATATTAACCCTAAGCGAAAATCAGATTATAGGCGATGTTACTAATTATAGTATTGTCGGCTATACTTTAGGTCCGCTTTTTATTTCTCATCGAGGTGTCGCTTCGTATATTTATAATATAGATTATGACGTAGCTTTCAATTCTCTTCTCGACATTAAAAGCTCCAACCCAATTTTCCATTATCTTTGGGTGAAACTCCGAGTTGAAAAAGCTACAATCTTTTTTTGTTTTATTCACAGATCTCCCCAAGCCAACTAACTAGAAACAACTGTGGTCATTGAAAAAATATTCGAAAAATATAACATTTCTGTTAGCTCTTCAATTTGAGGCCTACAACCGGGGGATCATTGCCTTGTTAAAACAGGCTTCACATCAAATACATCGGCCAGTCAAAATCATATTTCTAAAAGACTAGTTTGGCATTACAACAAGGCTGACTGGATTGGTCTGAACAGGTTTTAGGCTGATTTTGATTGGTCGATGTATTTCCGTAACAGAAACGTTGATTTTGCTTCAGATGCCATTTGTGAAATAATTTTGCTAGGTATGAAAATCTTCATACCCAGCTCTTTTAAATTATTTAAACCAAATTCCAAGCCATGATTTAATGACATCTGTAGAAAAGCAATCGAATCTAAAGGGGAGCATTTTAAAAAGTACAAAGCCAATGTATCTGAGTCCTAACTTGTGGGCTGTAAAGCGGCTAGGAACAATTGCAAAAGAATTATCAGTCAGCAAAAGTTTCTTCAAACCAAAGGTGGAGACAGCAAATTATTAATCTCACTCACTGTAATCGCTAATTTTGGACTTTTACAAAAAATGTAAAGAACAACTTTTGTGGACGATGATCCAATTTGTGGACAATTCATACCGGCATATTCTATCATTTCAGGTATACTTCAGGTCACGTGCTGTAGTGAAAATGCTAACGAATCGGAATGTTAGAAAGTCCACTGGTCCTGATAGAATTCTAGCTTTGGTTCTCAAACATATAAGTAGGTAATGGGTCACCTTGGGATGGGAATTCCGTGCCACAAAGAGATAGCAATAGGATTAGTAGGGATGAGTAAAAGATGCGTAGGATGGGTGAATCTTCGTTTTTGCGAAGGGATGCGTATTAATTTGGTAGGGGTGAATCTTCATTTTTGCGAAGGAGTGCATATTAATTAGGTAGGGGTGAATCTTCATATTTTCGAAGGAGTGCATATTAATTAGGTAGGGGTGAGTCGAATAGAATTTGTTTAAGTGCTAAAAACTTCATACGCATAATTCTTGGATTCTCCACTTACAAATTAGGTAATATAACTGCCTACACCATAACATTCCAACTCGTCCGTCATATGGCCAATAAAATTGCCCGTGGGTAGATCAATTTTCTCCTTTCGGCTGATGTAGATTACCGAATCTGTATCACAAAACTCGATTTCCGAATGCTTCCAAATAATCATACAATTTTAACCGTGCCTGGGCTGTAGTAAAGGCAGCAACGCATATATTTACGGTACTTAAAATATCTGCTGTTTCTTCTTTA
Organism: Poecilobothrus nobilitatus; assembly: GCA_947095535.1. Classification (NCBI taxonomy): domain Eukaryota; kingdom Metazoa; phylum Arthropoda; class Insecta; order Diptera; family Dolichopodidae; genus Poecilobothrus; species Poecilobothrus nobilitatus. The sequence goes on from OX352772.1 coordinate 88,065,547, forward strand.
CCAATACCAATGTGTTATCGTTTACAGGGAGCAAATGAAAAACATCTCTGTCGGGTGCTGTCAACATTTTATACAATTCAGCGGGTTGATTTATTATGCTTGTTTTTGGTTGATTTTCTTTCTGACCAAATTTCCCTCAGAATGAGTTTAAAATTAATTTAGCCAATGATCGAAGCGCAGGATTATTTATAATTTTTGTATATTCTAGTTTAATTTTTCAATATTAAAAAACTCTTCAATATATTTTTCCTTCTCTTCTTCTGTTGTACATTTACTAGGTCATCCGTTAGCCTCTTGCTTTATTTTAATGAATTTGTTCATCATTTTGTGAAAAAATTCACCCGTAGAAGATTCTTTATTGAATTGCGAGACATTATATTTCCAAATTTCATAGATTTCAATTATTTTTTAACCTTTTTCCATAGCTTTCTTGAATTCTTCTATTTCCCATGTACCTGTTAAATTGCGTTCTTCATCTGTATGACAACATTCTTCTTGTGATTTTTTATCACTGCAAGAGAAACAAAGTGTGAACATAAATTTGTCATTTTGTTTTACAGGTTACGCAGGTTGATACAAATTTTGCGGGGGTAAAACTTTACATTTTATTAATCCTTCTGTTAGTAATAAATTAACATTTTTGCATTCTTCATTTCCAACAAATAACAGAGGATGCCCTATTGGGAATTTTCCATACTTGCAGATGTATGGATATAACGAGCAAACGTCCATGTATTTAATTTTTTCTCTACGTTTACATTTGTAATATGTTCTCGTATTCGCTGTACGACCTCCATAAAACGCATCCCGAGGTTTCAGAGGTTCGTTAAACGAATTGGATGTTTTTCTAATTTTTTTATCTACAAATTTTCTTTTATTTGTTTTAAAAATTCGCACTCTCACTTTTGAACTACCTCAAACCCATAGTATTCCAGACGTATGATTTTAGTCTGCTTTCCATTGTATCCTCCGAATCAAATTTATTTAAAGGTTTATTGCGATCGGTCTTTAGACATGTATGTCCATGGTAATAACATCCATGAAACTCAAAAATTTGCTACGTTTCTTCACAATATCCATCTACATTAACTCCCTTCACAACAACCTCCTTTTCTTTGTATGCATATTTTATTGAAATATTTCGTTGCTGTTCTTTAAATAAAATCCAAAGAATAGCTATTCTGGACTGGTTGTCCACTTTTCTATATCCTTTTTTAGGTATTATAGAAATAGTCACCGGTTCCAGAAAATTTCGTCTAAATACTAAATTACATGCTGAGGTTATTGTAACGGCCTCAGTGAAAGGACATAGATTACATTCTTTAAGAAATAGTTTACGAAATTTTAAACATGTCTCCGTTAAAATTTTGACGTCACTTATGCAATATTGAACTCTTTCATTTTGCATATTAAATTCCATTTCCTTATTCTCATTATGCTATTTTAAAAATTCCTCTCGTTCTCTATTTTCAACGTGCCAGGATTGTAATATTCTACGGCTGGTAAAGTCCCCACATAATTTTTATTTTCTAATATGTTAAAAATGTGCTGAAAATAACCCTTTTTAGTTTCTTCAGCTAAACCAAAACCCTTCGAAAGTTTTGACAGTGCCATTGGAAAATAATTCAGTGAATCAATAAACTTCGCATTTTTGAGAGGTAATTGAATAATTTTTGTTCCTCTCATTATGATTTCTGGTTTCAAATCAGTTTCTATTAATATTTTATTTAAAATAAATTGATGGTCAAAAGACTGACCATTATGTGCTATGACTATTACTTTTTTAAGTTCTTTTCTAACTTCCAATATAAATTTTAGGAAGTTTGTGACAATGTTGTTTTTAATTATTACTAACTTGTATTGACATTTTACACAGTTAACAGCATTTTCTATATCTATGCAGTAGCTACATCTGGTAGCATAAACACAAGATTTGGCTCGTGTAGTTTAATATCTCCTATGTTTTCTCCATTTACTATTTTTTTCCCTAAAACTTCCTCCTGTGTTGTCTTCAAATCATAAAACATATACAACGTGTTTTCAAGTTTGGGATTAGTCGTATCTTTTTGTATGTAGCATAGATGATGCGTAGAAACATATTTCTTACATATTTTACAAAATTCTTCTCCACAAATATGAGTTCTATTACCTTTAAAAGTCTTTAAGCAATCTTTGCACTTTTTCACTTTATTACAGAGTGAGGTATTTTGTCGTGATCCTGAAGAAATGTAATTTTCGAAGCATTCTCGCCCTTTCAATATTCGTATATTTAAATATAAATTTCTATAATTCAATGCTATGCTCCCACAGAAGCGGCATACGAAGAGATGAAAGACGAGTTCTACTCCCAGCTCTCCGCAATCTTAGAAAGAATTCCCAAAACCGACATCATACCAATAATGGGAGACTTTAATGCAAAAGCTGGTTCAAACCCGGATAGCGATTACAAGAGGATCATGGGACATCATGGAATTGGTAGTATAAATAACAACGGTGAACGACTAGTAGGACTCTGTCTGGAACACAACCTGGCAATCGGTGGAACACTCTTCCCACACAAAACCATTCACAAATATAGACCATATATGCATTAGCACAAAATGGAAATCATCCCTACTAGATGTAAGAACGTGGAAAGGAGCAGATGTTCATAGTTATCATACGCTGCTAACAGGAGACATAAGAATAAGACTCAAAGCCACTCAGAATAACACAATCAAAAGAAAGCACCAAATCAATACTGTAAAACTAAAATGCAATAATACAAAAAGAGAATTTGTAACAAAGCTGCAGAATCAGCAAATTAATACAGACAATTTACAGTCAATCTTACTTCAAGTTGGTGAAGAAGTCTTAGGTAAAACAATACCTAATAAGAAAGAGTGGATATCCGATGAAACCTGGACCCTAATTCAGCAAAGAAGGAAACTTAGAGAATAACTATTACTATCCCAATCGGATGAAGTCAAAAACCAATCCAGAGATGGAAAGAACATTTCGAAGAAACAAACAATGAAGATAGTGGAGATAGTAATGAAAGCGATGAAGAAGAAAGTTCCCCTACTGCAGACACAAGAAGCCGAATTACTGTAAATGCCCTATCAAACAGAGAAATTATAGCTGCACTTTCAAGGCTGAAAAGCAACAAAGCGCCGGGTATAGATGGAATACCTTCAGAACTCCTCCAAGCAAACACAGGATATATAGCAGAAATTCTTCAGTCTATCTTGGAAGAAATTTGGAACAATGAAGCCATACCGGAAAGCTGGAAAACAGGAATCATAATAAAACTTCCAAAAAAGGGAAATCTCCAAGAATGCAAAAATTGGCGTGGTATTACAGTCCTAAACACACTAAATAATTTTACTGGCTCTCATAATACACTCCAGAATTGAAGCACAAATAGAGGACACCCTTCGTGAGCAACAAGCAGGTTTTAAAAAGCAGCGCAGCTGTACAGATCACTCAAATACTCTGCGTCTGATAATCGAACAATCAGCAGAATGGAAATCACCACTCTACATAACATTCGTGGACTTTGAAAGAGTATTCGATAAAATAAAACACAGAGCCATCTGGAAGGCTCTCAGAAGAAGGAATATACCACCTAAAATCAGAAATATCATCCAAAATATGTACACCAACGCCGAGTCCAGGGTTCTCCACAATGGAAGCCTTAGCGATCCGATAAGCCTCAAGGCTGGAGTCAAACAAGGATGTCCACTTTCCCCAATCTTGTTCAACATCGTTCCGAACGACGTATTGGAAGAATCACTCATACAACAAACAGGAATCAATTGGACCCTTACATCTCGCCTAGTGGACCTCGAATATGCTGATGATATTGCTCTACTTGCACATACACACAGGAATATGCAACAAAAACTAGATTTCCTAAACACAAAAGCACATAAAGTAGGACTCAATATAAATATTGCAAAAACAAAGTCCCTAAGATTGAATGCAAACAATTCCAATCCACTAGCAATAAACAACACATACATAGAGGATGTGACAAGTTTCAACTACCTTGGCAGTATTCTTACTGCAAACCCAGGAGCAGAAGAAGACATTGAGAATCGAATAAAATTAGCAAAGATAGCATTCGGGAGACTTTGGCCAATCTGGAGATCACCACAGTTAACCAAAGGCACGAAAATAAGGATATATGAAGCCTGTGTGAAATCGATTCTACTCTACGGCAGTGAAACATGGTTAATCAAAAAATTTTCAACAAATAAATTACAAGTATTTGAAAATAAATGCCTCCCAATAATTCAAAATATAAGATGGCCTAGAAGAATATCAAATGAGGACCTACTAACTATCTCTAGACAAGAAACCATACTCTGCCAAATCAAGAAAAAGAAATGGAGAATGATAGGTCACACACTTCGGAAAGCACCAGAGAACATTGCACGCCAGGCGCTCGACTGGAATCCACAGGGAAAAAGAAGTGTGGGTAGACCTAAAATAACACGGAGAAGGTCTGTGGCTAAGGAAATTGATAATAGCGGTAAAACATGGGCAGAAATCAAACATTTGGCCCACAATCGAGTGCGATATAGAAGCTTTGTGGAAGCCCATGCTCCCCCAGGGGGTAAAACAGGTTTAAAAAATTCTATCAATACCGTTTCCACCGAATGTGATCCCAACTTTATCAGAGGGAAGAAGATTTACGGTACTGTAGTGTAAGATGTTTTCAATACTTCTTCTTATCCATTCGGTTGGTTCGACGTCAGGTACATTTTTTATTGTAAATTGGATTTTGTAGCCTGCGCGTGTTAAATTGTTTTGCGTTTATAACTGATTCTTTAATAACGTTGTAACGCGACACCGGTAATGCACGGTCAATATCCGAATCCGGTACTACAAATTCGCGAATTTTCTTAAAAATAATTTTTTCGCCATTAGATTTTTGTTGTAAATATCGTGAAAATAATATAAAATTTATAAATGCTTAATTGAAATGTAAACACGTATTAACTATATTTCTTATATTTTAAAATTTTTTATATAATATGTTTTCTGAAAGGGTAAATATTAACTATTAAATATTAAAAGTTTTAATAGTTTTTGAATTACTGATTAAAGAATATTTTACTATATGTAAATTTAAGTGTGCAATATGGATAAAAACTGCTATCACAGGGATATTCTATTTCCAATAGTTTTTAGCCACCCTTCTAGCTTAATTAGACAAAGAATAATAATATAATTTTTCCTTTGCGGTTTTGAAGAAAAACGTTACTATATATAATAAACATTTTAATGTATTTTAACGGATTTTCTCATAAACTACAAAATAAGTCCGTAACAAAAAAGTGTTGAATTCCAAGCTTATTAATATGTATTTTAACGTATTTTAACGGATTTCCTCATATGTCACCATATTAAATTTGTAACAACAGCTGGCAAAAAACAAAAAAAATTTAGCTATAAATAGAAAAACATTTTTTGAAAATTTATTAATTGAAGATTGAATTTACAAACATCAGCTGTAGGGTTTACTCTATAATAATATCCAAAATGTAGTTTCAATCAGAACTGAAAAATGTTTGGGCCGATACGAATAATGTTGCAGAGACTATATCAACTCAGGACCAGATTTTATTTACAGGAGTTGATATAGATCTGGGAAATATTCCTAATGGACAAAAATTGTGCAGTACCTTTTTATCAACGGCTTCATCTACACAAATACCACCAAGTCAACCACCAGTGAATATAAAATCAAAAAGGAAAAGGAGGAATAATCAAACCGAAAATTTGTTTCAAGATGATGATAAAATCTTCAAAGATATTGACTTAAAACAAATCGAGAAGAAAGCTGAAAGTGAGGCAGTAATGGAGAATTTCAACAAATACAACAAAAAAAAAAAGAACGAAAATCAATTCTCAAGTGGGGAGAATTGAAAGAAAAGTTCAAATACAAAATAGTTAGCACAAGAGCTATAAAAACACCATTTGGGAAGAAACAAATTTTCGAACTGGATAAACATGTCTTTTTTGTTCGGGAAAAATTTGCTGAATTCTTTGGTGATGACCAAAATATTATGGAAATTAACAAAGGAATCTACAGTTTTATTATTAAAAACTACGATATTAATTTAATATTATAAAAATAAAAAATAAAAATAAAACATGTAATTCTTTAGACCAAAATGTAAAATGAAAAATAAAAATTTGAATTTTGTTTCAACAAATATCCCTTTGTTTTTTTTTTTTTTCTTTATTCTAGTATTTATAAATTACATTAAATCAATTAACATTTGAAATAAATAATATTAGGATTAAGTTACTACTTTGACCGTAGCCTGGGCTATATGGTCTGTTAAATTTAAAATTTAGATCAAAAGTATAAATAATATTATTTATTTAAATACAAAAGTATTAAACAATTTTTCACTTTACAGCAAGCTCCATAAAAATCTCTCACAGGTGAATAAAATTATTACTTTCCACCCTAAGGAAAATTAAATTAAATTAAAATTAAGATTAACAGAATAATTATAAAACAATTGTATATAAATGTTAGAAATATAATTTTTATTGTGTACTTATAAAAATAATTTACAATTCATTATTTTATGCTGTTATTTAATGATAAAGTATTTCAAAAAATAGGAATTATTACATTCAACATTATAATAACCTTGTGGTATATATATTTCATTTTGTAATTTTAGTTGTTGTTTTTCTAGGCACGTAATTATACATTTTGTTACATATGCTTTTACAAAATCTTCAGATTTTTTATTGTATGTTATTACAAAATTAAGAAATTTACTAATGTTATAGAAATTGTTTGCTTCCTCCTCATTTAAAATAAAAAATGTTTGACCTACGTCATTCATTAGTAAATTTGCTTCTATGATTTTTAATTGAGACTCGTCAGTATCCGCTGAAAAAATATAAAATAATATTCCGGTTTCTCTAAAGAAAGTAAAATTCAGACATCAACACAATTTATTAAAAGAGTAGGTTGATTAAACATATCTACATGTAATTTACCCATATGTTCTACTACATTGCTATTATTGTAAAGTTTCTGTCGTTCTTTTGAACCATTATCTGATTCTGCTATATTTCCTTTATCTAACGTCCACCCACCACATTCTAAATGCGTTGTAGCTGCATCGTTACCGTAATTGAGTAATGATTCAATGTATGCTCTATAATGATAATTTCCATCGGATGGAGTAATATTTTTTCCATTTAATTGAACATTGCATTGTTTTATTAATTAACGTAAAAGTTTATTAACTACACTAGGTTGTGATATCAATTGTTTATTAGTTGTTTGATCATTATTCCAAAGAGTTCCATCTTTTTAAGTTATTTGCACCTTTTTTTTTTTTTTTCTTTAATCTCAAATATGTTGAAGATAAATCTTTATATGTATCACCATGTCCTAGAGAAACAAATTCAATGGTTGATGAATTATCTAAAGAAGCAATAGGATTGTAACTTCTTCAGATCGTAAAATGCTGGACTGAATGGGTGGTGTTTTAAAAACTTCTAGTTCAGATTTCTTACATTCACTCATTCTAATCAAAAATATCTTTTTTTCTATTTTTGCTCTTTACGATCTTTCACAACTTCCTTGACATTTGCACCTGATGCAATATCAGATAATGCATTAATACTAGAGCTTATAGCTTCGTTCTTTAATATATTCACACGTGAACTAAATTCTGCCTTTAAATATCTAATTAATCCACCGAAAAAACTTCCTAATCCTCGTCCTCTTTGATACGGTAGACTTGAGTGAAACAAATGACCAATATCTTCTAAACTTTTTCCTGACTGAATCAAATAATACTTATAATATACTCGATTCATTTTCAAATGATGTATTTTTCTACAATGACATGCTTTACTTATACTTTTTAAAATGCAATACAATTTTTGTAGGAATTGAATTATTGGAAAAATTTACTATGTAACCATATTTATCACATAAAAGTATTGAAATACTATTAAATGATTTCTCTACTTTACAATATTCAATGTTTCTGAAGTCTTTTACTATATCATTAAAAGTATTTTGAACATTGATAGTTCTTAAACATCTCACATTTTTATATATAAAAAACATATCTGGTTTAATAATTGGAATTAATTATTAATTATCTGACTCATGGCGCAGTGGTTAAGTCGCCAACCTTTCAATCGAAGGGTCTTTGGTTCAAACTCCGGTCTGGTCATAAATAAAAAAAAATATGTAGTACTTTTATATCGTAATAATGTAAATTGTATAATTAATAGTAGTAATAATAACATTAATAATATTAATAATAATAATAGTAATAGTAATAATAACAATAATTATAATAGTAACATTAATAATATTAATAATAATAATAATAGTAATAGTAATAATAACAATAATTATAATAGTAATAATAATATTAGCTGCTACAGTGGGGCTATCTTTGGTTATATCATGCAAGTAAGGTGTTATATACCGCTGCACTTTGTAATCCACGGATGGCGCTGACTCTGTAGTAAAATATTAACAATAATAATAATAATAATAAAAATAATAATAGTAATAATAATAATAATAATAATAATAATAATAATAATAATAATAATAATAATAATAATAATAATAATAATAGTAATACTAATAATAACAATAATTATAATAATAATAATAATAGCTACTACAGTGGAGCCATCTTTGGTTATATCATGCAAGTAATGTGTTATATACTACTTCACGTTGTAATCCACTGATGGCGCTGACTCTGTAGCCAAATAATAACAATAATAACAATAAAAACAATAATAATAATAATAATAATAATAATAATAATAATAATAATAATAATAAAAAAGTAATAGTAATAATAACCCTAATTATAATAATAATAATAATAGTAATAATAATAATAGCTACTACAGTGGAGCTATCTTTACATGTTGTAACTGTTGTGACGGCTTTAGTCACTCTTAGCAAAATAGTAATAATAATAGGTGGATTCATTGTTTCCTTACATTCCCACTCCCAATTCAATGTTTCCGTATCCATTTCCTATCCCTACTTCCTAGTCAATATGCTGCGTTCGCAGGTAAGTGCTTCATCCCATTATATTGGCTAAAGGTGGAGGTGGGTTTAGTCAGTAAGAATCTGACACTACCAAGGGGGAAATTCTTGGTGTCTTTGCAAGATTCCCACCTCGCTTAGGAAAAAAAAAAAATTCCACACTATCTAAAAACATTTTGAAACTTTCTATTACACGTGGTTTAAATTTCTTAAAATCTGCTATTTTCGAGAATACTTAATTGAAACATGTTTTTAAAAGCGCTTCTAAAGAATAAGAGAAATTTGCTCTTAATTGGCATCATCATTTATAAAATTAAAAATCCCACAAATCAGCTGTCGTTCAACTTCTTTTCTTGGAAATCTTTGAAATGGCCTAATATTTTGAATTAGTGTCGGCAATAGAAAAACCTTCCGATCGCATAGCATTTGTTTTTCATCATATGGAATGTACGTTGTACCGACTGCTATTAAATCTTTATCTTTCATACCCTTAATGTTTACCTGTGTACTTTTTTCCCAATCTTCGCCATATGTATTTGGAATAAAATCATTAACATAAATTTGAGAAATACCGACTTTCCAACTAGAATCACACATATATTTATCCAGTTTATTTTTAAAAGATGACAATGTATTTTCGGGATAGTAATTAATAGATGAATCACTCAGTAATGTAATATAAAAGTCATCCTTTATTTGTATGTTGTCCATTGCGAACTACTTATAGACTTGACTTTTCGAATTGGAAAATTAAGTTCTGTTTGAGTTTCTCTGCCAGCTCTATTTGATTGTAAAACACGTCTTTGTTCTTTAATTTATGATTTTTTCCTTTTTTTGAGGCGGACTTGGACTATCTAAAGGTACGGTTATAATATCTCCAGTATCAGTTTCAAATAATTGTAGATTTTTGATAGATTTTCTTTTTCTGAGACATTCTCCTATTTTTGCAGCAGAGATTTCTTTTGTATATATTTCATCTTCTTTTTCATCATCAATACTTCATCAAATGGAATAAAATCTAATTGAGCTTCTGCATTTCGTAATAGTGGTTTAGGACGTGTTTAAACACTCCTTGACTCGTAAAGCTTTATACTTTCTTGTTTATGTTGTCCATTTTGAGGTGAACTCATTCTCCTCTTCTTACTCACTTTATATAAATTTTGACGAAATAAATACCATTTTTGAATATCCGACACATTTTTATTTAAGATAATTTTTTTCATGCTGTTATTTAATTCACTGAGTTCAATATCTGTATTTTGTTTGAGTTTTTCATTAATCTCCGGTTTTACTAAAATCATTTTATTAAATATATTGTTCATATTAAAAACTTTCCAATTATTCCTGATAGAACAGCTCCAATTAGTGTGGGTAAAAACCCGCCCCTTAGAATAATAGTTTTCCGTTTCCTAAGTAAAGACTTTTTATGGGAAATTAACGATCTCAACTTTTATACTTTTTATACTTTTTCAATTGGTTTATTGCTTTTTTACTTAAATTACAATTACTTTTCAATATATTCAACGCTATTTCACACAATGTTTTTATTACTTCAGGTTCACAATGTTTTATAATAATTTTTTGGAATTTCGACTTAGAGTTTTTTAATAGATGCAATATATGTTGGTTTGCCTTGAATAGTTTCATATTTCTCACTTAAATTATCTAAATCATCTTTTTCACAAAAACAAATATTCTCTCCTAATATATCACTTCTTAATCTAAATAGATCGTTAATATCGTGACTAAGATCTATAAATATACAACCGTAACGTTACTTCATTATATACTTTTTGGAATTCTTTCATTTTATTGGGATAAATTTGTCGTGACAATGTTAGAATCTGTGACTGTCTCTGGGGTTTTTAAAAAGTATCAAATATTTACAATTGAGAGAACTATCTCTAGAAAAATTTCCCTGATGAAACACATTTTGAGTTGTAAATATTACAGACAAGTTCCTATGATGCGAACCTCTATTAAACAATTCGCAATCGCTCTTATTACTTGAATCCAACATCATGTCATCTATTTCTACTGATAAAGGATGGTGATTTTCACTCAAGTCTCGTATGGCATTAAAATATTCAAGTTCTTTAATGTTTAGTGGAACTGCATTTCTATCAGGATTACACCAAACAATTTTATTTATTTTAGGATGAATAACTGTATTCCTATTTTCTATTAAGTTACGAATAAATGTAGTTTTACCACAACACGATGGTCCCGCTACCATCATTGTGAAAGAATGATATACCATAGTCATTATAAACTAAACAGTAAACGCACCCTTGGTTATATTTATAGTAAAATCAATGTATAAAATCATGATGATTCAAAAATATTTAGTCATTTGATTACTACACTTTGCCTTGGAAAGAAATCATTTTCTAATAGTCGATTTACAATTTTCACGAGGAAATGAAAAACAATATTTTTTAAAAGAATTGGCAGCTGTGGAAAAAGGAAGTTTAATTCCACTTATATTTCAGTTTAAACCACCATATTCGGAAGAAGAATTTAATACTCATGCAAAATATCAAAATCAGTATTGTGAAAGGAATATCAACGAATTAAAGTGGAATGATGGTGTAATTGAATATACACAAGTATCAGCTGTACTAAAACACTATTTTGTACCTTTTGAAACAATTTTCGTAAAAGAAGAGCAAAAAATAATTTTTTTTAAAAAATGTCCTACTAAACCAGATTTAATAGATCTCAGCAAAGATATGATATCACTATATAAAGTTGAAGACTTCGTATCAATGTGTCCTGTACATAACAGTAATAACAACCCAATGTGTACTAAAATTAGATGTGCTGCTAAAAACTCTTTGAATATATACACGTACTTACTAAAAACAAACAAATTTTAACAAAAAAATGATTAATAAAATTCTTTAAAACAATAATAATAAAATATCCTTTTTTAATTATACAATAAACACTTAGGGCTATACGGATTCCGGGACAAAATCCCCATAAGAATTGTAAAGGAGAGCCTTTATGCGTTTTTCCGCCATCTTGCATTTTGATGTTATACCTAGAAGGGCTTTTTTCTTAATATTTTCTTTTTAATAATATAAAAACTTACTTTAAGTATATTATTTACTTATCTATCTATTTTATTTTGCAAAAAATATCTTTGAGGTTCACCCAAGCACAACTTATTTCTTTTTATTTATACATACCATACTAAATATAAAAAATATATCCTTCTTCATTTTACAGAAAGTACGTTGCGCATAATATGTACCTGTCCACGTTTTACTTTTTTACTAAACTAAGTCAACGTCGTTATTTGCTCTTCTTTTCTTTTTATCTATACTGTAGCCTACTAAGTACTTTTCATTTTGCAAAAAATATCTTTGTGGTTCACCCAAGCGTAACTTATTTCTTTTTATTTATATCATACCATACTACATACTTTTTATTTTGCAAAAAATATCCTTGTGGGTCACCCAAGCGTAACTTACATTGTACATTCTATACTTACATTACTTATTTTATATTCATTCATATAACTCACTGATATAGAAACGTTCAACTATTCTACATTTATAAACACATTTTAACACATAACATACAACTAACTCTATAGCGTAATGGTTAAACAGTTCACACTTGTATAAATTTTATATTTCCAGCACCACAGTTCAAATCTCCTTGTAGTCAATTTAACCCCTTTTCTTCTATATTTCTATATAATCTACTCAACCTCTCATAATTAAACCCCTCTATTAAATTCCTTTACTCTCTCTAGCGAGACACCCTTATTTATCTATCACCCCTCTACACAAAATAACCATACGACTCAATGTCATCTTCACATGTCAATCACCTCTCCCATAACTCTCTCAATATTACACACACCCTAATATTCACTCAATACTATAATATCTAACTCCTACACCTAATTAAATATTCACCCCTAATATTCTTTCTATACTATAATAAATAAAACCTTCACATAATTGATAACTATTCTACCATTATAATTATCTTTCTCTATTCTACATAAGATCATCAAACTAAGTAATATTCACCCCCTCATACAAACTACGAAGATCATTCATCTTCTTTAATAAGCACCCTTATAACTTCACCAACGATCACCACCTATACAAACGTAATAACATGCACCCCTTCGCAAAAATGAAGATTCACTCCTACCTGATTAATATGCACCCCTTTACAAAAAAGAAGATTCACCCCTACCTAATTAATATGCAAAATTAATCTTCCAAAAATAAAGATTCAGCACCTAATTAATATGCACCCCTTCGCAAAAACGAAGATTCAACCATCCTGCGCATCTTTTACTCATCCCTACTCATCCTATTGTTATCTCTTTCTACTACGGAATTCCCATCCCTAGGTGTCCCATTACCTACTCATATAGCCTCTCCCATTTCGAAATCTCTGATCAATCTTTTTGCACTCTCATTTTCGACTGGTAAATATCCCAGTCAATGGAAAGTTGTACACGTTTCTCCAACTCCCAAAAAAGGTGACAAAAGCGACTCTTCAAACTACCGACCAATCGCCATCACTTCGGTCCTCTCCAAAATTATGGAAATTTTGGTAAACCAAAGGCTTTAGAGATACCTGAATAGCTCGATTATTTTAAACGATTGCCATCGATTTACAGGTGATCTTTTAACTTGTCTCTGCGAGAAACTCAACGGCAGCATTCATTGTTTCGGTGAATCTAAGGTTGCAGCTCTCAAAATCTCAAAAGCCTTTTATGGCATTCAGCTCTTCTGAGCAAATGTCAGGGACATTAGGTTGGACAGCTCCTTCTGTGCAAGGATTGAGGATTTTTTCGAATCGTCGTATTCGTATCCAGTGTTATGTATGGCACTCATAAAATAAATGCTGGCGTTCGACAAGGCTCTGTCTTATCTCCCACTCTCTTCTTAATTTTCATTTCTACTCAGCTAGTAGGTAATCCTGCACTTAGGGATGGGAAAAAATCATGCTATATCACACCGAACACCACGCCCACTGGCCTATATTTTGATTGATGGGTTTAATGTAGGTTATTCTTGGTTGGTAGGTCAAAAATTTGTTTTGTGTGTTTTGGTTTAGGTTATAAGCATGGGTTGTTAACTTATAAGTTGCAAATGGCTGTATAGTAGTAAATGAAGGTTGTTGGTACTGTAGAAGTTGTTAGGCAAGGTTAATGAACTGAACAAGCTTAATAAAATATACCTATGTACGTAAAGGAGGTATAAAAGAAACGAAAAAAACTTATTTTTATTATTTAATAAGAAAAATATTCATAGGTACTTTTGAATACGAAGATGTAAATAATAAAAATAAAAACAAAACGTAAACAAGAAGTAGGTACAAAGTGTATTTTTGTTTATTAAAGAAGATCAATAATCGTTGTAAGTTGTTATTATAGTTTTAAAGCTGCAAAATTGAAAAAATAAAAATAAAAATAAGAAAAATATGTTACCTATTTTAGAATATGAGTTGTTTCTCTATATTCTATATTTTGTTTTAAGTACATATGAACTTAAAAAATATTTTGCATTCTTCTAATTTCTGTTTACCTGGTGTAAAATAAATTGTTAAAACTAGTTTGACTCTTTTAAACATTGTTAAAATTTGTGAATGCAGTAAAAAAGTAAAAATAAAAACAAAAGAAAAAAAAAAATTATATAATTATAGGTGCATCTGTTATGTAGGATTTCTTTTTTCTGTTCTATAAGAAAATTGAGAAAATAACCTGAAATCTTCGATTTTACTTTGTTTTGTTATTATTACGTTCCATTCTATGCTGCAAGAAATGAAAAAATAAAAAATAATAAAAATCAAAAAGAAGTTAATTGCTTTTGGTACCTATTTTGTAAGCATAAGATAAAAATAAAAGACATTTTTATGTTAAAAATCTTTTATTAAATTTTTTATTATTATATTTTTATTTGAATCTAAGTTGAAAAATTTTTTACGATAACCAGATGTTAAGATTTTAAAAATTTTAAATTAATATGTAAACAAATTTGAATGATTTACTTATCAACACGTGATTTTTTCCTATTATATCCATACGGTAAAGAACTACCATCTTCATTAAATTTTCGTTTTTCCGATTTTGGTTGATATTTTTTTATTTCAGGAATCGTAAGTACATCGTGATTTTTATTTCGACGAATATTTTCTGAAATGACGTATGTGTCTGTGCTATTAAATGAATTTAAGACTGCTTCCTTTATGCTATTAAAATTAATTTCTTGTGAAGCTTCATAATTATGAGAGAATCCTTTAACTTTACAAACAATTTTTTCGGTATTATCTTTTGTACAGTAAATTTTGTAGGCGTAGTTCTTGGGACCACCACTTACAAATTCTGTAATATAACTTCCTATACCATAACACTCTAACTCATCTGTCATGTCTCCTATAAATTCCCCTGTTTGTGGTTCATGTTCTCCTTCTCGACTAATATACAACACCGAATCGGTGTCATAATATAATACTCTACTATCTAGCTTCTCTAGATAACTGTAAAGTTGAAGGCTAGGCTGTGTTGTTGTATAAGCAGCGATACTTACGTTGACAGTAGATAAAGAAGTTGCTGCTTCTTCTTTATACTTCCAGCTAGCCACTATGTTTTCTTCATTTACTGGAAATATGTGACATACTTCTACAGAGGGGTTTGTTATTAACTCGTAAAGTTTATAAGGTTGATTTATAACGGTGGTTTGTTGTTGATTTTCCTTTTGCCCAAATTTTCCCCAGAATGAGTTTAAAATAATCTTAGCAAAAGATCTTAAACCAGGATTATTAACTACTTTATCGTATTCTAATTTAATTTCTTCCTTTTCAAAAAAACTATCAATATATTCTTCCTTTTCTTTTTGAGTTTGACATTTTATTGGCCACTCAGAAGCTTCTTGTTTAATCTTTATAAATTTATTCATAATTTTAGTGAATAAACCATCAATACCATTGCAATTGTCATATTTTGCTGTTTCATATTCTCAAACTTCATAAATATTTAAAAGTTTATACCCTTTTTCAATTGCTTTTTTAATTTCATCACTTACCCAAGGTCCTACTAATGCTCTTTCATCGTCTGTATGTTCACAGTATTTTCCTTGATATTTTTGTTCACTATAAGTGTTACATAGTGAGAACATCAATTTATTATTTTGTTTGACAAGTAACACGGGGTGTAATAGATTTGTTGGTGGTAAGATTTTGCATTTAATAATATCGTCAATAGTCATTCTGTTTAACTTAGAGCAAGTATCTTCTCCAACATAAATCTTAGGATGGTTTATGGGAAATTTTCCTCGTTTGCAAACATATGGGTATAAGGAACATACATCTATGTATTTAATTTTTTCTCCTTGTTTACATTTATAATATGTGTAAGTATTTCCCGTTCTTCCGCCATAAAATGCATCACGAGGATTTAAAGGAACTAAATTAATTAATGAATGATTTTCTATATATCTCATATTTTTATTCTGTCTCATTTGCTCCCGGAATTCACATTCACACATCTCAATAACTTTATATCCACATGATTTTATGACCTCTGATCTCATTAATGTTTTTTCATATCATAGATTCAAAGTATCGCCAGAGTTATCATGTAATGGTATATCCCTCTGGTTTGTTAAACATTTTGGATGTCCATGATAATTGCAACCGTAAAATTCAAATATTTCTTTAGTCTCTTCGTAAAATCCATCGACTTTAACATTTCCGATTTGTTTTTCTTTTCCATTAAATGCACATTTCAAATCAATTTTTCTCAAATCTTTTTCCCAAATAAGCCATTGCATGGCAATTTTTGACTGATTGTCTTCCATCCTATATCCTTTTCTTGGTATAATTCCTATAGTATTCGATTTGAGAAAGTTTCTTCTATATACAAGATAATAGGCTGAAGCTATTGTTGTTGCTTCTACAAATGGTTCCACATCACATTCTTCTATAAAAAATTTTCTGAAAACCAGACATGTTCTAGTTAGAATTTCAACCTCATTTATGCAGTATTCTAAAACATCTTTCTCCATATTAAATTCTGAGTTTCTATTTTGTTCATACCACATTAAAAATTCATTACGCTTATCTGCTTTCATTGTATTAGAGTTATAGTATTTAATTGCTGGAAGTGGGCCAATGTAATTTTCATTTTCCAATTTATTAAATAGATGCGGAAAATAACCCTTTTTCAAATTGATTGATAAATTAAAAGCTTTTGGTAATTTTGCCAAGGGCATAGGAAAGTAATTCATAGAATCTATAAATTTAATATTATCAATTATCACAACAATAATTTTTGTACCTCGCATAATTAACTTTGGTTCAAGTACAGTTTTATTGAGTATATAATTCAGAATAAATTGATGGTCAAACGCCTGACCATTATGAGCAATTATGACAATCTTTTTGAATTCCTTTCTTAATTTTAAAATAAATTCCATGAAATCCTCTATCACATTTTTCGTTTTAAAAATTCTCTCTTTTAATTTACATTTTCCACAGAAGTATAGAGAATCAATGTTAATACATTTAAAGCATCTTAGCTGAGCCACACATAAACTTGGAACATGTTCTTTTATTTTTGTAGAGCTAATTTCTTCTTGTCTTGTTTCTAAATCATAAAATACGTAAATGCAATTTTCAAAATTTACTTTTGTTTTGTCTTGCTGAATGAAGCATTTATGGTTTTCAGGAATATGATTATCGCAAATCTTACAAAAATATTCTCCACATATATGAGTCCTACTGCTTTTATGAACTTTAAAACAAGATTTGCATTTTCTAATTTCTTCACAGATGCTTCTATTTTTTGAACTGACAGCCTATGGCTTTCAAAACATGTTTGACCACGAAATGTTCGATTACACTGCATACATAAAATATTTTTAACATTAAGTGAACAAGCTGGTGAGTTTTGACAGCAAGGGTAACTTTTCGAACATCTATGCTCATTTTTCTTAGAATACGGAATATGACATCCTTCACAATAAAATGCTGTGCAAAAAGCAGCTGTTAGCGAGGTTATTACATTGTAATGATTATTATGATATAACAAGTTAATTTTTTTCCATTTTTCAATCCTTCAAATATTATTTCTGCACCCCTTGTTCCATATTTATATACAACAATCTTGTGTTTGTGTAAAAATTTTTGAAATTGATTCAATTCACGAATTCCGCAACCATCAGATGCAATTGTTATTTTTGATTTTCCTAATAATTTTAAAGCTGTTAAAGTTTGAAGTTTTGCTATATTTTTTCGAATTTTTCAGAATCATTAAATTTTTCAATTTTAGCTATTGAATGAAACAAGAAGTGCATGCGGTAAACATAAATTATCGCTATTTTTTATTGCTATTATTCATCTCCTTTTTAAGTATTCCTCATCAAAATTTGAATATTTATTACTTCTACCTCTTCCAACGGGTAATTTAACATGGGTAACTGTTAAACAAAAAGTGTCTGTACTTAAACCTGTAGACGTAAAATAAAAATAGTTTATAATAAATGAAGCCAAAAATGTATTATAAATAACTACCTTCAGAATTACTTTGGAAAACATTAGAAATTACATCCCAAACGTCGCTAAATTTTAGTTCATGAGCGGATCTAAAACTGAGATACGCAGGACTTTGATGTTCAAAGCTCTCTCCACAAAATGTTAACCCAATCTTATCCCTGGAATTTACATCTTTCACAGCAATGTTGATTATTTGATGTATAGCATCCTTAATCCAGCTAATTGGTTCTCTATTGTCAGGTACGGATTTAATTACAAATTTTATTTTGTGCCCGTTCATATTAAACCGTTTAACAAATGTCGAATTTTCACTTTCGATTATATAAGGTGTTATAGTTTCGGTAAGAAACTTTTGTAAAATAATTTTTTTCGACATTTCCTTTGTAATTTTTTCAGTTTAATTTCAAACAAGCAAGATATGGCACAGGAATATTTAAACTTCTTCATGACTGCAGAAGAGGCTGCAACTGCTACAACTGCTACTACTAGTACAGCAGTGCGTCTTCCTGCGAAAAGGAGAAAGGCGAAAAATGAAGATGACGCTTCTACTCATCTTCATCAACAACAACAACAACTACATCAACAGCATCATCATCAACAACAACATCAACAATCACAACAACAGCAACAACCGCAGCAACAGCAACAGCAGCAACTACAACAACAACAAGATTATCAGAGTAAGGCAACATCAAATCCCATCAGAAAAAGAAAACTGGCGGAATTATTTAATTTAAAAAAAAAAATTTTTTTTTTAATTTTTAAAAGTTAAAGATATGGAGCCGAGTAGGCTCTATAAGATAAATAATATTAAAAAGTTAAACACCGTTTACGGTGAAAAATGGGTCTTCGAGACCCTAAATAATATTATATTTATACCGCATCAAAAAGTTGAGGTATTTGAAGATAATAATTTCCGTGAGGAAATCGAAAAAAATGAATATTTCCTCATAAATGAGGAAAACCAATTAAATTTAAAAGAAGAACGTGGTGATTTTGAATTCGCCACAAATCAGTAATAGTTTTAGACTAATTTTATATAAAAAATTTTATTTAATAAAAAAAAATTTATTTCAAAGAAATTTTCTACTGTTTTTAATTTTATATTCATTTTTCAGATGTTAAGATTTTATTCCATTTTTCAGATGTTAAGATTTTATTTTATTTTTCAGATGTTTTCAAGTTTTATTTTCAGATGCTTATTAGAGTTTTATTTTACAGATATTAAACAATATTTGTTGAATTTATCCAAGTATTATGTGTGTCATCAAAACCTAGCCATTTAACAAAAACTCTATTTCCTTGCTTTTTCAGAATTTTTTCTACAAGATAAGTATCTGGGTATTTTACAGGTGTAAGCTCAGCTTGATAAAAACCCCCAGAAATTGGCGTATCAGTATAGTCTGATAATTGATATGTAACAGGATAAGTATTATTGATTTTATCAATCTTAAATACTTCAGTTGACCAATTCGGTTGATAACCTTTTTCGAAATGACCTTTATATTTACTTATTCTTACAAAATTTCCAGTTTTATATTTACTTTTTTGAAAAATTTTAGGCTCAGTATATATATTCCGCAGTATATTTTTTTCGTTTTTCCTTGTAATTTTTTCAGGAGGAAGTTTTGTTGTGCTATGTTTTGTTGAATTATATTCTTTTATTAATGATTGTATAATAGGTAACCATTTATAATTCCCATTTAAACTAAATTTTTTCCACATAGAATTTTTCAATGTACAGTTAAATCGTTCAACAATTGATGCTTTTAATTCGCTAAATGTGTGATAATGATTGGTTGATTTTTCTTTCATATAATTTTGAAATTGTAAATTAAAAAATTCCTTGCCTTGATCAGAGTGAATATTTTTTGGTATAACTTTAGCTCTAATAATAATTGTTTTTAAGGCATTTAAAACATTTTCAGCATTTTTTGTTTTCACAGCTTAAGCATAGGCATATTTGGAAAAAGTATCAATGACGGTCAGCATATATTTATAACCATTATTAAATTTTCCATAAGGTATCATTTCGACTAAATCGATTTGCCACGTGTCATTCATGCCTGTCTATGAATTTCAGTCACTATTTGAGCTCTTGACATTTTGTTTTAAAAATGTTAAAGGTAATGTGATATTAATTTTTATACATAAAATGATAGACCAAAGCATGGTTTAAACTAATCATCTAATTGAGTTTAATTTGCTTTTATACTTTTCTACATGAGTATATAACTCAACTTTTATTTTCAAATTTAATTCATTTCCATTCTGACTGCTCAACACCTCACTGAAATGCTGCCTGATTCCACATCATTTCCATTTAAAGAAACTGTAGATGATGTAAATACACAAGGTCAGATACAAGAAAATGAAATTACGTCCACCATGGACGACGAAGATTTAGCAGAAACTGAGGAATTTATACCACCGTTCCAGATAGTAGAATTAGAAGACGAAGAAGAAGAAGAAATTGGGGAAGATGAGGAAGCAGTTCTATTTAATGAAATTTGGGACATAAATAATCAGCAGGTTGATTGATGATAATCCTAAATAATTTTAATTAAATAATCTAATGAAAGATGTACAGAAAAATATTTGTCTATCTAAAACATATAAATAAAAAATAAAAATTTTTATATTATTTGTTGTGATTTATTTTGTTTGTTTTATGTAGTATATTACAGATTTGTTCCTTTAAAATTACAGGAATTTCAATAAATAACCTTGAATAATTACATTGTACATTAAAACGTTGTATTGGTACATAAATTTCTCTTTCTAACCTAAATACTTGTTGTTGGACACATAAATTTAGATATTCCTGAACATAGTCTTTTACATTTAACTCAGCAGATTTATAATAGATCATCACTGCGTGAAGAAAATCGCTTAAATTGTAAAACTGCTCTGCTTCTTCTTTGTTAATACTTATACTTTGTTCATTCGCTGATTTTAGTCCATGATGAAAGTTCTGTTTTATATCTTTTATTATCAGTTTATCGAGTTTTTTGTTAAATTCGTAATAAAATTTATTCCATTCATGATATTTTAAGACAATTGACTTTTTACCAATACGGTGAATTATACTTGAGGCTTCAAATGACTCACAGTCAAATCCAACAGCAATTTTTAATGTATGACTCTTATTGAGAAAATATGTGTAACTTAACAATAAATTTGTGTTCTGACCTGGTGCCTCCATTCTTTTAATTTTACTAAAACCTGTTTATATTGTTTTTATTATTTATACGTTTTAGGAACACAAATTTGTAATGAGTTATATTTTCCAAATACATTTTGAAAGGTACTTAAAATATACTTATCGTTTTCTAGTTGATTTGCTTTATTACATTTTTTTAAAAAAGGGTTCATACTATAACCGCAACATCTATACCACGTATAAACACAACAATATTGCCTACAGACATCTAAATAGTTACTTTGTAACTGTTTCTTACTAAAAATTATACATTGGTTTTTTAAGTAACTTAAAATTTCTAATTTATCTGGTTTTCTACCAAACGAATCAAAATATTCAACACAGTCATTCTTTGGCTTAAAAATAGCTAACCAATGTGTTCCCGGATCTTTTGACTTATCAGTGTTTACAATTAAAAAAGTTTGTTTTTCAATTATTCTGGGGAGTTGATCCAGAGCAAAAACTCCTTTAAAAAATTTACATGTGTGTTTGTTACATCTTAATACGTCACTTATCTCTAGGGTATTCATCAATCAAATTGACTCAAGTCATATACTTTAGTTGTTTCTTTAATATAATTTGATAAAAACTCTTTTTTGATTTTTTTATTTGTTATAATAACATCAAATTTTTCTAGTATTTGACAGAGCTCTTTATTTATTTTATCGTTGTACACAGTTCTAAAAGAGTAATTATCAAAATTATCATTTATAAAATCCCCAGTTGGAAATTTATACTTGAGCTCTTTTACAAACTTTTTACAAGGTTCTTTAAAACCAACTATACAAATATCTTTCGAAAACAAGGTATTATTATCATCACTACAAAATGTTACATCCAGAAGTACAAGACAGTAACATTTTGTCAAATATTCAAATTTACTTTTATGTATGCTATTTATAGGTTTGCGAATATATTTCGGTTTTTATCAATTTGTAAACTTGCATCAAATTCTCCATAAACAATAGCAGTCAGTGTAGATGTAAGTGGTTTTGATAGCCTTGCCTCAATTCTAACTGTACCGTGATTTAGTAGACCTTGACACACTTCATTTCCTGATGCACCTGGAGTTAAATCAAAAGCTAGAATGAAAAACCCATTACTAAACATGGTTTTTGTTATCTGATGACCTTTATCATTATGATAAATTCCAGTTCCTTTTTTTTTTTTTTTTACGAGGGACTGTGGAAAACATCAAAAGTCACCCAAAGGAACTGCACGAGGTTCCTCTGAGTAGTGTTGGACTTTAACCCACCAAAACCACGTTATGGAGGTACTGTACTATACTGTATGCTCTTGCACACCAATTATTTTCATCTGAAAAACTGGTTTCAATTGCTGAATTAGGTATTTGAACACCATTTACGTTTAACAGAAATTGTTTAAAATGTTTAAAATTGTATGGGTTTTTTGACCTTTTTCCAGAGTAACCTGTATTTTCTGTCATACAAAAAAATGATTGTGTTTGGTAACTGTCCAATAAAAACATTATCAAGTGATATTGATGAACTATTCTGTGGAATGGTAAAAGTTTTTACCTCTACCTGTTTGTAATTGTATTTGGCATTAGTTTTTTCCAATACTGCATTATGTGCTAATAGCACACTAGGATTAATTGTTACATGTCCCATAAATAGAGTGGCTTCTAAAATTTTCAGTTGAGATTCATCAGTATCATCTGCAAAGAGGTAAAAATCTGGTTTTTCTAATGTTAGGACAACTCGAACATCGACATTGTTTATGAGAAGTGTAGGTTGGTTAAACATATTTAAATGTAGTTTCCCCATAAGTTCCACTACATTGCTATTTTGTTATCATTTTTGACGTTCTTTTGAACCACTATTATCTGTTTTTGCTATATTTGGCTTATCTAGCATCCATCCACCACACTCCAAATGCGTTGTAGCGGCATCCGTACCATAATTTAACAATGATTCAATATAAGCTCTGTAATGATAATTGCCACCTGATGGAGATATATTCTTTCCATTTAGTTGAACATTGCATTGTTTTATTAATGAATGTAACATATTATTAACCACACTTGGTTGTTGTATATTCCATCAGTTTTTTTATCTTTACTCCATTGAGTTCCATCTTTTTTTAAAATTTGTACTTTTAATTTTAGATATGTTGAATACAAGTCTCTATATGTATCACCGTGCCCTAGTGAAACAAATTCTATGACAGAGGGATTATCTAAAGAAGCAATAGGGTTATAGGAAACTTCTTCAGATCGTAAAATACTTGACTGAATAGGCTGTGTTTTAAAAATATCAAGCTCTGATTTCATACATTCAATCACAATTATTCAAAAATATCTTTTTGTTTGTTTTTGTTATTAACTTTCCGTCGCTTCCACGTAAAATAATTTAAATTATTAATGAGAGGTCTTTTTATAGGTTTTCCTCGTTCTCTTTTGTCTTGTCCACACATCTCTTTTGTCTTGTCCACACATTTGTCTTGTTCCACACAGTTTCCGAACTGCACCTCGTCTTACATTTTTCATTATCTCTTTACTTCGATCTTGAACCACTTCTTTTACATTTGCACCTGTGGCAATATCAGATAATACATTAATACCAGAGTTAATAACCTCTTTTTTTAATATATTAGCTCCAGACGTAAATATTGGTTTTAAATATCAAAAAAGACCACAGAAAAAGATCCCTAACCCTCGTCCCCTTTCGTAAGGTACAATTGAGTGTAACAAAGGACCAATATCCTCCAGACCTTTTCCTGATTGAACTAAATAATATTTGTAGTACGCTCTCTCCATAATGAATAAAATAAAATAATATATAGTTTTGTAAAATCGCTTTTATTTATACTTTTTTAAAATGTAATACAATTTTTGTTGGAATTGAACTATTGGAAAAGTTTATTTTGTATCCATATTTATCACATAAAAGTAATGATGTGTTATTAAATGATTTCTCCACATTGCAATATTGAATATTACTGAATTCTTTTACACTATCAGTGAAAGAATTTTGTATGTTAACAGATCTTAAACACCTTATATCTTTATCACCTATTTTTTGCGGTTCAATTATATCTGTGTATATAAAAAACATATCTGGTTTACTAATGGGAATCAATTGTACACTATCTATAAAAGTTTTGAAAGCTTCTATTACACGTGATTTATATTTTTTAAAATCTGTAACTTTAAATGATACTTGATTGAAACATGTTGTCAAAAGTCCTTCGAGGGTATAAGCGTAATTTGCTCTTATTTTTATATCTATTTTAGGCTTAGTAACACATATTGTGGTGTAACTTAAATTTTTAGGCATCTCCTCAGCTTTTATTGGTTGTGTATAATGAACTTCATCGTTTATAAAATTAAAAATTCCCCAAATCAACTGCAAAGGTAAGTCATGAGATCACCGGTTGAACGACGGGCTCTGAACCCGTATTGTCGATCATGAAGCAAACCTCTACGATCCAGATATTTCAAAAGCTTCTGGTTTATTATTTTTTCCATTACTTTTGAAAGAACCGAGGTTATAGCAATAGGACGGTAGTTAGAGGGATCGCTTTTATTACCTTTTTTTGGAATTGGGAAAACATGCGCAACCTTCCATTGGGTAGGGTGAATACCCGAAGTAAAGAAAAGATAGAAAAGGTTGCATAGAGGTTTTGAAATACTTGAATAGGTATTTTTAAGAACCATGGTAGTGATACCATCTGGACCGGCTGATTTTTTTGCATCAAGATTTTTCAAGATTTTCATCACTGCTCTTGTCCTAAAGTATATTTTACCGAAGGAGTAGTCAACTTCAGGAACAGTTGGTGGCTTTAAAGTTGACTGAGGCAGTGTCTAGTTGAAAGAAAACTGCTTGCCAAACAAGTTCGCTTTCTCTTTGGAATCTGACACAATCATGTTATTAATATCAACAAGCGGAGGAAAAGAAGACCCGCTAGCGTCTTCTTTTAAACTTTTTGCAAATGACCAAAAGGATTTGCTATTCTTAGGCATGTGGATAAGTTTGCGTTTCAACTTTAGGTTGAATAAGAATTTTTGCCTGCTAATAACTCTCTTGCACCTGTTTCGAACCACTATATAGTTTGCCCTGAGAGCCTCCGACCTATTGCTTTGATACAGTTTAAAAGCCTCCTCCTTTTTAAGGATGGCTTCACTGCAAATGCGATTGAACCAAGATTTGGATTTCCGTTTAATAGTTCTCATGGAGTGAGGAATAAATAACCTCATTCCAAGTAAAATTGTTTCACAAATCGCATTTGCAGCAAAGTCGACATTCCTATCGCGGAAGCACAATGACCAATCAAAGGATCTGAAAAAACTGTTAAGACCCTCCCAGTTCGCATGGCTGTATCGCCATACTAATTTTCTGGAAGGAGTCCTTTGATTGGTAATTGGGCCTACCCGGAAACTTGTTTTAACCAAACAATGGTCGGAGCCACCCAGGGGGCAACCAACTGAAACCACATATTTTTCAGGGTGTGTGGTCAGGAACAGATCCAAGAGGTAGCTTTCTTGATCAGCACGATCTGGGATCCTAGTGGGATTTTGGACAAGTTGAGAAAGGTGGAAAAGAGATGAGAATAGTTCAACTTGTTTCCCAATTGAGTTTTGACTCAGAGAAGTGTTACTAGAAAAGTGAAGCCAGTCTCTATTATGAATATTGAAATCACCCGCCAGAACAATTTCAGTTCCTGGATATGAATCCAAAATTTCATTGATCTGGTTTGAGAGATTTTCAATTTCCACAACAGTTTCCTCTTCACTTGAGTTGGGTGATCTGTATAAGAAACAGAAATGTATGACTTGCTTTCTAACGAGGATTTTTACCCAAACATAGTGGAAAGTTGGGCTAGAACATTTGAATTTATTAAGAGTGTTGAAAGCTGTGTCATTTTTAATATAGATGGCGATACCTCTTTTAGACACGAAATGTGAAACGAGTGTGTAGCCAGTAATATTAAAATTATCATTCTGGCCGTTAACTTGAGTTTCACATAGGGCAAGAATTGCTGGTTTGCTAGAATTTAAATGGCAAGTGACAGCATCGAAATTCGTCTGTAAACCGCGTATATTGCAGAAATTTACATTAAAATTGGTAATTTTGTAAAATTTTAAGAATCAATAAAAATCAAGTAAAAATCAGCAAATTAAAATTTATAATTAGGTAAAAAAGTGAAATATCAAATTAAAATTTAAATTGATAAAGAAACGATAAAAATTATAAAAATTATATGTGTATGATATGAATACCGCGAGCTTGACAACACAATTTATTTGTTAATTAAATTTAAAATTAAAATTAAAATTAAAATTAAAATTAAATTAAATGTTTGCCTTGAATGTGCAAATGATTTATAAAACGTTCAACAGTTTTCAGCAAACACTGTGAAGTGACCTTATTGAACGCAGTTACAACCAAAAACACACCCAAAGCAAACCTTACGTGCAATACAAAAAAGAAAAAAACGAGCACGTTATAGCAAATAAAAGTTATTGATTAATTAAGTTGATTTTTACACACACTATTATAAATAATAGTAAAATTTACAATAATATTAAACTCTTCTCAAGATCTTTTATGATAAAGTAAAAGTAAATTATAATAAGTAAATACCACCAGAAATTACAAATTAAAATTACTGTTTAAGTTATGGTGGTATTGATTATTGAGAAGAGAAGAATTAGAACACTGACATCTATCAAGGGGATGGAGTGAGAAGGATATTGTTTTTGCTTTGTTTACAACTAGGAGATGTTAGAAAGAAAAGAACAGAAAAAAAAAAATAAAATTAAAATTAATTAATTGTAAACAAAGCAACCGCGCGCGTTGAATTAAGAAAAATTTTTTTTAAAAAATAAAATAAAATAAATTAGTCAATATACTAAATATTAAATAAATATATAAAACAAAACAAAAAAAAAAGTGGAATTAAATAACAGAAGATAAAAAATGTGATATTAGAAAGATAAATAAATGTGATATTAAAAAAAAAAAAAAGAAATGTGTTATTAAAAAGCAAAATCAAAAGTACTTATCTTACTGCCGCCATTGGGAGTGCAGCCAAGTTTTTAAACATGTATTATATTTATTTTGCACCTTTTATTTTACACATAATTAAAATTAAAACAAACAAAATAAAAAAAAAAAAAAAAAAAACAAGTGAATTTATTAGTTAAATTAAGATTAAAATTAAAATAAAATAGATTAAGGTAAATTTAAAAGTTGAGTAGATATTATTTATATTTTTAATTATTCTAAATGATGTTGTCAAACCGACGGTCAAAACCGAAGTCGGTTTAATAACCTACATTAAACCCATCAATCAAAATATAGGCCAGTGTGCGTGGTCTTCGGTGCGATATGGCATGATTTTTTCCCATCCCCAAGTGCAGGATTACCTACTTCAGCTCCACCCTCAATCCAATCCATAGTTTTGCTGACGACAGCATTCTGGTGGCATCTTATGATTTTTAAAAAAAATCGGATGCTACTTCAACCGCAATCAATTTAAAAAGAGAAATTATGGTTACTTCAGTTAACCACGACCTAGCGAAAATAGCTGATTGGGGTGTTAAAATCAGAGTTGAGTTCAACACTTTCAAAACTCAAAGCTGTCAGATCTCCTGCAAAAGAGATCATTCCATACCAATTCTACGCCACCTGCATAACCAATAACCATTCCAAAGGAAAATATATACAGCGGTCTGCAAATTTAAATATTTTAGGCATGCAGCTTATTGAAAATGTTGTGGAATGAGCACATTTTTGATATAGGCAAGGAAGCTGCCAAATGTTTAGGTTTTCGTTTTCGCCGATCTGAACAATATCTATAAAGTATATATTTGACCTAAGATGGAGTATAATTCTCACATATGCCCTGGCGCTACTCAAACATCATTGGGTTACCTGGACAAAATCCAAAAGCGCGCCTTTCGCCTGATTGGTGACCCTACTGTTCAGGGAACCTTTACTCCTCTTAACTCACGTCGAAATATTGGAGCTTTATCTCTCTTTTATAGATATATTGTAGGTAACGACATTTGTTCTATTGAATTGAAATTAATAATGCCTCCTCTTAAACAATTCCAACGCAACAATAGAAGCGCCTCAAGTGCTTATTTCTACATCGTAGAAATTCCTAGGTGGTTTACAACTGGTTATGGAAAATCTTTTATTGTGAGAACCATTAAAATGTGGAACATACTTCCATCCAACGTGTTCCCCTCTCATACAAATGGTCCATTATACAATTTGCAACTTTCCAAAAAGGACCTATTCAGGTTCGCCTCCAATTTACCCGCCAATTCTCCTTTATGTTCATATTCCCCTTGAACTTCTATGCTTCTTGCTCAAACCTGCAATAATTTTGTAAAACGGAAAACTTTCCTAAAGTTTGGGTAGCGTGTAAAAAAAAAATAAAAAATAATAATAGCTTTACAGCCGATGATTTTTAGGTGTTATTTGGTTTTTCAGAACTCCAAGCTTCGTAAGGTGTAACATTATGTAATATTTTTGGTAGTGAACGATTTTAGAAAATACACGGATGTGTTAACAGACTCTGCCCAAAGTGACGGTGGTAAATTTGAACTAATTAGTAAACTTCTTGTCATACCCACGAGGATCCTATTCGCCGTCTCAGCTACACCATTTTTTGTGGTGTTCGTGGAGCAGTTCATTGATGTTCAATTCCATGTTCGGTTAAAAAATTTTGCAATTTTTGGTTGATATATTCACCACAATTATCCGTTCTCAATGGTTTAAGGTTCTTTTATGTGCGACTTTCAACTAAAGCTTTAAAATTTTTAAAAGAATAAAGTGCTTCACTCTTTTCCTTTATGAAATAAACATAGTATTTTCGGGAAAAATTATCAACGATCAAGAAATAATATTTCGCACCACCAAGTGAGGTAGTTTCCATTGGACCACATAAACCAGTTCTAAAATTTTTCGGTTCTATTTGACGATTTTTTAAAAGACAGTCTTGAAATCTTCGATTTTAAATAAACTTCACATTTAATTGTACTTGGCAAATCTTTTAAATTCTATCCTTCAACCATTTCGCAGGTTACAGGTTTTCTTCGACAAAATCACTTGCAGCTTATCTTCCTGTTTTTTTTTTCTTCTTGAATTCTTTTTGTATTTCTTTTTCTTATATATAATAGGTATGAATACTTATAAAATGTTTAATTCTTCTTGTATTTTTTTTCTTATATATAATATGTATGAATACTTATAAAATGTTTAATATATAAAGTTATTGAAATTTAAATTATAAATAGCGGTATACAATATATATTATTTGATTTATTTATTTTTTTTCTCTTTTTTTTTTTTTTTTGGTTCTTAATTCACATGTTAATTTTTGTTATTTAATATTATTTCGGTCTCAAAAAAAAAAATTTCTTTTATGGTTAATTTTTTTTTTTTATTTCAGTTCATTTTAATTATATGTATGTACTTACACTCTAAGAGTACTACCTTATTTGTACATAATAATATTATAGATTTTCTTTCGAATTCATTTATTTTTACTATTTATGGTCACCTTTAATTTTCTTATATATTGATTTTACTTAAATTATTAATTTATATTATTATTACTATTACAGTTCTTTTTTTTCCTTGGGTTGTTTTTCTTTTAATTTTTTTTTTTTTATTTCTTGCTTAAATTTCCATATCGAAAAATTTACTTAATCTAAGTATTGTTTTTAACGAGTTAATAATATTATTTATTGGATGTTAACAAAAATACAAAAAAAATGAAATAAAATATAAAAAAAATTAACAAATTTTTAGTTTTTTCACCATTTTTTTTTTTTTTTGTATATATTTATTTAATTTAAATTCTAGTTTAGTGCTTATAATAATTATAAGTTTTTTTTTCTCTTTTGCTAACCAAAAATCTTCTCGCCACCTCAGACTCTCAAACAACCAACCAAAAAAAAAACCAAATCCCCAAAAAAACACGCCAAATCCGGAAATTCCTTCTTTTTTTCTTCCAAAACCAAACAACCACATAGCTATAATTTTTTTCTTTTTCACCCTCTCGAACGATTTACCATTTGTATTATATAGGACAGCTGTTTATTTTTTTACCACGCATTGGTTCTTGTCTAAGATAATAATTGTTACACATGTAACGATAAGTAATAGTGGCTGGTTTACATTTCCGACTTTAAAATTAGTACCTAAAAATTGAATTTATAAGAAATATGAGAAATAGAAAAATAAGTAATTTAATTTCACTAGACGTGGTAAAAGAATGTTTAAAATTTTGAATATTATAGATGCAACCCCCTCCCCCATAGCGTGGTATGTGGACAAATCATACGCTGCTCATTACAAATTCAGCTGTTAATCCATTTTAACCTGCTTTGCTTATTGAAATAAAATTTAACGTCAATTTTTTAACATATAAAACTTTACGTAGTACCACTTTTCCAATTTCCATATTTAATTTAATATCTCCAATACCATACGCTTCTACAAAATTTTTATCAGCTAATTCAATTTTTTCTTAAAAATTTTCAAACTTTGTAAACAAATTTCTGTCACAACACATGTGACTACTAGTATCACTATCAAAAATCTACATATATTTTGTCAAGTGACATCGCTGAAAATTTGTGTTAAGTTGTTGTAGTTTTGTTACTTTCCCTACATGCAAATGCATAATGACCACGTTTTTTGGAAGCGTAGTATTTTACGCGACTTAGTTTTGATTGCACTTCAGCTGTCTGATTATAATTGTTACCATTATTATTGTAATGTTGGAGAGTCGACTGAGTATTATTACTGTAACTTTTGCTCTGTTTCATTTTATTTTAAAAAAAATGCTGTTTCATCACATTCGCCATTTTCACATGCTTTTCTTCGGCCTTTATCTAATAATTTTGCCTTTAGAAAATTAATTTTCAGTAGAGTATATCTAGACTCCATTGCAACAATTACTACAATTTCCAAAAAATTATTTATATGTCCACCCATATCACCATTTACTGCTATTTTTAAATTTATTAATTGCTTAAAAAGTAATACCTTACACGCTGGACATCCGTCTCCATAAATTGCTTGCGATTTGTTCCAAGCTCCCTTCGACGATTTGCAGTTCTTAACATGTATAAGCTGGGATGGTTTTATACATAGTATAATGGTTGCCAGTACCTTTTCATTTTTTCATTTCCAACCTATCCTTTCTCTAACTGGGTTAAATTTCCGTTTACATATTCCCATAATTCATTGTGAATTAATACAGATTTCATTTGTATTCTTCATCCGTCATAATTGTCTTCAGATAATTCTTCTATTTAGTAAACGGACAAACCCATTTCAAAAAAAAATTTTTTTTCTTTACTAAATTATTATCTAAATTTACACCATATGGGCTGGGCTCACAATCTTTGTTAAAATTATAAATAAAAATATGTGAAATCTTTGAAGAATCAATTATGGACTG
The DNA here is from genome assembly GCA_947095535.1 of Poecilobothrus nobilitatus. Classification (NCBI taxonomy): domain Eukaryota; kingdom Metazoa; phylum Arthropoda; class Insecta; order Diptera; family Dolichopodidae; genus Poecilobothrus; species Poecilobothrus nobilitatus. The sequence goes on from OX352772.1 coordinate 88,097,784, forward strand.
ACTATGCAAATTATTAATTTATTGTATTGATACATTTAGTATATAATGTAATTAAGTATTATACAATGTAATTATTATACAGTATATAACATTGATTAATAAAAGCCAAGTACAGTATTGCAAGAACAATAAAAATTAAGTATAAAGTATAAATTCTAACAGATATTGATAATAATGTAAATATTGTTATTAATAATAATAATGATAATAATAATATTAATGTTAATAATAATGTCAATAATATCAATAATACTGATAATAATAATTATAATCCTGATAATAATAACTAAAATATTGATAACAATAATAATAATAATAATAATAGTAATACTAATCCATTATCATTGAATCCGCTTATACCTTCAATTGTTGGAATGACTAAACAATCACTAACAGATGGTGGTAATTATGAAATATCAATATTCCGAGATGAGAGAATTCTTAATTATGTAAGACTAAGACTTTTATAATCGAGTTATAAAAGGCAAAACAGGGACTCATTTACCGATTTTAATTCACAAAGAGGGCCTTCCAAAGAGTTATTTAACCTCTATATAAGATATCATAAAGATATTGGTTATTATTTATAAAGATATTGGTTAGGTTTATCAGTTTTAATTCACAATGAGGGCTTTCCAAAGAGTTATTAAACCTTAATATAAGATATCATAGATTGTAAAGAACCTGAAGGCTTATCGTAGTCACTGCGACAATAACTACTGCAGTCACTTATACCAATCTTGCGAGAACTATAACAAGTTTTTCCGTCCCAACTCTAAGTAAATATTTAAAAACTTAAAATCTTATCTCTTTATCAAATGACATTAATAATAATAATAAAAACTACTCATGCTACCAACTACATCAACAACCTTAATATTTTTATCATAATTGTAGTGGTATGAGAGGAGAATTAAAAAAACTCTTTGTTGATGCTAAATCATGCGACTTTATTGTTCTAGCTATAGCTGAAATATGGTTAAACGAATTGTTCAAAAACAATGAAATGCTTGATGATAATTATTCGTTTTACAGAAAAGATCGTGACTATCATTCTGTAAATTGTTCCCGAGGAGGTGGTGTTCTACTTGCTGGTAATAACAGTTTACATAGTGTACCACTAAACACTGATACTTATATATTATTTGATCACCAATTTATCAAAATAAACTTAGCTACAAATAATTTATACTTAGGCATTGTTTATTTTCCTCCTAACTCTGACAATTTCTCATATTCTGAGTTTTATAATGTATGTAATAGTATTACCTCAAATATGCATGAGGATGAGACTCGTTTTCGTTTTTGGAGATTTCAATCGTCCTTCCATTTCTTTTATTTTGGATGGTTCTGATAACTTGTTATTACCAATTAACTTTCAAGATGATATGATTTCGGACTTAGCAGTGAGTTCTATTGTAACTACCTTCAACAAATTATTAGTTTTACAAACAGCAATAATAAGTGGTTAAATCTTGCATTCTCGAATGCATATGATAGAGTGGTGATAAAACTCGCAGATAATCTAGACAATGTTTTTACTAACACCATTCATCATAACGCAATAATTTTCGAGTGTACCACTTCAATCTTATTCTTGCACAAATCCTACAATAATGAAAATGTATATGATTTCGGCAATGCAGACTATCAAAGCATTAATTATGCTTTGTCACTTATCGACTGAGACGAATTGTTAGCTCAACAAGATATTAATTCATTTATCTCTATCTTTTACTCAAAAGTTTTGAAATTATAAATGTTTTTGTTCCTAAAATTCGTAAAAGAAATAGAACAACGGAACCTTGGTTAGATAGAGATCTTAGGACTTTGCTTAACCAACACAACAAATTATATAAAATATTTAAAATATCAATAGCATCTAGCGAGAACTTATTGAATATGCATAGGTAACTTGCCATTGAATTCAAACAGAGCGCGTACAGCATATGATAACTATGTCAAGGATATCGGCAATAGAATTAGAATTATTAGTGATCCTAAAAAGTTCTTTAATTTTGTTAACACAAAAAGAAAAACATTCGGCTACTCCAAATCTATTTCCAAAGAGAATATATTATCGTCTTGTCCTAAAGCAATCTGTACTTTCTTTGCGGATAGTTTTCAACAAGATTATCTGCCGACAGCACCTTTCACTATTATAGATCAGATGTTTTAAATTCAGATTTGACATCGCAAATCTATTAATTACAGACCTATATCATAAGAAATGATAAGCCTTGATACAAAAAAAGGTGCTGGTCCAGACCTAATCCCTCTATTTTACCTACATAAATGTGCTCATTATTTAATTGCACCACTTCATTTCATTTTTAACAAGACGCTTTCGAATGGTATCTTCCCTTCAGCTTGGAAATCCTCTCATTTAACTTATGTATTTAAGAAAGGCGATAGAAAATCTGTTGAAAACAAACGCGGTATAAAACTAAATGATTAACAATATGGTTTCAGAAAAGGTAGTTCAACTACAACGAAACTTATGGAATACACATCTGAAATTCTGAATCAAATGGAAAAAGAGTACCAAGTTGATTCAATTTATACTGATTTTAGCCTTCGATCGTGTTGATCATTATACTCTGCTTAAGAAACTTATAACTTTGGGTATTTCGGTTTCTTTTTTTATCATGGGTGGGTCATATCTTTCTAAAAGAACCCAAAATGTGAAATTTCAGAGTATATTATGCAATAGAATCGAGGTTACTTCAAATGCACCTCAAGGTAGCCATTTAGGACCACTGCTATTCAATGTATTTATTTCTGATCTTAAAATTTACAAAGTAGTAAAAGAAAGTTCAGACACAGAATTACTTCAAACAAGCTTATCGATATTGCAAGATTGGTGTACATCAAATAAACTGGAACTTACTATACAAAAATGTAACTTTATCACCTTTACCCGTAAACGATTTTCTTTAGTACACGACTACAATATCGACAATCTTACACTTGAAAGGGTTACTAGCATTACTGATCTTGGCATTCTTCTTGATAACAAACTTAACTTTAATTTTCACTATAACCTTTCAATTTCAAAAGCAAATAAAATGTTAGCATTTATTAAGAAAAGAGCGAAAAAGTTTAATAAAAAAGTTAATAAAATAAAATAAAAATTAATAAAAAGTTTAATTTTCCTTGGTCCGATCTATCCTAGAGTACGGAAGTATTGTATGGGATCCAGTCTTTCAAGTTTATTCCGACAGAATTGAATCTGTTAAAAAAATATTTCTCTTGTTTGTATTAAGAGATCAATATAATCCTTTAAATTTTATTAATCTTCCAAGCTGTACTACAAGACTTAATTCTTTGAATATGTTTACTTTGTCATCACGCAGACAATTATTTTCGTCATGTTTTGCTTTTGACATTTTGAATGAGTTATTTAATCTCTATCAAACAAATTTAGACTTTCATTAAGTCGCTAGACAAAGAAGACACGCAAAATTTTTAATGGAATAGAAACATAGTACGGAGTATGGAAAAAATGAGCCGATTAAAGGATGTTGTATTTTATTCAACAAAATTAGTTATCCTTATCCAATATTTTTCCACCTTAATAACCTTAGACAATTAATTTTTGTCTACTCAACATTTTACTTTTTAAATATTATGACATAATTCAAATATTTAAGCATAGCATACCTTTACTGTTGCATAAATAGTTTTTTGTTACTTGATGATTTATTGCAGTAAGATATATAATAACTTATTGTTTCATAAGACATAATATAATTTAAAAAAAACACCTCATTACCACATTATTGGAATTCTAAAGAGAAAGCATATTGGCATGCCAAGCAAATTGATAAAATTTATAACAGAATTATTTTAAAACTGAATGTGACTCTAAATAACCAAAATGAAAAATTCAATTATTCTGTTTTAAATTTAATAAAAACAAGTGATTGCACACTTCAATATTTTTAAAAAACATTGTTAAAAAAATGACTGAAATATAGGTCAATCAGTGCTATATGCTGATATTTTAAAAACAAAAAATGATAATGCATTTCCAATAATAAAAAAAATGAATTATTTTAATAAATCAAAAAACAAACAAAAAACTGAAATAACAAAAAAAGACTTAAATAGAAAGGTAGATCTGGAAAACTTGAAAATTAAAAATTTTTTTAAAATTAGGAATAACTGAGTTATTTCAATTGAAACGGACTCAAAAGAGAATCATAATAAAATTAAAAGTAATCTTTAAATTAAAATGAAAGAAAACTACGATATTAAAATGACGGTCGAAATTAAAACTAAATTTGGAATTGTAGATATGAATAATAAATTTAGTGGTAACGAAATAATTGGAAAATTTGAAAAACAAAATAGATTTTGGAAATGAGTGAGTTAAATGTAATAAAATTAAATAAATATAACAAAGAAATGCAGAACGCGATTATTGAAGTGGGTAGGAAATCTTTTCCTAAAATTCTAACTGCTGGAAAACTTTTTATAGGGTTGAAAAAATGTTTAGATTTTATTTTATAGATTTAGAGATTTTTGAGATTTTATAAATTTAGAAAAGTTTTAGATACTATTAGTGTAAGGAGATATTATAATGAAATAAATGAACGTGACTCAAATGTCACAAAAATCACAAAAGTGATCAACAGGAGGAAATGATGGAATGCATAAATATAAAAAATCGAATGAAAAATTCCAGGTTGGTCTAAATATAAAACATGGAACATTTAGCAAATTGTCCCCAGTCTATTTGAAAAAAACTAAATGAAAGAAAACAAAAAATTGGCTACTAGCAATTAAACAAATCAAAAGGGGTTGAAATTATAACAAATGACTGTGCTGATAATGGCGCTAAAGTTAATGTTGACGTCTTTGATATTAACAATTATGTAGGCAAGTGTAATAGTATAGAAATAATAAATAAGCATGATATTTAAATTAAATATAATAAAAATTATAAAATAGTAAATAAAAGTAATAATAATCATCACGATGGTAGTAAATTCATTGAAAAAGATGTTAATAATCATAATCAAAATGATAATGATGACGATAATATTGAAATAAAAACTAAAGAAATAAAGCAAACATCAACACTGAAGGTGAATAATGAACATATAAAAAACAAAAAGAAAATAAGATTCTGAAATTAATGTCTTTTAGTAAAAATAAAAATAGCAAAACTATTAAAGTCAACAGCGATGATGTTATAAATGAAAATAAAAGTTCTCATAGCCAACGAAGAGCCAAAATACGGTGTTTACTGAAGAAACAAACACGTTAAAGAAGGATTCTCTAAATCATGATTACTGACACTGGGTTAAAGGTTTGAGGTGAAATTCTTGAGCCGCTTGTCAATTCTAAATCTGTTAAAGTAAGTGATTTTTTTTTTCTTTGAGGAAGGATGGCGGGAATCATCAAAAGATACTGCACGCAGTTATGATAGAGTTAAACTCACTAAACTCACCAGCCCTAAAATCTTAAAATATTAAAACTAGTCTGAAAGACTAACCATTAATTTTGCGTTAACTCTTATAGATCTACTGGAATTGCAGAACTCCGTGAAGGTGATCTCCGTTTATCGCTAAATCTAGTGGCCTAGTTCTATTAAGCCTTCTAATGGCATTTTCACAATGTAGGAGTATTGAAGCTTCTACATTTATGTGCCCTTCTAAGCTGGTCTTATGTTTTAGTGCATATTTTTTTCTTTCTTCGCACAGTGGGTATTTCTAGATCCCTATGTAAATCAATAGTTCGTACATACCAAGGAGCACTAACCATGGTACTTAAAACTTTATTTTGGAAAATTTGAATACTCTGAATATTTCTTTGTTTGGCACAACCCCATAGCTGTATGCAGTACAACCAAATAGGCTCAATTATTTGGTTATAAACAAAATTTTATACCTATATCTATTGGCAATCTAGAATTTCGACCTAAAAGCCAATGCATTTGTCTGTATTTCGATTTTAATTCGACTTTTTTCTTCTTGACGTGCTCTTTCCATCTCAGCTTGACATCTAATGTCATTCCTAGGTATTTTGCCTTGTTTTCTTGGGGTATATCTACTCCTTTTAATTTTACGGCTGGGGGATTTTCTACGATTTTATTTGTAAAATTATTTGGACAGATTTATTTATTTATTTATTTGTTTAGTTCAAACAATTTACAATATTTTTTTTTAAACAGTTTTACAATTTGTTTTCTTCAAGTTAGATAATTAAATTAAATTAACAACATTTATTAAGGTACAATGTATTTTTACAAAAACGAAATTCATATACATTATAATACATCATACATTCAACTCAAAAACAGAAATAATAAATTATATCATTGTTTAAACATAGCACTTTATAAATTAAAAATGTTTTGCTTTAGTGTGGTTTTTGTTTGAGTGAAATCAATGTGTGATTTGTGTTTATTACCCATTAATAACATCCTGTGAATTGGTTAATTTTTACCATAGTTTGTTCTGTCGGGTGAAGTAATGAATAAGTTAGTCGATCTTAGACGCGAGTTAGAGTTAATATTAATATTTGTAGAAATGGTAGGTGATATGATAATTCCTTTAATTATTTCGGTTAGAAAAATAACATCGGCAACTTCTCTTCTAAGTTTTAAAGTTTTTAATTAATTTAATTAAAAGATTTTAATCTACTTTCATAAGGAGGTAAAGTAAAAGGATCTTTCCAGGCAAGGTTTCTCAATACATAACGAATAAAAATTTTTTGTATAGAGTCTATTCTATCAATATGAGATTGACAGAAAGAAGACCACACCTGACTGGCATATTAAAGATTTGGTCCAACGAGAAATGTGTATAAAGATTTAAGTGCGTAAGTATCAGTAAATTCCTTTGACCATCGTTTAACATAACCAAGCATTGAATTTGATTTATGAAATATGCTTTCATAGTGGTTCTTGAAAGTTAATTTTAATATTACTGTGGCGAATGAAGGTAATAAATCATTAATGGACAAAATAAAAGGAATTGGTTCCAAATGGCTTCCTTGTGGAACTTCTGAGTTTACTGCAAATGGTTTAGAAGTACAGGATCTAAAGACAACACTGTAATTTCTGTCCTTTAGATAGAAATTTACCCACTTAATAAAACGTTCAGGAAAACCACACGTTTTTAATTTTAATAAAAAGATACAGTGGGGTAAAATATCAAATGCTAAAGTCTTACTAAAGTCAGTGTATATAACATCCGCTTGAAATCCCGATTTCATATTATTTAGGAATGTAAACTTTGATTCAATAAGATTTGTGGTGGTTGACTTATGTTTCGCGAAACCATGCTGGTGAATGTATTGCTGCCAGGTATTGGTACCAGGTACCAGGTATTGCTGACAATTTAGCTATTTAGCTATCGAACATATAATTCATACAGACCTTCAGATAAACTTTTAAAATCGTTGAATAATATTAAGAAATTAGTATAATCAATACTACTTTTTGTTTTTAAATATTTTCGCCAACAATTTTTTTTTTTGTTTCTGAACTTTTTGAGTTCGCGTGTGAACCAAGGAGGGCAGGAGCTCGTTGATCTATTTCTGCTCATAGGTATAAACTGCCAAAGACTACTAAAGATAATTTCATAAACCTTACTTGCCATTTCATTAAGGTCTATATTATTTGATATAGAAGATAATCGTAAGAATTTTGAAAATTATTTATAGCTTCATAGTTTACCTTTCTAAAATTGAATTGGTACACATTTTCTGTTTCAGCACAACAAGCTGCATAAGAAAAACACATAGGAGGGTGGAACAGATCAACGTTGATCAAAAGAAATGATCAAAAAATGATCAATAATACAAATAATATTATTATTATTATTTGTATCAAGATTTTTTAAAATTTTTATCACCGCCGCGTCCTAAAGTAAATTTTACCGAAGGAGCAGCCAGCTCCTAGAACAGAAATGGCACCTGAGCTGACTGTGCCAATGTCGAATTGAAAGCGAACTGCTTGCCAAATAAGTTCGTCTTCCCTTTAGAATCTGATACGGTTCTGTTATTATTATCAATAAGTGGTGGAAAGGAAGACCCATCTAACGTCTTCCTTTAGACTTTTGGCAAATGACCAAAAAGATTTGCAATTTTTTGGCATGTGGATGATTTTACGTTTCAACTTTTGGTTGAACAAGAATTTTTGCTTATTGATAACTCTCTTGCATCTGTTTCTCACCACTATATAGTTGGGCCTGCCAGCCTCCGACCAATTGTTTTGGTACTGTTTAGAAGCCTCCTCTTTTCTAGAAATGGCTTTTTTGCTAATACGATTAAACCAAGATTTGGAACTTCTCTTAACAGATTTCATAAAATGAGGGATGAATAACCTCATCCCAAGTAAAATAGTTTCACTATTCGCATTTGCAACAAAGTTACCATTTATGTTGCGGAAGCAGAATGACCAATCAAAGGCTCTAAAAAAGTTGTTAAGGCCCTCCCAGTCAGCATGGCTGTAACGCCAAACTAATTTTTTGAGAGGGGACCTCTGGTTGGAGATTGGGCTTACCCGGAAACTTGTGTTAACCAAACAATGGTCGGAATTACCCAGGGGGCAACCAACTGAAACCACATATTTCTCAGGGTATGTGGTGAGAAACAGATCCAAGAGGTGACCTTCATGATCAGCACGGTGTGGGATCCTAGTGGGATTTTGGACAAGTTGAGAAAGGTGGAACAGTGTGGAGAATAATTCAACTTGTTTCCCAATTGAGTTTTGACTCGGAGATGCTGCTAGAAAAATGAAGCCCATGCCTGTTATGAATGTTCAAATCTCCAGCCAGAACAATTTCAGTTTCTGGAGATGCGTCTAAAATTTCATTGATCTGGTTCGATAGATTTTCAATATCCATAGCAGTTTCTTGTTCATTTTAGTTGGGTGATCTGTATAGGAAACAGAAATGTATGATATGCTTTTCAACGAGAATTTTGACCCAAATGTAATGAAAGGTTGCGCTAGAACATTTATATTTTGGAAGTGTGTTGAAAGCGATGTCATTTTTTATATAGACAGCGATACCTCTTTTGGGTACGAAGTGTGAAATAAGTGACTAGCCGGTAACATTAAAGTTATCATTGTGGTTACTGACTTGTGTTTCACATAGGGCTAAGATTGCTAGTTTAATTGAACTAAGATGGCACTCGACGGCATGCAAATTCGTTTGCAGCCCGTGTATGTTACAGAAATTACCATTAAAATTGGTAATTTTGATGGAAAAAATTAATATAAAAGAAAAGTTAAAATAATAAATAATAATATTAAGATTGAAATGTAGCTTAAAATTAAAATCAAAAGCAAAATTAAAATGAAATCAGAGTTGAAATTGTAATCAAAATCAAAATTAGACTTAAAACGAGGAAGAATACAGTTGCCTTTGTCAACTCTTAGATACCCGTACGAACCGTTAGTATGTTAACAGCCTGTCACTCTGCTCACAATATTATTTTTTTAATATTTTAGTATTTTAAAATAATTTGGGTGAATTTTATAATTTCTAGAACTATGGGTTGTACATATATTCAAACTATATGTTTATATGTACATTCTTCGAAAGCAGATTCTAACCTTTCACATAACGATTATCAATCCAAAACTTTTTCAAATATTCTATAGTACCATTTAATACTATGCGGTAAATGTATATTAAATTTACTTAGTACAAAATAGTAAATATAATTTTAAATATTATATTATATTATATTTAAATATTCCATTGACAGAATAATTTCTTATAAGTACAATAAAATACATATATGTATGTAAATACGGCGCTATATAATATACATATATACTCTTATCATTCATTCACTAGTGACATATACGATATGTAAATAAACATGATATTATATAAGTATGTATGTATACCAATATCATATAAATAAAAATTCTTCAAGCAACCGTTATGTTGTATATTTATTTACATTTTTATGTACTACGCATTATATCCTCAACAATTTCAAATTATCGAGTAAAACAAAATGCAAAAAATTTGTTGAAGAAATTTGTTAGAAAATTTGAAAAAATCAAGTAACACTTTCGTCAATTATAAAGTAACCCTATATTATTAAAAAAAGTTGTTAACAGAAATAAGAGTATGATGTTGAAGCTTTAATTTTTGTGTATTACTTCAAAAAAATTTTAACAGGTGTTCAAGTTACAGGTGTTTAAAAATAGGAAATTTTCAGTTTTTGACTCCTTACAGCTCCTAAACGGGGGGTGATACAAAAAAAATTTCTGAAATGACTCATACTTATTTTCAAAGATCTAACTTCTGTCAAAATTTCAAGTTTCCAACTTAAACCGTTTAGAAGATAGAAGGGTTAAAGGATTTTGCAAAATTTTAGTTTCGCATAACGGTAAATTAAGACACCGTATGCCACAAATATATATTTATTGTATATATACTTTTAAAGCTAATAACAGTAGTAATCGTTTAGCGTTTCCAAAATGAAGATATACCTTCTACAACTTGTGCTATAACAATTTAAATATAGAGCTTTTTTGAACCTTTGGGGAGCTGTAGCTCCGTAACGGGTGGGGCTACAAAAAAAAGTTATAAAAAATAAAATTAATATTTTTGTGAGATCTATTAGTAGAGATCTATTTCATAGCTCTAAAGTTAATATTAAGATGAAACAAATAAAAAAGAAAAGTAAATTAATGTAAACAAAACCAACCGAGAACGTTTACTTATAAATTGTAATTTGAATCCGAAAAATTAAAAATTATTTAAATTTAATATAGTTCGAAAAAAATCAAAAATAAATCAAAAATAAAATAAAATAAAAAAATACAAAAAACAAAATTAATATGTAGATAAATTTATATGTGTAAAAAATAAAAATAAAATTTGTATGTTGTTAAATAAATTAAGAATACTTATCTTGCCGCCATTGGAGTGCAGCTATATAATTTAAAATTTAGTTTAATATATTACACTTTTAAATATTTTTTTTAGTGAAAGAAAAAAAATTAAAAATTTAATTAAAAACGTTCACTAGTTTAATCTAATTTTAATAATTTTAGAAAAAAATTTCAGATAATAAAAAAAGTTTTTAACTAGTTAAAAAGAAGTGTTGTCACTTCAAAGGTTAATCTAAAAATTGATATTATTATTATTTTTATTATTATTATTATTAAAATTATTATTATTATTATAATTATTATTATTATTAAAATTACTAGGCGTTGTTATTAAAATTACTAAACCGTGAGTAGGTACCATTATTATAATTATTCGTTCTATGGTTGTTTATAATTTGGTCACTGGTCATTTAAATAATTTGCGCATTGGTCTAGTAAATTGTTGATTGTTTTAATCGTTATTCTGTCAGTTATAGTGCTTATTACCATTATCTTGTTGTTAAACATTGTTGTTTTGTCTAAAGATATTGTTATTTTGTTGATAATTATTAGTGTTGCCGTTATTTTGTCTATGATTATTATTTTGTCGGTAACTGTTAATATTATTATTATTTCTTCGGTTGTTATTACTAATATTACCGTTATTACAATTGGGTAATGCATTGGAATGTCTTACATTAGATGATCTTTGATTATTTGCTCTATCTTGAGATCCTTGAGTTAAATGTGCGTGACCTACTTTATATGCCATATTCATAGTGTCCTCTACGTTTGTCGGATTTTTACAAAGTAACAGTGTCTTCATAGGTTTAGGAACTTTACTTTTAAATACATTAAGTGCGGTATTTGAATTAGTTCTAGTCCATTCACTACTTTCATTTCTGCGTAATTTTCGTTTTATTTCTTCGTAAAATTCTAAAATAGTAGCCTCGTAATTCGTCAAAAAGTTCTTCAATATTTAACCTATCGTCGAAATTATTAATTAAATCGGTTTTAATGTCAAGCCAATCTACTGCATGACTATTTATTAAAATTGTTTCCTTCGCTTTTGATTTTAATTTACCCTTAATGGTATCAGAAAAAACTAACATTTTCGTTATATTCAGATAACAATAGATATATTATATCTACTGAATCAACAAAAATTTATAAGTCCTTAGTGTTACCATGAAATTTTAGTAATCTGTCTAAGTATGTTAAAGGTTCTATAGTAATACTACGTTGAACTGGTAAAGATGTTGCGGGGGGTGTTGCGTTTGCCATATTGAGAAAAATTTTTATTAACAAAAAGAAAATATTGCTGAACCAGGGGAAAAAAAGTTTGTCATCTTTCGTTGTAATTATGTTTGCATTATGTTAAAGTGGTATGTATGGATATTTTGTAAATTATGTTATGTATTATGATAATGAACGATTATAGATATTAAAAATTATAAAAATTTTAAATTATTTAAAATATATTAATTTTAAAATTCCTTTAAAAAAAATTCTTAAATAGTTTTGTAAGAATTTATTGAAAAAAGAAAAAAATTACTTGATAAATAAAAACTAAAATTAAATTTCTAGATTCAAATTAAAATATATAAATACTCAAGTATTATCATTGAATTTCTTCACTTTTTTTGGTTAATTTATGTTATTAATTTATTTATCTACAAATTTATGTTAATAATATAATTTTTTTCAGGCGAAATATAATATATTTAAGCACAACTACAAATTTAAATTTCTTTAAGATGAAATATAATATATTTAAGCACAACTATAAATTTAAATTTCTAAATTTTCCACATTTTTTTTTATCAATAATTTTATGTAATAATTTTAAACACAGTATAAAAAAAATTTATTCAATAAAAGTAAAAAAAATTGAAGTGTACACAAAAAAGAATTATAAAATAAAATAATAGTTTTACAGTACCTTATTAATTGGAGATCTTGTAGCAGGAATTTACTGAAACACAAAAATTTTATGGATGAAATGTTGAATATCGGAATTTTATAGATGCAGGATCACAGGAAATGTTGGACTGCTGAAGGTTTTTTTCTTAAAACGAGGAAGAATACAATTGCCTTTGTCAACTCTTAGATACCCGTACGAACCGTTAGTATGTTAACAGCCTGTCACTCTGCTCACAATATTATTTTTTTAATATTTTAGTATTTTAAAATAATTTGGGTGAATTTTATAATTTCTAGAACTATGGGTTGTACATATATTCAAACTATATGTTTATATGTACATTCTTCGAAAGCAGATTCTAACCGTTCACATAACGATTATCAATCCAAAACTTTTTCAAATATTCTATAGTACCATTTAATACTATGCGGTAAATGTATATTAAATTTACTTAGTACAAAATAGTAAATATAATTTTAAATATTATATTATATTATATTTAAATATTCCATTGACAGAATAATTTCTTATAAGTACAATAAAATACATATATGTATGTAAATACGGCGCTATATAATATACATATATACTCTTATCATTCATTCACTAGTGACATATACGATATGTAAATAAACATGATATTATATAAGTATGTATGTATACCAATATCATATAAATAAAAATTCTTCAAGCAACCGTTATGTTGTATATTTATTTACATTTTTATGTACTACGCATTATATCCTCAACAATTTCAAATTATCGAGTAAAACAAAATGCAAAAAATTTGTTGAAGAAATTTGTTAGAAAATTTGAAAAAATCAAGTAACACTTTCGTCAATTATAAAGTAACCCTATATTATTAAAAAAAGTTGTTAACAGAAATAAGAGTATGATGTTGAAGCTTTAATTTTTGTGTATTACTTCAAAAAAATTTTAACAGGTGTTCAAGTTACAGGTGTTTAAAAATAGGAAATTTTCAGTTTTTGACTCCTTACAGCTCCTAAACGGGAGTTGATACAAAAAAAATTTCTGAAATGACTCATACTTATTTTCAAAGATCTAACTTCTGTCAAAATTTCAAGTTTCCAACTTAAACCGTTTAGAAGATAGAAGGGTTAAAGGATTTTGCAAAATTTTAGTTTCGCATAACGGTAAATTAAGACACCGTATGCCACAAATATATATTTATTGTATATATACTTTTAAAGCTAATAACAGTAGTAATCGTTTAGCGTTTCCAAAATGAAGATATACCTTCTACAACTTGTGCTATAACAATTTAAATATAGAGCTTTTTTGAACCTTTGGGGAGCTGTAGCTCCGTAACGGGTGGGGCTACAAAAAAAAGTTATAAAAAATAAAATTAATATTTTTGTGAGATCTATTAGTAGAGATCTATTTCATAGCTCTATTGCAAAAAAAATGTGGAGATCTAAAAGTTAGGTGTTCGAGAGCTACCCTAAGGCTTGGTCCAAACTCAACCAAAAAAAATAGGGAACCTACAAATTACTCCCAAAATACTTTGTGTAAATTTCAAGATTCTAGCTTTCTTAGTTTTTGAGTTAGCGTGCTGACGGACGGACGGACGGACGGACGGACATGGCTCAAAAGTCTTAGAATTAGAATTTTTCTAATCCGATCCATACCTTTGAAGGTATATCTAGCTCGCTTATTTCGAGGTGTTACAAACGGAGGAGTAATTTTATTATACCCGATCCTATCGTACGGGTATAATCAATTTTAAAATTAACCAAGATCAAAATCTGACTTAAGATAAATTAAAGAATGTAAATTAAGATTAAAGTAAAAATTAAAATTAACAAAAATTAAAATTTTTCAAAATTAAAATCAAAAGTAAAAGTGCACGATTTAAATAACCCGAACTTGACAACACTTTAAAATAAATTACTATCAATGTCAATATCAATACTTTATATCAACATTAATACTTTTCAATATTTTGCCTTGAGTGAGCAAATGGTTTATAAAAACATTCAACAGTTTTTAACATACACTTTTTAGTGACCTTATTGAACGCAGGTACAACCAAAGACTCACCAAAAGCAAAACTTACCACCAGAAATTAATCTATTAGGTTACTGTAATTACTATGGTGGTATTAAAAAAAAATTGAGCGAATTGAGAGTCGAAGAAGAACACCAGCATCCATCATACGTGTGGGAGGGAGATGGATATATAATTGTTTAGCTTACGACAAGTTAATATTAAGATGAAATAAATAAAAAAGAAAAGTAAATTAATGTAAACAAAACCAACCGAGAACATTTACTTATAAATTATAATTTGAATCCGAAAAATTAAAAATTATTTAAATTTAATATAGTTCGAAAAAAATCAAAAATAAATCAAAAATAAAATAAAATAAAAAAATAAAAAAAACAAAATTAATATGTAGATAAATTTATATGTGTAAAAAATAAAAATAAAATTTGTATGTTGTTAAATAAATTAAGAATACTTATCTTGCCGCCATTGGAGTGCAGCTATATAATTTAAAATTTAGTTTAATATATTACACTTTTAAATATTTTTTTTAGTGAAAGAAAAAAATTTAAAAATTTAATTAAAAACGTTCACTAGTTTAATCTAATTTTAATAATTTTAGAAAAAAATTTCAGATAATAAAAAAAGTTTTTAACTAGTTAAAAAGAAGTGTTGTCACTTCAAAGGTTAATCTAAAAATTGATATTATTATTATTTTTATTATTATTATTATTAAAATTATTATTATTATTATAATTATTATTATTATTAAAATTACTAGGCGTTGTTATTAAAATTACTAAACCGTGAGTAGGTACCATTATTATAATTATTCGTTCTATGGTTGTTTATAATTTGGTCACTGGTCATTTAAATAATTTGCGCATTGGTCTAGTAAATTGTTGATTGTTTTAATCGTTATTCTGTCAGTTATAGTGCTTATTACCATTATCTTGTTGTTAAACATTGTTGTTTTGTCTAAAGATATTGTTATTTTGTTGATAATTATTAGTGTTGCCGTTATTTTGTCTATGATTATTATTTTGTCGGTAACTGTTAATATTATTATTATTTCTTCGGTTGTTATTACTAATATTACCGTTATTACAATTGGGTAATGCATTGGAATATCTTACATTAGATGATCTTTGATTATTTGCTCTATCTTGAGATCCTTGAGTTAAATGTGCGTGACCTACTTTATATGCCATATTCATAGTGTCCTCTACGTTTGTCGGATTTTTACAAAGTAACAGTGTCTTCATAGGTTTAGGAACTTTACTTTTAAATACATTAAGTGCGGTATTTGAATTAGTTCTAGTCCATTCACTACTTTCATTTCTGCGTAATTTTCTTTTTATTTCTTCGTAAAATTCTAAAATAGTAGCCTCGTAATTCGTCAAAAAGTTCTTCAATATTTAACCTATCGTCGAAATTATTAATTAAATCGGTTTTAATGTCAAGCCAATCTACTGCATGACTATTTATTAAAATTGTTTCCTTCGCTTTTGATTTTAATTTACCCTTAATGGTATCAGAAAAAACTAACATTTTCGTTATATTCAGATAACAATAGATATATTATATCTACTGAATCAACAAAAATTTATAAGTCCTTAGTGTTACCATGAAATTTTAGTAATCTGTCTAAGTATGTTAAAGGTTCTATAGTAATACTACGTTGAACTGGTAAAGATGTTGCGGGGGGTGTTGCGTTTGCCATATTGAGAAAAATTTTTATTAACAAAAAGAAAATATTGCTGAACCAGGGGAAAAAAAGTTTGTCATCTTACGTTGTAATTATGTTTGCATTATGTTAAAGTGGTATGTATGGATATTTTGTAAATTATGTTATGTATTATGATAATGAACGATTATAGATATTAAAAATTATAAAAATTTTAAATTATTTAAAATATATTAATTTTAAAATTCCTTTAAAAAAAATTCTTAAATAGTTTTGTAAGAATTTATTGAAAAAAGAAAAAAATTACTTGATAAATAAAAACTAAAATTAAATTTCTAGATTCAAATTAAAATATATAAATACTCAAGTATTATCATTGAATTTCTTCACTTTTTTTGGTTAATTTATGTTATTAATTTATTTATCTACAAATTTATGTTATTAATATAATTTTTTTCAGGCGAAATATAATATATTTAAGCACAACTACAAATTTAAATTTCTTTAAGATGAAATATAATATATTTAAGCACAACTATAAATTTAAATTTCTAAATTTTCCACATTTTTTTTTATCAATAATTTTATGTAATAATTTTAAACACAGTATAAAAAAAATTTATTCAATAAAAGTAAAAAAATTGAAGTGTACACAAAAAAGAATTATAAAATAAAATAATAGTTTTACAGTACCTTATTAATTGGAGATCTTGTAGCAGGAATTTACTGAAACACAAAAATTTTATGGATGAAATGTTGAATATCGGAATTTTATAGATGCAGGATCACAGGAAATGTTGGACTGCTGAAGGTTTTTTTCTTAAAACGAGGAAGAATACAGTTGCCTTTGTCAACTCTTAGATACCCGTACGAACCGTTAGTATGTTAACAGCCTGTCACTCTGCTCACAATATTAATTTTTTAATATTTTAGTATTTTAAAATAATTTGGGTGAATTTTATAATTTCTAGAACTATGGGTTGTACATATATTCAAACTATATGTTTATATGTACATTCTTCGAAAGCAGATTCTAACCTTTCACATAACGATTATCAATCCAAAACTTTTTCAAATATTCTATAGTACCATTTAATACTATGCGGTAAATGTATATTAAATTTACTTAGTACAAAATAGTAAATATAATTTTAAATATTATATTATATTATATTTAAATATTCCATTGACAGAATAATTTCTTATAAGTACAATAAAATACATATATGTATGTAAATACGGCGCTATATAATATACATATATACTCTTATCATTCATTCACTAGTGACATATACGATATGTAAATAAACATGATATTATATAAGTATGTATGTATACCAATATCATATAAATAAAAATTCTTCAAGCAACCGTTATGTTGTATATTTATTTACATTTTTATGTACTACGCATTATATCCTCAACAATTTCAAATTATCGAGTAAAACAAAATGCAAAAAATTTGTTGAAGAAATTTGTTAGAAAATTTGAAAAAATCAAGTAACACTTTCGTCAATTATAAAGTAACCCTATATTATTAAAAAAAGTTGTTAACAGAAATAAGAGTATGATGTTGAAGCTTTAATTTTTGTGTATTACTTCAAAAAAATTTTAACAGGTGTTCAAGTTACAGGTGTTTAAAAATAGGAAATTTTCAGTTTTTGACTCCTTACAGCTCCTAAACGGGGGGTGATACAGAAAAAATTTCTGAAATGACTCATACTTATTTTCAAAGATCTAACTTTTGTCAAAATTTCAAGTTTCCAACTTAAACCGTTTAGAAGATAGAAGGGTTAAAGGATTTTGCAAAATTTTAGTTTCGCATAACGGTAAATTAAGACACCGTATGCCACAAATATATATTTATTGTATATATACTTTTAAAGCTAATAACAGTAGTAATCGTTTAGCGTTTCCAAAATGAAGATATACCTTCTACAACTTGTGCTATAACAATTTAAATATAGAGCTTTTTTGAACCTTTGGGGAGCTGTAGCTCCGTAACGGGTGGGGCTACAAAAAAAAGTTATAAAAAATAAAATTAATATTTTTGTGAGATCTATCAGTAGAGATCTATTTCATAGCTCTATTGCAAAAAAAATTTGGGGATCTAAAAGTTAGGTGTTCGAGAGCTACCCTAAGGCTTGGTCCAAACTCAGCCAAAAAAAATAGGGAACCTACAAATTACTCCCAAAATACTTTGTGTAAATTTCAAGATTCTAGCTTTCTTAGTTTTTGAGTTAGCGTGCTGACGGACGGACGGACATGGCTCAAAAGTCTTAGAATTTTTTTCTGATCCGATCCATACCTTTGAAGGTATATCTAGCTCGCTTATTTCGAGGTGTTACAAACGGAGGAGTAATTTTATTATACCCGATCCTATCGTACGGGTATAATCAATTTTAAAATTAACCAAGATCAAAATCTGACTTAAGATAAATTAAAGGTAGATTAAGATTAAAGTAAAAATTAAAATTAAGAAAAATTAAAATTTTTCAAAATTAAAATCAAAAGTAAAAGTGCACGATTTAAATAACCCGAACTTGACAACACTTTAAAATAAATTACTATCAATGTCAATATCAATACTTTATATCAACATTAATACTTTTCAATATTTTGCCTTGAGTGAGCAAATGGTTTATAAAAACATTCAAACGTTTTTTACATACACTTTTTAGTGACCTTATTGAACGCAGGTACAACCAAAGACTCACCAAAAGCAAAACTTACCACCAGAAATTAATCTATTAGGTTACTGTAATTACTATGGTGGTATTAAAAAAAAATTGACCGAATTGAGAGTCGAAGAAGAACACCAGCATCCATCATACGTGTGGGAGGGAAATGGATATATAATTGTTTAGCTTACGACAAGTTAATATTAAGATGAAATAAATAAAAACGAGGAAGAATACAGTTGATATTCAACTCTTTGTCAACTCTTAGATACCCGTACGAACCGTTAGTATGTTCACAGTCACTCTGCCTACAATATTATTTTTTTAATATTTTAGTATTTTAAAATAATTTGGGTGAATTTTATAATTTCTAGAACTTATGGGTTGTACATATATTCAAACTATATGTTTATATGTACATTCTTCTAAAGCAGATTCTAACCTTCCACATAACGATTATCAATCCAAAACTTTTTCAAATATTCTATAGTAACATTTAATACTAAGCGGTAGTACAAAATAGTAAATATAATTTTAAATATTATATTATATTATATTTAAATATTCCATTGACAGAATAATTTCTTATAAGTACAATAAAATACATATATGTATGTAAATACGGCGCTATATAATATACATATATACTCTTATCATTCATTCATTAGTGACATATACGATATGTAAATAAACATGATATTTTATAAGTATGTATATATATCAATATCATATAAATAATAATAAAAATTCTTCAAGCAACCGTTATGTTGTTTATTTATTTACTTTTTTTTATACTACGCATTATATCCTCAACAATTTCAAATTATCGAGTAAAACAAAATTGAAAAAATTCGTTTTAAAGAAATTTGTTAGAAAATTTGAAAAAATCAACTAACACTTTCGTCAATGATAAAGTAACCCTATATTATTAAAAAAAGTTGTTAACAGAAATAAGAGTATAATGTTGAAGCTTTAATTTTTGTGTATTAATTCAAAAAAATTTTAACAGGTGTTCAAGTTACAGGTGTTTAAAAATAGGAAATTTTCAGTTTTTGACCCCTTACAGCTCCTAAACGGGGGGTAATACAAAAAAAAATTCTGAAATGACTCATACTAATTTTCAAAGATCTAACTTCTGTCAAAATTTCAAGTTTCCAACTTAAACCGTTTAGAAGATAGAAGGGTTGAAGGATTTTGCAAAATTTGAGTTTCACATAACGGTAAATTAAGACACCGTATGCCACAAATATATATTTATTGTATATATACTTTCAAAGCTAATAAGAGTAGTAATCGTTTGGCGTTTTCAAAATGAAGATATACCTTCTACAACTTGTGCTATAACAATTTAAATATAGAGCTTTTTTGAACCTTTGGGGAGCTGTAGCTCCGTAACGGGTGGGGCTACAAAAAAAAGTTATTAAAAATAAAATTAATATTTTTGTGAGATCTATCAGCAGTTAAAATTTCATAGATCTATTTAAAAAAAAATGTCTGGATCTAAAAGTTAGGTGTTCGAGAGCTACCCTAAGGCTTGGTCCAAACTGAACCAAAAAAAATAGGGAACCTACAAATTACACCCAGAATATTTTGTGTAAATTTCAAGATTCTAGCTTTCTTAGTTTTTGAGTTAGCGTGCTGACGGAAGGACGGACGGACGGACGGACGGACATGGCTCAAAAGTCTTACAATTTTTTTCTGATCCGATCCATACCTTTGAAGGTATATCTAGCTCGCTTATTTCGAGGTGTTACAAACGGAGGAGTAATTTTATTATACCCGATCCTATCGTACGGGTATAAAGAAAAGTAAATTAATGTAAACAAAACCAACCGAGAACGTTTACTTATAAATTATAATTTGAATCCGAAAAATTAAAAATTATTTAAATTTAATATAGTTCGAAAAAAATCAAAAATAAATCAAAAATAAAATAAAATAAAAAAATAAAAAAAACAAAATTAATATGTAGATAAATTTATATGTGTAAAAAATAAAAATAAAATTTGTATGTTGTTAAATAAATTAAGAATACTTATCTTGCCGCCATTGGAGTGCAGCTATATAATTTAAAATTTAGTTTAATATATTACACTTTTAAATATTTTTTTTAGTGAAAGAAAAAAAATTAAAAATTTAATTAAAAACGTTCACTAGTTTAATCTAATTTTAATAATTTTAGAAAAAAATTTCAGATAATAAAAAAAGTTTTTAACTAGTTAAAAAGAAGTGTTGTCACTTCAAAGGTTAATCTAAAAATTGATATTATTATTATTTTTATTATTATTATTATTAAAATTATTATTATTATTAAAATTATTATTATTATTATAATTATTATTATTATTAAAATTACTAGGCGTTGTTATTAAAATTACTAAACCGTGAGTAGGTACCATTATTATAATTATTCGTTCTATGGTTGTTTATAATTTGGTCACTGGTCATTTAAATAATTTGCGCATTGGTCTAGTAAATTGTTGATTGTTTTAATCGTTATTCTGTCAGTTATAGTGCTTATTACCATTATCTTGTTGTTAAACATTGTTGTTTTGTCTAAAGATATTGTTATTTTGTTGATAATTATTAGTGTTGCCGTTATTTTGTCTATGATTATTATTTTGTCGGTAACTGTTAATATTATTATTATTTCTTCGGTTGTTATTACTAATATTACCGTTATTACAATTGGGTAATGCATTGGAATGTCTTACATTAGATGATCTTTGATTATTTGCTCTATCTTGAGATCCTTGAGTTAAATGTGCGTGACCTACTTTATATGCCATATTCATAGTGTCCTCTACGTTTGTCGGATTTTTACAAAGTAACAGTGTCTTCATAGGTTTAGGAACTTTACTTTTAAATACATTAAGTGCGGTATTTGAATTAGTTCTAGTCGATTCACTACTTTCATTTCTGCGTAATTTTCTTTTTATTTCTTCGTAAAATTCTAAAATAGTAGCCTCGTAATTCGTCAAAAAGTTCTTCAATATTTAACCTATCGTCGAAATTATTAATTAAATCGGTTTTAATGTCAAGCCAATCTACTGCATGACTATTTATTAAAATTGTTTCCTTCGCTTTTGATTTTAATTTACCCTTAATGGTATCAGAAAAAACTAACATTTTCGTTATATTCAGATAACAATAGATATATTATATCTACTGAATCAACAAAAATTTATAAGTCCTTAGTGTTACCATGAAATTTTAGTAATCTGTCTAAGTATGTTAAAGGTTCTATAGTAATACTACGTTGAACTGGTAAAGATGTTGCGGGGGGTGTTGCGTTTGCCATATTGAGAAAAATTTTTATTAACAAAAAGAAAATATTGCTGAACCAGGGGAAAAAAAGTTTGTCACCTTACGTTGTAATTATGTTTGCATTATGTTAAAGTGGTATGTATGGATATTTTGTAAATTATGTTATGTATTATGATAATGAACGATTATAGATATTAAAAATTATAAAAATTTTAAATTATTTAAAATATATTAATTTTAAAATTCCTTTAAAAAAAATTCTTAAATAGTTTTGTAAGAATTTATTGAAAAAAGAAAAAAATTACTTGATAAATAAAAACTAAAATTAAATTTCTAGATTCAAATTAAAATATATAAATACTCAAGTATTATCATTGAATTTCTTCACTTTTTTTGGTTAATTTATGTTATTAATTTATTTATCTACAAATTTATGTTATTAATATAATTTTTTTCAGGCGAAATATAATATATTTAAGCACAACTACAAATTTAAATTTCTTTAAGATGAAATATAATATATTTAAGCACAACTATAAATTTAAATTTCTAAATTTTCCACATTTTTTTTTATCAATAATTTTATGTAATAATTTTAAACACAGTATAAAAAAAATTTATTCAATAAAAGTAAAAAAAATTGAAGTGTACACAAAAAAGAATTATAAAATAAAATAATAGTTTTACAGTACCTTATTAATTGGAGATCTTGTAGCAGGAATTTACTGAAACACAAAAATTTTATGGATGAAATGTTGAATATCGGAATTTTATAGATGCAGGATCACAGGAAATGTTGGACTGCTGAAGGTTTTTTTCTTAAAACGAGGAAGAATACAGTTGCCTTTGTCAACTCTTAGATACCCGTACGAACCGTTAGTATGTTAACAGCCTGTCACTCTGCTCACAATATTATTTTTTTAATATTTTAGTATTTTAAAATAATTTGGGTGAATTTTATAATTTCTAGAACTATGGGTTGTACATATATTCAAACTATATGTTTATATGTACATTCTTCGAAAGCAGATTCTAACCTTTCACATAACGATTATCAATCCAAAACTTTTTCAAATATTCTATAGTACCATTTAATACTATGCGGTAAATGTATATTAAATTTACTTAGTACAAAATAGTAAATATAATTTTAAATATTATATTATATTATATTTAAATATTCCATTGACAGAATAATTTCTTATAAGTACAATAAAATACATATATGTATGTAAATACGGCGCTATATAATATACATATATACTCTTATCATTCATTCACTAGTGACATATACGATATGTAAATAAACATGATATTATATAAGTATGTATGTATACCAATATCATATAAATAAAAATTCTTCAAGCAACCGTTATGTTGTATATTTATTTACATTTTATGTACTACGCATTATATCCTCAACAATTTCAAATTATCGAGTAAAACAAAATGCAAAAAATTTTTTGAAGAAATTTGTTAGAAAATTTGAAAAAATCAAGTAACACTTTCGTCAATTATAAAGTAACCCTATATTATTAAAAAAAGTTGTTAACAGAAATAAGAGTATGATGTTGAAGCTTTAATTTTTGTGTATTACTTCAAAAACATTTTAACAGGTGTTCAAGTTACAGGTGTTTAAAAATAGGAAATTTTCAGTTTTTGACTCCTTACAGCTCCTAAACGGGGGATGATACAAAAAAAATTTCTGAAATGACTCATACTTATTTTTAAAGATCTAACTTCTGTCAAAATTTCAAGTTTCCAACTTAAACCGTTTAGAAGATAGAAGGGTTAAAGGATTTTGCAAAATTTTAGTTTCGCATAACGGTAAATTAAGACACCGTATGCCACAAATATATATTTATTGTATATATACTTTTAAAGCTAATAACAGTAGTAATCGTTTAGCGTTTTCAAAATGAAGATATACCTTATACAACTTGTGCTATAACAATTTAAATATAGAGCGTTTTTGAACCTTTGGGGAGCTGTAGCTCCGTAACGGGTGGGGCTACAAAAAAAAGTTATAAAAAATAAAATTAATATTTTTGTGAGATCTATCAGTAGAGATCTATTTCATAGCTCTATTGCAAAAAAAATGTGGGGATCTAAAAGTTAGGTGTTCGAGAGCTACCCTAAGGCTTGGTCCAAACTCAACTAAAAAAAATAGGGAACCTACAAATTACTCCCAAAATACTTTGTGTAAATTTCAAGATACTAGCTTTCTTAATTTTTGAGTTAGCGTGCTGACGGACGGACGGACATGGCTCAAAAGTCTTAGAATTTTTTTCTGATCCGATCCATACCTTTGAAGGTATATCTAGCTCGCTTATTTCGAGATGTTACAAACGGAGGAGTAATTTTATTATACCCGATCCTATCGTACGGGTATAAAAAGGTTAACGAACACACAACAGGAGTACACGTTACTGGTACACAGCTATGCAGTAATTTACAAGACCACACAATTTTAGCAATAATGTTGTTTTTTTTTTTATTCTCTCTTTTTTTCACAATTTTATGTTAATTGTTCATAAAAATATTATAATATATTTTTCTTCTTAATTTATTGATATGATAATGTACATGTACATATAAATGTACATTTTATAATTTAATAATTAAACCTTTTTCTTTTTATTTTATATATAGGTACTAACAAAAAAATTATAACTTGAGTTTATAGCACAATCCGCAAAAACATTTATTTCTCACATAAAAAAAATTGTTTTATTTAATAATGTTCATAGTTAATGTTACTTTAAACAATAAATTAATATTGATTCATATCAATATGTTCGAGATACTCAACTTAAGACTTGGAAATCACTGTACTTTTTCATAAAAATATATTTGAGCATCCCCTCCTCGTCGCCAATTTTGATTTCTGGTTTATTTAAAAAAAAAAATTAAAACAAATTGTTTTGTTATTTAATTAATTTAAAACAAAAAAAGTTTTGATGATAGAACTCTTGTTTTATCTTTTTTGAACTCTACTTAAGAACTAACTTTTTAATTTTTACATTTTCTTAGATTTATTTTACAAAATCTATTTTTGGTAAAAGTGATAATTTTTACTTAGAATTACAAAACTTTCTTTTTTCTTTTCATATTAAAAAAAATCTATGTCATGTCATTCTTTCTTATCGCAATATAAAAAACGTTCATAAAACAAGTAAATGTAACAGCAAGTCGATGTAACCGACTTATTTATACCCTACACCTAAAAAATTCAAATTAAATTAAAAATCCATAAGTTATTTTAGTTAGGTATTTAATATAAGCTAAAAAAATAAATGCTTTTACATCCTTTGTAGAAAATTTCAGGTTTCTATCTTTATTAAATTCGAAGATATGCTTGTTACGCCTCTTATTACACTTGTCAAAAGACAATACAGTAGGTACAAAGGAAGAATATGCTTATCAGCAAAATTTGTTAGGAGGTTATTATTATTTATTAGGGTTCAAGAAAAATGTGTAAACCATATGTAGAGTTATTTAAAGAAAAGTTAAGTGAAAGTAATTAAATAAAAGTAATTGTTGAATGTTTGGAATCTTTATATGTTTGTTTATCTTTATATATTTTATCTATTGTATCTGTGGAACATATAACTGTTAATTTCACAAAATTATTTTAAAATATATTATACTGGAACTTTAGGTTACTTCTCAAGTCCTTTTAATGATATCCCAGATTACAAAAAAATTATAGTGTACATACCCTTTATATTTGCTATTATAGTGTTTTTATGCCAATTAGTTACATTGCTTTAGCATCTCCAAAACCATATGCATTAACCAATTTCAAGAATCCGGTATTCAATATATTATTTACTCGATGTTAAAGTATTTATTGATGACCCACTAAATATTATATGATGTTAGCGATGTTTCTTGTCAAATCAATTAATCCCTTGTTTCTTTAGGATCTCCACAAATATATATAATTGTCCATTTAAAAACAGCTATATGCCTTTTCAATCCGGCTCGAAGGACCATAAAATTGTTAACAAATTTATTTAACAATTGTAGATAATATAAGCCAATTATATTTAATTATTTAAGTAATAATTATTATAACTTTATTCAATATTTTATTTTTAAATTTTAATTTCTCACAAAATTATATTAATTTACAACTTGTATTTTTTCCAAACAAAATATGTAATTCAACCAGAACTCATGATGTTCAAACAAAAAAAGCAAGATCAAAACGATAAAAAAATGAGATGTGTACTCAAATAGTACTTTCTATCATGTTACATATGCTTGCATAGGCAACATGCCACAAACATTATAACAAAAATAATATGATGTAGGTATTGCTGAATAACATCAATTAATGAGATATACGTAATATAATTGATGTTTTTCATGTGTACACATGTGCATACATGTGTATCAATTAGTGAGTGAGACAATTAGATAATGTTTAAGAGATAATTACAGTTAAAAACAAAAATATTAATGTAAAAGAAAACAAAATGTGATTTATCAAATGCAATACACTGAGCGCATTTAAAATGTGTTCAAATAATTAATGTTATACCGTTTCAAAAATATAAATGTAAAAATACAAAAAGAAAAATTAATTAAATTTTTTTCAAAAATATAAAAAGAAACATTCATTTAATTTATTGTGATTAATTCCGAATATAAGCAGTTCTTTTATTAATTGAATTTCGTCGTCATCAATACATTTTGAAGATGAAATTTCTTCTTGATGGAAGGTATCTTTACAGTCGTATATCTATTTATATTTTAAGTACAATATTTTATTATCATTTGCAAGCAAATAAGGTTTACAGGAAAATGTTTTATTAATATTGACTGTTAGTGGAAGTATTCGGAATAGGCTAAATTTTTCTTGGGAAGTAATTTGAATTTGCATGTCTTATTATAATAAGCTTAAAGTGTTAGAAAATCATATATAACTTCATTAGGTTAATGAAAATTTCTTCGATTTCTAAAGGATCTAGGATTTGTTTTAATATAATGTTGAGTTTAGCAAGACCAATTGTTTCTGCGAAATGTGTTAAATGGTTATTTAATAGATCGATGTTATGATTAATTTGATTAATAAATTGTAAGTATTTAAAATTATCTTTAGTTTGTTATATTTTGGAAACGTTCAATCATTCTATTATTAACTAAATTTTGATGTTGATTTTCGCCATTTAGATTATTTTAGTTTTTTATAATTTTTTCTATTTCTTCGTATAACCAAACAGTGTCGTTTCCGTCCATGTTTCCTGTAATTTGTTTAATTAGGGTACCTAAACCATTTATAAGGACTTTTTTTCTTCTAAATCATAAGGGATGGTGTTTATTTTTAGATTCTTGTATTTCCATATTGGTTACAATAAGAGATTCTTCTAAATTGCATATTGAAGTTAAAGTTTCAACTGGAGTTCCAAAGGTAGTAATAATGTTTTGTTCGTAATCTTTCAGCTTAATGATTTGAAGAAAGTTTTTATGGGTTTTAATGACTTTATCAGTAACCAAGGTTCAAACATGAAATTGCAGTTCCAATCCACAAAAATAACGAACTGAAAATTGTTGTTTTTGGTTAATAATTAAAAATTCCTAATTAGATTTTAGCAAATTTAGATATTGTTAAATCTAAATTAGAGTTACCTCATGATAACTGTTGTGTTAATAATTCCACTGAAGAACCTGCTAAAAGGGAGGTCTTTATTTGAAGAATTAAGGATAGCAGATAGCTTGGACAATTCTACTCTCCTTAACAAGAATAAAGTTGCTGTTTCTGAGATCATTGATGCTTCTTTGAATTCTGTCGACATAATTGATGAAGCACCAGGCGCAGTATATCAACCATATTTCAATTTAAGAATTTTAAATTTTCGTATTAATACTAAAGAAAAGTTTTTAACTAATTTTATAAAAAAAAATTTAATCGTAATAATTGATATTTATTGTAAAAAGATTACTCCACGTTGGTTAAAATTCAATCCAAAATATCTTAATTTTAAAATTAGTGTTCCACCTTCAGTAACTAAATAAATCAAGAATTCTATTTTCCACATGGTACGATACGTGGTAGTGGTAAATGTTACGATAGTGGGGTAGTTTCCACACGGGTAGTGTTATGATAGTGGCAGATTTTAATGATTTTAGTAGGAAAACTGTAAATAGTAAGGCTAAAATTAATAATAAAAATAGTAAAAATGGAAATAAAAGTGTTGACAAGAGGAATAAGAAAATTAATAAAATTAATAAAATAGTAGTATTAATAAAATTAATAATAGTAAAAATAAAAATGTAATTAAAAATAATAAAATGAAGAAAACAACAATAATAGTAATAGTATAAATATTAGTAAAAATAGTAATATTACATTTAATCAAAATAATAAAACAGATACTAATAAACAAGTTTGCTTTAGTAAATCAATTAAAAAAACACAAACTAGTACCAAAACACAAAAATTAATAAATTCGGAAAGTAACTTTATCTAACCAGAATTTTACTTTCCGTACATCACCACTATACCTAGAGCATTCTTTACTACCTTTTTTTAATAACTCTACTGATTTCTCGAAGAATAAACCTTAATTTATTTAATTCAATTATCAATATCATTTTATTTATCATTTTATTTATCAATTGGAAGCATTATTTCTTTAATGCTTTCAATTGATAAAAATAATAATAATTATACACAGTATAATGACGGTAATGACAGTATCCATAGCATTAATGAGATTGATAGTATTGATGGTATTAATAATGACAATAGCATCAATAATACTAGCTCGTTAATCTCTGTTACCCAACCGGCACTTTCTTCTGATTTGGGATTATCCTAAATGATTATCCTAATTTTGTTTATGGGGGTATTAATAAAACTAAATTGGACAATAGTAATAATAATAGTAGCGCTTCAATTGGTACCACAATTAAATCATTTGTTAAACCTTGTATGCCGCCAATTACTAGAATGACATATGAATCACTGCAGGGTGATAGGACTTATGCTCTTTTAAGATTGAGAGAAGAACGGGTCTATAATAACGTTAGGTTATTTTTAGCTTACCTTCACAATGATTCTTATAACCGTGTTCTAGAAGCCAAGACTCGAACTAACCTAATAGTCTTAATTACAACTGTACATCAAATTCAATAATTCTATAGATATTTCGGAAAAGGATGTAAAAGAGAATCTTCGGTCTTATCGGAGCCGTTGTGAGAATAACTACTAGAAGCACTTCAATTTATACAATTTATATTAGGAACTTGAGAAATCGGCGCAAGAAAATATACAAGAAACTTAAACAATATGAAGCACCATGCGACAACTTATTGAATGTGTATAAGCAACTTTCTATCGAATTTAAACAAAAAGCCAATGCAGCATATGAAAATGATGTCACTGATATTGGCAACAAAGTTATTACTGATCCTAAAAATCTTGTTCACTTTGTTAACACAAAACGGAAATTATTTGGGTATCCCAATTCAATGATGTCTAAAGACAATGTGGTTTCTGTTGGTCCAAATGAAATTTGTAACTTCTTTTCCGATAATTTTCAACAAGATTATCGTCCAACAGCATCACTTACAATTTCGGCTAACTCTTTATCTAATAGCTCGAAATTGCTAATTACAGACGTATATCTTTTTAAAAGTGAAATTCTTGAAGCAATTTTGAGCTTTGATATAAAAAAGGATGCTGGTCCGGACTTAATTCCTAATTGTTCTCACAGTCTAATTTTCCCTCTTCATTTTATTTTCAATAAGTCACTTTCAATTGGAATTTTCCGACAAGAGTGGAAATCTTCTTACTTAACCCCCATCTTTAAAAAAGGGGATAGAGCATCGGTGGAAAACTATCGAGGTATAGTAATCCTTTCGACTATACCGAAATTATTTGAAAAAAATTGTCGTTGATAGAATTATCAACATTAACAACATGATTTCAGAAAAGGTCGTTCCACTACAACGAACCTAAGGTTTACACATCTGAAATCCTGAATCAAATGGAGAAAGGATACGAAGTTGATGCAATTTACACTGATTTTAGAAAAGCTTCCGATCGTGTAGTTCACTTCACTTTGCTAAAGAAACTATCAAATTTGGCATTTCCGACTCATTTTTCAAGTGGCTTAACTCTTATCTATCAGAAAGAACTCAAAATGTTTATTTCAAGGTGTATTATCCAACATAATCGGGGTTCCACAAAGAAGCCATTCGGGCCGCTTCTGTTTAACGTATTTATTTCAGATCTTTCGGAATATCTATGCAATATACCTCACATTTCGTTTGCTGATGACCTAAAAATATATCAAGTTATTAATAATAATTCTGATGCAGCTACACTTCAATCAAGCTTATCAGTGTTAGAAGTTTGGTGCACGTCAAATAAATTGGAACTCAACATACAGAAATGTAAGGTTATAATCTTTATGTGAAACGATCTTCTTTGATATACGACTACAAAATAAATAATGTAACTTTGGAAAGGGTTTTTAGCATACTGATTTAGGAATTCTTCTCGATAATAAACTTAATTATAATTTTCACTATTACCTAATAGTTTCAAAGGCTAATAAAATGTTAGGTTTCATTAAGAAAAAAGCTAAAGAGTTCAGTAACAAAGCTGTGACTAAATCTCTCTATTGTTCGCTCGTTCGATCTATTTTAGAATACGGTAACTTTATATGGAATGCACCCTTTCAAGTTCATTCCAATAGAATCGAATCAGTTCAAAAGCAATTTCTTTTATTTGCATTAATAAATCAATATAATCCTTCTGATTTTGCTAATCTTCCTAGTTAAACCACAAGACTTAATACATTGAACATGCTTTCTTTATCTTTACGTAGACAATTATTGTCTTCTTGTTTTACTTTTGATATTTTGAATAATAGTATTTCTATCCAATCTCTTACTAACAAGTTTAGACTTAACGATAGTGTTAGGCAAACTAGAAATACTAAATCTTTAATGGATTACAAACACAATACAGATTACGGAAGAAATTAACACATCAATAGATGTTGTACTACTTTTAACAAAATTAGTCATCTTTATTCTACATCCATCTTCAGAACTACTTTCAAACACATTTTACAACAACATTTTTCAACTTTAATGACGTCAGGCATAATTTAAAATAACACACTTATTGTATTGTATTAAAATACAACAAATCGGTTTATGTTTTTTATTTAGATAATTTTTTTTTCCTTCTTTTATTTATGTACATTTCATAAATTATAATTAGACGCTTTTAAGTAATGTTAAAGAAAAAAATCTTTAAAAAAAATTTTTTCAATTTTTACTACTAGTTAATAATAATGTATCCAATTACATTTAATATATTACAAAAATTAATATTTAAAATGTTAAATTGCTTGCCACTATGTATGATATATACAGATATCATATTAATCTTCTTTTTGTTAATAATTTTTTTTTGATCTGAGTGATTCATATGTATGTAAAATGAATTTGAAAATGTAGTTTGATAATAAATAATAACAATAATAAATTAACTTAACTTTACTTTTTTTGGATTTAAATTATTAAAGGTTTAGTTCTAAGTCATTCTTTTGTATAATTTTAAATATAAGCACTAATTTAAGAATTTTTTGGTAACGACTTTGTTTTGATTTTGTTTAATAAAATAAAAATAAAAAGTATGTACTCATCCCAAAACACAAATTTTTTTGAAAATCAAATATTAAAACCAAAATTTTAGTACAAATTTTTTAAACGGACCTTTTTGTTAACAGGAATAATGTAAACCTTTTTTCGGAAGGCAGGAATTGGGGCACTATGCAATGACAAATTGAAAAGTTTAGTAATAGGAGCGGTCAAAGTAGGCGAAAATATATGATGATTATTGCAGAAAAGACCACCTGAATCACACAAAACTTAATTCAAACATATATTAAAGGAGGAGATACTTCAAATATTGAATAAAGGAGGAGACCAGTTCAGAAGCTGAAACAATATCATATATCTCAAACAAACGCTTAAAAAGAACTTAATTAGTTAACCAAAATGAAGAAAACGTATTAGATATGATTCTAAGACTGTTTGATGAATCGTAGGACTGGATAACCATCAGTATTACGTTTTTTCAATAATGTATTGGTTATGACCAGTCAAATATAATTATCATAGTGCTTCCTAATAAATAAATATATTTTTATTTTAATTTATTACAAATAGGTTCCGGTTAATAATGAAAAATTATGTCGGCCAAGTGGCCCCCTCTACTACTTCGGCAGGCTTCCAATCTTTTACCAAAATTCTGAATCACGTTGTTCAATAAACTGTTCTCAATGGTTGAAATCTGCTCGATAATGTTATTTTTAAGCTCTTGAATTGTTGTGGGATTATTGCTGTACACTTTCGATTTAACAAAACCCCACAAAAAAAAATACAACGGTGTCAAATCGCACAATCTTGGTGGCCACATCACTCCTCCTCTACGAGAAATAATGCGATCTTCGAACTTTTCTTTCAAAAGATCCATTGTTTCTCTTGCTGTGTGGCAAGTGGGACCGTCCTGTTGAAACCACATATTCTCTACGTCCAAATCATCAATTTCCCGCCACAAAAAGCTTCGGATCATCTCCCTGTAGCGATTTCCATTGACCGTAATCGCATTTCCATTTGCGTTTTCAAAAAAATATGGTCCGATGATTCCTCCTGACCACAAACCACACCAAACCGTAACTTTTTGTGGATGTACTGGTTGCTCTAAGATAACCCTTGGATTCTCTTCACCCCAAATGCGGCAATTCTGTTTATTGACGTAGCCATTGAGCTGGAAATTAACTTCGTCGGTGAAGATTATTTTGTTAAAAAAATTCTTATTTTCTTCTTGTTTTTCGATTGCCCAAGAAACGAATTGCCGACGTAATGCATGGTCAGTTGGTTTTAATTCTTGCGTCAGCTGGATCTTATAAGCCTTTAAATGGAGATCACGATGCAAAATGTTGAATAATGTGGATGGTTTGATGTTTAATTGCTGAGAACGATGACGAATGTAAGTTTTTGGATCTTCTTCAAGACTTCTGCTCACAGCTGCTACATTCTCGGTTGAACGGCCACTACGTTGATAAATGTTGCCTCTGTTATCAAGAACAGATCCAGTTTCTAGAAATTTATCAACCATCAACTTGATGGCACGATTTGTTGGAGCATTTTCTCTACCAAATTTTGTTCGAAATTTCCTAATTACATCTTGAAAACTTTTACCATTTTCAAAAAATGTTGTAATAACAAAAACACGTTGTTCCTGCATGTAACGTTCCATATTAACTAACCGGAATGTATTTAGAATATACCTAAAGAAACCTCGTATAAAAATTCCAGGTAGAAAAAAAATGGCGGCAAAATCAAAATGATACCTCAATTTTGAATTTAGTTTTAATTTGCGGAAATCGAAAGTTTTTTTTTTATTTCTTAAATTTATTTAGTAGAGGAAAAAGAAATTTCAAGGTTATTAGGAAAATAACAGAGGTCATTGTTTTGTATTTGTGCTACCTTCAAACATTTAATTTCAATAATGTTTTTTTTTTGTGTCATTAACTTTTTAACTTTTTCTAACTTTTTTTCTGTTAATAAATTTAAAGAAATTGTTGTAAGAATAAATATGTTTTTCTAAAAAGAAAGAAAAATAATGATATCGTATAGGTAAACTAGGTAGAACTAATTTACGTAGTCCTAAATTCTATAAATTCTATTCATAAATCGCTGAAAATACGACGCGAGTGCAGTTTTTAATACAAAAGGCATTTGCCAAAATTTGTAGTGTCCATTTCCGGTACAGAAACCCGCTTTCTGAATATCTCTTTTTGGCAATTTTTGTTTAGTGAAATATTCCCTAGATCCATGAAGAAAAGTGAAGTATTGTCACCTTTCTAATATTCATACTCTATTATCTATACTAAGTATAGCAAATTTATCGCCGACCATTATCTCATTTAATTTGCTATTACTACTATTCTTTAAAAAAATTACGCAGTGTTAATAATTGTTGCACCTATTGGCTTTACTGTCTTTGTTCATATTCAATTGTCATTATTGTATGAAATTTGCTCCGTTTACAACGAAGTTTTTGTTGTTTGTGGGGTCATTTGTTTTGTTATTTCCTTTGAAAATTTTAAAAATAAGCATTATTGTTTTATGGTTTCAGGATTATTACAATAAAAAATCGAACAAAGTTTACATAAATGAAGATAAAGTAATGTTCATTGTATGTAATGTTAACTTTTATTGTTAAAGTTTTTTGTAACGATATTATATTAATGGTAATGTAAAAGATAACTGGTTCATCTTTTATAATAGTGTACTTAAATGTAAAATTGTACTTAAATTAAAATGTAAAATTGATTTATAAGCAGTTCTTAATAATTTTTAAGAATGCGCAATTTAGCATTTAGTAACCTTTAAATTGTAGGTATAAATTCGTTAACATTTTATAATAAAAGTCAGTATCGATATCAGTCTTAAGACTGTAACTAAAAAATAATATTCTTTTATTTTATGTTCCGAAGAACATAATATCTAATCATAATACAATTACGATTAATGCAACTGGTGCAGTCGAAAAAGGATTAATCCAAAGATTCAAATAGAACCACTCTATTTGATTCTTCGGTTTTCGGATTCGTGGTAAAAAATTAGCTTAAAATTAAAATAATTAATTTACTCGAGAGATCGTTGAAGTGAAAAGACTTGTTTTAAGTTATATTCATATTTAAAAAGGAAAAAAAAATGTCTTAAATTTAATAATTAATTAAATAATAATTTTTTTTAAATTCAATAATTAATGAAGTAATACATTTTTTTTTTAATAATTAATAACATAATAATTATATTAAAAAATAAAATTGATAAATTGAAAAAGAATTTTAATAAATGAATAAGTATTTAAACGAAATTAAAAAAATGGTCTTTAATTGTGGTATTTGCAATGAAAGTTTACGAAGTCCAATCGAATCGATTACGAATCGAAAATATTATGTCAACGATTTTTTAAAAGACATTTTCACATAAAACAATCTTAAATTTATCAACATATGATTTAGATTTATTTAACAATAGTGAATATTTAGATTAGACTTGTAAGCAATATTTGGGAGGTATTTTTTTTCCCTTATTGCCTCTGTTGGGAGCATAGGATGTCTACTAGACATCTCCGTCTGACTCTATTCGGAGCAGTTATTTTTGCTTCCTCTCATGTTTTTCCAGTTGAGGTTAGTTCCGTTCGCGTCTAGATCGTTCGCCTCTAGGAGTTATTGAGGCGACTTTATCTTCAGGTTCTTTGTGGGTTCCATTCTAGTGCTTCCCTTGCTATGCATTCTTGCGGCTTCCTAAGTGTGTGCCTTATGCATCTCCACTTTTTCATTTGAACTCTTCGGCCCAATCGGTTTTACTTTGGCAAGCTTCCATAGGTAATTGTTACTTATTGTATTTGGCCAGTATATCCCTCATATGATTTTTAGAAACTTATTAATGAAAAGCTGTAGTTTCAGTGTGATGTTGTTCGTAACTAACCAGGTTTCATTTCAATATGTTAAGGTTGTCTTTACTCAGGTTCCGAATATTCTCAATTTTGTACCCCTGGTGTGTTTTTTCATATTGGCTGTAAGCGACCAAATATTGCCCTGGCCTTCTTAATTCTGGTTTCAAAGTCGGCGTTTATTTATTTAATACGAGCTTAAATCAAGCAAGTTAACATAAAAAAAAATTTATAATCTACTTTAAAGCTAAAATTAAACAAAATCAAATAACAACTAATTAATAATAATTAAATGAGAAAAAAAAAAAGAAATTACAAATTATAATTAATTAAAATAAAAATCTAACTATAAATTACAACAAAATAAGTTCAATTAAGAATCCTCAGGTCAAGGGTTATTCAATAACTTCATTCACACAAATATAGATTACTTTTAAGTGATTGCTTTGTTAGTAAGAGGTTAATATGAGGTTTATATATGTTACAAAGAGACATCATTCTATTAATAGGTTCATGTTTCCCATAATTAGTTCTATGAAAATGCAAGTTAAACATATTTACAGATCTTAATCTAGAATATGAAGAAAAATTGAGTTTAGCAAATAATTGAGAAGAAAAAATATTACCTTTAATTAATTCGGTTAAAAACACTATATCTGCTACTTTACGACGTTTCTCAAGGGTATGAAGATGTAATAAATTTAATCTATGTTCGTATGGCGGTAGTCTTAAAGGATCTTTCCATGGAAGAAAGCGTAAAGCAAATCTTAGAAATTTTTTTTTGAATTGATTCTATTATATTTATATGAATATTATAAAATGGGCTCCATACCTGGGAAGCATATTCCAAGTTAGGTTTAACCAAACAAGTAAAAAGAGATTTTAATACATAAGGATCAACAAACTGTGTTGCCCAAAGTTTAATGAAACCTAGCATAGAGTTGGCTTTATTAAGTATATTAGTATAATGAAGGTGAAAAGAAAGCTTGCTATCAAAGAGTACTCCTAGATCTTTTATAGAGACAACTTTAGGAATAGTTTGGTTATTGAAAGAATAAGAATAGAAAATTGAGTATGAACGACTTGTAAAAGTAATTAATTTACATTTATTAACGTTAAGTTGAAGATTATTATTGCAACACCAATCATAAAATCGATTAAGATCACCTTGCAAAGCTAAAGCATCTTCTAAATTTTTAAATTTGAGGAAGATTTTCATATCTTCGGCATAAATTTTAATATGGCAATTAAGTATTAACGAAGTAACATCATTAATGAAAATAATGAACAGTAGAGGTCCAAGATAACTACCTCGGGGAACATCTGTGGCAGCATCGAATTCAGAAGATGTCGCGGATCTAAAAGACACACTATACCTACGTTCGGAAAGATAGGAGTGAACCCAATTAATGTAAAAAATGGGGAATTCTAGTTTTTCCAACTTAAAATTAATAATATTGTGCGGAAGAAGGTCAAAAGCTTTACTAAAATCGGTATATATCACATCTATTTGAAAACCTTCCTCCATGTTATTAATGAAAGTAGAGGTGGATTTAATAAGATTAGTAACAGTTAATTTATACTTAACAAAGCCATGTTGATAAGGAGATAAAAAGCAAGTACAATGATCATAAATAAAATCAAATATGATCAATTCAAAAAGTTTGGGAATAGATGATAGTTTCGCAATTGAGCGATAATTTGTTACATCATTTTTGAGATTTTTTTTGTGAAAAGGCTTAATAAGAGAAGTCTTTCAGATAGAAGCAAAAATACCAGAAGTCAAAGAAAAATTAAATAAGATAGAAAGGGGACCACATAATGAAATCGAACATTTTTTTAAAAATATGTTTGGAATACCATCAGTACCAGAATTAGAATTATTGTCAAGCTTTTGTAAGTAGTTTAAGACTACATTAGAATCAATATGAATATTAGTAAGCATTGTTTTAGGATAGTTAACTAAGTGGCAGAAATAATCTTTATTTAAAGAAAACGCAGTCAGAGCGTAACTGATGAAAAAAAATCAAGGAAAAATTCAGAAATTATTATTGAAAATCGAGGATACCTGTTGAAAATTAAAAGAATTAAAAGAATCGATTACAAAACACTCAATATTACTAACTAATTCATATGGTGCAAAATAAGTTTCCTCTTCATGTGCTTTCCTCTTCGATTTTAATAGCAATAATTTCCATAATTTCAGACGAATCCCACCGAGTAACTAATAATTGCGAGGAAGAGAATATATTTTTTACAGCTATTAATATTCCACCACCTCTTGGAACGTTATGAGAAAAAATAGAATCATATCTGTCATTCCTATAGACAGTAAAAGACGAAGGGAAAATTTATGGATTATTAATTGATGAAGTAAGCCAAGTTTCCGTTAAAACAAAAACATCAAAATCTAAAAGTGTAGAATTTAAAAAAATCTTTTTAGTTTTTGTACGTAAACCTCTTACATTTTGATAATAAATAGTTAATTTAAAAGCATTCTTTGTGTGTGATTCAGAAACAGATGGCAAAAAACTGACGTTAACTTGATTTCTTTTGGCTAGAAAGGGGACGAAAGTACTTATCATTATTTTCTCTCGTCCTTTGAAGATAGTTAACCCTGTTTGATGAAATATGTGAAGCATACGATTGCAAATCAGTTAGAGCACTATCACCGGATATGTTAAATGTTTCATGTTATCTCAAAAAAATATTACGTAAATCGTTAATATCGGTGGGCATACCTTCTTGTTGGATCGCTATTTTTAGCGATGTATTAGTTTTGCCACCAATGCAAACGTTGTTAGATTTATCATGAAGATATGCAAGATATAGCCTAACATTTTCAAATATTTTACTGCCTCTTAACCTAGCCAAAACGTATCTGCTGTTATTATTATTATCATGAAGAGCCTTCTGGGTAAGTTTAAGGTGGTAAAAGAGGATCTAAAATAGGTGAAATAACGTTACAGTTTAGTAATAACGAATCAGTAGAATTATCAGCAGAGAGGTTAACGTCTATTTCAGGTCGCACAGAAGAAGAGGTGCTAGTAGTAATTTTTCATAATATGTTGTTAGAAGTTTCAGTTGTGTTGAAGTTAAAGCTCTTACTTAGCGCCTTGAACAAAGTTATGATACTTATTAAGCTTGTTGGAAACCGATTTTTCAAATTTAGAAAGTTTGATTTTTAAATAAGAATCACTAACATGTTTATTAGATGATTTAGGAAAATTGTTAGAATTAGAAAAGTGGCTTTAATAGAATGGCGACCAATAGAAGAATTTGTTACGTTGTTATTATTAGAAAAAGGAGCTTTTATAGAATTGGTATGAGAATTACGCTTAGGATTAGAGATAGTATTACGTTTAGTAAGAGTTTTTATACTTTGTTTATTATTATTTAGTAATTGGATTAAAATTAGTATGATTTTTAAAACTTTGATTATTAATAGAAAACTAGAAAAATTTATAGAATTCTAAATTATTGTTAACTTCTAAATTATTGTTAGAGTTAATTGTTACGTCTAACTTCTAAATTTTTATTAGAATTAATGGGGTTAATATTATTACTTGGATTAGTATTAGAATGGAAGATTTAGAAGAAGGAATAGGAAAAGACAAATCAAGTAAACTTTTTAGATTAAAATTAGTATTTATAGTAGGTTTATCAGTTATTTTAACATTTTTTAATGAATAATCTACATCTGTATTGAATGAAGATATTTTTAAATCATTTTTTGGTTTACCTTTGACCTCAGGTTTCCGTTTTTCAATTACAGCACCAATTTTGTTCCAAATTTTAATATTACTTGGAATAATGTTGAAGAATCCGCAAATTGTAAACAGATCCAGAGATGAGAAAACAATGATATTTAATTCTATTCCTTTTTATCCTTTTCGGTGTTGAATTAGTACAGATTACCGAACTAATGTTGAATTCCCACTTCAGAAACTCAGATAATTTAATTTCACCAAAGGAACTAGGAACGCTCTTTACAAAGATGGACGAGTGATAACTATCACTTATAGGAGAAGAATTATTGCATTGAATAAGCTTCGTAATATTTCCACTCCACTCTTCTTCCGTTCATTGTGTTCCAAATTTATGTAAAATAGTTGAATCAGTCTGTTCATTTTTATCACATCTAACAGGTGTGCTAGAATCAGTTTGAATAATTTTATCGGAAGTATCTAGTACAATTCCAGTTTCATCAGATGTTAGCACTTCACCAAGTAATCGCGTATTATGCAATTCAGAGCAAATATTTTGAATAATTTCTGCGTTGGCACTAGAAAACTCCTGATGAACTGAATCTAAATGTTTAATAACAGCAGCTTCCATACAGTCAATTTTATCTGGAACAGTGAGCTGGGGAAAAATCTCAGTCAATAGATCATTTTTAAATTCGATGAACATCTTAGTTAACACATCATTATTTTGAGTTGATTTAGAAGCAATTTGATTACATATTGAATCAAATGATTTTGCCATGTCATTAAAAGAATTTCGGTTTGAATCAGTAACTAATATTGCTTTGTTTAATTAACCTGTATTCTTATCATTCATATTGATAATAAAATTACTTAAATTATCATATATGCTTCTAAATAGTGATTCATGGTGTTGGCAATCATCACAAATGAACCAGTTATCCAAAGAAGGATGATACCAATCCCTGCTTGCTGCCATACAGACACCATGCAACTTTCTCTTACAGAAAGCTTTACAAACAACAAATTTACACTTTTTATCAGTAATGGTGCAATTTTCCATGTTACATTTAAATTTCATCGTAATTTTAATAATTTTAGAATTAAAAAATAATTTAGATAAAAAAAAATTAAATAAAAATACTAAATTGTCAGCAAACTTTTACTTTAATATATGTTTTTATTCTTATTATTTTTTTTTTTTTTTTAAATAAAAGTAAATGTACTTTGATTAAAAAAAATTATTCAATGCAATAATTCTTTACATTCACTTTGGAAAAGTTAGTTATAAATTAATATAAAAAAATAAAAACATTAAATTGACAGAGTCAGCAAACTTTTTCTTTAATATATGTTTTTATTCTTATTATTTTTTTTTAAATAAAAGTAAATGTACTTTGATTAAAAAAATTGGTATCACTTTGGAAAAGTTAGTTATAAATTAATATAAAAAAATGATACAGTCAGCAAAAATAAATTTCTTTCTAAACAAAATATTAATATTAATGAAAAATGAAAAAAAAAAAAATTAGACCGGATATTAAAAATTAAAAAGTAAATAAACTAAATTAATTAACCGCCCGTGCACCGTATTGTCTGAGTGTTAGAAACTGACTTTATTTATTCTGATGTTATGTTGCCGCTGTTATTTATAATGCAGCCTAAGTATCGGAAGTTATCTACATATTCGAGTGGTGTGTTGTTTATCACCGGGTGAAGTGGGTTGTTGATATTAATGGCCATTGCTTTCGTTTTCTCAATATTTATTTCAAGACCCTCACTTCGTGCTAATGTTACTAGTTGGTCTATTTTAACTTGCATGTTATTTATTGTATGCGATAGCTGGCAGATGTCATCGGCATAGTCCATGTTATTTCAGTTCTTTTGAGATTGATCTCTTTCATGATGTCATCTAGCACTACTGTGAAGGGGATTGGTGACAGTGGGCAACCCTGTTTTACACTTATGTTGGTGATGAATGGTTCGCTGGTATTACCATTGTGAAGTACTGAGAGTTGTGTTCCTTCATACATGTTCTGTATTATTTCTATGAATTTTTCCGGCACATTTCGATTTCTAAGTGTTTTCCATATGACTTTTCTACTTATACAATCAAATGCTTTCTTTTTTTTCTTTTTTTTTAGTTTTTATTTAATTGCAGATAATTTACAATATAAATTATGCATAAGAAATTAAAATTATATCACATTGCTAAATATATTACAATATATAAAAGTTACTATTGAAATTTAAAAATGAAATAAGTATAGTAATTATAAAAAAAAAAAAAAAAAAAATAATTATTATTTATTAATTCTAAGTTGTTCAAAGTTCCTTTAAAAATTTTTTAAGTTTATTTTTAAAAATGTCTATATTTTGGCTACTTTTAATTTCATTTGGCAAAAAATTGTATAATTTTATTGCACTGCATTTTAGACTTTTAAGTTTTATGGTTGTGTTTGATTTTGGTACTACGATATTTCTCCTGTTTCTGGTGTGGTAACTATGTATCTCATCCTGTCTCATTATTTTCAAATTTGATTTTGGTTTATTGTTTTCAATTTTATAAATGTATTTGCACTTCTCAAAGTAAATCAATTGATTTATATCCATTTGATTAGTTTTTTCATAGAGTTCAGAAGTTTTAGTCTTGTAGCTAAGTTTGAAGAGCGACTTCAGTGTTTTGTTCATAACTATTCCAATTTGTTTGATATGAAATTTTGAGCAGTGACTCCAGCTACAAATATTATATCTAATTTTGAATAATATATGACCATTGTAGACAAGTTTTGCTGCTTTTTCCGGCAAACCACCAGCCCTATTTATTGCAATAGAAATTGGAATAATACATTTTTTTATATGGTTTATGCGATCGTTCCATTTAAGTTTTTCATCGATGATGATTCCCAGATACTTTATATTACTTACTCTTTGTACTATGCTGCTTTTTACTTTGATATCAATTTCATTGTAGCTTTTGATATCAATTTCATGGTAGCGTTTTAAATACTATATAATTTGTCTTAGCATTCAGGCAAAGTTCTTTCTCATCCAACCAGTCAGAAAAAATTCTCATATCATTATTTATTATGTTTTCAAGCTCACTTAAGATTCTTGCTTTGGCTATAAGATTTGTATCGTCCGCATAAATATTATATTTTGAGGTCAATTTACTTTTTGGAAAATCCATTATGTAAGTTATGATAGTTCATTACATTAAACAATAAATAAAAATAAAAATCATTTATAATCATAATAATAATAATAAATTTTTAACTAGCAAAATGTTATTTCTTTAACAACAATTAATTGTTAATATTATTTTGAACTTGAAATATTTTTGGAAAATCCATTATGTAAGTTATGATAGTTCATTACATTAAACAATAAATAAAAATAAAAATCATTTATAATCATAATAATAATAATAAATTTTTAACTAGCAAAATGTTATTTCTTTAACAACAATTAATTGTTAATATTATTTTGAACTTGAAATATTTCCTCATTTAATAATTTTTACTTAATAGGCATTTAAATAAAATTGTAAAAGAATGAGTAATTATTAAAGTAAAGAACCTTAATTTATAAACAAAATAAATATTTTTAACCAAATAAAAAATTATCATTGAAATTCGAATACTTTGTTATTAAATAACATTTAAAAGAAAAGAAACAACAACAAAATTACATTTAAAAAAAATTACTTCCTTATTAAAAAAAAGAAAAACGGTTCTTACTAATTTATTATTTTTTTATTATTGTTCCAAAAATAAAATGCTGGTCTTATTACTTACACTTAAAAAATTTGTACTTTGTTTTGCTCAATAAGCGAAAATTATTATTTGTGAACTAAAAATAAATATTGGAAAATCCACTTATAGTAAGTTCCGCTTATTGACCAATATGATACTAAGACCACCAACAATGTAATGAGAACAGATATTTTGTAATGCAAAAAATTATTTTTATGATTTTTTACTAAATGTAGATCAATAAATTATATTAAGTATTTATAAAGAAATTTTGTAATCTTT
This sequence comes from Poecilobothrus nobilitatus, assembly GCA_947095535.1. Lineage (NCBI taxonomy): Eukaryota > Metazoa > Arthropoda > Insecta > Diptera > Dolichopodidae > Poecilobothrus > Poecilobothrus nobilitatus. Next base: position 88,141,450 of record OX352772.1, read on the forward strand.
TCATGTAAACCAATAAATTATATTTAGGATTTTAAAATAAGCTAAAATTTGTAAAGAAATTTTGTAACTTTTTACTATAAATATATTTAACATTACTAAAAGAAATCACTATTAATTTTACAAAAAACCAAGGAGAACATCTTCTTGAAAAAAATTTTTTTTATTGTTTTATTTAAATTTACAAAAAGTAAATTAACTTGTATAAAAGATAGTGACCCTTGATAAAATTTACTGAAAGTCTCATTTTCATCCACAGGACTTAAATAAATGGTTTTTGAGTTGATACTATTTTCACATCGATCATCCGATTTGTTCGACTTATTAATTCCATTCGCTATATGTGTTCCTATTTCTCCAAAAAATTTATTCATAGCATTAGCATTTTCTCTATCAGTTTCCGCAATTTTGCCATTTTCTTGGATTATATTACAAATATTTTCATCTATAGTATCTTCACAGTTTTTAATTGTATTGTGGATGATTTTCCATAATTTTCTCGAATCGTTTCCAGCCTTTTCAATACTGCTATTAATGTGATTTTGCTTGGCTTCTTTTATTATTTTAGTCATTTCGTTTTTACATTTCACGTACCTGTCTTTTATTTATTTTTTTATTTATTTATATTAATTACAATTTAAATTATAATTAATAGAAAAAAGCTCTAGCAACTCAGGCTATCGGCTTATTTTGCTTATCAAATTCTTTACAAATTATTATTAATTTTTTTTTTTTTTACATTGCTTAAGTACATTCATCCATACTTATGAATTTGTATTACATTTTTCAATGATTTAATTGAAATTTTAGAAACATTTTTGTTTTTATTCTTTGCTGAATACAATTAAAATTTTTTTTTTTATACCTCTTTTATAACATCACAATATTTTTTCTTATTCCTATATAGATATATAATAAAATTAAAAACATTTATCAATGTGAAATTTACAACAAAAATTTTTGCATGAGTGCATGTACATATATTTATAATATTATGTTAGTACAAATGATAATATTATATTCTTGTTCTTTTATGAAAGAATTATTCTATACCCTAACTGTAAATTATTTTCTTTTTTTTATCTAGATTAGCTCAGTTGATTTTTTTTTTTTAAATATGTTTACAGATTTTTAATTTGTTTAGAAAATCAAATATTATGTTGATATTATTGTCAGTGGCGAGTGTGAGTATTTCTTTAGGGTTTTTTGTTTAAAAAACTTCGGTTTTGATTTGGCTTATGGCACTATATTGACGGAGGATGTGATTTATGGTTAATGGGCCGTTGTTACAAAAATGACACACTGGCTGTTGTTCCCCTTTTAAAATGTATGAATGTGTTATATTGGTATGTTCCAATCGCAGTCTAATGAAGCATTTATTCATCATAGTTGAGGTTGTGGTAGGTAAAACAATGGGTTTTCTGGCTGGGTTGACTAGCTTGTAATGGTGATTGTAATTATTCCATTGTTCTGTAAAATATTCTTGAACCTTATTGGATGCATGTTTGGCTACTGATTTTTACTGAATGGTGTATAAGTATGTAATGGACAATTAGTTGCGGCTTCGGCTGCCTTATTGGCTAATTCGTTCCCTTCGATGCCAACATGTGCGGGTATCCACATAAGGCAAACTTTATTACACATTTCTACCATCATTTGCTTTATTGTATCTATAAGTTCTGAATTTTTCCCAATGTTTTGGATGGCATCAAAAGCTGATCTGCTATCGGTGCAAATTACTTTTTTTCCTTTTGTTTGTTTTATTATTAATAAACATGACAAAACTGCTTGGGTTTCAGCTTCGAATATTGTTGCATAAGAAGGTAGAAAACCATTTGATAATAATTTGCCGGATTCTTCCACTACTGCATATGCAGTACTGTGAGTGTTTTTGGACCCATTGGTGAATAAAAGTTCCCATTTATTTTGTTTTAGCTTTACGGTTATTTCTGTAAATAATTGTTTGTATTGGTTGTAAGTGGTGTTATCTTTCTGTAGAAGAGTTAGATCGTTAATAAAAGCAGTTTTGTTCAGAAGCCATGGCGGATATTTTAACTTTGGAATTTTAGCAGATGACAGATCAATACTAAGTTGTGTTTTGAGGTTTAATATTTCACTTACTCCCGATTTCTTTTTAATAGGTTTTGTTCCGGCTTTTAGTAATTGAACTTCTTTATGCAATAGGACATTTTTATTTGTGATTAATTTGGGAAAATATTTACTCCTGAGAAACATTGTTCTATTTTCTATTGTGGGAAAACCTGCTTCAGCTAATATGTTTTTAACCGGGGTAGTTGTAAATGCTCTTAGACTTCTTCTTATAGCTGGTGTATTAATTTTTTTTAAGTGTGTTGTAGCACTTTTTCCATAGATATGTAGCCCATAGTCAATTTTCGAAAGTATTTTTAGTTTAGTTATATTTAGTAAAGTGTTAGTATGTACATTACTGTTCTTAGAAGATAGATATTTGATTATATTAAGCCTATTGGTGACATTTTTTCTAATATAATTGCAATGTTCTTTAAAAGTATTTTTTTTATCAAAAATTAAACCTAAAATTTTTAAATTATTTACATTATTACATTATTGTGTTTTTAAAATTTATTTCTGGGCATTTACATTTAGTTTTTCTACATACATGCATATGTTTACATTTATCGGTTGAAATTATCGCCCCTGATTGTTTTGACCAGTTTTCGATTGTATTCAATGCATCAGAAAACTGTTTTTCGATTAAATTTGAATTTTTTTCTTTTGAAAGAATATACAAATCATCTGCATAAAGACAGTGTTGTAAATTATTTTGATTTGTTAACAATTTGCTAATATCATTGAACGCAATCAAAAACAGAGTTACCGATAGCGGAGACCCTTGTGGGACACCGTTGAAGAGTGAAAACATTGGTGATACAATGTTGTTCACCCTGCAACGTATTTTCCTGTTATTTAAGAAAGCTTTTACGAAATTAAACATTTTTGGACCCACTTTCCATTTTTGTAATTTATTTAAAATAATATTTGGGTTTATCTTTTCGAAGGCTTTTACAAAATCTACAGACAATATTGAAGTATGGTTTTTTGTCGATAAGTTTTTAGAATCTGTTTTTAGTGATCTATATATAGTAGTGCGTCTGTTGTGCTGGAATTTGCTTTAAAGCCAATTTGATTTAGGGGAGCAAATCATTATATGAAAGATACCATATTAGTCGCTTGGAAATAATTTTTTCTAAAATTTTCCCTATACATGGTAGTAGAGAGATCGGCCTATAGCTTGAAATATTGTTAATGTTTGTGGGACTTTGTATAGGTCGAAAGTTAAAAGTATTAATCCTGTTGGGATAGCTTTACCATCAATGATTCTTTTAAATTTGTAAACATCAACAACTCCTTGGCTTTTTAATTCATCTAGAATTTCTGCTTCTTTTGTTTGAATCAGATTATTATCTCGTATTGTGCCCTTGCAGCTGTTTAGATTGTTATGATAATTAATAGTGACAGGGCAGAGGCCCCCAAAATTTTTTACATTGATGAACTTATCCGCAATCTTTTGGTTCTTGGTTAAGACCAATAAGGAACCATCACGAAGGATGTTTATTTTTTCAATTACTAATACCGTCTAATGCCTTTTTCTTTGCAAAGACACTGAACGCAGACAACGGCTTATTTGGATCGGAAGATTGTAAAGTAATAAATTTTGGGATATACTGTGTTCCGCGAGAAGCATCTACCAAACTTCGAAAAGCTTCGGTTAAGCCTATTTTTTTCCGTTTTGATTTTGGGCTGTTTCGTCTTTCAGCTTCGTCTAAAGAAGCTAAAAGACTAAACTGATTTCCCAATGGAGCAGGATTGCCCACCGGCATTCTTTTTATTTTTATAATTTTAATCTAATATTAAAAAGTTGTTTTGTGTTAGTAGTGAAAAGAAAATTAGTAGAGAAAAAATAGAAAAGGGTAGAGAAAAAATACCTTACTTCTAGCTAATGAATTTTTGTTTTTTTTTTTTTAATATAAATAAATTAAATTATTAAAAATACTTGGACGGAGTTCAAACTTAGCGTCTTAACACTTACAATATCAGACGATGACTGTACCTGTCTTTTTTTACATTATTATTTGGGTCTTTTTTATGAGCATCATAAAGGAGCGCCTTGTTTTCATCTTTTTGAGTATATTATCCAATTATTGTTTCTAGTTCTTAATAAAATTTTCTTCGTACTGGCCTCTTTCGCATCCTGGATTATTTTAATCAATGTATCAATGTCTGTTAAGTTATTATTTTGTTCTTGGATTTGTACTAAGTTATAAAATTTTTGATAATCGGTTTTATTTATAATTTGTGTTTTCATTGCTTTCTTTTTAATATCAATAGTTTTTATTTTAGTTATTGATACTTTATGATCAGAAAGACTGTTTTCTTTAACAAAATATGATCTATTACGGTTTTTGAATTAGCGGCATCTCTTGTGCTGTAAATTTTGTTTACAATTTTATACCCAGATGTTGATAACATGTCTGTATACGCAATTAATGAATTGGATCTGTTAAAAAGATTGATATTAGTATCAGCAAACAAGATGCAGTTTGATTGTTTTTCCAATTTTTTTCCCATATGTTCTATAAATTGCGTACTGTTCTCATTTGGGGCTTTATAAAACGTACCTATTTTAATTTTTGGCCGAATGTCTTAAATTTCAACAATTGTAAAATTGTATTTTTCTTCCTTAACTATTTCATTAAAATTAATATTATTTTTTATAAAAATTACTGTTCCACCTCCTCTATTTTTTTTCCTACAGTTATATACTGCTTTAAAGTTAGGCAAGTTAAAGATTCTAATCTCACTATCATATAACCATACTTCTGTAATTATTACTATATCAACTGGTTCACATTCATTTATAAGAATCTCAAGTTCGAACAATTTATTTCTTATGCTGCAGATGTTCAAATACAGAATGTTGAGTTCACCTATATTGTTTTCATTTGGGTCTATCCTTATGGAATACCTATCAAATAATTACGACATGTTTCTCTTTGTTTTTGAAGATTCTCTCTGTGTTTGATGTCAATATGACGTCTATGCATTTTCAGATATTTTTTAACATCCTTTTGGGGAATACCTCTGCTTCATGATATATATAATATATTCTACTTAATTCGTCGTAATCCGTTGGAAACCCTTCTTGATCAATAAGTACTTTGATGTTTGTTTTTGTAATACCTTCAATACACGCATCACCTTCATCTTGAAAGTATGATAGATACATCCTTACATTATTATAAATCCTGCTATCTCTTAATCGGGAAAGTATATATATGCTATCCCCGTCTGCGATCGCTTTTCTTGTCATTTTAACGATTGCTGGAGCCATTGGATCAATAAAGCTATTATTATTTTGAGAACAGTTTAACGATTTAGATTGCAAAGAAGTAAGAGTGCAATTATCACTAACTTTAATGTCTATGGTACTATTGTTTAAAAACGTGATAAAGTAATAAAAACTCTGAGAAAAAAATTGGAAAAGAAATGAAAGATAATTTAAATAACTAGTATGAAGTTATTCTTCCAAAGAAAGGTTTCGAGAAAGATTTTTCAAAAGAAAAAATTTAGAATTAGGACACAAGTCAAATGAATGCACCAGTGACACAATTAGTTGCATAAATTACAGTGAATGTGATATCTCACATAGTACTCTTAGTAAAGAATGCAAAGTTTGTCAAAGAAAATTAAAAGTAGCATCTGAAGGAATAGCATACTAGCAATTAATTGATATTAAGTGTTTGTATTTAAATATATACCGAGTAATTAATACATTTTCAGAATTAGAAGAAATTATTTTAAATAACAATATTGATGTCATATGTTGCTCTGAAACCGATCTAATAGATGATGATGATGACATACTAGTACATATTGCTGGCGACAATTTAATAAGAACAAATAGTTATTCAAGGCATACTGGAGGAGTAATATTATATATTAAAAAGAAATGGAGTTTCAAAATCATTAATAGAGTTTATCGTCAAAATGGGCTTTGGTGGCTTCATGTTAAAGTAAACTATCTTAAAAACAAGGTAGAATGTAAACCAACAATTTTTAAAAGCGGACATTTCCAAAAGACAATACAAACTGCTTAGAATTCTGACTTTCACAAAAATTTCATGTAGGTAATAAGAAAAAATGTGAAAATAGGACATTTTTGGAATTTTAAGGGGCTCCAGAATTCTATATAACTTAGAGTCCGGAATTCTATGTAACTTAGAAAAACCGTTAACACACCTAAAAATATATGACTGGAGCCTTAACTTTTATATCTTCCCGAAGTAAAATGTGTACAGGTGCCTAAGTCACAATTGTTTAAAAATAGCCAATTTTCAATTTTTGAGCCCTAGTAGCTCATAAACAGGGTGATCCAAAAAAAATGTCTGAGTAAACTTATACTAATTCTAAAAGTTCCATATCTAAAAGCATTCCGGAGTTATGAGAGTAGAAAAGCTATGCAAAATGTGGTTTTCACATAACGGTAAATTTAAATACTAAATTTAAAAAAATTGTATAATTTTGATATTTTACAAAATTTAAAAAATACCTGTCGAATGAAGTTTTCAGATTGAAAAAATGTTAAGCAGAACATTAGATATACGCATTTAAAAATACGGCTTTTTCAAAGTTTGAGGAGATGTAGCACCGTAATGGATGGGGAAGTTGTTTATGATACTTACCCATGGTTAAAATTAAATTTGTTTTCTCTATCTACGATGTAGAATCTTTGTAAACAGACGGACGGACGGACTGATAGAGTGAAACTAATAAGCACATTTTTTCAAAATTTTTTTGGAAATGTGCTAAAAATGCTCATATAGTAGGGTTATATCTATATATTTAAATCTATAGCATCTATATATTTAAATATTAATTATCAATTTTTTGATAGTATCAGTAGATTTATGCAACAATTGACCGAAATAAATGATAAAGTAATAGTTATGGAAGATTTTAATATAAACTGGTTAAATAATGATAGTGCGTTGATAAAAATGAAAGAAATTTTTGATGATAATTTATTCGGACAAGTAGTAAATAAGTACACTTGCAGCACACAAAGCTCAAGCCCTTTAATTGATTGGGTCATAACAAAGTCCTGAAAGAGTAAGAACAAATATCATAACTGACCATATGTCCATATAAATTATATTATATTTTGATCTTGAACAATACAATCTTGAAAATAATGAGCTCAAAAAATTTTTAAATTATAACAAATACGGTTTTTGAGAAAAAATATAGAGAAAGTATATCATGACAACCTATTATAATGCTATAAATGTGAATGCAAGCAAATTTAGGCTAAGTCCAAAAAAAATATAAAAAATTTTTTAATTATGAAGCCTATCAAAGCGGGGTAAATATAGGCTATTAAAAAATTCTTATAGTATGTTCACAAAGACTAGATTTTGAGAAATTGAGATGATTTGGAAAATTGAGTTGATATTTTTTCTTGATTTCCCATACATTTTTCAAAAATTTATCTGCTAAAGAAAATAAACTCTCTACTTGATTTTCTGAAAATCAAAATCGTTCGTCCATGAAATTGATTATTTAAAAATTTTTTCCATACTCTTGATTTGTTTTTATTTGTCAAAATAAATATTCAAAATCATGACAATAAAAAATCAAAATTTTCTATTTTATTTTTGAAATTATGTTTATTTATGTTTTGTTGTTGTTTATTTAAAAAAAATAAATAAATTTATTTATTTATTTTTGGCATATTTTTTATTGTATCAAAACAATACATAATATAAATATGCCAAAAATTAAATTCTTGATTTTAAAAAACAGAACTCTTGACAAATGTATATGAAAAATGTGGAGATCGAGAGGTACCCTTAATTTTTGTCGGATCTCAACCAAAAATACCAGAGAACCTATAAATTGATCCAAGAATATTTTGTGTTAAATTCAAGACTCTAGCTTTCTTAGTTTTTAAGTTATTTTGATGATGGACGGACGGACGAACAAAGCTTAATCGACTCAGAATTTGATTCTGATCCGATCCATAGCTTTAAATGTATTTTTAGCTAGATTATTTCGAGATGTTACAAACTGCTCCTCCGTTTGTACTTATCGTACTTATCGTACGGGTATAAAAACAGTTTTGGTGTCTATAAATGATATACACTTGGAGTTTCTAAAAAACAAAATAGCCATTTATTTAATTTTTCTTTTAATAGTTTTAATTTATACAGAACTATTTTATTTAAAAAAAAAAACTTTTTCGATATAATTTGTGATTCATATAATTTGTGTAATTTGAATGTAGAGAATATATACGGTTTTTCGGGTGCGGTTGAATACACAAGTTAAAGAAAATTTCATCATGAATAAGTAAGTCTGTTCCAATTTTTAATTTTTTTCTATGTTATTGAATCAAACAATATTTAGCAGTATTATAAATTTATATAACATAATTTCAAAAAATACAAAATACAAATTACATAACATAATTTAAAAAAAAATTTATTTTTAATATATATACGTATGTACATATATAAATCAATATATGCAATATTAAGCAGCATTATTTTTCGTCATAAGTTAACATTATTCCTATATCTGCACCTCTCTTATTTGTTACATATGACGAACAATAATGCAGAAAAATTAAGCAGCATTAATTTTCATCAAGATCAGTTACCAGCATAAGCTGTACTAGTTACTATACCTGTTAAAAAAAAAAATCATATAAGCTTCTTTTTGTTTTCCACATTCATTCCAATTAAACAAAATAATTAAGTTAAAGAAACAAGAAAGCAAAATGAAAAAGAAAATTAAGGTGCAAACGTCTTTGAAACAACTGATCTAGGTGATGGTAGCTGAAAATAAAGAGGATCCTAGTAAAACCAAAGGAAACCATTACTATCAAAGCATTTGACGAAGTTAGAAGAATACTGGGTTAAATTTAAAAAGCAACACTCGAAAATCATAAAATTAATTGATACAAGGATCATACGGACATAAAATATTTTAGTGAAGAAGTGCCTTTGGAAACTTTGTTTTCCGTACTTATAACGAATTGTCGGAAAGGATAGCTGAGCAGTCGAAATGAATGCAACTTATAATCAAATAGAACAACTTATCGGCACTTATAACACAATTCAGCTACCCAAACACGAATTTGAAAAATTAGCAGGAAACTACCAAACGTTACCTTCATTTCATGATAGTTTTACAGCACTAATACATGCTAATGAAGGTCTATCATTATTGCAAAAGCTACAATACCTGAAGGTGCATATCACCAGGGAGCTAGAGAAGTTACGTCGACATATTCCAGTAACAAATAATAATTACACTATAGCTTGGGATACACTCAAAGATAGATACGAGAACAAGAGCGTATTGGTAAACACGTAATTGGAATAACTCCTTTCGCAAAATGCTATGCTAAATATATCAAGACCATAGGATTTACGGAAGTTGTCAGATACGATAAATTAATGCTTATAAGCCGCACGAATTTAAAAATTGATGCATCTGGATGCGAACCGATAACAATATTCTTAACGGTCCAAAAACTGCCTTCTCATGTTCATCAGTTGTGGGAACAGTCTATGAACAAGGATAAAGAACTACCTGTATGGATAGATTTGGACGAATTTTTAGAAAATTGTTTTAGAGCTTTAAAAGCTATATCAGGAAAGAATAGAAATCACAATATAACTAAAATCAGAAGTACAATCACCAACTATATATCCATTATAAAGAAGTCAGCTTCTCGTAAATGCGCCCTTTTACCTGTACCAGTACCTGTGATCATCCAATAGAGAAGTGAACTATGTTTTGAGGATTGACGGCCAACAAACCTTGAAAACTATTAGGAATAAGGAGCTATGTTGGAACTGTTTGTCTCATGGTCACATGTCGAAACATTGTCCAAGCTCACACAGATCTATTGTACTCTGCCGGGAATCGAACCAGAGACATCTCATTCCCTTATGTATGAGAAGCGGCGCGTCAACCACTGCACCAATGGCTGGATCTGTGTATATTGTGTTGTATAATGCTGTTGCAAACCAAATGAAGGCCAAATGGTGCTATATTATAAACTGAAAGTGCGCAAGATTAAAAGGTAAAGTCTCGTAATATTAAATAATATGTATTGGGCAATAAAAATAATTATATTAATGAAATAAGCTTTTGTGGTGAAACAACAAATGGGGCTCGCCATTCTATTGATTGTGCAACGATGATTCTGAGCGTATTAACCTGGTCCATGCAGCTTTTATGGGGGCGGAATCCTGCTTGTTCATCTCTTATTTGGTTCTCTATTTTCTCCTGCAGTTTTGTTCGTATTATTATTGCCGTTTGTAGATTGTGTTTAGCACTGTTATGCCTCTCCAGTTATCGCTCCAGTTATATTATATAGTTGATTGGGTGATTTTTGTTGTTTCTTGTGTCAGTGAGTTGATTCACGATTTTATGTAGCTCTCTTGAGTTGTTATGTTATGCAGCCCATTCAGCCTTATTCGCAATATCGCTAATGTATGTTCTTTTGTCTCTTCTTGCAGCTCTTTTCTAGCTGACTTTTCTAGCTGTATTAATATATAAATGTCTCATAGCGTTTTTGATATTCAATTGCTGTTTTAGGCTGTTTCTTTGTGTGATTAGATTCGAGGTGTTATTGGAAATCCATATTTTTCTTTGCGGCTGAATTGTTCGAGTTGTTTGTTCTTCTGCTGTGTTTTTGAGGTTCTAGACAATGTGTTCCCATGTGTGTGGTTAGTCTATTTGCAGGGTTTGGCGTATTGTTTCTACGATATTATTTTTTGTTTCAATGTAACGGAAATTTATCTTTCTTCTTATGTTTCTTTGTGATCTTCTTTTGTATTTCTGCCATATTCTAACATCTCCGGTTATTAATTCGTGGTCGCTTCCTATATCTGCACCTCTCTTATTTCTTACATCTTGCAGTGTTTTTCTCCATTTTATACTGAAATATATATTGTCAATTTGGTTTTTCGTTTGACCGCTTGGTGAGGTCCATGCACACTTATGTATGTCTTTATGGGGGAATAACGAGGCGCCGATAATTAGTTGGAATGTTTGGCATAGATCTATGAGTTTTCTCCGTTATTATTTTTAACTCCGCAGCCATGTGTCCCTATTGTATCTTCTATACTTTGATTGTCTGATGCTAATTTAGCATTGAAATCAGCCATTAGTATCGTAACATCACCTTTCCTTATGCTGTTTAACCCTGTTGTTAATTGTTCATAGAGGTCGTCTTTAATCTCATTTTCTGCGTTTTCTGTAGGTGCGTAGCATTGTGTTATCGTTATATTTTTAATTCTTGTCGCAAATCATGCCATGAGTATTCGATCTGATATTGGCTTCCAGCTGCTTAGAGAGTTACGAAAATTTCTTGATATTATGATACCTACTCCGCTTTCACCCCCTCTATATTTTCCACTATATATTAGTTTGTTACCATTTACTGTTATGTCTTCTCCACTTTTATTCCACCTCATTTCGCTGATTCCGAGGATATCTAAGTTGTATTTGCTCATTTGTTGTTCTACTTGCGCCAGTTTGCATACTTCACGTAGCGTTCTTACATTCCATTGTCCAGTTTTTGTCCTTTTGACTGCATTAAATGTTGTTACCGTGAATTCATTTCTGTATCCGAGGCTCTGCCTTGTGTTTTGAACCGGTTTTCCTTTTTTCGATTAAGTAAATGATCGGTCTACTGTAATCTATCTACAAGATGTCTCTTCTTAATTTTTCCCTAGTGTCATTTATCGGTCAAGTAGAGAAACCGTGTCATGTTCTTTGGATGCGTGCTGCCATTGTAATTGTGTATGACAATTTCAATTACATTGATCGTACTTGTCACATATGTATATATGCACATGTATTTATATATATATATTTTATTATATAGCTATTACAATATTACAATTTAATATTAATTATAATTTATAGGACATATATACTTTATTTTTTAATTTAATTATATTATACTAATTATATATTACAAGAAAAATATATATTATTTTTTATTAATCTATATAACCCAGCCGGGGTTTGAACCCGAAACCTTTCGTACGAAAGGCCGGTGTCTTAACCACTACACCATTGGCTAGATGTTTGGGAGGTATAGAGACAATTTATAAAAAATACTTGTTCTAATTGTACTTTTCAACAAAAATAAAATTGACATAATAGAAATATTTGAAGAGAAAATAAATTAAGTTATTGAAGCTCTTAATAAGACAATAAAAATTATGTTAGAGAAACTAAACGAAACAAACAATAAAATAACTAAAGAGATATTGTGTAATTCTGATAATGCAGCGTTAAAAATAAAAAAAATATCATATGCAGGCAAGCTTAAAGTTCCAGTGATAATTAAACCAAAAAATAAACAAAATCACATTCTCTTTATCAGTAAAAGAAATTAAAATTAAAATAGATATATGTAGTATAAAGAGCATGTGTATTAAAAGAGTATGTGAACAAAAAGATGGAGTGGATTTCGATTTGCTGTAATGATAAAAACTCTGAGAAATGAAAGATAATTTAAATAACTAGTATGAAGTTATTCTTCCAAAGAAAGGTTTCGAGAAAGATTTTTCAAAAGAAAAAATTTGCAACTGTATTAAAATTCAAAATGATATAGAGTGTAAGCTTGTAAATTGTTTAAAAGTACTTCGTTGATATTATAATATCCACGATATAGACAGTGAGGTTTCTAGAAAATTATGCAAAAAAAAAAATAAATATTGGGTATAAAAAATGCGGAGTATATGAAAAAATTAACATCCTAAGATGTTGTAAATGTCTTTGGTTTAATTATAAAGCAGAAAAATGTCAAATAGTGAAACAATTTGTAATAAATGTGTAGAATCAGGACACAAGTCAAATGAATGCACCAGTGACACAGTTAGTTGCATAAATTACAGTGAATATGATATCTTACATAATCACTTAATAAAGAATGCAAAGTTTGTCAAAGAAAATTAAAAGTAGCATCTAAAGGAATAGTATACTAGCAATTAATTAATATTAAGTGTTTGTATTTAAATATATAGCGAGTAAATTAATACATTTTCAGAATTAGAAGAAATTATTTTAAATAACAATATTGATGTCATATGTTGCTCTGAAACCGATCTAATAGATGATGATGATGACGTACTAGTACATATTGCTGGCGACAATTTAATAAGAACAAATAGTTATTCAAGGCATACTGGAGGAGTAATATTATATATTAAAAAGAAATGGAGTTTCAAAATCATTAATAGTGTTTATCGTCAGAATAGGCTATGATGGCTTCATGTTAAAGTAAACTATCTTAAAAACGAGGTAGAATGTAAACCAACGGTTTTTAAAAGCGGACATTTCCAAAAGACAATACAAACTGTTTAGAATTGTGACTTGCACAAAAATTTCATGTAGGTAATAAGAAAAAATGTGAAAATAGGACATTTTTGGAATTTTGAGGGGCTCCAAAATTCTATATAACTTAGAGTCCGGAATTCTATGTAACTTAGAAAAACCGTTAATACACCTAAAAATATATTACTGTTACTAAAATATGTGCAGGTGCCTAAGTCACAATTGTTAAAAATAGCTAATTTTTAATTTTTGAGCCCTAGTAGCTCATAAACAGGGTGATCCAAAAAAAATGTCTGAGTAAACTTATACTAATTCTAAAAGTTCTTTCTGCCCTGAAAAATTTTACGTCCATATCTAAAAGTATTCCATAGATATAAGGGTAGAAAAGCTATGCAAAATGTGGTTTTCACATAAAGGTAAATTTAAATACTAAATTTAAAAAAATTGTATAATTTTGATATTTTACAAAATTAAAAAGTAAAACAAAGGTAAAAAAAATACCTGTCGAATGAAGTTTTCAGATTGAAAAAATGTTAAGCAGAATATTAGATATACGCATTTAAAAATACGGCTTTCTCAAAGTTTGAGGAGATGTAGCACCGTAATGGATGGGGAAGTTGTTCCACAAAATTAAATATTTTATAATACTTACCCATGGTTAAAATTTGTTTTCTCTATCTACGATGTAGAAGCTTTGTAAACAGACGGACGGACGGACGGACAGAGTGAAACTAATAAGCACATTTTTTCAAAATTGTTTTGGAAATGTGCTAAAAATGCTCATATAGTAGGGTTATATCGAGCATCTCTATATTTAAATTGTTGGAATAAAACAAATTTATTCCTAATTCATCAGATGCTTTATTAGAACTAACTAAGAATAATTATATTGTAAAAAGTCTTAAAAATAGTTTCGAATATTTTTCGAAGAATTGACAAAGTAAAAGATTATAAAAATGTAATTGAGAGAATCAATACATTGTCAAATAGTAATTAACATTATATAGTTTTGTGATTTCATGTAATTGTACTTTCTATAATTTATATAATTGTAAATTTCTAATATCTCCCCTCAAAGCTATACAATATTTAATTATAAAATAAAAAATAAATTGTAAAAAGTTAATTATAAAAGATTACTTGTAAAAAATTAATTATAAAAAGTTAATTATATTTCTTGTACAAAACCTAGCATTTTTGTAAATTTTGAATGTTTTAATTTATTTAAGTTTTTTGTTAGAATGTCAGCAACCATTTCGCCTGTAGGTATATAGCTCAATTTGGTTATTCCCTTTTGATAAACTTCTCTCACAAAGTGGACCCGGATATCGATATGTTTACTTCTAACATGATAGACATGGTTTTTAACGAGTTGTTGTGCACTTATATTATCACCAAAGAGTTCAGTTGCGCAACCCAAACTCTTTTTAAATCCGATTTTTGTGATGAGATTTCTCAGATAAACCAATTCTTTAGATGCTGTTGAGAGTGCCACGTATTCAGTTTCAGTGCTGCTTAAAGCGACTGACTGTTGTTTTTTAGATTCCCATACAATAGGTCCACCAGAAAGAAAGAACACAAGGCCTGTTTACGATTTTCTGTCTGTACAATCTCCAGCCCAATCCGCATCCACATAACCATGTAAAGGTTTCCCAGGTTTTCTAAAAATAATTTTAAAATTTATCGTGTTATTAATATACCTCAAAATATGCTTTGCTGCAGTAAAATGCTCGATATGTGGATCAGTATTAAACTGGGCAAGCTTGATCACAGAATGTAAAATATCCGGTCTTGTTGATATTCCCAAATAAATTAATAATCCTATTAAAGATTGGTACACTTTCTGATCAATTCTTTTACATTTTAAATTTTCGCACTTCATTTTAAATCCAGGATCTAATGGTGTAGAACATTTTCTACATTCGCTCATATTATATTTTTCCAAAAAATTTTTAATTAGTTGCTTTTGTGAAATGCTAATAAAATCAGAATCTCGTAGTAAACATATTTTGGAAATTATTCATAGTGATATTTGTGGCCCTATGAAAGTTACTTCACCAGGTGGTTGCAGATATTTTTTTGCTCTTTATTGATGATTTTTCAAGGAAGATTTTTGTCTATTTTAAAAGATGTTTGTCTATTTTGTCTTTTCTGATTTTAAAAATGGAAATGTGTTAATTTTAGCTTTCAAGCAAACTTGACATTGTATCGGAACTTTAATTTCATTTTTTAAATTTAACCCGCGTACCATTTCCTTCCAATAAATTTAAGCTGTTTAGATTAAGATGGCCATATCTTTCATGCCAAAGTAAAAAATCTTCATTATTATTATTAACCATGTTACATAACTTATGCATTTTATTAAATTCATTTCCATAAACAAACAAATTATTTATTCTTTTAGCTACTAGAACATACTGATTTCTTTTATTTTTTATAATAGCAGTATCATTTACAAATTCAGTAACAAAATTGTTTTCACTTACTTTATTAATAGAAATAAAATTAGTAATTAACGATGGCACAATTAAAACATTTTTTAAATTTATAATTCCAAATTTATTTTTTAGTGATACGTCATCAATTCCTTCGGACCATACATAGTTATTGTTTGCTAATTCAATTTTTTCCTTGAATGTAGTTATATGCGAAAATAAATCTTTATTACTGCATATATGACTTGTAGTACCACTATCCAGAACCCAAGTTTTTTTATTTAACATAGGCAGTGACATAGCATTTAACATAGGAAATGAATGTGTGTTTGTATTAAAGTTTCCGTTTTTTGGGTTTTTATTTGAATTACAGTCAGCTGCATAATTACCTCTCCTACCACAGTTATAGCATTTTATTTTATTTTTGTTTTTTGGGTGAACCACCGCCATCGATTTATATTTTTGGTGACCCGACTGATCAGCCGTCGCCGCTCTGTATTTTTGTTGAGTCGACTGATTTTTAATATAGAACGCGGTTGAATTTTCATTTACCGCTTCACCTTCACTTCTTTGACCTTCTTCTAATAATTTTGTTTTGAGAACATGTGTTGATGGTAGTTGGTCTCTAGATTCAATTGCAATGGTGAAGTTTTCATAGCTCTTGGGCAAACTTGTTAAAAGTAAAATTGCCAAAAACTCATCCGCTACCTCGATTTATAATTCTTTTATTTTTTCCACCACACTAAAGAAAGCATTTATATGGCTACTTACATTAGAATTTTCCGTCTTTTTCAAACTGACTAACTGTTTAAATATTTGCTCTTTTCTGGCTGGACCACATCGTTGATAGGTTTCTTCCAACTTTTTCAAAGCTTCTTTTGAAGTTTTACAGTTTTTAATATGTAATAACTGTGACGGTTTTATACTTAAATTAATCATCGCCAAAGCCTTTTCATCTTGATCATCCCATTTTTCTTTTCTTCTTTATCAGTTGGTGATATAGACTTTATATTTGTCCAAAAATTACTATGGATGAGAACAGATTTCATTTGGATTTTCCAACAGATTTTCATTTGGATAAATCTAAAAATAATAAAATAAAATTCGCACGTTCCAAAAATTTTTTTTTTTTTTAATTATACACTAAACCGGTTTTTAATATTATATTAATTTTATTTGAAATTACAATAAATAAATTTATAACTTGGTTGAGTTCATATCAAATTAAAAATTAAACTAATTAATTTTTATTTTATTATCCAAAAAAAAATTTTATTACTTTTTTTTTTTTTTTTAATTATTTTATTATCATGCACCTGGGCCCATAACCTTCGTTGAAATAAAACAAATTTATTCCTAATTCATCAGATGCTTTATTAGAACTAACTAAGAATAATTATATTGTAAAAAGTCTTAAAAATATTCTATAGAATATTTTTCGAAGAATTAACAAAGTAAAAGATTATAAAAATGTAATTGAGAGAATCAATACATTGTCAAATAGTAATTAACATTATATAGTTTTGTGATTTCATGTAATTGTACTTTCAATAATTTATATAATTGTAAATTTCTAATATAAATATTAATGATCAATTTTTTGATAGTATCAGTAGATTTATGCAACAATTGACCGAAATAAATGATAAAGTAATGGTTATGGAAGATTTTAATATAAACTGGTTAAATAATGATAGTGCGTTGATAAAAATGAAAGAAATTTTTGATGATAATTTATTCGGACAAGTAGTAAATAAGTACCCTTGCAACACACAAAGCTTAAGCACTTTAATTGATTGGGTCATAACAAACTCCTGTGAAAGATTAAAAACAAAAATCGTAACTGACCATATGTCCATATAAATTATATTATATTTTGATCTTGAACAATACAATCTTGAAAACAATGAGCTCGAAAAATTTTTAAATTATAACAAATACGGTTTTTGAGAAAAAATATATAGAAAGGATATAATGACAACCTATTATAATGCCACAAATGTGAATGCAAGCAAATTTAATCTAAGTCCAAAAAAATTATAAAAGATTTTTTAATTATGAACCCTATCAAAGCACTGAATTATGTGTGGTTTGCAAATTAGCTTTAAAATATCTAAAAATACCCAATATAAAATTACAGTATGGTCTAATAGAGTTAACGAACGGTGAATGATTTCGAAAATTGAGTTGATATTTTTTCTTGATTTCCCATACATTTTTCAAAAATTTATCTGCTAAAGAAAATAAACTCTCTACTTGATTTTCTGAAAATCAAAATCGTTCGTCCATGAAATTTCGATTTTTATATTGATTATTTAAAAATTTTTTCCATACTCTTGACTTGTTTCTATTTGTCAAAATAAATATTCAAAATCATAACAATAAAAAATCAAAGTTTTCTATTTTATTTTTGAAATTATGTTTATTCATGGTTTGTTGTTGCTTATTTAAAAAAAATAAATAAATTTATTTATTTATTTTTGGCATATTTTTTATTGTATCAAAACAATACATAATATAAATATGCCAGAAATTAAATTCTTGATTTTAAAAAACAGAACTCTTGACAAATGTATATGTAAAATGTGGAGATCGAGAGGTACCCTTAGTTTTTGTCGGATCTCAACCAAAAATACCAGAGAACCTATAAATTGATCCAAGAATATTTTGTGTTAAATTCAAGACTCTAGCTTTCTTAGTTTTTAAGTTATTTTGTTGATGGACGGACGGACGAACGAAGCTTAATCGACTCAGAATTTGATTCTGATCCGATACATACCTTTAAAGGTATATTTAGCTAGATTATTTCGAGGTGTTACAAACTGCTCCTCCGTTTGTACTTATCGTACTTATCGTACGGGTATAAACAGTTTTGGTGTCTATAAATGATTTACACTTGGAGTTTTTAAAAAACAAAATAGCCATTTATTTGATTTTTTTTTAACCTTCCACATACCGATTATCAATCCAAAACTTTTTCAAATTTTCTATATAGTACCATATAATACTAAGCGGTAAATGTATATTAAATTTACTTAGTACAAAATAGTAAATATAATTTTAAATATTATATTATATTTAAATATTCCATTGACAGAATAATTTCTTATAAGTACAATAAAATACATATATGTAGGTATGTAAATACTGCGCTATATAATATACATCTATACTCTTATCATTCATTCATCAGTGACATATACGATATGTAAATAAACATGATATTATATAAGTATGTATGTATATCAATACTTATCATATAAATAAAAATTCTTCAAGCAACCGTTATGTTGTTTATTTATTTACATTTTTTTGTACTACGCATTATATCCTCAACAATTTCAAATTTTCGAGTAAAACAAATGCAAAAAATTTGTTGAAGAAATTTGTTAGAAAATTTGAAAAAATCAAGTAACACTTTCGTCAATTATAAAGCAACCCTATATTATTAAAAAAAGTTGTTAACAGAAATAAGAGTATAATGTTGAAGCTTTAATTTTTGTGTATTACTTCAAAAAAATTATAACAGGTGTTCAAGTTACAGGTGTTTAAAAATAGGAAATTTTCAGTTTTTGACCCCTTACAGCTCCCAAACGGGGGTGATACAAAAAAAATTTCTGAAATGACTCATACATATTTTCAAAGATCTAACTTTTGTCAAAATTTCAAGTTTCCACCTTAAAGCGTTTAGAAGATACAAGGGTTAAAGGATTTTGCAAAATTTTAGTTTCACATAACGGTAAATTAAGACACCGTATGCCACAAATATATATTTATTGTATATATACTTTTAAAGCTAATAGAAGTAGTAATCGTTTGGCGTTTTCAAAATGAAGATATACCATATACAACTTTTGCTATAACAATTTAAATATAGAGCTTTATTGAACCTTTGGGGAGCTGTAGCTCCGTAACGAGTGGGGCTACAAAAAAAAAGTACAAAAAATAAAATTAATATTTTTGTGAGATCTATCAGCAGTTGAAATTTCATAGCTCTATTTCAAAAAAAATGTGGGGATCTAAAAGTTAGGTTTTCGAGAGCTACCTTAAGGTTTAGTCCAAACTCAACCTAAAAAAATAGGAAACATACAAATTACTCCCAGAATATTTTGTGTAAATTTCAAGATTCTAGCTTTCTTAGTTTTTGAGTTAGCGTGCTGACGGGCGGACGGACGAACGGAAGGACGGACATGGCTCAAAAGTCTTAGAATTTTTTTCTGATCCGATCCATACCTTTGAAGGTATATCTAGCTCGCTTATTTCGACTTTTTTATACCCGTACGATCCTATCGTACGGGTATAAAAAAAAAACTTTTTCAATATAATTTGTGTAATTTGTGAATGTAGAGAATATATACGGTTTTTCGGGTGTGTTCGGTTCGGGTGCGGTTGAATACACAAGTTAAAGAAAATTTCATCATGAATAAGTAAGTCTGTTCCAATTTTTAATTTTTTTCTATGTTATTGAATCAAACAATATTTAGCAGTATTATAAATTTATATAACATAATTTCAAAAAATACAAAATACAAATTACATAACATAATTTAAAAAAAATAAATTTTTAACACATATACGTATGTACACATATAAATCAATATATGCAATATTAAGCAACATTATTTCTCGTCATAAGTTACATTAAGCAGCATTAATTTTCATCAAGATCAGTTACCAGCATAAAGGTGTACTAGTTACTATACCTGTTAAAAAAAAAATCATATAAGCTTGTTTTTGTTTTCCACATTCATTCCAATTAAACAAAATAATTAAGTTAAAGAAACAGGAAAGAAAAACGAAAAAGGAAATTAAGGTGCAAACGTCTTTGAAACAACTGATCTAAGTGATGGTAGCTAAAAATAAAGAGGATCCTAGTAAAACCAAAGGAAACCATTACTATCAAAAACATTTGACGGAGTTAGAAGAATACTGGGTTAAATTTAAAAAGCAACACTCGAAAATCATAAAATTAATTGATGCAAGGATCATACGGACATAAAATATTTTAGTGAAGAAGTGCCTTTGGAAACTTTGTTTTCAGTACTTATGATCAATTGTCGGAAAGGATAGCTGAGCAGTCGAAATGAATGCAACTTATAATCAAATAGAACAACTTATCGGCACTTATAACACAATTCAGCTACCCAAACACGAATTTGAAAAATTAGCAGGAAACTACCAAACGTTACCTTCATTTCATGATAGTTTTACAGCACTAATACATGCTAATGAAAGTCTATCATTATTGCAAAAGCTACAATACCTGAAGGTGCATATCACCAGGGAGCTAGAGAAGTTACGTCGACATATTCTAGTAACAAATAATAATTATACTATAGCTTGGGATACACTCAAGGATAGATACGAGAACAAGAGGGTATTGGTAAACACGCAATTGGAATAACTCCTTTCGCAAAATGCTATATATCAAGAACGATCATAGGATTTACGGAAGTTGTCAGATACGATAAATTAATGCTTATTAGCTGCACGAATTTAAAAATTGATGCATCTGGGTGGGAGCCGATAACAATATTCTTAACGGTCCAAAAACTGCCTTCTCATGTTCATCAGTTGTGTGAACAGTCTATAAACAAGGATAAAGAACTACCTGTATGGATAGATTTGAACGAAATTTTAGAAAATCGTTTTAGAGCTTTAAAAGCTATATCAGGAAAGAATAGAAATCACAATATAACTAAAATCAGAAGTATAATCACCAACTATATATCCATTATAAAGAAGTCAGCTTCTCGTATATGCACGCCTGCGCCTCTACCTGTACCTGTGATCATCCAATAGAGAAGTGAACTAAGTTTTGAGGATTGACGGCCAACAAACCTTGGAAACTATTAGGAATAAAGAGCTATGTTGGAACTGTTTGCCTCATGGTCACATGTCGAGACATTGTCCAAGCTCACACAGATATATTGTACCCTGCCGGAAATCGAACCCGAGACATCTCATTCCCTTATGGATGAGAAGTGGTGCGTCAACCACTGCACCAATGGCTGGATCTGTGTATATTATGTTGTATAATGCTGTTGCAAACCAAATGAAGACCAAATGGTGCTATATTATAAACTGAAAGTGCGCAAGATCAAAAGGTAAATTCTCGTAATATTAAATAATATGTATTGGGCAATAAAAATAATTATATTAATGAAATAAGCTTTTGTGGTGAAACAACAAATGGGGCTCGCCATTCTATTGATTGTTCAACGATGATTCTGAGCGTATTAACCTGGTCTATGCAGCTTCTATGGGGCGGAATTCTGCTTGTTCATCTCTTATTTTTGTTTTTGTTCCTAAGGGAGGTGGGAATCTTCCAAAGACACCAAGAATTACCCCTTCGTAGTGTCAGATTCTTACTGATTAAACCCACCTCCCTCTTTTAGTCAATATAGTGGAATGAAAACCTTACGTGTGAACGCAGTATATTTGCTAGGGAGTAGGGATTTAGTTGTCTAGTTTCTCCTGCAGCCTTGTTCATATTATATTTGCCGTAATTTTGTAGATTGTGTTTAGCACTGTTATGCCCCTCCAGTTATCGCTCCAGTTATATTATATAGTTGATTGGATGATTTTTGTTGTTTTTTGTGTCAGTGAGTTGATTCACGATTTTATGTAGCTCTCTTGAGTTGTTATTTATTGCAGCCGTTTCAGCCTTATTCGCGAGATCGTTAATGTATGTTCTTTTGTCTCTTCTTGCAGCTCTTTTGACTTGTTTAGCTATATGAATGTACTGTTGTCTCATAGCGTTATTGGTCTCGACAATGTGTTCCCATGTGTGTGGTTGGTCTATTGGGAGGGTTTGGTGTATTGTTTCTATCATATTATGTCTTGTTTCAATGTAACGGAGATTTATCTATCTTCTTATGTTTCTTTGCGATCTTTTTTTGTATTTCTGCCATATTCTAACATCTCCGGTTATTAATTCGTGGTCGCTTCCTATATCTGCACCTCTGTTATTTCTTACATTATGCAGTGTTTTTCTTCATTATCTGCTGATATATATATGGTCAATTTGATTTTTCGTTTGACCGCTTGGTGAGGTCCATATACACTTATGTATGTCTTTATGGGGGAATAACGAGCCGCCGATAATTAGTTAGAATGTTTGGCATAGATCTATGAGTTTTCTCCGTTATTATTTTTAACTCCGCAGCCATGTGTCCCTATTGTATCTTCTATACCTTGATTGTCTGATGCTAATTTAGCATTGAAATCAGCCATTAGTATCGTAACATTACCTTTCCTTATGCTGTTTAAGCCTGTTGTTAATTGTTCATAGAGGTCGTCTTTAATCTCATTTTCTGCGTTTTCTGTAGGCGCGTAGCATTGTGTTATCGTTATATTTTTAATTGTTTTCGCAAATCATTCCATGAGTATTCGATCTGATATTGGCTTCCAGCTGCTTAGAGAGTTACGAAAATTTCTTGATATTATGATACCTACTCCGCTTTCACCCCCTCTATATTTTCCACTATATATTCGTTTGTTATCATTTGCTGTTATTTCTTCTCCACTTTTATTCCACCTCCTTTCGCTGATTCCGAGGATATCTAAGTTGTACTTGCTCATTTATTGTTCTACTTAGGTCAGTTTGCATACTTCACGTAGCGTTCTTACATTCCATTGTCCAGTTCTTGTTCTTTTGACTGCATTAAATGTTGTTACTGCGTTATTTCATTTCTGTATCCGAGGCTCTGCTTTGTGCTTCGAACCGTTTTTCCTTTTTTCGATTATGTAAATGCTCAGTCTACTGTAATCTATCTACAAGATGTCTCTTCTAAATTTTTCTCTAGTGTCATCTATCGGTCAAGTAGAGAAACCGTGTCAAGTTCTTTGGATGCGTGCTGCCATTGTAATTGTGTATGATAATTTCAATTACATTGATCGTACTAGTCACATAAGTATATATGCACATTAATTTATATATTCATATTTTACTATATAGCTATTACAATATTAGAATATGATATTAATTATAATTTATAGGACATATATACTTTATTTTTTAATTTAATTATATTCTACTAATTATATATTACAAGAAAAATACATATTATTTTTTATTAATCTATATACCCCAGCCGGGGTTTGAACCCGAAACCTTTCGTACGAAAGGCCGGTGTCTTAACCACTACACCATTGGCTAGATATTTGGGAGGTATAGAGACAATTTAAAAAAAAAATACTTGTTCTAATTGTTCTAATTGTACTTTTCAACAAAAATAAAATTGACATAATAGAAATATTTGAAGAGAAAATAAATTAAGTTATTGAAACTCTTAATAAGACAAAAAAAATTATGTTAGAGAAACTAAACGAAACAAACAATAAAATAACTAAAGAGATATTGTGTAATTCTGATAATGCAGCGTTAAAAATAAAAAAAATATCATATGCAGGCAAGCTTAAAGTTCCAGTGATAATTAAACCAAAAAATAAACAAAATCACATTCTCTTTATCAGTAAAAGAAATTAAAATTAAAATAGATATATGTAGTATAAAGAGCATGTGTATTAAAAGAGTATGTGAACAAAAAGATGGAGTGGATTTCGATTTGCTGTAGTTATAAAAAGTCTGAGAATAAAATAGCAAAAGAAATGAAAGATAATTTAAATAACTAGTATGAAGTTATTCTTCCAAAGAAAGGTTTCGAGAAAGATTTTTCCAAACAAAAAATTTGCAACTGTATTAAAAATCAAAATGATATAGAGTGTAAGCTTGTAAATTGTTTAAAAGTACTTCGTTGATATTATAATATCCACGATATAGACAGTGAGGTTTCTAGAAAATTATGCAAATAAAAAAATAAATATTGGGTATAAAAAATGCGGAATATATGAAAAAATTAACATCCTAAGATGTTGTAAATATCTTTGGTTTAATTATAAAGCAGAAAAGTGTCAAATGAGTGAAACAATTTGTAATAAATGTGTAGAATCAGGACACAAGTCAAATGAATGCACCAGTGACACAGTTAGTTGCATAAATTACAGTGAATGTGATATATCACATAATACTCTTAGTAAAGAATGCAAAGTTTGTCAAATAAAATTAAAAGTAGCATCTAAACGAATAATATACTAGCAATTAATTAATATTAAGTGTTTGTATTTAAATATATAGCGAGTAAATTAATACATTTTCAGAATTAGAAGAAATTATTTTAAATAACAATATTGATGTCATATGTTGCTCTGAAACCGATCTAATAGATGATGATGATGACGTACTAGTACATATTGCTCGCGACAATTTAATAAGAACAAATAGTTATTCAAGGCATACTGGAGGAGTAATATTATATATATATTAAAAAGAAATGGAGTTTCAAAATCATTAATAGTGTTTATCGTAAGAATGGGCTATGGTGGCTTCATGTTAAAGTAAACTATCTTAAAAACAAGGTAGAATGTAAACAAACGGTTTTTAAAAGCGGACATTTCCAAAAGAGAATACAAACTGTTTAGAATTGTGACTTGCACAAAAATTTCATGTAGGTAATAAGAAAAAATGTGAAAATAGGACATTTTTGGAATTTTGAGGGGCTCCAAAATTCTATATAACTTAGAGTCCGGAATTCTATGTAACTTAGAAAAACCGTTAACACACCTAAAAATATATTACAGTTACTAAAATGTGTACAGGTGCCTTAGTCACAATTGTTTAAAAATAGCTAATTTTCAATTTTTGAGCCCTAGTAGCTCATAAACAGGGTGATCCAAAAAAAATGTCTGAGTAAACTTATACTAATTCTAAAAGTTCTTTCTGCCCTGAAAATTTTTACGTCCATATCTAAAAGCATTCCGTAGTTATAAGGGTAGAAAAGCTATAATTTTCACATAACGGTAAATTTAAATACTAAATTTAAAAAAATTGTATAATTTTGATATTTTACAAAATTAAAAAAGTAAAACAAAGGTAAAAAAAATACCTGTCGAATGAAGTTTTCAGATTGAAAAAATGTTAAGCAGAACATTAGATATACGCATTTAAAAATACGGCTTTTTCAAAGTTTGAGGAGATGTAGCACCGTAATGGATGGGGAAGTTGTTCCACAAAATTAAATATTTTATAATACTTACCCATTGTTAAAATTTGTTTTCTCTATCTACGATGTAGAATCTTTGTAAACAGACGGACGGACGGACGGACAGAGTGAAACTAATAAGCACATTTTTTCAAAATTATTTTGGAAATGTGCTAAAAATGCTCATATAGTAGGGTTATATCGAGCATCTCTATATTTAAATTGTTGGAATAAAACAAATTTATTCCTAATTCATCAGATGCTTTATTAGAACTAACTAAGAATAATTATATTGTAAAAAGTCTTAAAAATAGTTTCGAATATTTTTCGAAGAATTGACAAAGTAAAAGATTATAAAAATGTAATTGAGAGAATCAATACATTGTCAAATAGTAATTAACATTATATAGTTTTGTGATTTCATGTAATTGTACTTTCTATAATTTATATAATTGTAAATTTCTAATATCTCCCCTCAAAGCTATACAATATTTAATTATAAAATAAAAAATAAATTGTAAAAAGTTAATTATAAAAGATTACTTGTAAAAAATTAATTATAAAAAGTTAATTATATTTCTTGTACAAAACCTAGCATTTTTGTAAATTTTGAATGTTTTAATTTATTTAAGTTTTTTGTTAGAATGTCAGCAACCATTTCGCCTGTAGGTATATAGCTCAATTTGGTTATTTCCTTTTGATAAACTTCTCTCACAAAGTGGACCCGGATATCGATATGTTTACTTCTAACATGATAGACAGGGTTTTTAACGAGTTGTTGTGCACTTATATTATCACCAAAGAGTTCAGTTACGCCACCCAAACTCTTTTCAAATCCGATTTCTGTGATGAGATTTCTCAGATAAACCAATTCTTTAGATGCTGTTGAGAGTGCCACGTATTCAGCTTCAGTGCTGCTTAAAGCGACTGACTGTTGTTTTTTTAGATTCCCATACAATAGGTCCACCAGAAAGAAAGAACACAAGGCCTGTATACGATTTTTTGTCTGTACAATCTCCAGCCCAATCCGCATCCACATAACCATGTAAAGGTTTCCCAGGTTTTCTAAAAATAATTTTAAAATTTATCGTGTTATTAATATACCTCAAAATATGCTTTGCTGCAGTAAAATGCTCGATATGTGGATCAGTATTAAACTGGGCAAGCTTGATCACAGAATGTAAAATATCCGGTCTTGTTGATATTCTCAAATAAATTAATAATCCTATTAAAGATTGGTACACTTTCTGATCAATTCTTTTACATTTTAAATTTTCGCACTTCATTTTAAATCCAGGATCTAATGATGTAGAACATTTTCTACATTCGCTCATATTATATTTTTCCAAAAAATTTTTAATTAGTTGCTTTTGTGAAATGCTAATAAAATCAGAATCTCGTAGTAAACATATTTTGGAAATTATTCATAGTGATATTTGTGGCCCTATGAAAGTTACTTCACCAGGTGGTTGCAGATATTTTTTTGCTCTTCATTGATGATTTTTCAAGGAAGATTTTTGTCTATTTTAAAAGATGTTTGTCTATTTTGTCTTTTCTGATTTTAAAAATGGAAATGTGTTAATTTTAGCTTTCAAGCAAACTTGACATTGTATCGGAACTTTAATTTCATTTTTTTAATTTAACCCGCGTACCATTTCCTTCCAATTTATGTCTTGGCATAGATCTATGAGTTTTCTCCGTTATTATTTTTAATTTCGCAGCCATGTGTCCCTATTGTATCTTCTATACCTTGATTGTCTGATGCTAATTTAGCATTGAAATCAGCCATTAGTATCGTAACATTACCTTTCCTTATGCTGTTTAAGCCTGTTGTTAATTGTTCATAGAGGTCGTCTTTAATCTCATTTTCTGCGTTTTCTGTAGGCGCGTAGCATTGTGTTATCGTTATATTTTTAATTGTTTTCGCAAATCATTCCATGAGTATTCGATCTGATATTGGCTTCCAGCTGCTTAGAGAGTTACGAAAATTTCTTGATATTATGATACCTACTCCGCTTTCACCCCCTCTATATTTTCCCCCCTTTAAATTTAACCCGCGTACCATTTCCTTCCAATAAATTTAAGCTGTTTAGATTAAGATGGCCATATCTCTCATGCCAAAGTAAAAAATCTTCATTATTATTATTAACCATGTTACATAACTTATGCATTTTATTAAATTCATTTCCATAAACAAACAAATTATTTATTCTTTTAGCTACTAGAACATACTGATTTCTTTTATTTTTTATAATAGCAGTATCATTTACAAATTCAGTAACAAAATTGTTTTCACTTACTTTATTAATAGAAATAAAATTAGTAATTAACGATGGCACAATTAAAACATTTTTTAAATTTATAATTCCAAATTTATTTTTTAGTGATACGTCATCAATTCCTTCGGACCATACATAGTTATTGTTTGCTAATTCAATTTTTTCCTTGAATGTAGTTATATGCGAAAATAAATCTTTATTACTGCATATATGACTTGTAGTACCACTATCCAGAACCCAAGTTTTTTTATTTAACATAGGCAGTGACATAGCATTTAACATAGGAAATGAATGTGTGTTTGTATTAAAGTTTCCGTTTTTTGGGTTTTTATTTGAATTACAGTCAGCTGCATAATGACCTCTCCTACCACAGTTATAGCATTTTATTTTATTTTTGTTTTTTGGGTGAACCACCGCCATCGATTTATATTTTTGGTGACCCGACTGATCAGCCGTCGCCGCTCTGTATTTTTGTTGAGTCGACTGATTTTTAATATAGAACGCGGTTGAATTTTCATTTACCGCTTCACCTTCACTTCTTTGACCTTCTTCTAATAATTTTGTTTTGAGAACATGTGTTGATGGTAGTTGGTCTCTAGATTCAATTGCAATGGTGAAGTTTTCATAGCTCTTGGGCAAACTTGTTAAAAGTAAAATTGCCAAAAACTCATCCGCTACCTCGATTTATAATTCTTTTATTTTTTCCACCACACTAAAGAAAGCATTTATATGGCTACTTACATTAGAATTTTCCGTCTTTTTCAAACTGACTAACTGTTTAAATATTTGCTCTTTTCTGGCTGGACCACATCGTTGATAGGTTTCTTCCAACTTTTTCAAAGCTTCTTTTGAAGTTTTACAGTTTTTAATATGTAATAACTGTGACGGTTTTATACTTAAATTAATCATCGCCAAAGCCTTTTCATCTTGATCATCCCATTTTTCTTTTCTTCTTTATCAGTTGGTGATATAGACTTTATATTTGTCCAAAAATTACTATGGATGAGAACAGATTTCATTTGGATTTTCCAACAGATTTTCATTTGGATAAATCTAAAAATAATAAAATAAAATTCGCACGTTCCAAAAATTTTTTTTTTTTTTAATTATACACTAAACCGGTTTTTAATATTATATTAATTTTATTTGAAATTACAATAAATAAATTTATAACTTGGTTGAGTTCATATCAAATTAAAAATTAAACTAATTAATTTTTATTTTATTATCCAAAAAAAAATTTTATTACTTTTTTTTTTTTTTTTAATTATTTTATTATCATGCACCTGGGCCCATAACCTTCGTTGAAATAAAACAAATTTATTCCTAATTCATCAGATGCTTTATTAGAACTAACTAAGAATAATTATATTGTAAAAAGTCTTAAAAATATTCTATAGAATATTTTTCGAAGAATTAACAAAGTAAAAGATTATAAAAATGTAATTGAGAGAATCAATACATTGTCAAATAGTAATTAACATTATATAGTTTTGTGATTTCATGTAATTGTACTTTCAATAATTTATATAATTGTAAATTTCTAATATAAATATTAATGATCAATTTTTTGATAGTATCAGTAGATTTATGCAACAATTGACCGAAATAAATGATAAAGTAATGGTTATGGAAGATTTTAATATAAACTGGTTAAATAATGATAGTGCGTTGATAAAAATGAAAGAAATTTTTGATGATAATTTATTCGGACAAGTAGTAAATAAGTACCCTTGCAACACACAAAGCTTAAGCACTTTAATTGATTGGGTCATAACAAACTCCTGTGAAAGATTAAAAACAAAAATCGTAACTGACCATATGTCCATATAAATTATATTATATTTTGATCTTGAACAATACAATCTTGAAAACAATGAGCTCGAAAAATTTTTAAATTATAACAAATACGGTTTTTGAGAAAAAATATATAGAAAGGATATAATGACAACCTATTATAATGCCACAAATGTGAATGCAAGCAAATTTAATCTAAGTCCAAAAAAATTATAAAAGATTTTTTAATTATGAACCCTATCAAAGCACTGAATTATGTGTGGTTTGCAAATTAGCTTTAAAATATCTAAAAATACCCAATATAAAATTACAGTATGGTCTAATAGAGTTAACGAACGGTGAATGATTTCGAAAATTGAGTTGATATTTTTTCTTGATTTCCCATACATTTTTCAAAAATTTATCTGCTAAAGAAAATAAACTCTCTACTTGATTTTCTGAAAATCAAAATCGTTCGTCCATGAAATTTCGATTTTTATATTGATTATTTAAAAATTTTTTCCATACTCTTGACTTGTTTCTATTTGTCAAAATAAATATTCAAAATCATAACAATAAAAAATCAAAGTTTTCTATTTTATTTTTGAAATTATGTTTATTCATGGTTTGTTGTTGCTTATTTAAAAAAAATAAATAAATTTATTTATTTATTTTTGGCATATTTTTTATTGTATCAAAACAATACATAATATAAATATGCCAGAAATTAAATTCTTGATTTTAAAAAACAGAACTCTTGACAAATGTATATGTAAAATGTGGAGATCGAGAGGTACCCTTAGTTTTTGTCGGATCTCAACCAAAAATACCAGAGAACCTATAAATTGATCCAAGAATATTTTGTGTTAAATTCAAGACTCTAGCTTTCTTAGTTTTTAAGTTATTTTGTTGATGGACGGACGGACGAACGAAGCTTAATCGACTCAGAATTTGATTCTGATCCGATACATACCTTTAAAGGTATATTTAGCTAGATTATTTCGAGGTGTTACAAACTGCTCCTCCGTTTGTACTTATCGTACTTATCGTACGGGTATAAACAGTTTTGGTGTCTATAAATGATTTACACTTGGAGTTTTTAAAAAACAAAATAGCCATTTATTTGATTTTTTTTTAACCTTCCACATACCGATTATCAATCCAAAACTTTTTCAAATTTTCTATATAGTACCATATAATACTAAGCGGTAAATGTATATTAAATTTACTTAGTACAAAATAGTAAATATAATTTTAAATATTATATTATATTTAAATATTCCATTGACAGAATAATTTCTTATAAGTACAATAAAATACATATATGTAGGTATGTAAATACTGCGCTATATAATATACATCTATACTCTTATCATTCATTCATCAGTGACATATACGATATGTAAATAAACATGATATTATATAAGTATGTATGTATATCAATACTTATCATATAAATAAAAATTCTTCAAGCAACCGTTATGTTGTTTATTTATTTACATTTTTTTGTACTACGCATTATATCCTCAACAATTTCAAATTTTCGAGTAAAACAAATGCAAAAAATTTGTTGAAGAAATTTGTTAGAAAATTTGAAAAAATCAAGTAACACTTTCGTCAATTATAAAGCAACCCTATATTATTAAAAAAAGTTGTTAACAGAAATAAGAGTATAATGTTGAAGCTTTAATTTTTGTGTATTACTTCAAAAAAATTATAACAGGTGTTCAAGTTACAGGTGTTTAAAAATAGGAAATTTTCAGTTTTTGACCCCTTACAGCTCCCAAACGGGGGTGATACAAAAAAAATTTCTGAAATGACTCATACATATTTTCAAAGATCTAACTTTTGTCAAAATTTCAAGTTTCCACCTTAAAGCGTTTAGAAGATACAAGGGTTAAAGGATTTTGCAAAATTTTAGTTTCACATAACGGTAAATTAAGACACCGTATGCCACAAATATATATTTATTGTATATATACTTTTAAAGCTAATAGAAGTAGTAATCGTTTGGCGTTTTCAAAATGAAGATATACCATATACAACTTTTGCTATAACAATTTAAATATAGAGCTTTATTGAACCTTTGGGGAGCTGTAGCTCCGTAACGAGTGGGGCTACAAAAAAAAAGTACAAAAAATAAAATTAATATTTTTGTGAGATCTATCAGCAGTTGAAATTTCATAGCTCTATTTCAAAAAAAATGTGGGGATCTAAAAGTTAGGTTTTCGAGAGCTACCTTAAGGTTTAGTCCAAACTCAACCTAAAAAAATAGGAAACATACAAATTACTCCCAGAATATTTTGTGTAAATTTCAAGATTCTAGCTTTCTTAGTTTTTGAGTTAGCGTGCTGACGGGCGGACGGACGAACGGAAGGACGGACATGGCTCAAAAGTCTTAGAATTTTTTTCTGATCCGATCCATACCTTTGAAGGTATATCTAGCTCGCTTATTTCGACTTTTTTATACCCGTACGATCCTATCGTACGGGTATAAAAAAAAAACTTTTTCAATATAATTTGTGTAATTTGTGAATGTAGAGAATATATACGGTTTTTCGGGTGTGTTCGGTTCGGGTGCGGTTGAATACACAAGTTAAAGAAAATTTCATCATGAATAAGTAAGTCTGTTCCAATTTTTAATTTTTTTCTATGTTATTGAATCAAACAATATTTAGCAGTATTATAAATTTATATAACATAATTTCAAAAAATACAAAATACAAATTACATAACATAATTTAAAAAAAATAAATTTTTAACACATATACGTATGTACACATATAAATCAATATATGCAATATTAAGCAACATTATTTCTCGTCATAAGTTACATTAAGCAGCATTAATTTTCATCAAGATCAGTTACCAGCATAAAGGTGTACTAGTTACTATACCTGTTAAAAAAAAAATCATATAAGCTTGTTTTTGTTTTCCACATTCATTCCAATTAAACAAAATAATTAAGTTAAAGAAACAGGAAAGAAAAACGAAAAAGGAAATTAAGGTGCAAACGTCTTTGAAACAACTGATCTAAGTGATGGTAGCTAAAAATAAAGAGGATCCTAGTAAAACCAAAGGAAACCATTACTATCAAAAACATTTGACGGAGTTAGAAGAATACTGGGTTAAATTTAAAAAGCAACACTCGAAAATCATAAAATTAATTGATGCAAGGATCATACGGACATAAAATATTTTAGTGAAGAAGTGCCTTTGGAAACTTTGTTTTCAGTACTTATGATCAATTGTCGGAAAGGATAGCTGAGCAGTCGAAATGAATGCAACTTATAATCAAATAGAACAACTTATCGGCACTTATAACACAATTCAGCTACCCAAACACGAATTTGAAAAATTAGCAGGAAACTACCAAACGTTACCTTCATTTCATGATAGTTTTACAGCACTAATACATGCTAATGAAAGTCTATCATTATTGCAAAAGCTACAATACCTGAAGGTGCATATCACCAGGGAGCTAGAGAAGTTACGTCGACATATTCTAGTAACAAATAATAATTATACTATAGCTTGGGATACACTCAAGGATAGATACGAGAACAAGAGGGTATTGGTAAACACGCAATTGGAATAACTCCTTTCGCAAAATGCTATATATCAAGAACGATCATAGGATTTACGGAAGTTGTCAGATACGATAAATTAATGCTTATTAGCTGCACGAATTTAAAAATTGATGCATCTGGGTGGGAGCCGATAACAATATTCTTAACGGTCCAAAAACTGCCTTCTCATGTTCATCAGTTGTGTGAACAGTCTATAAACAAGGATAAAGAACTACCTGTATGGATAGATTTGAACGAAATTTTAGAAAATCGTTTTAGAGCTTTAAAAGCTATATCAGGAAAGAATAGAAATCACAATATAACTAAAATCAGAAGTATAATCACCAACTATATATCCATTATAAAGAAGTCAGCTTCTCGTATATGCACGCCTGCGCCTCTACCTGTACCTGTGATCATCCAATAGAGAAGTGAACTAAGTTTTGAGGATTGACGGCCAACAAACCTTGGAAACTATTAGGAATAAAGAGCTATGTTGGAACTGTTTGCCTCATGGTCACATGTCGAGACATTGTCCAAGCTCACACAGATATATTGTACCCTGCCGGAAATCGAACCCGAGACATCTCATTCCCTTATGGATGAGAAGTGGTGCGTCAACCACTGCACCAATGGCTGGATCTGTGTATATTATGTTGTATAATGCTGTTGCAAACCAAATGAAGACCAAATGGTGCTATATTATAAACTGAAAGTGCGCAAGATCAAAAGGTAAATTCTCGTAATATTAAATAATATGTATTGGGCAATAAAAATAATTATATTAATGAAATAAGCTTTTGTGGTGAAACAACAAATGGGGCTCGCCATTCTATTGATTGTTCAACGATGATTCTGAGCGTATTAACCTGGTCTATGCAGCTTCTATGGGGCGGAATTCTGCTTGTTCATCTCTTATTTTTGTTTTTGTTCCTAAGGGAGGTGGGAATCTTCCAAAGACACCAAGAATTACCCCTTCGTAGTGTCAGATTCTTACTGATTAAACCCACCTCCCTCTTTTAGTCAATATAGTGGAATGAAAACCTTACGTGTGAACGCAGTATATTTGCTAGGGAGTAGGGATTTAGTTGTCTAGTTTCTCCTGCAGCCTTGTTCATATTATATTTGCCGTAATTTTGTAGATTGTGTTTAGCACTGTTATGCCCCTCCAGTTATCGCTCCAGTTATATTATATAGTTGATTGGATGATTTTTGTTGTTTTTTGTGTCAGTGAGTTGATTCACGATTTTATGTAGCTCTCTTGAGTTGTTATTTATTGCAGCCGTTTCAGCCTTATTCGCGAGATCGTTAATGTATGTTCTTTTGTCTCTTCTTGCAGCTCTTTTGACTTGTTTAGCTATATGAATGTACTGTTGTCTCATAGCGTTATTGGTCTCGACAATGTGTTCCCATGTGTGTGGTTGGTCTATTGGGAGGGTTTGGTGTATTGTTTCTATCATATTATGTCTTGTTTCAATGTAACGGAGATTTATCTATCTTCTTATGTTTCTTTGCGATCTTTTTTTGTATTTCTGCCATATTCTAACATCTCCGGTTATTAATTCGTGGTCGCTTCCTATATCTGCACCTCTGTTATTTCTTACATTATGCAGTGTTTTTCTTCATTATCTGCTGATATATATATGGTCAATTTGATTTTTCGTTTGACCGCTTGGTGAGGTCCATATACACTTATGTATGTCTTTATGGGGGAATAACGAGCCGCCGATAATTAGTTAGAATGTTTGGCATAGATCTATGAGTTTTCTCCGTTATTATTTTTAACTCCGCAGCCATGTGTCCCTATTGTATCTTCTATACCTTGATTGTCTGATGCTAATTTAGCATTGAAATCAGCCATTAGTATCGTAACATTACCTTTCCTTATGCTGTTTAAGCCTGTTGTTAATTGTTCATAGAGGTCGTCTTTAATCTCATTTTCTGCGTTTTCTGTAGGCGCGTAGCATTGTGTTATCGTTATATTTTTAATTGTTTTCGCAAATCATTCCATGAGTATTCGATCTGATATTGGCTTCCAGCTGCTTAGAGAGTTACGAAAATTTCTTGATATTATGATACCTACTCCGCTTTCACCCCCTCTATATTTTCCACTATATATTCGTTTGTTATCATTTGCTGTTATTTCTTCTCCACTTTTATTCCACCTCCTTTCGCTGATTCCGAGGATATCTAAGTTGTACTTGCTCATTTATTGTTCTACTTAGGTCAGTTTGCATACTTCACGTAGCGTTCTTACATTCCATTGTCCAGTTCTTGTTCTTTTGACTGCATTAAATGTTGTTACTGCGTTATTTCATTTCTGTATCCGAGGCTCTGCTTTGTGCTTCGAACCGTTTTTCCTTTTTTCGATTATGTAAATGCTCAGTCTACTGTAATCTATCTACAAGATGTCTCTTCTAAATTTTTCTCTAGTGTCATCTATCGGTCAAGTAGAGAAACCGTGTCAAGTTCTTTGGATGCGTGCTGCCATTGTAATTGTGTATGATAATTTCAATTACATTGATC
Organism: Poecilobothrus nobilitatus; assembly: GCA_947095535.1. NCBI lineage: Eukaryota > Metazoa > Arthropoda > Insecta > Diptera > Dolichopodidae > Poecilobothrus > Poecilobothrus nobilitatus. Next base: position 88,177,479 of record OX352772.1, read on the forward strand.
GTACTAGTCACATAAGTATATATGCACATTAATTTATATATTCATATTTTACTATATAGCTATTACAATATTAGAATATGATATTAATTATAATTTATAGGACATATATACTTTATTTTTTAATTTAATTATATTCTACTAATTATATATTACAAGAAAAATACATATTATTTTTTATTAATCTATATACCCCAGCCGGGGTTTGAACCCGAAACCTTTCGTACGAAAGGCCGGTGTCTTAACCACTACACCATTGGCTAGATATTTGGGAGGTATAGAGACAATTTAAAAAAAAAATACTTGTTCTAATTGTTCTAATTGTACTTTTCAACAAAAATAAAATTGACATAATAGAAATATTTGAAGAGAAAATAAATTAAGTTATTGAAACTCTTAATAAGACAAAAAAAATTATGTTAGAGAAACTAAACGAAACAAACAATAAAATAACTAAAGAGATATTGTGTAATTCTGATAATGCAGCGTTAAAAATAAAAAAAATATCATATGCAGGCAAGCTTAAAGTTCCAGTGATAATTAAACCAAAAAATAAACAAAATCACATTCTCTTTATCAGTAAAAGAAATTAAAATTAAAATAGATATATGTAGTATAAAGAGCATGTGTATTAAAAGAGTATGTGAACAAAAAGATGGAGTGGATTTCGATTTGCTGTAGTTATAAAAAGTCTGAGAATAAAATAGCAAAAGAAATGAAAGATAATTTAAATAACTAGTATGAAGTTATTCTTCCAAAGAAAGGTTTCGAGAAAGATTTTTCCAAACAAAAAATTTGCAACTGTATTAAAAATCAAAATGATATAGAGTGTAAGCTTGTAAATTGTTTAAAAGTACTTCGTTGATATTATAATATCCACGATATAGACAGTGAGGTTTCTAGAAAATTATGCAAATAAAAAAATAAATATTGGGTATAAAAAATGCGGAATATATGAAAAAATTAACATCCTAAGATGTTGTAAATATCTTTGGTTTAATTATAAAGCAGAAAAGTGTCAAATGAGTGAAACAATTTGTAATAAATGTGTAGAATCAGGACACAAGTCAAATGAATGCACCAGTGACACAGTTAGTTGCATAAATTACAGTGAATGTGATATATCACATAATACTCTTAGTAAAGAATGCAAAGTTTGTCAAATAAAATTAAAAGTAGCATCTAAACGAATAATATACTAGCAATTAATTAATATTAAGTGTTTGTATTTAAATATATAGCGAGTAAATTAATACATTTTCAGAATTAGAAGAAATTATTTTAAATAACAATATTGATGTCATATGTTGCTCTGAAACCGATCTAATAGATGATGATGATGACGTACTAGTACATATTGCTCGCGACAATTTAATAAGAACAAATAGTTATTCAAGGCATACTGGAGGAGTAATATTATATATATATTAAAAAGAAATGGAGTTTCAAAATCATTAATAGTGTTTATCGTAAGAATGGGCTATGGTGGCTTCATGTTAAAGTAAACTATCTTAAAAACAAGGTAGAATGTAAACAAACGGTTTTTAAAAGCGGACATTTCCAAAAGAGAATACAAACTGTTTAGAATTGTGACTTGCACAAAAATTTCATGTAGGTAATAAGAAAAAATGTGAAAATAGGACATTTTTGGAATTTTGAGGGGCTCCAAAATTCTATATAACTTAGAGTCCGGAATTCTATGTAACTTAGAAAAACCGTTAACACACCTAAAAATATATTACAGTTACTAAAATGTGTACAGGTGCCTTAGTCACAATTGTTTAAAAATAGCTAATTTTCAATTTTTGAGCCCTAGTAGCTCATAAACAGGGTGATCCAAAAAAAATGTCTGAGTAAACTTATACTAATTCTAAAAGTTCTTTCTGCCCTGAAAATTTTTACGTCCATATCTAAAAGCATTCCGTAGTTATAAGGGTAGAAAAGCTATAATTTTCACATAACGGTAAATTTAAATACTAAATTTAAAAAAATTGTATAATTTTGATATTTTACAAAATTAAAAAAGTAAAACAAAGGTAAAAAAAATACCTGTCGAATGAAGTTTTCAGATTGAAAAAATGTTAAGCAGAACATTAGATATACGCATTTAAAAATACGGCTTTTTCAAAGTTTGAGGAGATGTAGCACCGTAATGGATGGGGAAGTTGTTCCACAAAATTAAATATTTTATAATACTTACCCATTGTTAAAATTTGTTTTCTCTATCTACGATGTAGAATCTTTGTAAACAGACGGACGGACGGACGGACAGAGTGAAACTAATAAGCACATTTTTTCAAAATTATTTTGGAAATGTGCTAAAAATGCTCATATAGTAGGGTTATATCGAGCATCTCTATATTTAAATTGTTGGAATAAAACAAATTTATTCCTAATTCATCAGATGCTTTATTAGAACTAACTAAGAATAATTATATTGTAAAAAGTCTTAAAAATAGTTTCGAATATTTTTCGAAGAATTGACAAAGTAAAAGATTATAAAAATGTAATTGAGAGAATCAATACATTGTCAAATAGTAATTAACATTATATAGTTTTGTGATTTCATGTAATTGTACTTTCTATAATTTATATAATTGTAAATTTCTAATATCTCCCCTCAAAGCTATACAATATTTAATTATAAAATAAAAAATAAATTGTAAAAAGTTAATTATAAAAGATTACTTGTAAAAAATTAATTATAAAAAGTTAATTATATTTCTTGTACAAAACCTAGCATTTTTGTAAATTTTGAATGTTTTAATTTATTTAAGTTTTTTGTTAGAATGTCAGCAACCATTTCGCCTGTAGGTATATAGCTCAATTTGGTTATTTCCTTTTGATAAACTTCTCTCACAAAGTGGACCCGGATATCGATATGTTTACTTCTAACATGATAGACAGGGTTTTTAACGAGTTGTTGTGCACTTATATTATCACCAAAGAGTTCAGTTACGCCACCCAAACTCTTTTCAAATCCGATTTCTGTGATGAGATTTCTCAGATAAACCAATTCTTTAGATGCTGTTGAGAGTGCCACGTATTCAGCTTCAGTGCTGCTTAAAGCGACTGACTGTTGTTTTTTTAGATTCCCATACAATAGGTCCACCAGAAAGAAAGAACACAAGGCCTGTATACGATTTTTTGTCTGTACAATCTCCAGCCCAATCCGCATCCACATAACCATGTAAAGGTTTCCCAGGTTTTCTAAAAATAATTTTAAAATTTATCGTGTTATTAATATACCTCAAAATATGCTTTGCTGCAGTAAAATGCTCGATATGTGGATCAGTATTAAACTGGGCAAGCTTGATCACAGAATGTAAAATATCCGGTCTTGTTGATATTCTCAAATAAATTAATAATCCTATTAAAGATTGGTACACTTTCTGATCAATTCTTTTACATTTTAAATTTTCGCACTTCATTTTAAATCCAGGATCTAATGATGTAGAACATTTTCTACATTCGCTCATATTATATTTTTCCAAAAAATTTTTAATTAGTTGCTTTTGTGAAATGCTAATAAAATCAGAATCTCGTAGTAAACATATTTTGGAAATTATTCATAGTGATATTTGTGGCCCTATGAAAGTTACTTCACCAGGTGGTTGCAGATATTTTTTTGCTCTTCATTGATGATTTTTCAAGGAAGATTTTTGTCTATTTTAAAAGATGTTTGTCTATTTTGTCTTTTCTGATTTTAAAAATGGAAATGTGTTAATTTTAGCTTTCAAGCAAACTTGACATTGTATCGGAACTTTAATTTCATTTTTTTAATTTAACCCGCGTACCATTTCCTTCCAATTTATGTCTTGGCATAGATCTATGAGTTTTCTCCGTTATTATTTTTAACTCCGCAGCCATGTGTCCCTATTGTATCTTCTATACCTTGATTGTCTGATGCTAATTTAGCATTGAAATCAGCCATTAGTATCGTAACATTACCTTTCCTTATGCTGTTTAAGCCTGTTGTTAATTGTTCATAGAGGTCGTCTTTAATCTCATTTTCTGCGTTTTCTGTAGGCGCGTAGCATTGTGTTATCGTTATATTTTTAATTGTTTTCGCAAATCATTCCATGAGTATTCGATCTGATATTGGCTTCCAGCTGCTTAGAGAGTTACGAAAATTTCTTGATATTATGATACCTACTCCGCTTTCACCCCCTCTATATTTTCCCCCCTTTAAATTTAACCCGCGTACCATTTCCTTCCAATAAATTTAAGCTGTTTAGATTAAGATGGCCATATCTCTCATGCCAAAGTAAAAAATCTTCATTATTATTATTAACCATGTTACATAACTTATGCATTTTATTAAATTCATTTCCATAAACAAACAAATTATTTATTCTTTTAGCTACTAGAACATACTGATTTCTTTTATTTTTTATAATAGCAGTATCATTTACAAATTCAGTAACAAAATTGTTTTCACTTACTTTATTAATTGAAATAAAATTAGTGATTAACGATGGCGCAAATAAAACATTTTTTAAATTTATAATTCCAAATTTATTTTTTAGTGATACGTCACCAATTCCTTCGGACCATACATAGTTATTGTTTGCTAATTCAATTTTTTCCTTGAATGTAGTTATATGCGAAAAAAAATCTTTATTACTACATATATGATTTGTAGTACCACTATCCAGAACCCAAGTTTTTTTATTTAACATAGGCAGTGACATAGCATTTAACATAGCAAATGAATGTGTGTTTGTATTAAAGTTTCCGTTTTTTGGGTTTTTATTTGAATTACAGTCAGCTGCATAATGACCTCTCCTACCACAGTTATAGCATTTTATTTTATTTTTGTTTTTTGGGTGAACCACCGCAATCGATTTATATTTGTGGTGACCCGACTGATCAGCCGTCGCCGCTCTGTATTTTTGTTGAGTCGACTGATTTTTAATATAGAACGCGGTTGAATTTTCATTTACCGCTTCACCTTCACTTCTTTGACCTTCTTCTAATAATTTTGTTTTGAGAACATGTGTTGATGGTAGTTGGTCTCTAGATTCAATTGCAATGGTGAAGTTTTCATAGCTCTTGGGCAAACTTGTTAAAAGTAAAATTGCCAAAAACTCATCCGCTACCTCGATTTATAATTCTTTTATTTTTTCCACCACACTAAAGAAAGCATTTATATGGCTACTTACATTAGAATTTTCCGTCATTTTCAAACTGACTAACTGTTTAAATAGTTGCACTTTTCTGGCTGGACCACATGGTTGATAGGTTTCTTCCAACTTTTTCCAAGCTTCTTTTGAAGTTTTACAGTTTTTAATATGTAATAACTGTGACGGTTTTATACTTAAATTAATCATCGCCAAAGCCTTTTCATCTTGATCATCCCATTTTTCTTTTTCTTCTTTATCAGTTGGTGCTATGGACTTTATATTTGTAGAAAAATTACTATGGATGAGAACAGATTTCATTTGGATTTTCCAACTTTCGTAGTTTTGTTCATCAAGCTTAACGATTTGATAAAGTGAACTCATTTTTTGTTAACAAATATTATTTTATAAATCTAAAAATAATAAAATTCGCACGTGCCGAAAAAAATTTTTTTTTTTTTTTAATTATACACCAAACTGGTTTTTACTATTATATTAATTTTATTTGAAATTACAATAAATAAATTTATAACTTGGTTCAGTTCATATCCAATTAAAAATTAAACTAATTAATTTTTATTTTATTATCCAAAAAAAAATTTTATTACTTTTTTTTTTTTTTTTAATTATTTTATTATTATGCACCTGGGCACATAACCTTTGTTGGAATAAAACAAATTTATTTCTAATTCATCAGATGCTTTATTAGAACTAACTAAGAATAATTATATTGCACAAAGTCTTAAAAATAGTTTCGAATATTTTTCGAAGAATTAACAAAGTAAAAGATTGCAAAAATGTAATTGAGAGAATCAATACATTGTCAAATAGTAATTAACATTATATAGTTTTGTGATTTCATGTAATTGTACTTTCTATAATTTATATAATTGTAAATGTCTAATATAAATATTAATGATCAATTTTTTGATAGTATCAGTAGATTTATGCAACAATTGACCGAAATAAATGATAAAGTAATAGTTATGGAAGATTTTTATATAAACTGGTTAAATAATGATAGTGCGTTGATAAAAATGAAAGAAATTTTTGATGATAATTTATTCGGACAAGTAGTAAATAAGTACCCTTGCATCACACAAAGCTTAAGCACTTTAATTGATTGGGTCATAACAAACTTCTGTGAAAGAGTAAAAACAAAAATCGTAACTGACCATATGTCCATATAAATTATATTATATTTTGATCTTGAACAATACAATCTTGAAAATAATGAGCTCAAAAAATTTTTAAATTATAACAAATACGGTTTTTGTTAATTATAAAGCCTATCAAACCGCTGAATTATGTGTGGTTTGCAAATTAGCTAAGAATTTTAAAATATCTAAAAAATACACAATATAAAATTGCAGTATGGTCTAATAGAGGTAACGAACGGGATAAATATAGGCTATTAAAAAATTCTTATAGTATGTTCACAAACACTAGATTTTGAGAAATTACGATGATTTCGAAAATTGAGTTGATATTTTTTCTTGATTTCCCATACATTTTTCAAAAATTTATCTGCTAAAGAAAATAAACTCTCTACTTGATTTTCTGAAAGTCAAAATCGTTCGTCCATGAAATTTCGATTTTTATACTGATTATTTAAAAATTTTTTCCATACTCTTGATTTGTTTCTATTTGTCAAAATAAATATTCAAAATCATAACAATAAAAAATCAAAATTTTCTATTTTATTTTTGAAATTATGTTTATTTATGTTTTGTTGTTGCATATTTAAATATATTCTCTACATTGGAGAATATAGAGGTACCCTTAGTTTTTGTCGGCTCTCAACCAAAAATACTAGAGAACCTATAAATTGATCCAAGAATATTTTGTGTTCAATTCAAGACTTAGCTTTCTTAGTTTTTAAGTTATTTTGTTGAAGGACGGACGGACGAACGAACCTTAATCGACTCAGAATTTGATTCTGATCCGATACATACCTTTAAAGGTATATTTAGCTAGATTATTTCGAGGTGTTACAAACTGCTCCTCCGTTTGTACTTATCGTACTTATCGTACGGGTATAAAAACAGTTTTGGTGTCTATAAGTGATTTACACTTGGAGTTTTTAAAAAACAAAATAGCCATTTATTTGATTTTTTTTTAACAGTTTTAATTTATACAGAACTATTTTATTTAAAAAAAAAAAACATTTTTGATATAATTTGTGATTAATATAATTTGTGTAATTTGTGAATGTAGAGAATATATACGGTTTTTCGGGTGTGTTCGGTTCGGGTGGGGTTGACTACACAAGTTAAAGAAAATTTCATCATGAATCAGTAAGTCTGTTCCAATTTTTAATTTTTTTTTATGTTATTGAATCAAACAATATTTAGCAGTATTATAAATTTATATAACATAATTTCAATGAAAAATCAAATGAAAAAGGAAATTAAGGTGCAAACGTCTTTGAAACAACTGTTCTAAGTGATGGTAGCTAAAAATAAAGGGGATCCTAGTAAAACCAAAGGAAACCATTACTATCAAAAACATTTGACGGAGAAAAATACTGGGTTAAATTTAAAAAGCAACACTGGAAAATCATAAAATTAATTGATGCAAGGATCATACGGACATAGAATGTTTTAGTGAAGAAGTGCCTTTGGAAACTTTGTTTTCAGTACTTATGACCAATTGCCGGAAGGGATAGCTGAGCAGTCGAAATGAATGCAACTTATAATCAAATAGAACAACTTATCAACAGAATTCAGCTACCCAAACACGAATTTGAAAAATTAGCAGGAAACTACCAAACGTTACCTTCATTTCATGATCATTTTACAGCACTAATACATAATAATGAAGGTCCATCATTATTGCAAAAGCTACAATACCTGAAGGTGCATATCACCAGGGAGCTAGAGAAGTTACGTCGACATATTCTAGTAAGAAATAATAATTACACTATAGTTTGGGATACACTCAAGGATATATACGAGAACAAGATGGTATTGGTAAACACGCAATTGGAATAACCCCTTTCGCAAAATGCTATATTTAAAGAACGATCATAGGATTTACGGAAGCTGTCAGATACGATAAATTAATGCTTATTAGCAGCACGAATTTAAAAATTGATTGGGAGATCAATTGGGTGGGAGCCGATAACAATATTCTTAACGGTCCAAAAACTGCCTTCTCATGTTCATCAGTTGTGGGAACAGTCTATGAACAAGAATAAAGGACTACCTGTATGGATAGATTTGGACGAATTTTTAGAAAATTGTTTTAGAGCTTTAAAAGCTATATCAGGAAAGAATAGAAATCACAATATAACTAAAATCAGAAGTACAATCACCAACTATATATCCACTACAAAGAAGTCGGCTTCTCGTATATGCACGCCTGTGCCTCTACCTGTACCTGTGATCATCCAATAGAGAAGTGAACTAAGTTTTGAGGATTGACGGCCAACAAATCTGGGAAACTATTAGGAATAAGGAGCTATGTTGGAACTGTTTGCCTCATGGTCACATGTCGAGACATTGTCCAAGCTCACACAGATGTATTGTACCTTGCCGGGAATCGAACCCGAGACATCTCATTCCCTTATGGATGAGAAGCGGTGCGTCAACCACTGCACCAATGGCTGGATCTGTATATATTATGTTGTATAATGCTGTTGCAAACCAAATGACGACCAAATGGTGCTATATTATAAACTGAAAGTGGGCAAGATCAAAAGGTAAAGTCTCGTAATATTAAATAATATGTATTGGGCAATAAAAATAATTATATTAATGAAATAAGCTTTTGTGGTGAAACAACAAATGGGGCTCGCCATTCTATTGATTGTTCAACGATGATTCTGAGCGTATTAACCTGGTCTATGCAGCTTCTATGGGGGCGGAATTCTGCTTGTTCATCTCTTATTTTTGTTTTTTTTCCTAAGGGAGGTGGGAATCTTCCAAAGACACCAAGAATTACCCCTTGGTAGTGTCAGATTCTTACTGACTAAACCCACCTCCCCTTTTAGACAATATAGTGGGATGAAACACTTACCTGCGAACGCAATATATTGGTTAGGGAGTAGGGATTTAGTTATTTAGTTTCTACTGCAGCCTTGTTCATATTATTTTTGCCGTAATTTTGTAGATTGTGTTTAGCACTGTTATGCCTCTCCAGTTATCGCTCCAGTTATATTATGTAGTTGATTGGATGATTTTTGTTTTTTCTTGTGTCAGTGAGTTGATACACGATTTTATTTAGCTCTCTTGAATTGTTATGTGTTGCAGCCGTTTCAGCCTTATTCGCGAGATCGTTAATGTATGTTCTTTTGTCTATTCTTGCAGCTCTTTTGACTTGTTTAGCTATATGAATGTACTGTTGTCTCATAGCGTTATTGGTCTCGACAATGTGTTCCCAAGTGTGTGATTGGTCTATTGTGAGGGTTTGGCGTATTGTTTCTACCATTTTATGTCTTGTTTTAATGTAACGGAGATTTATCTATCTTCTTATGTTTCTTTGCGATCTTCTTTTGTATTTCTGCCATATTCTAACATCTCCGGTTATTAATTCGTGGTCGCTTCCTATATCTGCACCTCTCTTATTTCTTACATCTTGCAGTGTTTTTCTCCATTTTCTGCTGATACATATATGGTCAATTTGGTTTTTCCTTTGACCGGTTGGTGAGGTCCATGTACACTTATGTATGTCTTTATGGCGAAATAACGAGCCGCCGATAATTAGTTAGAATGTTTGGCATACATCTATGAGTTTTCTCCCTTATTATTTTTAACTCCGCAGCCATGTGTCCCTATTGTATCTTCTATACCTTGATTGTCTGATGCTAATTTAGCATTGAAATCAGCCATTAGTATCGTAACATCACCTTTCCTAATGCTGTTTAAGCCTGTTGTTAATTGTTCATAGAGGTCGTCTTTAATCTCATTTTCTGCGTTTTCTTTAAGCGCGTAGCATTGTGTTATTGTTATATTTTTAATTCTTGTCGCAAATCATGCCATGAGTATTCGATCTGATATTGGCTTCCAGCTGCTTAGTGAGTTACGAAAATTTCTTGATATTATGATACCTACTCCGCTTTCACCCCCTCTATATTTTCCACTATATATTCGTTTGTTACCATTTGCTGTTATTTCTTCTCCACTTTTATTCCACCTCATTTCGCTGATTCCGAGGATATCTAAGTTGTATTTGCTCATTTGTTGTTCTACTTAAGCCAAATTGCATGCTTCACGTAGCGTTCCTACATTTTATTGTCCAGTTCTTGTCCTTTTGACTGCATTAAATGTTGTTACTGCGTTATTTCATTTCTGTATCCGAGGCTCTGCTTTGTGCTTCGTACCGTTCTACAAGATGTCTCTTCTAAATTTTTCCCTAGTATCATCTATCGGTCAAGTATGGAAACCGTGTTCTTTGGATGCGTGCTGCCAATGTAATTGTGTATGATAATTTCAATTACATTGATCGTACTAGTCACATAAGTATATATGTACATTAATTTATGTATTCATATTTTACTATATAGCTATTACAATATTAGAATATGATATTAATTATAATTTATAGGACATATATACTTTATTTTTTAATTTAATTATATTCTACTAATTATATATTATAAAAAAAATCTATATTTTTTTTTATTAATGTATATAACCCAGCCGGGGTTTGAACCCGAAACCTTTCGTACGAAAGGCGGGTGTCTTAACCACTACACTATTGGCTAGATGTTTGCGAGGTATAGAGACAATTTAAAAAAAAATACCTGTCCTAATTGTTCTAATTGTTCTTTTCAACAAAATTAAAATTGACTTAATAGAAATATTTGAAGAGAAAATAAATTAAGTTATTGAAACTCTTAATAAGACAAAAAAACTTATGTTAGAGAAAGCAAATGAAACAAACAATAAAATAACTAAAGAGATAGTGTGTAATATTGATAATGCTGCGGTAAAAATAAAAAAATATCATATGCAGAGAAGCTTAAAGTTCCAGTCATAATTAAACCAAAAAATAAACAAAATCACATTCTCTCTATCAGTAAAAGAAATAAAAATTAAAATAGATACATGTAGTATAAAGAGCGTGTGTATTAAAAGAGTATGTGAACAAAAAGATGGAGTGGATTTCGATTTGCTGTAGTGATAAAAACTCTGAGAAAAAAATAGGAAACGAAATGAAAGACAATTTAAATAACGAGTATGAAGTTATTGTTCCAAAGAAAGGTTTCGAGAAAGATTTTTCAAAAGAAAAAATTTGCAACTGTATTAAAATTCAAAATGATATAGAGTGTAAGCTTGTAAATTGTTTAAAACTATTTCATTGATATAATAATATCCACGATATAGACAGTGAGGCTTTTAAGAAAATTATGCAAATGAAAAAAATAAATATTGGGTATAAAAAATGCGGGGTATATGAAAAAATTAACATCCTAAGATGTTGTAAATGTCTTTGGTTTAATTATAAAGCAGAAAAGTGTCAAATGAGTGAAACAATTTGTAATAAATGTTTAGAATCAGGACACAAGTCAAATGAATGCACCAGTGACACAGTTAGTTGCATAAATTACAGTGAATGTGATATTTCACATAATACTCTTAGTAAAGAATGCAAAGTTTGTCAAAGAAAATTAAAAGTAGCATCTAAAGGAATAGCATACTAGCAATTAATTAATATTAAGTGTTTGTATTCAAATATATAGCGAATAATTAATACTTTTTCAGAATTAGAAGAAATTATTTAAAAAACGATATTGATGTCATGTGTTGCTTTGAACCCGATCTAATAGATAATGATGATGACGTACTAGTACATATTGCTGGCGACAATTTAACAAGAACAAAAACTTATTCAAGGCATACTGGAGGAGTAATATTATATATTAAAAAGAAATGGAGTTTCAAAATCATTAATAGTGCTTATCGTCGGAATGGACTTTGGTGGCTTCATGTTAAAGTAAACTATCTTATAAACAAGGTAGAATGTAACCAACGGTTTTTAAAAGCTAACATTTCCAAAAGACAATACAAACTGTTTAGAATTGTGACTTGCACAAAAATTTGAAAATTTCATATAATAAGAAAAAAAGTGAAAATAGGACTTTTTTGGAATTTGAGGGATTCCAGAATTCTACATAACTTAGAGTCCGAAATTCTAAATAACTTAGAAAAACTGTTAACACACGTAAAAATGTATTACTGGAGCCTTAATTTTTATATCTTCCCGAAGTACAATGTGTACAGGTGCCTAAGTCACAATTATTTAAAAATAGCTAATTTTCATTTTTTGAGCCCTAGTAGCTCATAAACAGGGTGATCGAAAGAAAATGTCTGAGTAAACTTATACTAATTCTAAAAGTTCTTTCTGCCCTGAAAATTTCACGTGCATATCTAAAAGCATTCCGGAGTTATGAGGGTAGGAAAGCTATGCAAAATGTGGTTTTCACATAACGGTAAATTTAAATGCTAAAATTTAAAAAAACTGTATAATTTTGATATTTTACAAAATTAAAAAAGTAAAACTAAAGTAAAAAAAATACCTGTCGAATGAAGTTTTCAGATTGAAAAAATATTAAGCAGAACATTAGATATACGCATTTAAAAATACGGCTTTTTCAAAGTTTGAGGAGATGTAGCACCGTAATGGATGGGGAAGTTTTTCCACAAAATTAAATATTTTATAATACTTACCCATGGTTAAAATTTGTTTTCTCTATCCACGATGTATAAGTTTTGTAAACAGACGGACGGACGGACAGAGTGAAACTAATAAGCACATTTTATCAAAATTTTTTTGGCAATGTGCTAAAAGTGCTCATATAGTAGGATTATATCGAGCATCTATATATTTAAATATTAATGATCAATTTTTTGATAGTATCAGTATATTTATGCAACAATTGACCGAAATAAATGATAAAGTAATAGTTATGGAAGATTTTAATATAAACTGGTTAAACAATGATAGTGCGTTGATAAAAATGAAAGAAATTTTTGATAATAATTTATTCGGACAAGTAGTAAATAAGTATACTTGCAGCACACAAAGCTCAAGCACTTTAAGTGATTGGGTTATAACAAACTTCTGTGAATGAGTAAAAACAAAAATCGTAACTGATAAAAAAGTTAGCGACCATATGTCCATATTAATTATATGATATTTTGATCTTGAACAATACAATCTTGAAAATAATGAGTTCAAAAAATTTTTAAATTATAACAAATACGGTTTTTGAGAAAAAATATATAGAAATGATATTATGACAACCTATTATAGTGCTACAAATGTGAATGCAAGCAAATTTAGTCTAAGTCTAAAAGAAATTATAAAAGATTTTTTAATTATGAAGCCTATCAAAGCGCTGAATTATGTGTGGTATGCAAATTAGCTAAGAATTTTAAAATATCTAAAAAATACACAATATAAAATTGCAGTATGGTCTAATAGTGGTAGCGAATGGGGTAAATATAGGCTATTAAAAAATTCTTATAGTATGTTCACAAACACTTGATTTTGAGAAATTGAGATGATTTCGAAAATTTAGTTTATTTTTGTTCTTGATTTCCCATACATTTTTCAAAATTTTATCTGCTAAAGAAAATAAACTCACTACTTGATTTTCTGAAAACCAAAATCTTTCGTCATGAAATTTTGATTTTTGTATTGATTATTCAAAATTTTTTTCGATACCCTTGATTTTTTTTTATTTGTCAAAATAAATATTCAAAATCATAACAATAAAAAATCAAAATTTTCTATTTTATTTTTGAAATTATGTTTATTTATGTTTTGTTGTTGCTTATTTAAAAAAAATAAATAAATTTATTTATTTTTGGAATATTTTTTATTGTATCAAACCAATACATAATATAAATATGCCAAAAATTAAATTCTTGATTTTAAAAAACAGAACTCTTGACAAATGTATATGTAAAATATGAAGATCGAGAGGTACCCTTAGTTTTTGTCAGATCTCAACCAAAAATACCAGAGAACCTATAAATTGATCCAAGAATATTTTGTGTTAAATTCAAGACTCTAGCTTTCTTAGTTTTTAAGTTATTTTGATGATGGACGGACGGACGATCGAAGCTTAATCGACTCAGAATTTGATTCTGATCCGATACATACCTTTAAAGGTATATTTAGCTAGATTATTTCGAGGTGTTACAAACTGCTCCTCCGTTTGTACTTATCGTACTTATCGTACGGGTATAAAAATAGTTTTGGTGTCTATAAATGATTTACACTTGGAGTTTTTAAAAAACAAAATAGCCATTTATTTGATTTGTTTTTTAACAGTTTTAATTTATACAGAACTATTTCATTTAAAAAAAAAAAATTTTCGATATAATTTGTGATTCATATAATTTGTGTAATTTGTGAATGTAGAGAATATATACAGTTTTTCGGGTGTGTTCGGTTCGGGTGCGGTTGAATACACTTAAAGAAAATTTCATCATGAATAAGTAAGTCTGTTCCAATTTTTAATTTTTTTTTATGTTATTGAATCAAACAATATTTAGCAGTATTATAAATATATATAACATAATTTCAAAAAATACAAAATACAAATTACATAACATAATTTAAAAAAAATAAAATTTTAACACATATACGTACGTACATATATAAATCAATATATGCAATATTAAGCAGCATTATTTTTCGTCATAAGTTACATTAAGCAGCATTAATTTTCATCAAGATCAGTTACCAGCATAAGAGTGCACTAGTTACTATTCCTGTTAAAAAAAAAAAAATCATATAAGCTTCTTTTTGTTCTCCACATTCATTCCAATTAAACAAAATAATTAAGTTAAAGAAACAGGAAAGAAAAACGAAAAAGGAAATTAAGGTGCAAACGTCTTTGAAACAATTGTTCTAAGTGATGGTAGCTAAAAATAAAGAGGATCCTAGTAAAACCAAAGGAAACCATTACTATCAAAAACATTTGACGGAGTTAGAAGAATACTGTGTTAAATTTAAAAAGCAACACTCGAAAATCATAAAATTAATTGATACAAGGATCATACGGACATAAAATATTTTAGTGAAGAAGTGCCTTTGGAAACTTTGTTTTCCGTACTTATAACTAATTGTCGGAAAGGATAGCTGAGCAGTCGAAATGAATGCAACTTATAATCAAATAGAACAACTTATCGGCACTTATAACACAATTCAGCTACCCAAACACGTATTTGATAAATTAGCAGGAAACTACCAAACGTTACCTTCATTTCATGATCGTTTTACAGCACTAATACATGATAATGAAGGTCTATCATTATTGCAAAAGTTACCTGAATACCTGAAGGTGCATATCACCAGGGAGCTAGAGAAGTTACGTCGACATATTCTAGTAACAAATAATAATTACACTATAGCTTGGGATACACTCAAGGATAGATACGAGAACAAGAGGATATTGGTAAACACGCAATTGGAATAACTCCTTTCGCAAAATGCTATGCTAAATATATCAAGAACGACCATAGGATTTACGGAAGCTGTCAGATACGATAAATTAATGCTTATTAGCAGCACGAATTTAAAAATTGATGCATCTGGCTGGGAGCCGATAACAATATTCTTAACGGTCCAAAAACTGCCTTCTCATGTTCAGCAGTTGTGGGAACAGTCTATGAACAAGGAAAAGAACTACCTGTATGGATAGATTTGGACGAATTTTTAGAAAATTGTTTTAGAGCTTTAAAAGCTATATCAGGAAAGAATAGAAATCACAATATAACTAAAATCAGAAGTACAATCACCAATCCATCATCCACTATAAAGAAGTCGGCTTCTCGTACATGCACGCCTGTGCCTCTACCTGTACCTGTGATCATCCAATAGAGAAGTGAACTAAGTTTTGAGGATTGACGGCCAACAAATCTGGGAAACTATTAGGAATAAGGAGCTATGTTGGAACTGTTTGCCTCATGGTCACATGTCGAGACATTGTCCAAGCTCACACAGATGTATTGTACCCTGCCGGGAATCGAATCCGAGACATCTCATTCCCTTATGGATAAGAATCGGTTTGTCAACCACTGCACCAATGGCTGGACCTGTATATATTGTGTTGTATAATGCTGTTGCAAACCAAATGACGACCAAATGGTGCTATATTATAAACTGAAAGTGCGCAAGATCAAAAGGTAAAGTCTCGTAATATTAAATTATATGTATTGGGCAATAAAAATAATTATATTAATGAAATAAGCTTTTGTGGTGAAACAACAAATGGGGCTCGCCATTCTATTGATCGTTCAACGATGATTCTGAGCGCATTAACCTGGTCTATGCAGCTTCTATGGGGGCGGAATCCTGCTTGTTCATTTCTTATTTGGTTCTCTAGTTTCTCCTGCAGCCTTGTTCGTATTATTATTGCGTTAATTTTGTAGATTGTGTTTAGCACTGTTATGCCTCACCAGTTAACGCTCCAGTTATAGTATATAGTTGATTGGGTGATTTTTGTTGTTTCTTGTGTCAGTGAGTTGATTCACGATTTTATGTAGCTCTCTTGAATTGTTATGTATTGCAGCCGTTTCAGCCTTATTCGCGAGATCGTTAATGTATGTTCTTTTGTCTCTTCTTACAGCTCTTTTGACTTGTTTAGCTATATTAATGTATTGTGGTCTCATAGCCTTATTAGTCTCGACAATGTATTCCCATGTGTGTGGTTGACCTATTGGGAGGGTTTGGGGTATTGTTTCTACCATATTATGTCTTGTTTCAATGTAACGGAGATTTATCTATCTTCTTATGTTTCTTTGCGATCTTCTTTTGTATTTCTGCCATATTCTAACATCTCCGGTTATTAATTCGTGGTCGCTTCCTATATCTGCACCTCTCTTATTTCTTACATCTTGCAGTGTTTTTCTCCATTTTCTGCTGATATATATATGGTCAATTTGGTTTTTCGTTTGACCGCTTGGTGAGGTCCATGCACACTTATGTATGTCTTTATGGGGGAATAACGAGGTGCCGATAATTAGTTGGAATGTTTGGCATACATCTATGAGTTTTCTCCGTTATTATTTTTAGCTCCGCAGCCATGTGACCCTATTGTATCTTCTATACCTTGATTGCCTGATGCTAATTTAGCATTGAAATCAGCTATTAGTATCGTAATATCATCTTTGCTTATGCTGTTTAACCCTATTGTTAATTTTTCATAGAGGTCGTCTTTAATCTCATTTGCTGCGTTTTCTGTGGGCGCGTAGCATTGTGTTATCGTTATATTTTTAATTCTTATCGCAAATCGTGCCATAGGTATTCGATCTGATATTGGCTTCCAGCTGCTTAGAGAGTTACGAAAATTTCTTGATATTATGATACCTACTCCGCTTTCACCCCCTCTATATTTTCCACTATATATTAGTTTGTTACCATTTGCTGTTATTTCTTCTCCACTTTTGTTCTACCTCATTTCGCTGATTCCGAGGATATCTAAGTTGTATTTTCTCATTTGTTGTTCTACTTGAGCCAGTTTGCATGCTTCACGTAGCGTTCTTAGATTCCATTGTCCAGTTCTTGTCCTTTTGACTGCATTAAATGTTGTTACTGCGTTATTTCATATCTGTATCCGAGGCTCTGCTTTGTACTTCGAACCGTTTTTCCTCTTTTCGATTAAGTAAATGATCAGTCTACTGTAATCTATCTACAAGATGTCTCTTTTAAATTTTTCCCTAGTGTCATCTCTCGTTCAAGTAGAGAAACCGTGTTAAGTTCTTTAGATGCGTGCTGCCATTGTAATTGTGTATGATAATTTCAATTACATTGATCGTACTACTCACATATGTATATATGCACATGTATTTATTTATTCATATTTTATTATATAGCGATTACAATATTAGAATATGATATTAATTATAATTTATAGGACATATATACTTTATTTTTTAATTTAATTATATTCTACTAATTATATATTATAAAAAAAATCTATATTATTTTTTATTAATCTATATAACCCAGCCGGGGTTTGAACCCGAAACCTTTCGTACGAAAGGCCGGAGTCTTAACCACTACACCATTGGTTGGATGTTAGGGAGGTATAGAGACAATTTAAAAAAAATACGCGGTGCTAATTGTACTTTTCAACAAAATTAAAATTGACTTAAAAGAAATATTGGAAGAGAAAATAAATTAACTTATTGAAACTCTTAATAAGACAAAAAAAATTATGTTAGAGAAAGCAAATGAAACAAACAATAAAATAACTAAAGAGATATTGTGTAATATTGATAATGCTGCGGTAAAAATAAAAAAATATCATATGCAGAGAAGCTTAAAGTTCCAGTGATAATTAAACCAAACAAGGTAGAATGTAAACCAACGGTTTTTAAAAGCGCACATTTCCAAAACTCAATACAAATTCTTTAGAAGTGTGACTTACACAAAAATTTGAAAATTTCATGTAATAAGAAAAAACTTGAAAATAGGACATTTTTGAGATTTTGAGGGGCCGTAAGTCCGGAATCCTAAATAACTAAGAAAAGCTGTTAACACACGTAAAAATATATTATTGAAGCTTTAATTTTTATGTCTTGCCGAAAAAAAGTTTTTACAGGTGCCTAAGTTACAGGTGTCTAAAAATAGCAAATTTTCAATTTTTGAGGCGTAATAACTCTTAAAGAGGGGGCGTTACCAAAAAATTTTCTGAGGAAACTTATACTAATTCTAAAAGTTCTTTCTTGTCTCAAAATTTCAGGTTCCTATCTAAAGGGGTGCCGGAGTTATGAAAAAAGAAATTTCATGCAAAATGTGGTTTTCACATAACGGTAAATTTAAATCGTAAATTACATAATATTACATAATTTTGATTTTGTTTCATATAGATAATAAAATTTTCGATCTTCTGCTGGTTTTAGATTGCAAAACTATTACGCAGAGCCCGAGATATATACATCTGAAAATGGGGCTTTTTTACAATTTTGAAGAGCTGCAACTTTGGAACCCTTTACAATTAAAATAAACCTTTCACACACGTAAAAATATATTATTGTAGCTTTAATTTTTACATCTTGCAGAAGTAAAATGTGTGCAGGTTCCTAAGTTACAGGTGTTTAAAAATAGCAAATTTTCAATTTTTAAGCCCTAATAGCTCATAAACAGGGGGTGGTCCGAAAAAATTTTCTGAGGAAACTTATACTAATTCTAAAAGTTCTTTCTTGCCTCAAAATTTCAAGCTTGTATCTAGAAGCGTGCCGGAGTTATGACAGTAGAAAAATCATGCAAAATTTGGTTTTCACATAACGGTAAATTTAAATACTAAATTTAAAAAAATTGTATAATTTTGATATTAATTTACAAAGATAAAAGAAATACCTGTCAAATGACGTTTTCAGATTGAAAAAATCTTAAGCAGAACATAAGATATATGCATTTAAAAATAGGGCTTTTTCAAAGTTTGAGGGGGTGTAGCTCCGTAATGGGGGGGGCTACATGAAAAAGTTGTTCCACAAAATTATTTTTTTTATGAGACCTACCTATGGTTAAAATTTTTTTTCTCTATCTTTAACGGTGTAGAAGTTTTGTAAACAGACGGACGGACGGACGGACGGACGGACGGACAGAGTGAAACTAATAAGCACATTTTTTCAAAATTTTTTTGGAAATGTGCTAAAAATAAACAAAATCACATTCTCTCTATCAGTAAAACAAATAAAAATTAAAATAGATACATGTAGTATAAAGAGCGTGTGTATTAAAAGAGTATGTGAACAAAAAGATGGAGTGGATTTCGATTTGCTGTAGTGATAAAAACTCTGAGAAAAAAATTGGAAACGAAATGAAAGACAATTTAAATAACGAGTATGAAGTTATTGTTCCAAAGAAAGGTTTCGAGAAAGATTTTTCAAAAGAAAAAATTTGCAACTGTATTAAAATTCAAAATGATATAGAGTGTAAGCTTGTAAATTGTTTAAAACTATTTCATTGATATAATAATATCCACGATATAGACAGTGAGGCTTTTAAGAAAATTATGCAAATGAAAAAAATAAATATTGGGTATAAAAAATGCGGGATATATGAAAAAATTAACATCCTAAGATGTTGTAAATGTCTTTGGTTTAATTATAAAGCAGAAAAGTGTCAAATGAGTGAAACAATTTGTAATAAATGTTTAGAATCAGGACACAAGTCAAATGAATGCACCAGTGACATAGTTAGTTGCTTAAATTACAGTGAATGTGATATCTCACATAATACTCTTAGTAAAGAATGCAAAGTTTGTCAAAGAAAATTAAAAGTAGCATCTAAAGGAATAGCATACTAGCAATTAATTAATATTAAGTGTTTGTATTCAAATAAATAGCGAATAATTAATACTTTTTCAGAATTAGAAGAAATTATTTAAATAACGATATTGATGTCATGTGTTGCTTTGAACCCGATCTAATAGATAATGATGATGACGTACTAGTACATATTGCTGGCGACAATTTAACAAGAACAAAAACTTATTCAAGGCATACTGGAGGAGTAATATTATATATTAAAAAGAAATGGAGTTTCAAAATCATTAATAGTGCTTATCGTCGGAATGGACTTTGGTGGCTTCATGTTAAAGTAAACTATCTTATAAACAAGGTAGAATGTAACCAACGGTTTTTAAAAGCTAACATTTCCAAAAGACAATACAAACTGTTTAGAATTGTGACTTGCACAAAAATTTGAAAATTTCATATAATAAGAAAAAAAGTGAAAATAGGACTTTTTTGGAATTTGAGGGACTCCAGAATTCTACATAACTTAGAGTCCGAAATTCTAAATAACTTAGAAAAACCGTTAACACACGTAAAAATATATTACTGGAGCCTTAATTTTTATATCTTCCCGAAGTAAAATATGTACAGGTGCCTAAGTCACAATTATTTAAAAATAGCTAATTTTCATTTTTTGAACAGGGTGATCGAAAAAATGTCTGAGTAAACTTATACTAATTCTAAAAGGTCATTCTGCCCGGAAAATTTCACGTGCATATCTAAAAGCATTCCGGAGTTATGAGGGTAGAAAAGCTATGCAAAATGTGGTTTTCACATAACGGTAAATTTAAATGCTAAATTTAAAAAAATTGCATAATTTTGATATTTTACAAAATTAAAAAAGTAAAACTAAAGTAAAAAAAATACCTGTCGAATGAAGTTTTCAGATTGAAAAAATATTAAGCAGAACATTAGATATACGCATTTAAAAATACGGCTTTTTCAAAGTTTGAGGAGATGTAGCACCGTAATGGATGGGGAAGTTTTTCCACAAAATTAAATATTTTATGATACTTACCCATGGTTAAAATTTGTTTTCTCTATCTACGATGTAGAAGTTTTGTAAACAGACGGACGGACGGACGGACAGACTGAAACTAATAAGCACATTTTATCAAAAATTTTTTTGGAAATGTGCTAAAAATGCTCATATAGTAGGGTTATATCGAGCATCTATATATTTAAATATTAATGATCAATTTTTTGATAGCATCAGTAGATTTATGCAACAATTGACCGAAATAAATGATAAAGTAATAGTTATGGAAGATTTTAATATAAACTGGTTAAATAATGACAGTGCGTTGATAAAAATGAAAGAAATTTTTGATGATAATTTATTCGGACAAGTAATAAAGCTCAAGCACTTTAAGTGATTGGGTCATAACAAACTTCTGTGAAAGAGTAAAAACGAAAATCGTAACTAATAAAAAAGTTAGCGACCATATGTCCATATAAATTATATTATAGAATATATTATATTTTTTTATTATATTTTGATCTTGAACAATACAATCTTGAAAATAATGAGTTCAAAAAATTTTTAAATTATAACAAATATGGTTTTTGAGAAAAAATATATAGAAATGATATCATGACAACCTATTATAGTGCTACAAATGTGAATGCAAGCAAATTTAGTCTAAGTCTAAAAGAAATTATAAAAGATTTTTTAATTATGAAGCCTATCAAAGCGCTGAATTATGTGTGGTATGCCAATTAGCTAAGAATTTTAAAATATCTAAAAAATACACAATATAAAATTGCAGTATGGTCTAATAGTGGTAACGAATGGGGTAAATATAGGCTATTAAAAAATTCTTATAGTATGTTCACAAACACTTGATTTTGAGAAATTGAGATGATTTCGAAAATTTAGTTTATTTTTTTTCTTGATTTTCCATACATTTTTCAAAAATTTATCTGCTAAAGAAAATAAACTCTCTACTTGATTTTCTGAAAATCAAAATCGTTTGTCCATGAAATTTCGGTTTTTGTATTGATTATTTATAATTTTTTTCCATACCCTTGATTTGTTTTTATTTTTCAAAATAAATATTCAAATATTCAATCATAACAATAAAAAATCAAAATTTTTTCTAGGTTGCAGTTCTATTTCTCTAGGTTGCAGTTTTGTATGGAATAATAATGCATCAATTTGGACCTTTTCCGTGAAAAGGTCATAGTATAGCACTTACTAATGTTGAGATCTAGCATGTTGTCACAGCACCATTTTTCTAAGTACTTCAATTTTGATTGAAGAAAACAGCAATCAGTATCATTCTTAATTACATGATACATCTTAAGATCATCAGCATAAGTAAGGTGGACAACGCCTGATAGGAAATTCGAAAGATCACTTATATATATATTGAATAAAAGTGGTCCTAAGTAACTACTTTAGGGTACCCCAGAGTATACAGAAATGGGCTTAGATAAAGTACCTTGAAATCTAACAAATTGTACTCTTTCAGTGACATATGACTTAAGCAATTTTAATATGGAGCCACTGAATCCTAGCTTTGCCAGTTTATCTTTTAGTATATCATGATTTATTCGCTTCAAATACTTTACTAAAATCTGTATATATTGCGTCTACCTGAAGACCTTTTTCAATAGAAGATAATATGTCTAATGTGAAAATCATCAGGGTTGTGGTGGTTGAACGACCTTTTCTAAAACCATGCTGTTCTTGATTAAGATAAGAATCTATTATAGGTGTAATTTTATCAGTAACAAGTTTTTCAAATAATATGGGTATAGTCGACTGAATTGCTATACCTCTTTAATTGTCTATTAATGCTTTGTCACCTTTTTTGTGAATCGGAATCAGGTATGAGGTTTTCCAAAATTGTGGGAAAATACCTAACATAAGGGATCTGTTAAAAATTAGACAGTTAAATTATGAATACAGTTATGTAAAAAAATAGGTGGAAGAAGATCAGAACCAGATCCGTTTTTAATATCTAAATTACTAATTTCTGAAAAACATCTTCAAATGATAAGTTTAAATTTTGAATGAGCGGAATAGTGTTGTCTAAGGTCTGGAAATTCAAGTTTCGATGCCCCGTTTGCGACTGACGGTACACGTTTTGGAATTTGTGTGCAAAAAAATTGCAAATTTCATCAGGGCAGGATGAGACTTTACAATCTAAGGACATAGAGTTTGGGTAACCTGACGACTTACATTTTGTATTAACAAATTCAAAAAATTTTCTAGCATTACTTAAAATGCAGTTACCAATATTTTGAACGTAATTATCGTACGAGGCAATGCATTTTATTTTAAATTCATCAGCTAATTATGGTCATTAATAGTTTCGGAGCTTGGATCAACTGATGATTTAATAATTTTACATAATTTATTTCTACGATTACGTAAAGATCTGAGTTCACTATCTAGCCAAGGTTCCATTAATTTATCTTTTTTTAGTATCCTTGGCGTGTAATTATCAATTATAGATGATAAAATTGTATGAAAATCCAGAACTACTAAATCTCAATCTCGCTGCATTAACAGCTCGTACCAATTTATATTAGATAAGGCATTGTTAATGCCTTCGTAATTGGCGTTACGGAAGTCATATACAATTTCATTATTGTAGGACTTTGAAAATTGTTGGTTAGCTTGAGTTAGTTCTATTGATATTGCATTATGATGGAGTGAGTTGGTAAAAAGATTATCTGTATCATTGACAGCATGAACCACAACATCATCATAAGCATTTGAAAAAGCTAGGTCTAACCATCTACCATTACTATTAGGATGTTGTATTATTTTATATCATTTCCATAAAATGTACTTATAATACTAAACTCAATTTCATCTAAAAAGTTAACTGGTAGTAGTTTATTATCCAGTTCATGAATCACAAAAGATAAAGATGGACGGTTAAAATCGCCCAAGACAAAAATATTATCATCCTCTGTCATTATAGCAATTACAGACTTACATATATCCAAGAATTCGTAATAAGAGGATTCATCAAAATTTGGAGAAAAATATACTACTCCTAGATAAATACTTTTACTACTAGTAAGAATTTTAACAAATATGTATTCAGAAGATAAGGAGTTGTTGGAACAAATTAATTCACATGAAAAGCCGTTAATGACAGCAATTAGAACACCACCACCTCTAGATAGACCTGTGGAAATGTAGTTACGATAATTTCTATAAATTGACCAGTTGTTATCGAGAACTTTTTCATTTCGCTCAATCAGGTTTCTATTATCACTAGCATATTAAAATTGCATGATTTGACGTCGATAAAAATGTTTTTATTTTACTTCTTAAACCACTGTAATTGTGATAGAACATCCTAATAGTGTTATTATAAAGTTGAGACTTATTTTTACTTTGATAAGTATTATTTGGCTTATTAGGCACGAAAAAACTTTTGATCAATATCTCTAAGCTTTTGGATATACTCACGTCTTTTGCTGGACAAGTGACTACGAAAGGCACTTAGGTCTTCTTTAGCTTCTTTAGCAGACATTCCTTCAATTTCATAATATTTATAAAATAATTTACTTAGTTCCTTGTAGTCAGAGGGGAGGCCCTCTTGTTGAATGAGTACTTTTAAGAATGTTTTCGTTTTGCCTTCAATGCAAACGGGCCTACTTGATCGAAGAGATAAGCAAGATATAATCTAATATTATAGAGCAAACTAGGCTCTCTGAAACGAGATAATGCATATACATTATCACCATTAACTATTGAATTCTACGTTAGGTGAATTTTCGGAGAAATCAGAGGGTTGGTAAAATTAGGTGATAAGTTATTATTACTAATATTACTAGCATTAATACTACTGGTATTACTATCGCTGTTATTATTGATATTATTATTACCAGTGCTGTCAAAATTATCAATAATATGGTTATTATTATATTATTATTATCAATAATATTATTATTAATATTATTATTATTATTACTATTATTATTATTATTATTATTATTATTATTATTATTATTATTATTATTATTATTATTATTATTATTATTATTATTATCATTATTATTATTATTATTATTATTATTATTATTATTATTATTATTATTATTATTATTATTATTATTATTATTATTATTATTATTATTATTATTATTATTATTATTATTATTATTATTATTATTATTATTATTATTATTATTATTATTATTATTATTATTATTATTATTATTATTATTATTATTATTATTATTATTATTATTATTATTATTATTATTATTATTATTATTATTATTATTATTATTATTATTATTATTATTATTATTATTATTAGTATTATTATTATTATTATTATTATTACTATTATTATTATTATTATTAATATTATTATTATTATTATTATTACTATTATTATTATTAGTATTATTATTATTATTATTATTATTATTATACTTAATATTATTAATGTTATCAATGATATTATTGCAAGCACCCGGTATTATTGTATGTGAATAAATAAAGTTATCATAATTTTTCCTGGTAGATGGTTCGGGATTATCTACTTCTGGTGAAGTAGGAGAATGATTTTTGGCTATTACTAAGCTAGTGTCATTATCATGTATACCGTTCAATAAATTTGTTTGTGTGTGTGTTGAACTATTGTTTAGATAATTACTTAATTGTGTAGTGTCTACAGATTTGTTTTTCTTTGGAAGTGGAAGTACAGGTTTGAGAGAAGCTTGTATAAGTGTTGGATAGGTTTGTGTTGAGGTGGAAGAATCCTTGTTAAACTTATAATTGTAAGGATTAGGAAATTTTTTCGCGTTACTTACATTTTGCATTTATTTTTTAACTTAGGTTTACTAGAGTTCTTAGAGTTGTAAATTAAACTATTATTTTTATTTTTGTTTAACTTAACATACCTGTTTTTCCAGCGACTTAAAGTGATGTTATTACCAATGAAGAAAGTATAATTATTGTGCGCAAAGAACAGCTAATCGTACTTAAGTAAAATAGATATCTTGAGACACTCGTATTTGTATTTTTTCCTTTTTACTAGTTGTTTCGGAACTATTTTTTCTGCACTTATGATGGGAATTCTAAAGTTGTCTTAAAAGATTTTCTATATACGCTGCTGTGTACTCTTCCAAATGGTACTTCTTTTAACATGTAAACCGCACTTTCACTATCTATAGTTCCACCATTTAACTTGCTATTTTTTGTATATTTGCGGTTGTTAATTTCAGAAGTGGACGTTTCTTCATTTTGTTTTAAATCGACAGCTTTTAGTTCATCATGTATAGATGATCAATGGATGGGCGTGTCGGGTGGGGTTAAAGCTGAGGTCTGACTAATTTTATTTTCTATGGAAACAAGCATATCTTCCCATTTACTGTACATGTTATCAATTTGTTAATTCCATTACGAAGTTCGTTTGACACAGAAACCAGGGTGTCCTGTAATGGTGGTTAGACCTAGGTACATAAAACTCCGCAAAATTAGCTAGCATATCATTATAAACTTTGTAAAGATCTTGCACTTTTCTTGTTAAGTTATTTTGGTTTTTTTGTATAACCTCCTTTGATAATCGAGGGACTGGTAAAACACTCTGATGGGTTAGTTATGTTTTTACTTATACATATTTTATTAGAGAGGTTGTCTATGTTCCTCGAGGTCTCCAATAAATTTTCAGTATTGGGTTGAATCACTCCATGTAATTTAAGTGCCATGCCATCTTTTTCTTTACTTAGAGCAGTTATTGGGTTGTCGATATTGTCATACATGGTCCTAAGAAGAACGTGAGTATTTTGGCAGTCGGTACACACGAAAAAATCATTGAGCGCGATTGATGGAATTGTATTCTAGATGTTCCGATACATGCTCCATGGAGTTTCCTGTTCCAAAATCCTTTACATATTAGTCTCTTCGAAGAGTTATCCATCGCTGTGCAGTTAACCATGTCACATTTAAAATTCATGTTTATTGCAGTTTTTGTTATTATTATTTTTTATAAATCGAAAAAAAAAAGTAAATATGCCAAAAGTTAAATTCTTGATTTTAAAAAACGATTGTAAACACTTGACTTTTTACTTGACTTTGTAAATGGTAATCAACTTGTTTTCGGAGTTTGTGAACATACTATTACCAAAATTTATTAAATAGAGAACAAAATAAATTTATTATTACTATTTATTCGCCGCCTTGTGTGTGACCTACTTTTATGACGTTGACCTACTTCCTGTCTGCCCTAATTACGGTTTGACCTACTTCCTTAAACTTAATTATGGTTTGACCTATTTTAAATTATCGAGTAAATAAAAATTCAAAAAAATTGTTAAAGAAATTTGTTAGAAAAATTGAGAAAAATTAATTCACACTTTCGTCAATTTTTAAGGTAACCCTATATTATTAAGAACAATTGCAAACAGAAATAACAGAAACAGAAATAATATTAATTTTATAACTTTAATTTTTGTGTATTACTTAAAAAATATTTGAACAAGGGCTTCTTCAAAATGGAGAATTTTCAGTTTTTGACCCCTTACAGCTCCTAAACGGGGGGCGATACAAAAATATTTTCTGAAATGAGTTATACTTATTTTGAAAGATCTAACTCCTCTAAAAACTTCAAGTTTCTAACTTAAACCGTCTGCAAAATAGAAGGAGTCAAGAATTTTGCAAAATTTGAGTTTCACATAACGGTAAATTAAGACACCGTAAGACACAAGTATATATTTATTATATTATACATATTTGTAAAGCTAAAGTAAAGATGCCTTACAGAACTTTAGTTATAACAATTCAAATATAGAGCTTTTCGAACTTTGGAGTGCTGTAGCTCGGTAAACGGAAGGGCTACAGAAAAAATTTTTTCCATAAAATTTATATATTTATGGTAGCTATCATCAGTTTAAATTTCATGGCTCTACTTCAAAATATGCAGAACTTTTGACAAATGTGTATGAAAAATGTGGAGATCGAGAGCTACCCTTAGTTTTTGTCGGATCTCAACCAAAAAAACCAGAGAACCTATAAAGTGATCCAAGAATATTTTGTGTTAAATTCAAGACTCTAGCTTTCTTAGTTTTCAAGTTATTTTGCTGATGGACGGATGGACGAACAAAGCTTAATCGACTCAGAATTTGATTCCATACCTTTGAAGGTATATTTAGCTAGATTATTTCGAGGTATTACAAACTGCTCCGCCGTTTGTACTTATCGTCTAATCTAATATCTTATCTAATAGCCATTTATTTGATTTTTTTTTTGAACAGTTTTAATTTATTTATATTTTCGATATAATTTGTGATTCATATAATTTGTGTAATTTGTGAAGGTGGAGAATATATACGGTTTTTCGGGTGTGTTTGGTTCGCGTCCGGTTGAATACACAAGTTAAAGAAAATTTCATCATGAATAAGTAAGTCTGTTCCAATTTTTTTATACTTTTATGTTATTGAATCAAACAATATTTAGCAGTATTATAAATTCATATAACATAATTTCAAAAAATATAAAATACAAATTACATAACATAATTTAAAAAAAATTAATTTCTAACACATATACGTATGTACATTAATAAATCAATATATGCAATATTAAGCAGCATTATTTTCCGTCATAAGTTAACATTAAGCAGCATTAATTTTCATCAAGATCAGTTACCAGCATAAGGGTGTACTAATTACTATACCTGTTAAAAAAAAAAATCATATTAGCTTCTTTTTGTTCTCCACATTCATTCCAATTAAACAAAATAATTAAGTTAAAGA
This sequence comes from Poecilobothrus nobilitatus, assembly GCA_947095535.1. Lineage (NCBI taxonomy): Eukaryota > Metazoa > Arthropoda > Insecta > Diptera > Dolichopodidae > Poecilobothrus > Poecilobothrus nobilitatus. The sequence goes on from OX352772.1 coordinate 88,206,595, forward strand.
AACAGGAAAGAAAAACGAAAAAGGAAATTAAGGTGCAAACGTCTTTGAAATAACTGATCTAAGTGATGGTAGCTAAAAATAAAGGATCCTAGTAAAACCAAAGGAAACCATTACTATCAAAAACATTTGACGGAGTTAGAAGAATACTGGGTTAAATTTAAAAAGCAACACTGGAAAATCATAAAATTAATTGATGAAAGCAAAGATCATACGGAACTTATAGTGAAAAAGTGCCTTTGGAAACTTTGTTTTCAGTACTTATGATCATTTGTCGGAAAGAATAGCCGAGCAGTGGAAATTAACGCAACATATAATGAAAGAGAACAAGTTCTCAACACAATTGAGCTACCCAAAAATGAATTTGAAAAATTAGCAAGAAACTACAAAACTAATACATCTTTTTACAACACTAATACATGATACTGAAGATCTATCATCAGTACAAAGGCTACAATATCTGAAAATGCATGAGAAGTTGAAGTTACTTCCACATATTCTAGTAACAAATAATAATTACACTATAATTTGGGATACACTCAAAGATAAATACGATAACAATAGGGTATTGGTAAACACGCAATTGGAATAACTCCTTTCGCAAAATGTTATATATTAAGAACCACCATAGGATTTACGGAAGCTGTCAGATACGATAAATTAATGCTTATTAGCAGCACGAATTTAAAAATTGATGCATCTGGGTGGAAACCGATAACAATATTCTTAACGGTCTAAAAACTGCCTTCTCACATTCATCAGTTGTGGGAACAGTTGTTGGACAAGGATAAAGAACTACCTCTATGGATAGATTTGGAAGAATTTTTAGAAAATTGTTTTAGAGTTTTGGAAGCTATATCAGGAAAAAATATAAATCACAATATAACTAAAATCAGAAGTACAATCACCAAAACTATTAGGAATAAGGGGCTATGTTGGAACTGTTTGTCTTATGCATCACATTTTACTTCATCTTATTCTCAATTTAAACAACTTACAGATTTAAAACATGCCAAATTCAAGTAACCATGTAAATATTAAATTCAGAAAAGCTTAAAGTTCCAGTGACAATTAAACCAAAAAAATAAACAAAATCACATTCTCTTTAACAGTAAAAGAAATAAAAATTAAAATAGATATATGTAGTATAAAGAGCGTGTGTATTAATAGAGTATATGAACAAAGAGATGGAGTGGATTTCGATTTGATGTAGTGATAAAAACTCTGAAAAAAAAAATAGAAGAAGAAATGAAAGATAATTTAAGTAATGAGTATGAAGTTATTTTCCCAAAGAAAGGTTTCGAGAAAGATTTTTCAAAAGAAAAAATTTGCAACTGTATTAAAATTCAAACTGATATAGAGTGTAAGCTTGTAAATTGTTTAAAAGTATTCCGTTCATATAATAATACCCACGATATAGACAGTGAGGCTTTTAAGAAAATTATGCAAATGAAGAAAATAAATATTGGGTAAAAATAATGCCGGGTACATAAAAAAATTAACATCCTAATTTGATGTAAATGTCTTTGAATTAATTATAAAGCAGAAAAGTGTCAAATGAGTGAAACAATTTGTAATAAATATTCAGAATCAGGACGCAAGTCAAATGAGTGCACACAGTAAAGTAAAGAATGCAAAGTTTGTCAAAGAAAATTAAAAGTAGCATCTAAAGGAATAGCATCTAGCAGTTAAATAATATTAAGTATTTGTATTGAAATATATATGGAATAATTAATACATTTTCAGAATTAGAAGAAATTATTTTAAATAACAATATTGATGTTATATGTTTATCTGAAACCGATCTAATAGATGATGAAGATGACAAACACATATTTCTGGCGACAATTTAATAAGAACAAATAATTATTCAAGGCATACTGGAGGAGTAATATTATATATTAAAAAGAAATGGAGTTTCAAAATCATTTATAGTGTTTATCGTCAGAATGGGTTTTGGTAGCTGCATGTTAAAATTAATTATCTTAAAAAAAAGGTAGAATGTAAACCAACAGTTTTTAAAAGCGCACATTTTCAAAAGACAATACAAACTGTTTAGAATTGTGACTTGCACAAAAATTTGAAAATTTCATGTAATAAAAAAAGGTGAAAATACGACTTTTTTGGAATTTTGAGGGGCTATAAGTCCGGAATTCTATATGACTAAACCTGGGCCGGATTCAAGGGGTTATACAACCCTGCCGATGATCAGCCTGGCTGGAGACACAGTCGCGAGCGGATTTCTTAGAGTACCTGGCGACCCTCCGAATTAATTAGCCTTGCCCTATGTGTACGAATCTCTGGATAGGGCAGACTTTCATTTTCTTCGTACTCGTGGATTCAATTATGGAACAAAATTCAAAAATAAATGATTCGAAAAAAGAGTTAGTCGACACTTCCCAAAATTCGGAAGTAAAGCCACCAAACCGACCGATTCGATATGGTTGTTGTAGCATCCTCTTGGCTTCCAAAGAGAGTGAATGAAGTCATCAAGGCTGAAGATGAAGACGATCAACTTAGATTTGATTCTGACAACTTTGATGACGCTAAACGCTTCTCAATAGATTTTGAGGATAAAGCTAATGCGACGGTGGTGGAGATTAAGAATGGCTCAGGTAATGAAGCTACTCAAAATTAATCTCCATCGCTCCAAAGCGGCTTCTGCCGCACTTGAAATCCGCCTCAGGAGAACGGGCAAAGATATTATCTTTATCCAAGAGACATTGGTGGCAAAAAAACAGGTTCATGGACTCAAGATACCAGGTTGTACGTTGTTGTATAATAGAGAGGTATGCAAACCTAGAGCGTGCATACTTGCTAAAAATAGATTAAATTTAACTTTTATGTTTAATTACAGTGATTCTGATCTGACCGCGGCGAGCCTAAACCTTACAAACTCAAGTCTCTGGATTGTTGCGGCGTATCTTCCTCAAGACTCGCAGGATTCACTTCCTCCATCCAATCTCGCAGGGTTGGTAGCGGATGCTAGAAGGATGAATATTGGGGTCATCATAAGCTGCGATGCCAATGCTCACCATGACATCTGGGGTAGTTCGGATACCAACGAAAGAGGTGAGTCACTTTTTAGATTACATTTTAAGTACTAACCTTCTTATCTGAAAAGAAATCTCTAAGAAAAGATAGTAGTAAAGCTTTTAATAATGCCAAAAAAACTGCACTTGTAGACGCAGTCATAAGCCTAGGATTTAAACCGGAGGTAAGAGCACTAATAGCTAATATGCTAAATAGTAGGGTCATCAGTGCCAATATAGGCAACGCTTCTGTAAAAAAGGTTTGTGAAGAGAGGAACACCGCAAGATCTCTGCTTCTTTGGAATATGGTGGTAAATACTCTGCTTAAAATCCTGGAAGAGGCGAGATGCACAACAATCCCCTATGCGGACGATGTTGCTGTCGTTGTCAGTGGCAAGACAGTCTCAGGGACGTTTTGCACTAGACAAAATCACAACATGGGCGACAGACTGTAGACTGTCAGTAAATCCACAGAAAACCGAACTAGTCCTCTTTACAAGCAAATATAAAATTTCTAAAATAAAGCCGCCTTCGTTAAATGGCTCCACTCTGGCCTTTAGCGGAACGGCGAAATATCTGGGTCTAACTCTAAACAGGAAGTTAAGCTAGAATGCTAACATCTCAGAATCAGTAAAGAAAACCTCAATAGCACTTTACTCGTGCAAAAAAGACATTGGTAGGAAATGGGGTCTTCAGCCATACATGATTTAGGGCCTATACACATCTGTAATAAGACCCATTCTTATGTACAGAGTACTAGTATGGTGGAAGGCAATCGATAAAGAGAGCAACCGCAAGGCAATCGCTAGTGTTCAAAGATCAACATGTACACAAATGTTTCAAGCTTCATTAAATTTACAAGGTAAATTTATTTATTTTGTTTGACACCAAGAATATCTTCCTTCGCATAGTTTCAGACCTTTTTTTTTACTGAGTAAACCTATCTCTCCCTTTAGTCAATATAATGGGATGAAACTCCTAACTACTAACACATAGTACTCGTATATTTTGGGCTTGGTAGTATAGGATAATAATTATGAAATTTATTTTTTTATACATTTTTTTTGATAATTTTGTATAAATAATATCCTATGAATTGTATCCTAAATATTCTATTGTATTAAATGTATCCTATATATTTCCTATGTATTAGAGGTTCAATTAAATCTCAAATTATAAGTGTATACTTAATATAAAATGACTATAAAATGTTGCTTAATCTAATGTGGTAGTGGTAGTTTATTAGTGTACTTTTTAAATTTTTTACGAATATTTCGTAACAGAAAAATTTTATGAGAAAAATTATTACGAAATAGTTGTTACACAAGTAAAGAGCAACAACTTTGCTGCAGAACATTTCTTGATCCGACTATCTTTTAAATTTTGTTTAATTTTATTTAATTTTTTTCTAAGTCCAAATTTCATACATAACTTAACATTCATACTTCAAACATAACATAACACTCCATATGAATTTTTTTTATATTATTGAATCAAACAATATTCAATGTAATTGTAAATGTAATTTCAAAAAATACAAATCACATACCATAATTTGAAAAAAACATAAAATTTTAATACATCTACATATGTACATTTATAAATCAATATATGCATTATTAAGCAGTCCGTCATAAGTTAACATTAAGCAGCATTAATTTTCATCAAGATCAGTTACCAGCATAAGGGTGTACTAATTACTATACCTGTTAAAAAAAAAAATATCATATAAGCTTCTTTTTGTTCTCCACATTCATTCCAATTAAACAAAATAATTAAGTTAAAGAAACAGGAAAGAAAAACGAAAAAGGAAATTAAGGTGCAAACGTCTTTGAAACAACTGATCTAAGTGATGGTAGCTAAAAATAAAGAGGATCCTAGTAAAACCAAAGGAAACCATTACTATCAAAAACATTTGACGGAGTTAGAAGAATACTGGGTTAAATTTAAAAAGCAACACTGGAAAATCATAAAATTAATTGATGCAAGGATCATACGGACATAAAATATTTTGGTGAAGAAGTGCCTTTGGAAACTTTGTTTTCAGTACTTATGATCAATTGTCGGAAAGGATAGCTGAGCAGTCGAAATGACTGCAAGTTATAATCAAATAGAGCAACTTATCAACACAATTCAGCTATCCAAACACGATTTTGAAAAATTAGCAGGAAACTACCAAACGTTACCTTCATTTCATGATCGTTTTACAGCACTAATACATGATAATCCAGGTCTATCATTTGTGTAAAAGCTACAATACCTGAAGGTGCATATCACCAGGGAGCTAGAGAAGTTACGTCGACATATTCTAGTAACAAATAATAATTACACTATAGCTTGGGATACACTCAAGGATAGATACGAGAACAAAAGGGTATTGGTAAACACGCAATTGGAATAACTCCTTTCGCAAACCTGTCAGGTACGTCCTCTCTATTTGGAAGAATTTTTAGAAAATCGTTTTGGAGCTTTGGAAGCTGTATCAGGAAAGGAGAGAAATCAATGATATGGAAAAGATGATTCAACATTGCAAACTAGTCCTTTTTGCATATAATAAACAACTGTACATATCTTGCGATGATATTGATCAGGGCATTAATTTAAATTTAATAAGTGGTGTAAAATGGTGTAATTTAAATTTAATAAATGGTGTAAAATTAATAATGTAATAATGAATAAATTGAAGTTGAATATAAATAAAACAAAATGATTAATTATTAATGGTACAAATAATAATGATACAAAAATTGATAATGAAAAAATTGATGTAGTTAAAGAAATAAAATATTTACGAATAATAATAGACTATAGACTTAGTTTCCAAAGCCATGAAGTTTATATATGTTCAAAAACTGAACAAAAATAAGAAAATGAGTATCATTAGCTATAGGAATTAGAATTTACAATGTTTTAGTGAAACCACACTTTGCATATTGCTCCACAATCTTATTTATGTGTCCAAGAGAAATTATTGACAGACTTCAAAATCAACAATATAGGGCGATGAGGATAATCCTTGGAATCAATAATTTTACTCCAATACTCTCTATGCTAGAATCATTAAAATGGTTATCTGTATATTAAATTGTTATGAATTTTTTTTTTGTCGAGGGTAGGTGGGAATCATCGAAAGACACTATAGAGGAGTGCAAACGAGCACGAGTTCTCTATGAGTATGTGGGACTTTAAACTACTGAACACCACCTCTTTTTTTAACCAAACAATAGGTTATACGACCTTTAGTACTAATGTACTGCCTGGTCAGAGGAAGTTGAGTTAGAGATTGAAAATAGATTTTAAATTGGCAGGCATATTGTAAACAAAGTTGTTAATACTCACCTTGAATCTCTGCACTTTGTAAATGTAATCATCACCAATTCTGGAGAACAGATGAGGTGGAAGATGGTTCCACATTCGCGATGTTCGTACTACAAACGCATTTCCATAAGCCGAATTATGTCATCAGGGAATTTGAATTACATTGCGATGTGCAGCAGAGGTTCTCCTTGTTTCTCTTTGCAATGCTCTGAGAGAAGGCATCAAACTTTTAATCTCGTTAGGACAAGAACCCAACCTTATAAGGTATCTATAAAACAGGGTAAGTGTTCTCCGGAGACCGAACGGAGAGAGCGTAGAGGTGAGATGGGGATCGTTGATTAGACGAATTGCTCTATTTTGCTCTTCATCGAGAAATCCCAATGCTGTTTTGGAGGATCCTGCCCAAATATATGCATTGTACTCTACATTTGGTCTTATATATGCGTTATAGATATTAAGGAGATCAGAAGATGTAGAGAAGGCTTTACAACGACACAGGAAACGCATACACCTAGTTGCATCTTTAGCTATACCAAAAATATAATTGAACCTGAACCGAAGTAATAGCAATAGGGCGGTAGTCTGAGAGATCGCTTTTTTCTCCCTTTTTCGTGATGGGATGTATGTGCGCTGTCTTCCGCTGGGTAGGATATCTACCCGAAGAGAGGGATAAATGGAATGGAATGGAAGAATGCGCAATGGTTTCGCAATAGTAAGTATTTTTTAAAACTGTGGCAGGAATTTCCTCCGGACCGGCTGATTTTTTTGTATCCAAATTTTTAAAAGCTTTAAGAACTGCACGAGTTCTCAAAGAAATTCTACCTAAGGAGCAGTTAACCTCGGGAAGAATACATGGTCTTTGTGTTGATTGGGGCAATTTTGAGTTGGAGGAGAAATTTTTGGCAAATAAATCTACCTTTTCTTTGGGATCGGATACAATTTCGTCATTGTTATCAACCAAAGGCGGGAACGAAGAACCGCCACTTTTACCACTAAGGCTCTTAGAAACGGTCCAAAAGGATTTGCCATTTTTAGGAAGATGCCAAAGTTGTCTTCTCAACCGTCTGTTGTGCAAGAACTGTTACTTGTTTAACTGTTTACAAGAACTGTTTACTTTTCATAGAGTGAGGTATGTGGACTCTCATCCCTAGAAGAATTATTTCACTAATCGCATTGGTTGTAAAGTCTGTTGGTAAAGTACAAAGAGCAATCAAAAGCTTTTAAAAATTCATTTAAAGCTTCTCAGTTAGAATGGCTATAACGCCATACTATTTTTTTTGGGGCAGGTCTTTGACTGGTCTGACTGCTAAGCTCGAAGATAGTATTAATGAAGCAGTGGTCGGAACAACCAAGAGGAGAGATAACGGAGATCTTGCATTTCTCAGGATGTGTAGTCAGAAACAGGTCCAGGAAATGACCAAACTGGTCTACACGGTCGAGAATTCTAGTAGGATTTTGAACAAGTTGAGTAAGATGGAATAATGAAGCGAAAAGCTCAACTTGTTTCCCAATTAAGTTTTGACTGGGAGAATTGTCATTGTAATAGTGGAGCCAGTTTCTATTAAGGATATTGAAACTACCAGCCACAACAATTTCAGATTCTGGATTTAATTCCAAAATTTCATTAATCTGGTTGGTGAGATTTTCAATCTCCGAAATAGACTCCAGTTCACTAGAGTTTGGAGACCTATATAAGTAACATAAATGAATGTGCCTAGCAACAATCATTTTTATCCAAATATAGTGGAACATTTGGTTGGAACACTTATATTTGTGGAGAACGCTGTAAGCGACATCATTTCTAACATAAAGAGCGACCCCTTATGAAGCACAAATGAGAGACAAACGGGTAATTGTTAACGACAAAGTTGTCGTCTCAACCACTTGGGTCTCACATAATGCTAATATTGCTGGTTTTACTGAATTAAGGTGGCCTTGGACGGCAAGAAAATTCGAGTGCAGACCACGAGCATTGCAAAAACTTACGCTAAAATTGACAATGAATAATAGCAACAATAAAAACATAAAAACCAAGAGATTCAAGTATTAAAAGAATTTGACAAACAAAGAGTAAATTGAAAAATTAACCAAAGTTAATTGAATTTTAATATTGAGTGCAATGATCAATAAATAATCAAAAATAAGCACTTAATTACCAATTAATTTATATTAAAAGATAAATAATCAATATTAATAATTAATAAATAATAATAAATAAAAAATAATATTAAGCATTACTAATCACCACAAATAACAAAAAGTTTGCAAAATACTTTCAACATTTTCTAATTCCTTATTGAAAGTAATTCCAACTCAGATTCAACTACGATGAATGTAAACGTGATACTAAAATAATGCTAAAATTAGGTAGAAAAGTAATAGAATAATAAACAATATAGTCTATCACAAAAAATGTGAATGTATGAAAATTACGGATATCTATTGTTTGATCATTTGATGTGTAGTTCAGCCGCACGTTTGTAAACAAAAACAATATTTGTGATTTTTAAAAAAATTAAAATTCGTAAAAATAAAAAAAATTTTAAAAATACAGAAATAATAATTAAAGTTAAAATATTAATAACAAAAAAAAATAGAACAATTATAATAAAAAATATTATGCAGTGTTAAATTTTAAGGTAGAATTATACCAAATTGTATATATATTTTAAGTGTGCCTAAATTTATATATAATTATAAATTATTAACAAAATAAAAAAAAATAAGTTAAATTTAAGGTACAACAAAAAAAAATAAATTAAGTCCATTAATATAATATCGTTTCATTATAATATTAAAAAAAAATTTTTATGTAAATAATTAAAATAAAATAGTGTAAGAAAAAAAATTAATGCACCTAGATTACCTACTTCAATAGAAATACTTCAATAGCCTTCATAAATATGTCTGCAAGCATTTTACTAGTAGGCATGTATTCTATATTCACTTTTTTATCTTCATATGCTTCACGTATGAAATGATAACGAATATCTACATGTTTGGTTCTTTTATGTGAATAATTATATTTCGGTACATGTTGAGCACCTTGATGATCGTTAAATATTGGGCCTGCTTTATCCGAATATCCAAATTCGTTTAAAAATTATTTCAAATGTATGGCTTCTTTAGTGGCTTCTGATAAGTCTTCAAATATGTGACTTTCTTAGTGACTTCAGACATATACTCTGCCTCAGTGCTGGATAATGCTTTGGTTCTCTGTTTTCAAACGTTTAAGAATTTCTTGAATATATCTATGTTGATATAATATAATAATAACCTTTTTATCACTACTTTGTTTAAAATCTATTCCAAGGCAATGGTGTAATTTTTCCAAATCTTTCATTTTAAAATGATATGATAGTTTTCAGTTAGCTAAGTTAATGCAGTTTTCAGTTAAGCTAATCCAGTTTTTAGTTAGGATAAACCAGTTACAATAATAGCAATTGAATTGGATGCCGGTAACAAATCATCTACATATTATATAGTAACTATCATATCCTTTTAATTTTTTGCAAAATAAACACAAAGATCGAATTATGATTTTTTCATGTTCATATTTTCTAGAACTTGATCTAATTATCGGTACCATTGTCGTCCCGTTTTAAGCCGTACAATGATTTCTTTAGTAGACATAAACTTGGTGTTCCCTCATTTAGTTTTGATTTCCAATCCTTTGACGTTTTCTTTAATTCGTTTTCAATATTTGTAATTTTGATAATTTCTTGAATATTTTCATTTAAAAGTTCAGGTAGTTCCATGAATATTTAATTTTCTAACTCGCCATACAAATATGCCGTATCAACATCCATTTAGTTTATACTCCGCACAAACTTTACTGACAAAGCAAATAATATTCTTGTTGACGTCATTTTAACAAGTAGGGCAATGTTTCATTAAAATTGATGCCCTCAACTTGAGCGAATCTTCTGGTTACCAATCTAGCTCTTTTCTTTCCTACGCTTTTGGCGGATATGTACTTAGTTCTACAAAATTTTGTTACGTACATGTTTTATATATTCATTCAAAAAATACCTTTTTTCATTTTTCAGCATCTGTACAGAAACCTTAAATCTGATATATTATTAGAGTCTGAAATAATTTCAAAATTAGCCAGTTGGTATTCTGAGCTGAAACCCAAGAAGTATAGCTATGACTATTCTAGCACAGTTGATGGTATTATGGAATTGAATTTTTGTTTGGAAATGTGTTATGAAATAGAATTAACAAAAGACAAAAACAACAAAAAATTTACATATGAATATACATATAAACAAAATAAAAAAAACAACAACAAAATTACTTACACAATAGCATAGCTATCCTAATAAATATAAACGTCTTAATTAAAATAAAAAGGAACCTCTATAGTTGTGAGAAAAGTTAAAAATTATTATAAACATTCGCAAATAATTTTTAAAAAATATTTTCTGCGGCCACTCGAACTTAATGATGAATTATGCTGATAAGCATATAAAATATTTTTAAAGCATAATTTTTTGGTTTTTTATTGAATTGCTAAACTATAAAATAATAATATATGTATATGATAAGAAATTTAAATTTTTTAAAAAGTCAAAAATGATGTCAGGGAATTCCTAAAAAGCAAATAAAATAAAAATATGTTTAATTATTCTAGAATTTACTTGAATTCTATTTTTCCATTGAATTGGGATTTCTCTAGAATTTACTTGAAAGTAAAGTAAAGAAAGATTAACTTTAAAGAAAACCATATTATTCTTACAAAAAAAAAGTTAGAATGTAAACCAACTGTTTTTAAAAGCGCACATTTCCAAAACACAATACAAACTGTTTAGAATTGTGACTTTTACAAAAATTTGAAAATTTAAAACATAAAATTTAAGAAATTTTTTGTAATATGAAAATAACTGAAAATAACACTTTTCTGAAATTTTGAGGGGCTGTAAGTCCGGAACCCTTTATAAATAAGAAAAACCATTATGTTATATGTATTCTTTATTATTTAAAACTTGTATCTATGTTGAGAATAACTAAGTATATTTTTAGGAAGTAGATTAAATTTTTAAAATTTTGTCAGAAGGTTATGTTTATATCATCTAACACTGCTGCTTGGTGAGCAGAGGCGTTCATAAATTAAACAAGGTAGAATGTAAACCAACGGTTTTTAAAAGCGCACATTTCCAAAACACAATACAAACTGTTTAGAATTGTGACTTTTACAAAAATTTGAAAATTTAAAAAATAAAATTTAAGAAATTTTTCGTAATAAGAAAATATGTGAAAATAACACTTTTCTGGAATTTTGAGGGGCTGTAAGTTCGGAACCCTTTATAACTAAGAAAAACTGTTACCAGACGTAAAAATCGTTGCAAGACACATCAATTCTACATACAGAAGATGAAAAAGTTTGTGAGCAAAATTTTTGAAAATACCACTATCGGAAATCCAACTGGAAATTATCAAGTGTCGCTACGATTTCAACCAATATCGCATTCCTAGGATCTTTTCGGAACATTGCTTTGAAACGTTTGTACCAACTCAAGAATTGATTCACTCGAGATGGCCACTTCAAAACGGAATACACCAAAGTGATGAACGAATACCTACAATTAGGACATATGGTAGAAGTGTCAAGGGAAGAAGATAAACGCAACATAAGTGGGACTTCATATACTTATTCAACCTTCTACCTCCCTCATCACGGGGTCATAAAAGAATCAAGTACGACGACAAAATTAAGGATGGTTTTCGACGCATCAAGAGCTACTACAAGCGGGATTTCCCTGAATTCAATGTTATTGAAAGGTCCTGAAAGGTCCTGTGGTGGGTCCAGGATGATTTGGTTCAGCTTTTTATCCGTTGGCGTAAACATAAAATTGCCTTCACCGCAGACGCGGAAAAGATGTATCGGCAAATATGGATGAAAGATTCACATGCCGAATACCAACGCATTTTATGGCGAAATCACCCAAGTGAGAACGTCAAAGACTACAAATTACGAACGGTCACTTTTGGTACAAAAAGTGCGCCCTACTTGGCAACACGAACGTTACAGCGACTAGCCAAGGATGAAACAAACAACTATCCTCACGTTCGAAATCCCGAATCGCGCGTTAAGATTTTTATGTGGACGACTTGTTATCAGGATCAGACAACATAGAATCAGCTAAAGAAATTAAATCAGAAATGACCGAGTTAATGGATAGCGGAGGGTTTCCTTTACAAAAATGGAAGTCAAATGCAAAAAGCTCTCAACCATTCCGAATATTGAACACAAGTTGGTGTTGCCATCATCAGAGACCGACGATGAGGTGAAAGCTTTGGGAATAACCTGGAATCCTCATAAAGATCAATTTTCCTATGCATTGACTTCGGCAGCAATCCAGTCATCATATTCAAAACGATTAATTCTTTCCAAAATTTCAAAGCTATTCGATCCGCTGGGTTGGTTGACCCCGGTAGTCATAATCGGAAAAATCTTGATGCAAAAGTTGTGGCTAGAAAGGCTCAATTGGGATGATAATATTAGCGATGAATTAAAACGAGAATGGATAAATTATCACAACCGGTTAAGTTGTGATAAAATAATTCTAAAATAATTCTAGGATCTTGCTAAAATACGGATTCCAAGATGGATTCAATACTTTCCGAATAAGTCAAGGGTAAAAATGCATGTCTTTGCCGACACATCAATGAAAGCATATGCTGCGGTGGTATACTTATGCACCGTCGAATCCAATGGCGTACGAAAAGTGAGTTTAATTGCAGCAAAAAGTCGAGTTGCTCCCATCAAAACTATATCTTTACCGCGATTGGAGTTATGTGCCGGCAACTTATCCACCACGCTCATCTCACTACTTAAAAATTCTTTCGGAAAAAGTTTTCGGAAAAGGTACAAGTCTATGGCTGGAGCGATTCGGAAATAGTGTTGGCACGGCTCAAGGATCATCCGAGTAAATGGACAACATTCGTGGCAAACCGAGTGTCACTCATTCACAATGTTCTAGGAAAAAATATGTGGTCACATGTACCGACCAAGCATAATCCAGCCGATTGTGCCACCAGAGGGCTTCATCCAGCGGATCACCACCTTGGTGGAACGGTCCAGAATGGCTGTCAAAACCAAAAGAATTCTGGCTTACTCAGTAGCAGACGACAACAATTTTGGAAAAAAGAAAAACTTTGGTCTGCTATGCAGCAATCATAAAAGAAGATACCTTCGAATTCAAATTCTCCTCATTAAACAGGCTAATACTAGTAGTGGCGTGTTGTCGCCGTTTCATCACTAAGGTAAAGGGATATTTGCGAGCTGCCGAATTAAAGCAAGCCATGAACGTGCTCATCCAAAGATCACAAAGCCGAAGTTTCGCTGAAGAAATTAAACTACAAAAAAACATGAATCAGTTTCCAGCAAACATCATATTGTGAAATATGAATAAACATCATATTGTGATCCATTTATGGATCAAGTTGGTTTTCTAAGGTTGGGAGGATGTATAACCCATGCCACAAACCTCAAATACAACTAGAAGCATTCTCTATTACTGAAAGATGATGAGCACATTACCAAACTGCTATCTGACCAAGCCCACCATGATACTTTGCACGGAGGCACACAATTAATGTTAACGCATCTCAGGCAGAATTACTGTATTATTAACGCAAAAAACGCAATTCGATATCGCATACACAAATGCATTACTTGTTTAAAACAAAAGGCTGAAACCAGAAAACAATTGATGGGGAATTTGCCGGCTGAACGTGTCCAGATGTCGCGTTCATTTTCAAACTCAGGGCTGGACTATTGTGGACTATTTGAAATAAAGTATCATAAATTTAGAGGATCCAGCAAGTATAAGGCGTACATTGCATTGTTCATATGCATGGTCACGAAAGCAATTCACTTAGAATTGGTAAGTGATTTATCTGCTGAAGGATTCATAGCAGCGTTCCGTCGATTATAGCATAGATAGGATTCATAGCAGCGTGCCAGACGAGGGTTATACACTAACATATATGGTGATAATAGAACGAATTTTGTCGGCGCAGAAAAAATTCTAAGCAAACAAACTAAAAAATGTGTACACGACTTGAATATCGAAATTGCAGAGCTAATAGAAGACCACGGTGTCAAATTTCATTTTAATCCCATCATCACCACATTTCGGGGGGTTATTTGAAGCTGGATTCAAGGACACCAAACATCACCTTACCCGAATTTTGCAAAATATGTTACTAGGTTAGATTAGGTTAAGGTGGCTGCGAAAAAGGCACACTTAGACCGTATTTGGTCCATTGTGATACCACATAAAAGCTTTTCTATCCCACTCGTTAAATCCAATTTGAGGTTTTTGCAAAGCGAAGAATACTCTTCACATTTTTACCTGACAGATCGCTAAGGCTGTCGAAGAGATATTGCCCCAAATGGGTATTTCTTCTTGCCGACAAGGCCGGGCATGTGCATCGGAGAGGGAGAGTAGTTTCCTCCTCTTCTTCATCCTTGCAGGCTCTACAATAGTCGTTTGCAGATAAGCCAAGTCTTCTGGCATGCTCCCCTATTAGACAGTGACCGGTGATTATTCCCATTGTCATTCCAATGTCTGCCCTTTTGAGGGAAAGCAGATCATTGGATCGTCTTAAATTGGTTTTGGGCCATATCAATCTTGTGATATTGCACGAGGTTAAGTTTGACCATTTGCAATTTACCATATCCGTTATTTCCTTTCGAAATAACGTTTTGCTTGTGGATAGAGGTACCCCTAGTCCTGCCCTATCCGGCAGAACTTGTAAGGTTGTACCAATTCTTACGAGTTCATCCGCTTTTTCATTTCCCGGAATACCTCGATGACCTGATACCCAGCAAAGCTGAATGCTAAACTGCCTGGCCTTCTCGTTAAGAAGTTTTCGGCAGTTTATTACAATCTTCGAGGTTGAGCTTGTTGGTTCTAGAGATTTTAACGCAGCCTAACTGTCTGCCAGAATACGCACTTGCTTCACAGTCAAAACGGTTCTATTCAGTAGAATCAAGGCTTCTTGAATTGCCATAATTTCCGCTTGGAAGACGCTACAATGGTCTGGTAATAGGAAATTATGACTGATATTCAGATTATCTGAGAAGACCCCGCATCCTACACTTCTGTTCATTTTTGAACCATCCGTGTAGAATTGCACTCCTTCGAAGGTCATCACTGTGTTCGAGTTCCAACTCTCACGGCTTGGTATGCTCGTCACATGAGATTTCCCGAAGAAGTAAGTGGGGGACGTGTAGTCCACCAAGGCGGGAGTGGACTTGAATTGGTTTATGATATCCGAGTGACCTTCTTGTGAATTGATCCACTGGGATGTAGCTTTTAATCTCACAGCTGTGTTTGCGGCTGCAAATTTACTATAATATTCTACAGGCATCAGATTAAGCATGATGTCCAATGCCGCAGAAGGGGTTGTTATTAAAGAGCCACTAATACATAGTGTGGCAGTTCTTTGGACTCTAGCGATTGCCTTGCGGTTGACCTCTTTATTAATTGCCTTCCACCATACTAGGACTCCGTACATAAGAATGGGTTTTACTACGGATGTGTATAGCCTGTAAGTCATGTATGGCTGAAGTCCTCATTTCCTACCAATGGTTTTTTACACAAATAGAGTGCTATTGAGGCCTTTTTTACTCTTTCTGAGATGTTAGTCTTTCAGCTTAACTTCCTGTCTAGAGTTAGACCCAGAAATTTCGCCGTTTCGCTATATATGTTACTAACTTTCGAAGAATTTAACACAGTAATATGTCAGATCGAAGCCTGCTTAAATTCACGACCACTAACTGAAATCAGTTCCGATCCTTTGGATTTAACACCATTAACGCCAGCAAATTTCTTAATTGGCGATACAATGTTGGCATCGCCACAAGAAGAAATAGTTGATATCAACCCCAGCAAGTTGTCGCAAAATTTTTGGCGAAGATGGGCATCTGAATATCTGTCACGTTTACAACAACGACCTAAATGGACCAGCAAAATAGAAAATCCAAAACTAGGACAACTGATATTATTGAAAGAAGATATGGTCTGAAGAGTTGATCTCCCGCCGTGTCGATGGCTACTAGCCAGAATCACCGAAATTCATCCTGGTTCAGATGGTCTAGTCAGAGTTGTCACCATACGAACTAAACATAGTGTTCTAAAGCAACCAATTGCAAAAATTTGTCTAATACCTGATAATTAACAAAAGGGTTGCAAACAACACGAATCGACAAATAAAATTCAAGAAAACAATATTTATCACAAACCGCAATTAAATACCCTTTACACATCAAGTAAAAAAAAATAAAAGTTTTTTTTTCATTTTCGCCTTTTGCCTACATCATACATTTACACGAATATGATCCTAACAACATCTATCGAAAATAGAAAGAACCTACACCTACTTATAAATTACGTTATACATATATGTAGTGCTCTAAATTTTATATTTCTAATTTTATTAAATTTCATATTCTTAATTTTCATCAAATTTCATATTGTAAAATTTACTTTTATTTAAATTAAAAATGTAATCATATTTCATAAAATGTACATGCAGTTCATTAAATTTATTACTTTTTCTAATTGTTAAAAATAAAAAACAAGTCTTTCTTTGACCGTGGTACCAACTAAATAAAATTATTAAATATAATTAATTCATTTTTTTTGTTAAAGCATAACTAATAAGATCAGTATAATTAAATATAATTTTAAATAAAACTATAAGAGAATTTAATATTATAAGATGAGTATAATTAAATATAATTATAAATAAAACTTAATTCTTTTGTTTAAATAATACTTAATAAATTTAGTATAATTACATTAAAAGTGGTGACCCCGACGTGACCGAAGGACAATTTATTTTAAAAAATATGGAGTCCGAAACTTTTTAGTTTATTATAAACCAAAAAAAAAAAAATATATAGACATGAAATGAAATTTCTAACGCCGTAAAATTTAATTTACACATAAAAGAAAATATTATTAAAATTAAAAACCAAAAAAAATATATAACAAAAATATTTATTATTAAGAGGCTGGTGGACTAATAATTTTGACATGTCGAATAATAATGTTTTAAAGACAAGTAAATTAAACTTTAACCTTTTGAATATAATTAAATAGCGTTAGTAATTCTGTTCCAGTTATAATTTAAAAATTAAAAAAAAAAAAAAAAATTTATTTTGTTTCTTTCAAATTTAATCGTAAATTCTTCATTATTTTTTGGAATAATAAAAATTCTAAATGGTCATTACTCATTATTAATTTAATCATTAACTCTACTTATTTATGAAAATAATCTGATAAGTATTTCCATATATTGAAAACACATGTGTTCACTTAAAATATTTTGTTTAAGTAAGAAAGCTAATTCACAGTTAACTCCTAACAGTTGAATTCAAAGGTCAATTATCTTTTTTTCTATCAAATTTTAATTTTAAAAAAAAAAAAAAAAAAAAAAGAAAAAAACATTAGAAGATCAATAATTTGTGCATAAAAACACTACAGAAGAAGTACAATAATTTTTTTGCAATATCTTGCAATATTTTGCAATATTTTTATTAGAAAGTAAACAAACTAAAAATTAAAAATATACAGTGCTGTCCAAAAAATCTTGATTCAAAATATCAGAGGAATAAAATTATTATACAAATTTTTACTTCGATTAAAAAAAAAAAATTGTTATAAAATATATGTATATATTTGATTGTTATAAAATATGTATATATATAATATGTATTATATTTAATAATAAAATATAATATTAATTGTGTTTTTAAAGTATTAAATATACTAAATTCGTCAAAAAAAAAAAAAAATATTATTGTTATATATATAAATAAAAAATTGTAATTACCACGAATACATATATTATCTTTTATTGTTCGTTTTTTCTTTTACGTTTTATAAAATTTTAATTGTAAAAAGTTTTTCAATTCATTTCAAATTCATAAATATTTAAAAAAAATATTAAAAAAATCATTAAAAAAATTAATAAAATTAAAAAACACAAAATAAAAAAATCAAAAAAAAAAACTATTTGAAATTATAAATTTAAAATAAATATCAATTAAATTTAAAGCTACAGTACTGGCAAAAAATTACAGTACTGGCATAAAGTTTATTGGGTAACACAAAATTTAAAAAGCAATTAATTTTTAATTTGACAAATACATTGCACTTATATTATTTTATAATAAACAATATACAAATAAAATTTAAATAAAGATTTTAGCTGATAACAATTTTAGCATTTTAATGTACAGTTATACACTTATATTTTAACTTTATAATAAAATAATACACAAATAAAATTTAAATAAAATTTTTTTTCATAAAATTTTAACAATTTTAGCATTTTAATTCTAATATTACAAAAACAAAAATCATTAAAATGCCACATAATTCTAAGAAGGCGAATCCAACACTTATCGAATTAGAAGATACTGAAGACTCGAATAGACCTGGGACACCTATTGCTCAATCAAGCCCAAATAATAATCCGTTTTCAACAGAACAAATTCTTCAACCAGAGCAAATTTTTCGAATGCAACAACTTAATCTTTTGCATACTCAACAACTTCTGCAAGAACGCTTGGATGCTGTAACAGAGCTTCAAAATCAATTAACAACTTAGTTGATTCAACATCAAAATACTTTAGAACAGCCATCACAAAATGTACCTGAACAACCCCAACAGCTTCATCTAAGATCGCAAAGAGCATATGCAAAAATTCAGATGCCTGCAGTTACGCCTAGTGATATGGACTCACGGTATACGGCCCTCGACTTCTGGTTTCCAGCCTCTGGCATCACCGAAGATGAACAAAAATTTAATTCTGTCCTCGCAAGTCTGGGTCCCTCAATCATTTCTCAAGTTCGTGAAATTCTAAATAAAAGACTAACAAACAACTTATATGAATATATAAAAAAAACATTAATCGCGCATTTTGCTGAATTTGCTGAGTCAACAAAGAAAGATAAATAAACTAGTCAGTGAAATGCCACTGGGTGATTTGAAACCTAGCCAACTATATTTCGAAATGAAACGTGTAGCAGGTGACACAATGATTGAACTAGCTCTTAAAAGTTTATGGGCCCAAAGATTACCAGATCACGCTAGATCAGCTGTTGCTGCATCTCAAGCTGTTGAAGCTGATTTAATTCGTATGGCTGATGCTATTGTCGACACATTGCACGTCAACACTATAAATGAAGTCGCAAGTCATGAAAATAATAAGGCATTTGATGAGCTTCGTAAAGAAATCAATGAGCTAAACTGAAAATTTTCAAATAACAATCCATTCCGAGTCCATTCAAGAAGTCGTTCCAGGGGTAGATTTAACCAACGTTCGCATTCGAAACAACGCAGTAAAACTCCAACGGATTCCGTAAACACCGATTGCTGGTATCATCATAAATTTGGCACATCTGCAACCAAATGTAAATCACCATGTAGACATAAAAGAAAACCACAAAATAATTCGTCTAGGGTGGTAACTTCAACTTCCGACTAACTATCTGTCGACGCAACTACACAAGCTACTACACCACCGTCAACATCAGTTGCTATATCTCGCCTCTCTATAACCGATCGCATCACCTCTACAAAATTTTTGGTTGATACTGGAGCCGACGTTTCCGTTCTTCCACTCAGTCATCAGAAACCTACTACTACACGTCCTTCAAAAATAACATTATGTACTGCAAATGGTTCACCTATTGAAACTTACGGCCAACAATCTCGCGTTCTAAACCTCGGACTAAGGCGAGCTTTTTCTTGGAATTTCGACGTAGCTGCAGTTCAAAACCCGATTATAGATGCTGATTTCTTGCGCAACTATGATTTATTAGTCGACTTAAAAAGAAACAAATTAGTGGATAATCAAACTAAACTATCAATTCCTTGTGAACGACTCAATACATCACTCATGTCAATCAAAACCTTCGATTCATCTACCGATTTCGATCACATTCTCACTGAATTTGCTGACATCACCAAATTACCTAATATTGGATCTAAAATTCAATCTTCAGTAGTTCATCGAATTGAAACTACAGGCCTCCCGGTATTTGCTCGTCCATGACGTTTAGACGCTGAAAAAATCAAAGCAGCAAAAGCAGAATTCGAACTTCTAATGGCGCATGGAATATGTCGTCCTTCATCCAGCCACTGGGCTAGTCCCTTCACATGGTACGAAAACCTGATGGTTCTTGGCGACCGTGTGGAGATTATCGTGCGTTGAACGCTCAGACCGTGCCAGATCGGTATCTATTGCCTTATATACAAGACTGCACATCAATTCTTCATGGTAAAACGATTTTTTCAAAAATCGACCTTCAAAAAGCATTTCACCAAGTCCCGATTCATCCAGATAATATACCAAAAACATCTATAACAACCCCTTTCGGGCTTTTTGAATTTGAGTACATGACTTTTTGAATTTGAGTACATGACCTCAGAAACGCTCCACAAACTTTTCAACGTCTTATTCATGACACACTTCGGGCTTTGCGTTCCTTTACTTAGATGACATTCTAGTTGCATCAACAACTCTTCAAGAACATCGAGCTCATCTTCAACAAGTTCTACAACGTTTAAGAGAACGAGGTTTGGCAATAAATCCTTCGAAATGCGAGTTTGCAAAACCCCAAATCAAATTTTTGGGGCATTTAATTGATGAAAAAGGTATAAGCCCTTTACCCGAAAAAGTTAAGGCTATACTCGCCCTTAAAACGCCGAAAGCTGTTAAAGAATTAAAACGTTTTCTAGGCGTGATAAATTATTATCGTAAATTCTTACCCAATGCAGTAAATCAACAAGCAATACTACAATCAATGATTCCGGGAAACAAGAAAAATGACAACACTCTTCTTACCTGGTCTTCAGAAAAGGAGGAAGCATTTCAATAATGCAAATCCGCTATTTCAAATGCAACTTTGCTAGTTCCTCCTGATCCAAAAACTAAATTATCGCTATCAATTGACGCTTCTGATTTCGCTATCGGTACTGTGGTTCACCAAATCTCTTTTAACGATGACATCCAACCATTGATTTTTTCTCAAAGAAATTATCATCACCTCAACAGAAATATAGCACGTACGATCGTGAGGTACTCGCAATGTACCACAGTGTTCGACACTTCAGATATTTGTTAGAAGTACGTGAGTTTCATATAAACACTCACCACAAACCATTAATTTTTGCATTTAAGCTAAAATTGGATAAAGCTTCTCCAAGACAAGTCCGGCATTTAGATTTCGTAGGTCAGTTCACATCGGACATTCGTCATGTGCCCGGAAAAAACAACATCACAGCCGATCTTTTATCACGCATAGAATCAATAACAAAAATTAACTATGCAGAAATGGCGACCCAGCAAGAAAATGATGACCAACTTAAAGATTTTCTATCTGGCAAAACTAAAACTGATTTATTATTCAAGAAGTTTGATATTCCTGGATGTAATAACGCAATTTATTGTGATATCAGTACGCCAGTCATTCGTCCATATGTTCCACAAGCATTTCGCGTTGCAATTTTAAAAAATTTGCACGAATTATCTCATGGAGGTGAGAAGAATACCACTAAATCAGTCACATCAAGGTTTGTCTGGCCAGGTATTCGGAAAGATTGTGCAATGCTAGTAAAAACCTGTCAAGTTTGTCAAAAAACCTAAATACAACGACACAATCGCCCAGAATTACAAAAGCTGCCAATACCGGAACATCGATTTACAGTCATACAGATGGATATTGTGGGTCCTTTTGCTTTGAATGATGGTAAAAAATATTGTCTAACTATGATAGATCGATTCAGCCGATGGTCAGAGGCCATCCCCATGCCAGACATTACAACCGATTCAGTCATAAAAGCTTTTTTAGATGGTTGGATTTCTCGATTTGGCGTACCTCAAAGAATTTACACCGATCAAGGACGTCAATTCGAATCTTCTTTTTCAAAATTATTATCAGATCTTGGCATTCAACGAGTACGAACATCACCATACCATCCTCAAACAAATGGCTCAATAGAAAGATGGCACCGTTCGTTTAAAACAGCAATTCTAGCTACTGGCAAAGAAACATGGGTAACCAACGTACCTTTCATTATGCTTGGCTTACGTAACGCTTTTAAAGTCGATTTACAAACATCTCCAGCTGAACTCACGTATGGTACTTCTTTGCGACTACCTTCACAATTTTTTGAATGTAAAGCTCAACCAGTAACATATAAAGAGACTTTACACGAACTTCAAAAACTAATGTCGTCATTAATTAATACTAACAGACATGTCTTTGTACACAAATTATTATCAAATTGCAGTCACGTATCTTTTCGAAACAACTATGTCAAACCATCCTGATCATCAATTTATGATGGCCCATATAAAGTACTTCAACGTAAATCCAACTGCTACAAATTAAGCATTAAGGGAAAACCAACTATTATCAACATAGAACGCTTAAAACCAGCATATCAAGAACTCAATGATGAACTTTCTTCAGGGAACAGTTTCCTACATCAACAACAACATATCAAAAACACAGTCAAAACAAAAGTCAAAAACAAAAACGACTAGGACACGTCAGAAGCTGTCATCAATACTTCAAAAGAACGTGTCCCAGTCTGAAGGGGGAGTGATGTAGTGCTCTACACCAAGAACTAAATTTTATATTTCTAATTTTATTAAATTTCATATTCTTAATTTTCATCAAATTTCATATTGTGAAATTTACTTTTATTTAAATTAAAAATGTAATAATATGTAGCATCATCCTAATAATACTTTTCTTAATTTTTTTCATAAAATGTACAGTTCATTAAATTTATTACTTTTTCTAATTATTAAAAATAAAAAACCAGTCTTTTTTTGACCCTTATTAAATATAATTAATTCATTTTTTTTGTTAAAGCATCACTAATAAGATCAGTATAATTAAATATAATTTTAAAGAAAACTATAAGAGAATTTAATATTATAAGATCAGTATAATTAAATATAATTATAAATAAAACTTAATTCTTTTGTTTAAATAATACTTAATAAATTTAGTATAATTACACTAAATTGACAATACTTATATCTTATAACTAATATTTAATACTTATATCTTATAACTAATTGACAATACTTTCACAATAGATTGACAATACTTATATCTTATAACTAATGTTAACTTACAAGTTTTTCTTTTCATATTCCGACATGCAAGCAAATATTGTACACGGCCAACAGGTTTATACGGCAAACATTTCATCACGTTCGTTATCCGGCACTCATCTGAGTCGATGATCTTCCAGCATTAACATAACCTAAAAGAAATTAATTCAATTTCATTAGTCAAATAACAAACAACAATGTTTATAGTTACTACTGTTGACATCTTTTTAGGATGATGTCAAGGCCGGGCAGTATGTTCAATCCTCGTTTGAAATTGGCTTCCTTCTCATCTTAGTTTTTCAACCTGCAACAGAATAAAAGAAAAAACCACAAAGCATCACATTTTTTTACAAATAAACATTTATACTTATCTGATGTTCTTCTGTGGATCCGGTGCATACAGTCATCCGTCCGGTCATCCGCCTAGAGTTTAAATACTAGAGTAATCTACATAATCAATACTAGAGTTTTTGATAATAAAATTAAACAATAAGCAGTTGGTGAAATTTCTCAGAAAATACTGGTGTTTTACTTTTTTACATTAACAAAATATTTTATTTAAGCCTGGTGAATAAACAGTAAATTTAAATAGTAAATTACAAAATATTGCATAATTTTAATATTGCTTTATGTCGTTAATAAAATCTAGCGGTTTTAGATTGTAGCACTATTACGCAGAGCCTGAGATATATATATTTAAAAATAGGGCTTTTCGCGATTTGAAGTGCTGTAACTCTGGAACCCTACATAACTTAAAAAAACCTTTAACACACGTTAAAATATATTACTGTAGCTTTAATTTTTATATCTTTCCGAAGTAAAATATGTACAGGTTCTTAAGTTACAGGTGTTTAAAAATAGCAAATTTTAAATTTTTAAGCCCTAATAGCTCATAAACAAGGGGTAACCCAAAAAAATTTTCTGATCAAACTTATACTAATTCTAAAAGTTCTTTCTTGTCTCAAAATTTCAAGCCTCTATATAAACGCGTGCCGGAGTTGTTTTTTTTTTACGAGGGTTGGTGGAAAACTCGAAAGTCACTAAGAGGAACTGCACGTGCTTTCTCAAGGTAGTGTTGGACTTTAACCAACCAAAACCACCCCCCTTTTAAAACAAAACTTTAGGATGGAACCTTTAATACGAATGTACAGTTTGGTTTTGGGGATAGGGAAGTGGGAAGGATAATTGGGGAAATTGGAATTGGGAAATCTGGATTATGGAGGATATTGGAGGTTAATGAGAGTAGGTCATTGATAAATATTAAGAAGAGAGTTGGGGATAAAACTGATCCCTGGGGGGCACCAGCATTTATTTTGAATTCAGTTCTGTTATTTTTATCAATAAGTGGTAGAAAGGACGTCTTAGAAGACGTCTTCCTTTAGACTTTTGGCAAATGACCAAAAAGATTTGCTATTCTTAGGCATGTGGATTATTTTACGTTTCAACTTTTGGTTGAATAAGAATTTTTGCTTATTAATAACTCTCTTGCATCTGTTTCTCACCGCTATATAGTTGGCCCTGTGAGCCTTCGACCTATTGTTTTGGTACAGTTTAAAAGCCTCCTCTTTTCTATAAATGGCTTCTTTGCAAATACGGTTAAACCAAAATTTGGAAGTCCTCTTAACAGATTTCATTAAATGAGGAATGAATAACCTCATTCCAAGCAAAATAGTTTCACTAATAGCATCTGCAGCAAAGTTAACATTTCTGTTGCGGAAGCAGAATGATCAATCAAAGGCTCTAAAAAATTGTTAAGGCCCTCCCAGTCAGCATGGCTGTAACGCCAAACTAATTTTTTGGGAGGGGACCTTTGGTTG
Source organism: Poecilobothrus nobilitatus (assembly GCA_947095535.1). Lineage (NCBI taxonomy): Eukaryota > Metazoa > Arthropoda > Insecta > Diptera > Dolichopodidae > Poecilobothrus > Poecilobothrus nobilitatus. Next base: position 88,231,920 of record OX352772.1, read on the forward strand.
GAGATTGGGCTTACTCTGAAACTAGTGTTAACCAAACAATGGTCGGAATTACCCAGGGGGCAACCAACTGAAACCACAAATATTTCTCAGGGTGTGTGGTGAGAAACAGATCCAAGAGGTGACCTTCATGATCAGCGCGGTCCGGGATCTTAGTGGGATTTTGGACAAGTTGAGAAAGGTGGAACAGTGTGGAGAATAGTTCAACTTGTTTCCCAAATGAGTTTTGACTCGGGCAGATGTTGCTAGTAAAATGAAGCCAGTCCCTGTTACGAATGTTGAAATCTCCCACCAGAACAATTGCAGTTTCTGGAGATGCGTCCCAAAATTTCATTGATCTGGTTCGATAGATTTTCAATTTCCATAGCAGTTTCTTGTTCATTTCAGTTGGGTGATCTGTATAGGAAACAGAAATGTATGACATGCTTTTCAACGAGAACTTTGACCCAAATGTAATGAAAGGTTGGGCTAGAACATTTATATTTTGGAAGTCTGTTGAAAGCGATGTCATTTTTTATATAGACAGCGATACCTCTTTTGGATACGAAGTGTGAAATAAGTGAGTAGCCGGCAACATTAAAGTTATCATTGTGGTTACTGACTTGTGCTGCACAAAGGGCTAAGACTGCTGGTTTAATTGAACTAAGATGGCAATCGACGGCATGAAAATTCGTTTGCAACCCGCGTATGTTACAGAAATTAACATTAAAAGTGGTAATTTTGATGGAAAAAAAATAATATAAAAGAAAAGTTAAAATAATAAATAATAATATTAAAATTAAAATTGAAATCTACTTTAAAATTAAAATCAAAAGCAAAATTAACATGAAATCAGAGTTGAAATTGTAATTAAAACCAAAATTAGACTAAAAATCAATTTCGAAATTAACCAAGATCAAAATCTGACTTAAGATAAATTAAAGTATGTAAATTAAGTAATTTAGTATGTACCTATAATAAAATTTAAAGCAAAAATTAAAATTAACAAAAACTAAAATTTATTCAAAATTAAAATCAAAAGTAAAGTGCACGAATTAAATAACCCGAACTTGACAACACTTTAAAATAAATTACTATCAATGTCAATAACAATACTTTATATCAACATTAATACATTACTTTTCAATACTTTTCAATATTTTGCCTTGAGTGAGCAAATGATTTTTAACAACGTTCAACAGTATTTAACATACACTTTTAAATGACCTTATTGAACGCAGGTACAACCATAGACTCACCAAAAGCAAAACTTACCACCAGAAATTAATTAATTAAGTTACGGTAATTACTATGGTGGTATTTAAAAATAAATGAGCGAATTGAGAGTCAAAGAAGAACACCAGCATCCATCATACGTATATGAGGGAGATGGATATATAATTGTTTTGTTTACGATAAATTGATATTAAGATAAAATAAATAAAAAAAGAAAAGTAAATTAATGTTAACAAAACCAACCGAGCGCGTTTAATTATAAATTAAAATCTGAATCAAAAAATTTAAAAATTATTTAAATTTAATATAGTTCAAAAAGAAATAAAAATAAAAAACAAATCAAAAATAGAATAAAAAAAAATATTTAGTGTGTAGACAAACCAATAAGCGTAAAAAAAAAAGAATACTTATCTTACCGCCAGCCATATAATTCAGAATCTAAAATTAATACACCACACTTTTAAATATTTTTTTTTAGTGAAGGAAAAAGGTTAAAAAAAAAAATTAATTAAAAAGTTCACTAATTTAATTTTATGTTAATAATAATAGAAAAAAGATAAAGGTACAAAAAAAAAAAAAAAAAGTTTACATAAAAAAGTTTTAAACTAATTAAAAAAGTTGTGAAAGTAAAAAAATCATGCAAAACTTGGTTTTCACATTAACGGTAAATTTAAATACTAAATTTAAAAAAATTTTATAATTTTTATATTAATTTACAAAGTTAAAAAAAATACCTGTCGTATGACGTTTTCAGATCTTAAGCAGAACGTAAGATATATATATGCATTTAAAAATAGAGCTTTTTCAAAGTTTGAAGGGCTGTAGCTCCGTAATAGATGGGGCTACATGAAAAAGTTATTCCACAATATTATTTTTTTTTATGAGACGTACCCATGGTTAAAATTTTTGTTCTCTATCTATAACGGTGTAGAAGTTATGTAAACAGATGGACGGATGGACGGACAGAGTGAAATTAATAAGCACATTTTTTCAAATATTTTTTGGAAATGTGCTAAAAATAAAGTTAGGTTTCTCTATAAATTTTTTAAAAATTATAAAATAAACAAAATTTTTCTGTAGTTTCTTTAATATAAATTTGTACAGATAAGAAAATAACTTGAAAAAAGTGAAATAATAAAAAATAAAATAAAATGAAAATAGCTAGCTGATAGCTAATTTTTAATATGAGATTTCTCAATTTTAGTGTTAACTTTTTAGTGTTAAAAAAAAATTTATTGAAAATGTTGCAATTTAAAAAAATTCATTAAAGAATTAAAATTTATTTTTAAAAATACGAAAAATAATTTAAAAATAGTGCGCAAAATTATAAAGTAGTGTTATAAATTTTTAAAAAAATCAAAAATATTATTCAAAAAAATTAAAAAAGTTGAAGAAAAAGATTTCTTTCAAACTTTGTGTGCTTAATTCAGTCGTATAAAATTAAATTAAAAAATTACTACAAAAAAAAGAACGAAAGGTCTTTATAGGGCCAAATTTAAATAATATTGAAATTCATGTAAAATGGAAAATAATACAGAGTGTATTTGTAAGCCGAAAATTTTGTTTTTTTACTCGATGATAATTTAAACGCATTTTTTAAAACAAATTAAAAAAAAAAAATTAATGAATTGGAGGAATTTCAAGAACAAGATTTAGGGTAGGCGTTGAGGGAGATTATAAATATCACAATTAATGTTAATAACTACACTTCGATGGTTGGTTCTTCATTTATTGAGTTATCACAATGGATAAAAAAGAAAAAAGCGTGGAAAACACAGGCAACGCATGTTTTACTTCCGCGGTGGTTCAGCCGTTAATTCAGTGTGTCGAAATACACAACGTGTCAGTCAATATCGACAGCTTTGAAATTGGTATTTCATTTCCCATTGCTAGAGTAGATATTGGAAAAGTTGTAAAATTAAATCGAATAATTAATATTAATTTATATCAACTTAATAAAAAAATTAAATATTCTTGATAATACTAATCAGATTGCCTAAAGAAAAAATGCAAAGACATGTCAACTTACTTATAATTACTTATTTATAAAACCGTTATGAGGGTGATGAAGATATGCTGATGCATAGGAGTACCAGTGAGCCAATTATTTATCATTATGCTTGTATTAAGAATCTTTCTAGGCTTGTATCATTATTCTATCGTTATGAGGGTGATGAAGGTATGATGATGCATAGGAGTACCAATGAGCCAATTATTTATCATTATGCTTGTATTAAGAATCTTTCTAGGCTTCTATCAACTCAATTAACGATCATCAGCACAGGAATTTTATTTGCGATCGATGCCTTCATTTTTATAATTCTGAGCAAAAACTATCATTTAGAAAATCGTAAAAAAATAAATGAATGTGAAATAAGTTTTGCTCAATACAAGTGTATTAAATTTGAAAATTTTAGATACAAAGAAAAGACGCCCTTTATTATCTAAGATGGTTTTGAAAGTTTATTAAAACCCGTATGTAATATTACGGCAAATACTGAGAAATTAAGGGAGATAGCTTTTAAAGTTAAAAGTGTTTTTGAAATGATAAAACCTTTAAATGCACTAATAAGTGAAGAAAGAAAAGTTTTTAAGATATTATTATTTATCACATTTGTGAAAAAATTATAACAGATATTCATATTAAAGTAAAAGTTCACTCTCATCTCATAGCAAAATATCGCAGACCATCACACCAAAGTTGTAATTTAAATTATAGCACTATAAAAGTAATTCCTGTACTTTTTCATAACTTCAGCAAATATAATGGTCATTTACTTGTGTCAAATCATATCGAAGGATACAGTCATTTAATACCTACCATATAATACCTACTAATACAGAAAAATACATATCTATTATAAAAAAAATTTATTATTTATTTATTTATTAATTTATCATATTTATCTGAAAGGAGCGCTCATTTATACGCTCAGAAAGTACAAAGTTAACAGAGCGCGTACAGAGTATATCTAAAAAAAATTGTTATCACAAAGTATTTAATATATAAAAGTGCGATAATGAAAACTGCAGAAAAAGAAAACAAAATCAAAAAAGAAAAGTTAATCAGTTAAAAATAAAAATAATAATTCATTATCTAAGAAAAAAAAATATACTTCAAGCTACATATATAAACAGACATAGTATTCTTAGATCATTATTTTTACTCAGCTACAGCTGTTATTTTCATAGTTTTTCAAACAAAATTTCTTGAGTTTATTTTTAAATATGTTTTAAAATATAAAAAATAAATTTTGGGGTTTCCCAGTTAATAGCAGGCGTATTTGGAGTGCAAGTTTATATTTTATAAGCTCTCTAATAGGAAGAATTCCATGGTTTTCATGTACTTCTTTTGTTGATTTAGTTTGATTTAGACTATTAAAATTTTACAATTTCAATTGGTATATACAAAAACATTAGACATCAGAGACTGCTCGCCATTTTTGGAAGAACATTAAAATGACGAAAATAGGGTAAATATAGCATATGAAGACATAGATCCTTAATGACTTCCTGCTCTCAAGAAGTATTAATATAGTGCCTATATTGTTTGCTAATAATAAAAACAATTTTTTAATTATTATCAATACAATACTTATTCATAATACATTTTCCTTATAACAAAATTTTAAAAAATCTCAAAAGGTTGTTTTTGGTTGCTTAAAATTAAAAATGACTCGTTTGGAGTTCATTATTCTGCACAAATAAATATGGTTAGCTTACGAAATTTTTTTTATTATTATAAGTAAAAACAATTCTTGTTTAGTTTTCCATATCAGAATTTTTAATAAAGAACATAAATAAGAATATAAATTTTATGAATTACAAAAATGAAAGCAAATATGAGATATTGAAATAAAATATATTTAAACCATTTTTTTATAATTGTTATTTTGATGATTTTAAAAGAAAACAAAGCTTAATATTTACTAAGTAATATTATTACTTGATGCACATTTATCAGTACATTTATACATAAAAATTTATTTATGAAAATGTGATTTATTAGAAATTTTATTTAGAAAACAAATTTTTTTATCGCTTTAAAGCAGAGCTGCAAACAGTACCCGAACCCAAACCCAAAACCGCTCCGGAACAAGCATTTTGACGAACCAGAACCCGAACCTGAACCCAGTAAAAAATTTGCATTTGGTTCAGGTTCACAATTTCATTCGCAATCAAATTCAACAATGTTTTTTTATTTTAAACTGAGAATAAAAACGAGGAAGAATACAGTTGCCTTTGTCAACTCTTAGATACCCGTACGAACCGTTAGTATGTTCACAGCCTGTCACTCTGCTTAGAATATTTTTTTTTTAATATTTTAGTATTTTAAAATAATTTGGGTGAATTTTATAATTTCTAGAACTATGGGTTGTAGATATATTCAAACTATATGTTTATACATTCTTCAAAAGCAAATTCTAACCTTCCACATAACGATTATCAATCCAAAACTTTTTCAAATATTCTATGGTACCATTTAATACTAAGCGGTAAATGTATATTAAATTTACTTAGTACAAAATAATAAATATAATTTTAAATATTATATTATATTATATTTAAATATTCCATTGACATAATAATTTCTTATAAGTACAATAAAATTCATATATGTATGTAAATACGGCCCTATATAATATACATCTATACTCTTATCATTCATTCACTAGTGACATATACGATATATTGTAAATAAACATGATATTATATAAGTATATGTATATATATCAATATCATATAAACAAAAATTCTTCAAGCAACCGTTATGTTGTTTATTTATTTACATTTTTTTGTACTACGCATTATATCCTCAACAATTTCAAATTATCGAGTAAAACAAAATGCAAAAAGAAAAAATTAGTTAAAGAAATTTGTTAGAAAATTTGAAAAAATCAAATAACTCTTTTGTCAATTATAAAGGAACCATATATTATTAAATAAAGTTGTTAACAGAAATAAGAGTATAATATTGAAGCTTTAATTTTTGTGTATTACTTCAAAAAAATTTTAACAGGTGTTCAAGTTACAGGTGTTTAAAAATTGAAAATTTTCAGTTTTTGATCCCTTACAGCTCCTAAACGGGGGGCGATACAAAAAAAATTTCTGAAATGACTCATACTTATTTTCAAAGATCTAACTTCTCTCAAAATTTCAAGTTTCCAACTTAAACCGTTTAGAAGATAGAAGGGTTAAAGGATTTTGCAAAATTTTAGTTTCGCATAACGGTAAATTAAGACACCGTATGCCACAAAAATATATTTATTGTATATATAGTTTTAAAGCTAATAAAAGTAGTAATCGTTTGGCGTTTTCAAAATGAAGATATACCTTATACAACTTGTGCTATAACAATTTAAATATAGAGCTTTTTTGAACCTTTGGGGAGCTGTAGTTCTGTAACGGGTGGGGGTACAAAAAAAAGTTATTAAACATAAAATTAATATTTTTGTGACATCTATCAGCAGTTAAAATTTCATAGCTCTATTTCAAAAAAAATGTGGGGATCTAAAAGTTAGGTGTTCGAGAGCTACCCTAAGGCTTGGTCCAAACTCAACCAAAAAAAATAGGGAACCTACAAATTACTTCCAGAATATTTTGTGTAAATTTCAAGATTCTAGCTTTCTTAGTTTTTGAGTTAGCGTGCTGACGGACGGACGGACGGACGGACGGACATGGCTCAAAAGTCTTAGAATTTTTTTCTGATCCGATCCATACCTTTGAAGGTATATCTAGCTCGCTTATTTCGAGGTGTTACAAACGGAGGAGTAATTTTATTATACCCGATCCTATCGTACGGGTATAAAAATATAAAACAAAATAGTAAAATACTTACATAGCCACATATTTGCGCACTGTGTAAGCACACGTATTATGCTTAGCAATTTAAATATGTACGTACCTAGTAATATACCTACTAGAAATATATGTAAGTAAGTAAACACAACTACAAAAATTATTTAGAGAGATAATATTCTACTTGTATATCCAAATGTGTATTGCTTTTGCTATAGCTAGTCATAGTTTACATATTCCATTCCAAATAGAAAGAAGTAAACACAATTTGTTTTTGTTTTTTTCATGTTTCTTCAAGAATTTTTTTCTCTATTTCTAATTTCTATGCCTACTATGGCACTTGCAAATAAAATAAAGCAAAAAATAATACATAAGTAAAATTAATAAATTTTGATGTTGCAATCAATAATGCTGCACTTGTTATGTTGATTAAAAAATTTGAACCCGAACCCGAACCTGAACCCGATTTTTTGTGGGTTTGCAGCCCTGCTTTAAAGTTACCTTCTTATGTGATGTATCTAAATAAGCAAAATTTATATTAGAAATATTACGAAATCAGGCCCAACTACTAGACTAGCCGACTAAAAGTAATAAACGGGTCAATAATCATATTCTAATACAAAATGCAGGTACAAAAGGAATTGATTGTGGTTGGACACGTGTATAGAAAAAGACTAGATACAATTATAAAAACTATAAATTATAGATTTACAAATTTCAGACATTAAAAATCATCTTTCAATTAAAATAACTTACAAAATTTAATTTTGCTGTATTAATTCCCCATTCTTATACCTTCTGTAAATGTTGAAGCTAAATAATTTTAATTTTTTGCTTGACTTCTTCGAGCAGTGGGTTATCTTTTGCATGTCTTACCCTATTTAAAGTCCCAAAATTCAACATTTTTTACGTTCTAATTATGCGCTCATTTATGCATTATAAACATGAAATGTGTACAAAATATTGATATTTTGTGTCGCTAGGGTTAACTATGTACATAGTATAACTTTATGGTTACATTTTGTTTAAAAACCCGACCCAAATGTGTGCATAAATAATTACTTTTCTCAAATGTCGCTATTAACCTTCAAATAGGTACTTGGTTTTATTTTGCTGTTATGAGCTATTATGAATTGGTGATCCATCAATATAAAATGATAATTTTATAATAATGAACCTTTGGAAAATTAATGTATACATTTCTCAAACAATTTTTTAATCCATAATACCAAAATTTTGCTGTACCCGTCGATTCAATTTCAATTTTTCATGGCGTTTTTAATAAAGTGCGACTATATTTTGGCAACCCACACGTTGTCAACAGAGTTAGTAGTTGATTTAAAGCTTTATGAGGTATATTATTAATAAGTGCCCAGATTCGAAGTTTTTTAGCTATTGAGAAATTTTTTTCTTCATCAGTCACCGTCATAAATATTCTCAAGTTCATTAAACAATCCAACATGATTAATACTTTGATCATTAGCTAATAAGAAAAATACAATTAATTAACAATAAATGAATTCAACATCATTCTCTCACCAGTGTAATTTTGGTTATTATCATCCAAATTAACTTCCTCAACTGGTTTTATATGGTCCGAGTTAATTATGGGAACTTGAATAGAAAAATTTAATTTTGAATTGCGTTCTTGCCACTTGCACCTGTACTTCTGTTTTATTTTTCGATTGACTCTCCGATAATACGTATTGGTAAAGTAAAATGGTTTTGATGGTATTTTAATTATTATAGTTGTTTGTTGATTGTTCTTATTATGTATTACTGTGGATGTACGAAAACTGTCATCGTTTTTATTTATAAACATATGACTTTACAGTTTAAATAATAATGAAATGTAGGCCTAAGTATTGTTTTTGATTATTTTACATTTTACTTTCCACTTAATACATAAATTTACTTGAAGTAAAACCATATGTATTCAAGTAATTCAAAATTTGTTTAAAGGTATACAAAAGCAAGTTTTTGAGTTACAGTGTAACCAACACATTTTAGTAAAAATTGAAACCATAAAGAGTAAATTAAAACCAAAATTGAAAAACAAAATAATCCTTTATTGTGACAATAAATAGTCTAGGTATAACAAAAGCAACCATTTATATTAACTGTGTGTAAAATGTATGCAAAATGTGTATGTAACTTTTGATTTCAGTGTTCTTAAATACTGTTTTGGTTCCTTGGGCGTATTATCTTAATTAACTTATCAATTTCAAAAATATTTGTATTTTCTATGTTATTATTTACATTTTGAGACATCTGGTTATAATCAGTTTTACTTGTAGTATGTTTTTTCATTGAAGTTTTCATAATCCTAACTGTTTTTAGTGATACTATTGCCAATTGATGATCAGATAGATTATTATTTTCTATTGAAAAAGTAATATTACATTTATCGGTAAAGTTTGTTATAATGTGATCAATTAAGGTATTGGAGTGAACCGTATTTCTGGTACTTTGTGTTGTATTGTTGTGTTGTACTATAACCAGATGTGGCTATCATATCTTTATATTTAATTACTACATTAGAGTTATCAAACAGATTTCAATTGGTATCAGCAAAAAATATGTAGTTACCATTATTCCTTAGTTTATTTTCCATAACGTAACATAACATAACATAACATATTTATATTTAATCTATAAATATGTTGCTATTTTCCGCTGGGGCCTTGTAAAATGCATCAATTCTTAGGTTAGGTTGAGCATTTAGAATTTCGAATTTCAAATTATAATTTTCATCTTTCAATACTTCAGTAAAGCTTATATTATCTTTTATAAAGATGACCCTTCCTCCGCCTCATTTTTCATCTTTGCAATTGAAAACTGCCTTATTGTTTGGAATATTATAAGTCATGATTTCATTGCTGTATATCCATACTTCTGTAACGATTACTATATCCATTGTTTTATATTCAATTACTGTTTCTAATTCTAATATCTTATTTCTCAAGCTGCATATATTTAGTTACAAAATTTTTAAATTACCGATTTGTATATAATTTTTAGTATGAACTGTCATTACGGCCTACCAATCAAATATTTTTGCCGGAAACCCTAATTTTTTGAAGATGTTCTCTGTATTCATTGTATGTGTGTTGTCTATATACTGCTAGGTCTTTTTGTACCTCTTTACTGGAGAGATCTATAATTTTATGATATTGGTAATATAATTCACTCAGTTCCTGATAATTCGTTGATAATCCTTCCTGATTTATTAATACTTTGATATTCGTTTTCGTTACACCTTCATAACAAATATCTTCTTGGTCATGGAAAAATGATAATCTTATATTATTATATATTCTATAATCTCTTAATCTTGACAATATATATATACTGTCACCATTTACAACGGCTCTTTTAGTAAGTTTAACTATTGGAGGAACCATTGGATTTAAAAAACTTTTATTTACAACCTGTGAACTGCTATTATATGAAACATTTTCCACTTCTTCGTTTTGCGTATATAATGTTTCTCCTTTGTTCCAGTTGTGATATTTGGGCACCTTTGTTACATTCGAATTATCTCTATTGCTAACGTTTTGTTTACTATCATTAAATTCACCTTTTTTTTTTAGTATTATTAATTTCATCTATTTCATCTATTTTATTTTTAGTAACATTGTTATTACCACTATTTTTAACATTACTATTATAATTATTATCATTATTATTATTACTATTACTATCATTAATTTCATCTCTCTTATTAAAAGATTCCTTCCTACAGTTAATGTTTTTATTATTATCATTCCTAACATTATTATCCTTATTATAATTTTTATCAATAATGCTTTTATTTTTATTATTATTACTAACTTTATCATTCATTAAAATTCTATTTGCTTTTGAACAAAATTTAGGAATATAAGTGAGTATGCTAATGTGGCTTTTCTTATGCTTTGTATTACATATTTTAGAGTTCTTATTTTCATTTATAACACTAGTTGGATCATTATTGATTTCTTCATTAATATCTACCAAACTAGCATTATTATAACTATTATTCATTTTATTATTATTAATATTATTATTATTATTATTGTATTGTAAGTAGACACCTTATTTTTTGTGTCATCTAAATTATTATTATGACTAAATGCAATGCTATAAATATTTGAATTATTATTTTAATCACTAATATCATTACCATTATTAAATTTATCAATATCATGACTTTTATTAATATTTTTTTTATCAAATTTGAAACACTATATACATATTTATTTGACATAAGGTCATCCACTTTTATGTACTTTAGTTGCTAGTAACCAATTGTTTTTTTTTTAACCTTATTTTGTTTTGATATACAGAACATAGTCTATCATCTAATCAATCATAGCAAATCATCTAATTCGCTTAGGTGGAAGATTAGCTGAATCGGAACTTTCATATAAACAGAAACATCCGTTAACTTTGCCTTACAAAAGCGATTTAACTAATTTGATCATAAACGAAGCACATTTTCATTCCTTACATCGGGGTAATAATCAAACATTGGAATATATAAGACAAACATTTTGGATACCAAACTCATTAAAGGCAGTCAAGAGATGCATACATAGGTGTACAACTTGTCATCGCTTTAAAGCATCTTTACGCTCCGGAGCAAGCAAAATTTTAAGCGATTTATTCAACCAATCAAATTATCAGAATGAAATTAAAACCTCGTTAAGCAAAGAAGGAATTCAATGGCATTTTATTGGCACCCGCGTCACCACATTTCGGCGGTCTTTGGGAAGCTGGTATAAAGTCTACTAAATACCATATGAAGAGGATAATAAAGGACACTATTTTAACTTTCGAAGAACTTACAACTTTAATCGTAAAAATTGAGGCGTGTTTGAATTCTCGCCCGCTATGTCCGTTAAATAATGATCCAGAAAACTTGGAAGTTCTAACACCTGGACACTTTTTAATAGGAGCACCATTACTAACCGTTCCTGAAGAAAATGTGTTAAATGAAAATTCTAATCTGCTAACAAGATGGCAACTGTTGGATCAGCTTCATTAACTATTTTGGCAGAGATGCTCTAAAGAATATTTGTCTAGATTACAACAAAGACCAAAATGAACAGCAACCTAATTTAAAGGTTGGTAACATAATCTTAATAAAGAACGATAACTTACCACCGACGAGATGGTCACTGGGAAAAGTCATTGGAACAACTTGCGATGATAAGGGTCTTGTTAGAGTTGTAACCTTAAAGACAAAAACCTCAATTTTAAAACGGTCTATAACCAAATTATCGTTATTGCCAATTATAGACAATGAAAATAAACCTAACTATGACACAATAGAAACGGCAAACGATGATACCGCAGATACGCCTAAACTTAAGGATGACATACATCCATCTTCTTTCAAAAGGAAACATAAACATTCTCAACAGGAACGGAACAATAAAAAGATAAAATCATCTAAAACAACATGTCACAGTTTAAGCTCTATGATATTTAGTATCATCTTAAGCTTTTTCGTCGCGATAGCATTGGCAACCAAACCATCTGAATATTACAGTAATACTCAATTTGGGAATGAACAAGGTATTTACTTCGAGAACATTGCAACCACTAATATTTACAGCCGCGAATGGAATTTAATTGTTCATTTTAATCTATCTTCATATCAGCACCAAAATAATATATTAATCAGATCCATAACCTATCTAAAGGAAACATGCAGCGAGTTTTCTGCTGACATTGAATTTGAAGATCATTGCAAACCTAATTTGAAGATCTCTAATTCTAGAGGAGTTAGAGAACGCTAATTATTTAATTTATCAACAAAACGAAAATTCACTTAAGAATAAAAGAGCTGCGTTTGGGATTATTGGGAACGTAGCACATAGTCTCGTTGAGGTTCTAGACGAAGAATTTGCTGAAAAATATGAAACAGATATCAGTCAGATGAAAGAAAATAAACGTCACATAGAAGCATTACTTCTAAGGCAAACTTCCATATCTGATTCAACTCTAAACATAATTAAACGTGAACAACTGCATGGACATCAGCAATATCTAACTATGAAAAAACAGCTTTCTTCTTTTCAGGACGACATAAGTAGAACGAAACAAACACAGGCTTTATTTGAAAAATTTAATGCAGCCGCCTTAGTAATAACATTGGACTTAAGTAGCATGCGGCACATACAACACCTGAATACCAATACCAATATTTTGTTACATACCAATACTTTGTTACTAACTCCTGAACAACTAAAATTACAATTTAAAATGATACGAGATCATATTCCTAGTAATTTGAGACTACCTGATGATCAAAACCAAATCTTGACATTATACTCTTTAATGCAAGTAAGAGCACGAATCACTTCAAACAACGTAATTTTTGAAATAAAATTACCATTGTTAGATGCAGAGTATTATAAGATATATCAGCTGTGATAATGAATAAAGCACTGCTGGTATATAAACAGGAATTAGTCAGTCTTGTAGAAAATTTTAATCGAAGTGACAAATTTTCTAACCTTCGAAGTGACAACACTTCTTCTAATTACGGATTCAAATTTTTTTCTTTATTTTAAAAGTTATTAATATTATTAATATTATAAATTTTAAATTTTATTTTTTTTTTTTTAAATTATATCAAAATTAAATTTTTTGTGCTCTTTTTAATTAAAATTTTATTTTATTTTATTTTTTTTTTTTTATTTATCTTAAAACGTTTTAATTATCTTAATGTGTAATTAAATATATTGAATTATACGGATAATAAGTATACGGAGGATAAGTATTTTTTTTTTTTTTTTTTATAATTTACTATACAAGAACTATACAATTTTTTTCTTATTCTAAAATTATTTACACATTACAAAATTTTTTTTTTTTTTTTTTATATTAAAATTTTTTTTTTTATTTTATTTTTTATTTTTGATTTTAATTTTTTGAACTACATATCTATTTAAATTTTTTGAACTACATATCTATTTATTAAATTCGAATAATTTTTAGTTTTACAATTATAACTTCTAATTAAACGCGCTCGGTTGGTTTTGTTTACTTTAATTTACATTTATTTTTTATTTCTTATTTCATCTTAAAATCAATTTGTCGTAAACAAAACAATTTTATATCTATCTCCCTCCCACCCGTATGTTGGATGCTGGAGTTCTTCTTTCATTCTCAATTCGCTCAATTTTTTTTTAATACCACCATAGTTATTACCGTAATTTAATTTATTAATTTCTGGTCGCAAGTTTTGCTTTTGGTGAGTTTGTGGTTGTACCTGCCTTCAATAAGGTCACTTAAAAGTGTTTATTAAAAACTGTTGAACGTTGTTATAAACCGTTTGCTCGCTCAAAGCAAAGTATTAAAATATTAAAATTATTAGTACGATATCAATTTATTGATATTGTTAATAATTTATTTTAAAATGTTGTCAAGCTCGGGTTATTTAAATCGTACACTTTTACTTTTGATTTTGATTTTAATTTTGATTAAATTTTAATTTTTGTTCATTTCAATTTTTACTGTAATCTTCAATTACATACTTTAATTTATTTTAATTCAGACTTTGATTTTGGTTAATCTTTGTTTTAATTACAATTTGATTCTATTTTAATTCCGATTTTGATTACAATTTTAAATTAAATTTAAATTTTAACGTCATTCTAGTTTTTTTTATTGCTTTTTGTTTTGCATTAATTTTTTTCCAACAAAATTACCAATTTTAATATTAATTTCTGTAATATACGCGGGTTGCAAACGAATTTGCATGCCGTCGAGTGCCATCTTAATTCAATTAAACCAGCAATTTTAGCCCTATGTGAAACACAAGTCATTAATCACAATGGTAACTTTAATGTTACCGACTACTCACTTATTTCACACTTCGTACCCAAAAGAGGTATCGCTGTCTATACAAAAAATGACATTGCTTTCAACACACTTCCAAAATACAAATGTTCTAGCCCAACCTTCCACTACATTTGGGTAAAAATTCTCGTTGGAAAGCATGTCATGCATTTCTCTTTTCTATACAGATCACCCAACTTAAATGAACAAGAAACTGCTATGGAAATTGAAAATCTATCGAACCACATCAATGAAATTTTGGACGCATCTCCAGAATCTGAAATTGTTCTGGCGGGAGATTTCAACATTCATAACAGGGACTGGTTTCATTTTTCGAGCAACATCTCCCCGAGTCAAAACTCAATTGGGAAACAAGTTGAACTATTCTCCACACTGTTCCACCTTTCTCAACTTGTTAAAAATCCCACTAGGATCCCGGACCGTGCTGATCAAGAAGGTCACCTCTTGGATCTGTTTCTCACCTCACACCCTGAAAAATATGTGGTTTCAGTTGGTTGCCCTCTGGGTAATTCCGACCATTGTTTGGTTAAGACAAGTTTCCGGGTAAGCCCAATCCCCAATCAGAGGTCCCCTCTCAAAAAATTAGTTTGGCGCTACAGCCATGCTGACTGGGAGGGTCTTAACAACTTTTTTAGAACTTTTGATTGGTCATTCTGCTTCCGTAATAAGAATGTTAACTTTACTGCAAATGCGATTAGTGAAACTATTTTACTTGGAATGAGGTTATTCATTCCTCATTCCATGAAATATGTTAAGGGGAGGCCCAAATCTTGGTTTAATCGCATTTGCAAAAAAGCCATTCTTAGAAAAGAGGAGGCTTTTAAACTGTATCAAAACAATAAATCGGAGGCTCACAGGACCAACTATATAGTGGTGAGAAACAGATGCAAGAGAGTTATCAACAAGCAAAAATTCTTGTTCAACCAAGGGTTGAAACGTAAGGTCATCCACATGCCAAAGAATAGCAAATCCTTTTCGACATTTTTTAATAGTCTAAAAGAAGACGTTAGAGGGTCTTCTTTTCCACCACTTGTTGATAATAATAACAAAACAGTATCAGATTGTAGAGAGAAAGCGAACTTATTTGGCAAGCATCTCGCTTCTAATTCGACACTGCCACAGTCAGCTCAGATGCCACCTTCTGTTCCCCGAGTTGGCTGCTCCTTTGGAAAAATTTACTTTAGGACGCGGGCGGTGATTAAAATCTTGAAAAATCTTGATACAAATAAGTCAGCCGGTCCAAATGGTATAACCACCATGGTGCTTAAAAATACCTACTCCAGTATTTCAAAACCTCTGCGCAACCTTTTCTACCTCTCCTTCACTTCGGGTATTCATCCTACCCAATGGAAGGTTGCACATGTTTTCCCAATTCCCAAAAAAGGTAATAAAAGCGATTCCTCCAACTACCGCCCTATTGCTATAACTTCGGTCCTCTCCAAAGTAATGGAAAAAATTGTGAACCAAAAGCTTCTGAAATATCTGGGTCACAAAGGTCTGCTTCATGATCGTCAATATTTGTTCAGAGCCCGTCGTTCAACCGTTGATCTCATGACTTACCTTTGTGAAAAGCTAAGCATCAGCCTTCATCATGCTGGTGCATCTGATGTTGTGGCTCTTGATATTTCTAAGGCTTTCGATCGAGTTTGGCACGATGTTCTATTGGCAAAATGCAAAGCAATAGGTCTAGGTAGGGTCTTTCTAGAATGGATTGGAGATTTCCTTTCGAATCGTACGATTCGTGTACTGGTCGATGGATATTCATCTGACAAATTCAAAATAAATGCTGGTGTCTCTCAAGGATCAGTTTTATCCCCCACCCTTTTCTTAATATTTATCAATGACCTACCTTCTTTAACCTCCAATCCGATGCATAGTTTCGCAGACGACAGCACCCTTGTAGCTTCCTATGTATTTCATAGCCGCTGTAACACTAATCACCAGATTAATATAACAGCAAAAAATTTCACTATTAGTGAGCTAAATAACGATTTAGCCAAAATTCAAAAATGGGGTGAAGTCAACAGAGTTAATTTTAACACGAAAAAAACCCAATGCTGTCTGATCTCACGAAAAATTGCCACTACTATTCCCAACCTATTATTCCAGGGAGAGGTTTTGCAGCATTCAACAGATTTAAACATGTTGGGTATCGAGTTAAACCAAAAATTGACTTGGTCAAATCACATTTTTGGTATAGCTAAGGATGCAGTAAAATGTTTGGATTTTTTGTATAGCTGCAAAACTTACTTTTCTGCATCTGATCTTCTCAATATCTATAAAACGTACATTCGGCCGAAAATGGAGTATAATGCACACATTTGGGCTGCAGACCCTCAAACAGCGCTGGGTTACCTAGATAATGTGCAAAACAGAGCTATTCGTCTTATCAACGACCCTAGTGTAACTTCAATGCTCACTCCACTCAGTCATTGTCGCACAGTTGGATCACTAACCTTGTTTTGTAGATATCTCGTAGGGATTAACACCTGCTCGAATGAATTAAAACAGTTAATGCCTCCGCTCAAAGTTTTCCAGCGAGAAACAAGGCGGGCAGCAGAAGCCCATTCCTACCATGTAGAGATTTCAAGATGGCGAAATACAGCTTATGGAAATTCGTTTGTCATGCGCACGTCCCGCCTGTGTTCCCTAAAGTTGGTAATTCTTATGTGTACGATTTACTTAAGTTTAAGAAGAATATCAACATCTTTCTTCAAAATGTCCCTCAAAATTTTTCTACCTATCCCCCATAATTCAAATTTCCCAATTCCAATTTTCCCAATTATCCTTCCCACATCCCTATCCCTAAAACCAAACTGTACATTCGTATTAAAGGTTCCATCCTAAAGTTTGGTTTTAAAAGGGGGGTGGTTTTGGTTGGTTAAAGTCCAACACTACCTTGAGAAAGCACGTGCAGTTCCTCTTAGTGACTTTCGAGTTTTCCACCAACCCTCGTAAAAAAAAAAAAAAAAAAAAAAATATCAGCTAATTCCTATTCCTATAACTAGAGCTAATAAGTTTATACATATTCAACCTTCTAATAAGTATTTATTACTAAACGAACGTCGAGATAGATACTCACCGATGAGCGAAATTGTTATAAATTTGTGCAGAACTTGGAAATCTGATCATCTTTTATGCAGATTTAATTCACCAATCTATAGCCTAACCTCTAATGTTAGTCAATGTGAAATGGAATTGTTATCATTAGAAACAAGGTTATTCCTTTTTGCAAAATAAAGAGCGCAACAATAGATATAAAATGGATTAAAATGCATGCAAACAATCATTGGATTTATACTTTAGACAAAGAAAGTATAGTCGATTTAGTAGTCGCGAGGAAATGGGATTCTTCGTTTAAACCAAGGTTGTGCAATTAAGCACTATAGTATGTTCATATCATCTAGTCAAGGATTCACAGGAAATATAACATCATCTTTTTTAATAGTATCAGAAATACCACATGATATTCTAGCTAATTATTTCAACAGTTCTGAAAGTATAAATAAAGGTTTAAACAATTTGTCAATCTTAGAGGACGAAATAACATCAGCTGATATTCAATCATTGTATGCTAAAATAGAGGCGCAAAGGGATGAAATAACAGCCACTAGATTAAACCATTAAACCGTTATGTAACGGATTAAACCGTTATGTAAACCATTACATGATGTTCATCATTATGTAATGGTTTACATAACGCTCGTACTTATTATTGGAATAGCCGCTTACTGTTTCTTTAGACGCTATAAAAGAATTGTATTATCTGCACGCGAAAAAACAACTGATGCAAAAACCAAGTCAAAATCTGCAGTATCACCAACAACAAACAACACGCCATCAATCGCTTGTGAACAGCCATTCAATTATTAATTCATTACGTGGGGGAGAATGTTCGCAGAACATAAAGTTTTTCTTTTCTTTAACATTATAAACTTAACATTAATTTATATAATAACTTTAGAACTAACTTTAATATTGCTTATGTTGTAATTGTTTAACATACTTTTAAATGCAATTTGCTTATGATTCACCTAAATTTATTTGTTATATAATAATTTAATAAAGTTAAAAATACCTTTAATGTTATTGTATTGACCTACATTGTACATTCATAATTTTAATTATTTTAAAATAAAAAAAAATTTGTTGTGTCAGCTAAATTCGTTGCATAATGTAAAGGTAATTTTTTGGTATAATTGTTATGGAAAATTAAATTGTATTTAAAGACGTAGTTTTAAGTAAATTTTTTCATTAATAAATTTGAATTCTAAATTTAAATAAGCGTTTTTGTTTATTTATTTTTTTTGTCGTTCAAACAACCCTTACATTTAAAACACCTCGCGACATTTATGGCATCAAACACTTCACATCTTTCCCATCCTACGCACAATTTTTCCGCTGTCAGTATTTTGGGGAAAGATTCCTTGCCTACCTTAACAATCACATTATACATTTCTTTATTATATTTCCTTATAGTATTTATTTTAATAATCTTCAGTTCGCTTAATTCCATAAATGAATTTTGTTTCCTAAGTTTCTCTATTATTTCCACTTCGTTAATTTTATTATTCATATGCACTATTTCAAAACTTGGCTTAATCTCTTTCAGTATTTTAATATCATACCTTTCTTTCAAATTTTCCTCTAACTCAACTTTAATTTTTTCCCTCTCTTCTTTAGTTTCGGTTTCAATCACAACTCCTCCATTCCTTCTATTTTTTTATATTTTTTATATTTTTGATTTTTAAATTTTTTGGGTCAACCTTAGTATTTAAATCTTTTTTTGTTTGTTCATTTTTTGTTTACTTTTCGGCTTAACAACTAATGGTAGTTGTTTTTTTATATTAATATTTGAAACACTTGGATTATTTTTTATAATGTCAGCAAATGATATGTTTTGACTTATATTTTTTTTTTTTCCATAATTAATTTGTTACATATCTCATCATTTTTTCCCACTGTGTTTAAAAAGTTTCAATCAATTTATCACTTTGTGATTTAAATACCTCAGTAATTTGTGCCATTTTTTCCAATTCTTTTCTTTGCATTGAACTGATTTCTTCAAGTCGCTCTCTATAACTTGACTCTACTTCCGTAAGTAAACTTTTCACCTCATTTTCATTTTTTTCTATAGCTGCTTCGAAATCTTCTTTATATTCTTTCATATTCATTGTTTTTTACCATTGCCCTTTCCATATTTTGTACAATTAAGTCCACATTCTGGATATATTGGATACAATCTTCACAGATCAAATGTATTGAAGCATTTGTGTACAGTACATTTATGGTAGAACTATTCACCTCCCAACATTTAAATGCTTCATGATATGTTTTTTTACAAACTCCAGCACATTCTAATCCTGTGTGTGTTCAATTTATTACAAAAATATTTTTTATAAAAAAAAAGAAAAACGCTGACTTAGTTAATTTTAATTCAATTAATTATTCGTATTTTAAGTATTTTTAACCGTACAATAAAATACGTCTGATTCATTACACGCTCGAATCGTTTTTCGTTAAAAACAGAATTCGATCAGAAGTAATTACTAACTTATATCACTCTGAACCGAAAATGTTCTTTCAAGAATGTAGAAGTATAAAGAAGATAAATTCAGAATTTTACTGAAAGAACATAGCAGCATTAAAATAAATTCAGTTTTTTGTGGGGAATTCAAAATAATTAAATATTGAAACATTTAAGTACAAAAAATGTTGCAGTATATAAAGGGGATGAAATAGAAGCAATAATTGTAGAAGCTATAGAAGAACTGCTGTTAAGAAAATTAGAAAAATTTCAAGAAACAAATAGCGGTTGGGCTTTATCAGCTATTATAAATTTAACTATAAATATAAATAAATTTTCACCATTTGTTAGATCATCTTACATTAAAACACCTGTAAGGAATGCAGCTTATATTTGCCGTGTGAATGCTTAAGTGTCCAATATGCAAAAGAATGAAATGGGAGAAATTCTAATTTTAATGTTCAACCATTTAAAAGACAATTTTCTCGTGAATATTAGAAAAATGAAATTCCATATTTTTAATCTGTATTGAATTCTCTTACAAAAGTAGTGTTAAAAGTTAAACAAACTTATTAGTTTTTAGAAGAATTAGATTTTTTTAAAAAGCGGACGAAACGGAATCGATTTGGCTAGTGTGCTAATAAAATTATTGGAAACTATTTTATATGATATTCCTAATATAATACATTTTATTTTGTGGTCAGATGCATGTGTACCGCAAAACAAGAATAAAATAATGTCGCTAGCGCTTCTAAAATTTCTTGAACAAAATAAATATTCAATACGCTTTAAAAAAGTTGATTGGCAAACTCTATATTTTTGTCTTTCAACTGGTAATGATTACTCATAGGAAGTTGTTTTTCTCGATGGTATTACGCTTCTGCGTTTTGGATTTCGTATTTTAACGTATTTAGCATAAAATGATTTTTTCTGCATCATTGAGAGTCCAAAAAAAACATTAATTTCTATATTTTTTACTTTCATTAAAATTCAAAGCACAATTAAATGGGCAAGAATTAATGTTACACTAAGATGATAATACCTTCTTTGCTTTAATTATTTTACCAGTTTTTGTTGTATACTCCTTACCTTGTTGTCGTAAATATTTTTGAATATTTTCCATTGCTGTGGATAACTTTTTCTTAGCATTTCTGTTTGTATCTATAACAGAACAAGGTGTATTTAAACCACCTTCGTTATTTACATTGAATTCTCCTTCGTCGTGGGATGGTATATAATCAGGATCCTATCGCGTAGAACCTTTAAAACAGCATTAATGACAGATTCAGTAGAAGACAAACAAGTACCATTTAATGATAAATTTATTGAGGGATCTGGAGATGATGGCTTATAATTTACAATTGGAAGTAAACATTTTGAGTTAAATACAATTGAAGACGACAAATCATCAATTTTTCCAATAAAATAATAGATACCAACGTTTTAGATAATATTTCCATTTTATTAGTTGGGCAAATAGTTATATTACCTACATACCTCTTAACTTTAAAAAAACAAGGGAGAAAAAAATTTAACAAACTGCTCATTATTTTTTCAATATAAAAATATTGAACACTTAAGCGCAACCATGTCTCGATCTAATAACAAATTAGACAAATAAGCATAAAAAGTAATTTTAAAATTTTTTGTGCTTTATTTTTCAATATGCGATTTGAACAGTTAAGCACAAAAACTATTAAACGAAGATAATCTTTTGTATTAAATTGGACAATACCAACAAGGCCGTATCTGAAAAAGTATTAGAGTTAGAACAAATCGCACAAAAGATTTGAAAAGAGCGCGACAAATTTAAGTAGAATACATCAAAAAGTAAAAAAAAAAAAGTCATAATGTATTGTATTGGATTTAAGCATTCATATATTACATTTAAGCATTAATTCATATATTACATTTAAGCATTCACACGGCTTATTGTGCGAAATAATGACGTGGCATGTTTTGCATGGGCTGTTAGGTCAGCATTATATCCTACCAACAATCATCCCGAACGGACTTCAAGCTATCTAAATTATAATGACGTTTTGAACCTCGATGGAATTAGCTTTCCAATGGAGTTAAAAAACATTAGATTATTTGAAAAAAATAATAAAATTTCAATTAATGTATTTGTTTATCATCGTGAAACGCCCAAAAGTAAATTCGAAGTTGTACCATTAAAATTGTCAAAATCAGTGGAAAAAGGTTAATGTTAGAATTTTGGTTTTTGTTGCTTTTTATTTAATTTCATACTTAACATTTTATTTTATTTTAGAAAAGCTACATGTGAATTTATTGATGTTGGAAGAACGGGATTCTGATGGAAATAATGTGCATATTAATCGTCATTATATTTGGATTAAAACTCTTTTAAGGCTTCTGGTAACACAGTGCAATTCTAATGAACATTAAATTTATTTTTGTGATAGATGTCTTCATTACTTTTATGATACAAAAGACTGGAAGTTCATAAAGAAAATTGCTTGAAGCAAAATTAATGTAAGATAAAATTACCTAATATAGAAAATAAGACTCTTAGTTTTAAGAATTATAGAAATAAGATAATGACATCCGTTTTCAATATACTCGGACTTAGACTGCATTTTAAATGAAATAGATGGGGAAAAAAGTATCAAGAGCATATTCCCTGCTCAATCGGATATGATTTAACAAGTTTGTTTAAGTCGAGTTACATAAAATATGCGTTTTATCGGGGTGAGGATTGCATAGACGGAGTGAGGACTGAATAGACTGGGAAATGTGACATGTATGAAAAAATTTTTGCGTCAGATGAAATTAAGGTTAAAGATTATTGCCATTTTACTGGAAAATATCGTGGACCTGCTCATGTAGGTTGTAATTTAAATTATAAAGACGATTTAAATATTCCCATTATATTTCATAACCTTAGTGTTGACGCACATTTTTAGATTAAAGATATACAAAAAATTGGTGAGGGTAACATAAATGTACTTCCAATAAATAAGGAGAAGTATATATCCTTTACAAAATCCATTAAAGATAGCAAAATTAAATTTAGGTTTATAGATTCTTTTAGATTTTTGGCTAGTAGTTTAGATAATTTAACATCTTTTTTAAACGATTTTCCAATTCTAGAGTCCGAATTTTCTTATCTAACGTGCCATCAAATTAACTTATTAAAAACAAAATGAGTATATCCCTTTGATTATTTCAATAGCTTTGAGAGATTTTCAGAAACAGAATTATCTGAAAAATATAATTTTTATAATAAATTGAATAAAGAGAATATTAGTGATGAAGACTATCTTCATGCACAAAAAGTATTGTGTGATTTAAACCATAACAACTTAGGAGAGTATTCAGATGTGTACTTAAAAACGGACGTTTTACTACTAACAGATGTATTTAAAAAATTTCGTATAAATTCCTTAGAAAAACATAAGTTAGACCCTACTTATTACTAAACTCTTCCTGGCTATACTTGGGATGCTATGTTATTATAGCAGATATAGATATGATCTATAACTTATCTATACAGATATAGATATGATTATATTTATTGAAAGAGGAAAACGTATAAAGCCAATGTTCAAAACGCTACTCTGAAATAAATAGTGAATATTTAGCTGGATGTAATCCATATAAACCAAAAAAATATTTAATATACAAAGATATTAATAATCAGTACGGATAATTCATAATCAGTTATTCAATGACACAATTTTTACCAACAGGGAATTTTAAATGGATTCAACCATGTGATTTTTCAATATATAATATTCAGGCAATAGAAAACGACTCACCAAAAGGTTACATTTTTGAAGTCGATTTAATTTATCCAAGAGCGTTGCATGATTTGGATGCCGGTATACCGTTTTGCGCTGAAACTATATGTCCCCCGGTTCAAAACAAAAAAAAACTACTTGCAACTCTTAACTTTTTCCAAATCTTCAATCAATCTTTTCTAAATTTTGGTTTCATGTAATCGTAATGATATTCATATATTAGCGTTTTTGAAATTTCCAGAACACAGAAACCAACATAAATAGATTTACAAAAGTATACTTCAGATTTAAATAATTCAATAGCTACTAAATTCTCATTAAAAACTGTACTATTTTTGAAAAAAGGCTAAGAAATTAATGAATTGGCGCCGTACCTTCCTTCCCAATTTGAAACTAGTTTTATATTACAATATTTTCTTACGTTTTCTATACATTTTCGAAAAATGGCATTATTCTTAAGTTTAAAACGTTCAATATCAATTTTATTGGTAGCTTGTGCTCTTAGTCTTCTGTTTAAGTCAATATAAGCTTTTAACCATGCAGATTGATCAAATTCAAGAATCCTGTGAATTTTTTTTAACTTTAAACCAGTTTTAAAGCTTGTTTTAAATTTCTATAATGAATGACATATTTTTCTTTATCGTTAAGAGTTGCAAGTAGTTTTTTTTGTTTTGAACCGGGGGACATATAGTTTCAGCGCAAAACGGTATACCGCAATCCAAATCATGCAACGCTCTTGGATAAATTAAATCAACTTCAAAAATGTAACCTTTTGGTGAGTCGTTTTCTATTCCCTAAATATTATCTATTGAAAAATCACATGGTTGAATCCATTCAAAATTCCCTGTTGGTAAAAATTGTGTCATTGCATAACTGATTATTAATTATCCGTACTGATTATTAATATCTTTGTACATTAAATATTTTTTTAGTTTATATGGATTACTTCCAGCTAAATATTCACTATTTACTTCAGAGTAGCGTTTTGAACATTGACTTAACACGTTTTCCTCTTTCAATAAACATAATCATATCTATATCTGTATAATAACATAGCCTCCCAAGTATAGCCAGGAAGAGTTTAGTAATAAGTAGGGTCTAACTTATGTTTTTCTAAGGAATTTATACGAAATTTTTTAAATACATGTGCTAGTAGTAAAACATCCGTTTTTAAGTATACATCTGAATACTCTCCTAAGTTATTAAGGTTTAAATCACACAATACTTTTTGTGCATAAAGATAGTCTTCATCGCTAATATTCTCTTCATTTAATTTATTATAAAAATTAAATTTTTCATATAATTCTGTTTTTGAAAATCTCTCAAAGCTACTCTCTTATATAAATAACTGGAATCTTGAGATATCTTTCAAATTTATTGATTCACTTCGTTTTATGGCCACATCTTTAGATAAATTAGCGGCCGTATTTAAAAGAAAAATAAATGTTCAGCTTGAATTTTCAAATATAAGTAAAGAAAAATTCAAATAATTAACAAGAAAGGGGGTCTTTCTATACGAATATATCAAAGATTGTTGTAATTTGGATGAAACATGATTACCAAGCAAAATCAATTTTCATAGTTTATCAAATAACAGTCACATAAGTACTGAAGATTATCACCACGCAACAAAAGTTTGGGATGAGTTCAAAACTCTAGGCGAATATAGTGACATTTATTTGAAAACTGATTTTTTATTACTTGTTGATGTTTGCGAAAGCTTCAGCTGGTATTAATAATTATAAATTGGATTGCGCACATTATTACACCTTGCCAGGCTTTGCTTTGTATGTTTTATTAAAATACACTGGCATAGAAATTGAATCGATAAATGATGTGGATATCTTGATGTTTATTGAAAAAGGGTACTTTGGGGGTTAGGTAGGTAGGGTGGTCACCTTCACGAAGCTGTGTGAAGGTCTCAATTAGCTCTAGATTGCGCCATTTTGATACCACTGCACTCACGTGACTTGTGATTTTAGATTTTTTGCGATCTTATATCCAACCCGAGCAGTTCACATTTAAAATCGGTTCTTTGATTTTTTATTCATAGACCTCACTGAGGTTGTGGTAGAATGGTTTACGGAGTGAGAGAAGTCTGGCTCTAGCTAGAGCTGGACATCTGCAAAGAAAGTGCTTCAGATTCTCACTTTCGTTTGCTTTTTTGCAAATCCTGCAAAGGAGGTGTTGTGAGGGATTCCTAATTTGCTGCATGCGTGCCTACTGGCCAGTGACCTGTGATGATTGCCACTAGTCTGGCGAAGTCTCTGCAAGACTTGTATATCAACTCGTTTGATCTGCTTTTGTTGTATGTGGGCCACAATGTTCTAGATATGGTGCAATTGCTCAGATTACTCCACCTATTTTGCGATTTCGCTATATGCAAAAAGAGGATGCGTTCCTTTACGGTACTTATTGGACAGCTGAATCTTTCAGGAGAGTTAATGTTATGACCGACTCCTTTCTTTGCTATTGCGTCAGTTTTTTCATTTCCTTCAATATTGCTATACCCAGGCACTCATAAGAAGGTTATGTTTATATCAGTTATTATGGTACTGCCTAACAAGCTTTGAGGTTGTAACAGATGGCGACCGTTCCTATTTGTGTGTTATTTCCCATCAGGATTCGAGCAGCATCTCTAACTGCTAGTATCTCCGCCTGAAAGATGCTAGCTGTGTCGGGGAGTCTGTAGGATTTTGAAATGTTGATCTCCACCCCTCCATTCCGCTCTAGTCGGAAATTCTACGGCTAAATTGTTCCCGAAGTTTAGTTTGGGAACAGTGTAGTCGCTCAGGGTTGGTATAAAGTCCCTTGGCAATATCTCCAGAATATTACCATGGTCACATGGTTCAGTAGCAAACCCCCCAGATTTTCTAACTCGTACTGCACTGCACCTTGCGACATATTTGTATATGTATAGATTCGGGGGTAAAAGAAATAAAATAGTATTCAGATCATCAGTCGGACACGATCGTAATGCGCCTGTAATGCCCACTGATGCCAATCTCCACCACACCAGCGATCCATAGGTAAGAATTGGACGAACCACGGCTGTGTACGTCCAAAGCGCTATCTTTGGCTGCATACCCTATTTCTTGCCCATGGTTTTATTGCGAGCATAGAGAGGCAACGCAAGCCTTCTTAACTCTGTGCTCAATGTTAGATTTTCAGGAGAGCTTCGAGTCTAGAATAACATCTAGATACTTAGCGCTGATAGTCAACTTTAGAGTATAATAATTAAGTTTCGATAGGACAAAAGTAAGTATTTTGGATTTTGTTTTGAAGAGTACCAGTTCTTTGAGGATTAACTTAGTGTTCGAAAAGATTTGCAAAAGCTAACAAACATACAAAAACTTATAACCAGAATGATAATTTCAGATTTCTTATGTACTATGACATCATGCTATGTCTTCTTGCGCTGTGACCCAATATTTATTATTGAATTTAATGATTCTTTTAATTTTTATATTTCTAATAATTCAAGTGTTGGGTATAAATTGGTAGTTGATCTCGAATATTCACAAGAATTTCAGAATTTCAACATCATGGTATGGTCGGTGCAGGAGCTATGATAGCTAATCCAAATTTTTATTCTTGGACAATATTGTGGCTCCTAGTTTCATCCTGCATGCATCAAAATATCAGTAAAAACTCATAAGAAATTAGTAGAAGTTTTTAGCTATTTTACTTGGTTGTGTGCGGTATGCAAAACTATACTCCAATCCCCTACGCAGAGAAATATATTTAAAAAAATTTATAATATTGAATTCATATTAGAGGAACTAATAATAAGGATAAAAAAACAACAGATTAAAACTTGCAGTCTATCTTGTGCAGGGGCAGCGAAAACTTCAACAGAAAATGAGGATAAACCTAAGCTGTAAAATATAATTACCAAGCCAAAAAAATAGTTTTTCGTCAGATACAATAATTGCTAAAATGGTGGAGCTTATTAACCCGGTTAACTTAAAGATTACAATACATGATAAGCGAGTTTTTTTTTTTACAAGTGCACGCGTTTATTTTGGTCATATTTAAAATAAAAAAATTAAAATATTTATAGACATTTAAAATTATGAAGTTTACCAAAAAAGATTAATTTAATAGTGTATCTTTATTTAAAATTGAAAAAAAGATATATTAGTAAAGTACACACAATATATGCAAAATTTGCATTAGAAAAAATTAAATTGCAATGACATGTTTTTTTGTTTTCTTTTTGACTTCTTAAATCAAAAGCACAATGAGTGTAATTTGTCTCGGAAAAAACGGTAAAAAACCTATAAAGAGTTCTGAGAGTTTCATATTGTGTGCATTTGGATGTGGAGGAGCGACACATGTAAAGTGTACCAAACTTACCGCTAATGAATTACATATTATAAATACAAATAATAACATAAAATACTCTTGTGATAATTGTAGTGAAAAGGGGTTGAAAGTGTGAATAAAAAAATTGATGAGCTAAAAGAAGCAATAGATGAATGAATAAAAAAAAAATCATTTGAGTAATAGTGAAG
This sequence comes from Poecilobothrus nobilitatus, assembly GCA_947095535.1. Classification (NCBI taxonomy): domain Eukaryota; kingdom Metazoa; phylum Arthropoda; class Insecta; order Diptera; family Dolichopodidae; genus Poecilobothrus; species Poecilobothrus nobilitatus. Next base: position 88,260,593 of record OX352772.1, read on the forward strand.
AAATAGAAAAAAACATAAACAATATAATTAAAAATATAAAGGTATCTAAAAATGAAATTCTTTGTAAAATTAAAAAAGGGGGTTATACAAAAATGCAAAAGGTAGAAACATATGCTGATCAATTAAAATTGCTAATAATTATTAAACCAAAAAAAAATAATCAGAATAGTGTAAAACCAATTCAAGATATAAAAAATAATATAAATCCATCCAGTTGAAGTAAATAGTATTCGTAGCTTAAAAAATAATGGTGCGGTATCAATCAGTTGTTTAAATAAGCAATCAGTTGATAAAATTAAGTCAGGAATAGAAAGCAAATTTGGTGAAAATTATGAAGTGAAAATACCTTCTTTACTTAATCCAAAAATATTAGTAGTTGGTATGAGTCAAAAACTAAGTGCAGAAGAAATTGATAACGCAATTAAAGACCAAAATAATGTAGAGATAAAAAATATTAAGTATCTTAAAGTTTTTGAATCAAAAAAGAAAAAAATAGTATTTAATAATGCAATAATTGATATAGATGGTAGAGCATTTAAAAAATTTATTGAACAAGGAAAAGTTAATATTGAGTGGGATCGATGTAAAGTGTATGAGCTGTTAAGTGTACGCAGATGCTATAAGTGTTTAGGTTTTAACCATAACGCAGATAAGTGTTCATTTGGATCGTGTTGTTATAAATGTGGTAGTAAAGATCATTTAGCAGGAAAATGTAGGGAAATTACAAATAAATGTTTAAATTGTGCTAGAGCTAAAAGTGATTTAAATCTCGAAAATTGAAGTACTGATCATGATACAAAATATAAATATAGAAAAAAGAAAAATAATATACTGGCAATTAAATAGCACCCAAGATTCAAGACAGCATTTAAAAGTCATTTACCTGAATATTCAAGGTTTAACCAAAAACCTACCAGCATTTTAACACATGAATAGTTTTGAAACTCATATAATACAAGATATTAATGAAAATGAAATTTTATTAGAAGGGTATAACGTTTACAGATGCAACTCTATGTCAAGACATACAGGAGGTGATATGATGTACGTAAAAAATTCCATCAAGGTATTGGCACAAACAAATTTTGAATATAATAATAAATTGTGTATTATGCAAAACAAAATAAAAATAAATAGAGAAATTTGGTACTTTACTGCTTTATACAAGTCACCAACTAATTTCAGGTCCAATGAATTTTGTGAAATATTTGAACAATGGCTTGAAGACAATATTATACCATCTGACAAAAATATAATATACTTTATTTAAGAGACTTTAATGTAAATTGGTTTCTTGAAAACAATGACAAAAATAAACTTAAAAGAGTCATTGAACTATGAATATAATTTAAATCAGATAGTTACGTTCCCAAGAAGAATAACGTCAAGCTCGAGAAGTCAGATCGATTATGTAGTGACAGATTATGCAGAGAGTATAATTAGAATTGTCTTAACTAATAAAATTAGAAGATAAAATCGATTGTAAGATTGCAGATCATCAAGCAATAATAATTCGTATAAATGCAATGAAACTAAACACATTTAAATTCACAGAAATAAATACAATAAAAATAAATCGAAAAAGGTACTGAATTATTTAGGAAAAATTTTCGTGTTGGTTTTAGAAAAGAAAAATGGTTCACCAATGAATTGATATTTCTTAACAATGACAAAATTACAGCATATAGAAGAGCTTCGTTGGTAAATGATTCCGCAAGCTGGGAACAATATAGAATGGCAAAATATAAATATAACACAATCGTAACAAAAAATAAAAATCAATTTATTGAAAATAAACTAAAAAATTGGGTGATAATAAGTCAATGTGGAAGTCATTTCAAAAATATATAACAAAGCCATCAAAAAGTCAAGAAATAGAAAACATTTTTATAAACAACGTTGAATTTAAGAACCACTTCAAATAGCAAAAGAATTGAATAACTTTTTTATAAGCAGTATCGAAGATATAACTAGAAGCATTAATTTTGTCGAATATATAAACATGATCGAAAAACATCAAAACAGATTTAAGTTTAAAGAAATAAACAAAAGCGAATTGTTAGAAATAGTAAAACAAAAGAACAAAAAAACTGAGTTTTTGAGTATAAACAATAAGATAATTCTTGACTGTTTTGATCTGATATCTTGATATCTTGCTTCATATCATTAATATATCTATGAGACAAGATAGATTTCCTTTAACGTGGAAAGAAACAATAGTCAAGCCAATACCGAAAATATCTCATCCAAAGTTGCCAAATGAATTTAGACCTACCAACATAGTACCAATGTATGAAAAAATTTTAGAAGAAGCAATAAATTCGCAATTACAACAATACTTAGAGCAAAACAACATCCTGTGTAATGAACAAAGTGGTTTACGAGGCAAGCACTCATGTGAAACAGGGCTAAATTTGGTTTTGTATTATTGGAAGCTTGCAAAAGAAAATTTTTCTTGACTGCAAACGAGCGTTTGAGACTGAATATCTATCTTCCTGTATCAGTTTCAAAAATTTGTACATTTTGATTTCTGATTGATTTTCTTTTTCCAAGACGTTCTTCGACTGAAGCAGCTGACAATGCTTTTGTTAAAACATTTTCTTGAATTTCATCAAATACTTCGCCGTCAGCTTCTTTTTCATATACTTCTTCTTCTTCAGGAACAACTTGTATTCCAACATTTTTATATTCAGAAAAATGCGATTGAGTTTCCGCATCTATATACATTGGTTTTGCACGAGTTTGAGTACTTTCCGAAAGTTTTACTTTCACCTCTTTATTTCTAGGAAGATTTCGTTTTTTGTTTCTTATTTTAAAAAGATTTTGTCTGTATAAATACCTTTTTTTAGTGTCCGTGAGATGTTTATTTAACAATATTTCTTTCATAATTTTGTCCAACTCATTGAGTTCGTTTGCATTTTGCTTCATTTTCTAATAAATCTCGGGTTTTAGAATTATCATTTTGTTAAATGTATGTATTATTAATTTTATAAAATTTCCGATTATCCCTGATAGTACTGCACAAAGAAGTGTAAGTAAAAATCCACCACGTTGAATTATAATTTTTCTTTCGCTATTTATCTATTATCTATTTATAGATTTTTTACGGATCTTAATTCTTTTTTAAACTTTCGTAATTGTGTTGTTACTTTTTTACTCAGGTTACAATTACCTTTTAAAATATTTAACGCTATTTCACAAATTCTTTTAATTACTTCAGGGTCACAGTGTTTTATAACTACTTTCTGGAATCTGAGTTTAGAGGTTTTTAATAGGTGCAATATCTGACGATTGGTCTTCAAACGTTCCATATGTTTTCGCAAATTGTTCTAATTGATCTCTCGTACAATAACACAAACCTTTTCCAAATATATACCTTCTTAATCGAAATATATCATTAACGTCTTGAGTAAGGTCTATTAATATATAGCTGTATGGGGCTGACATCACATCATTACATACTTTTTCAATTGCTTTGTTTTGATTGGGATATATTTGGCGAGCTAGAGGTAATATCTGCGATTTATCTTTTGGATTTTTGAAAAGTATTAGACATTTACAGTTAAGAAAAATATATCTTGAAAATTTAGTTGGTGAAAAATATTTTGTGTTACAAATGTTACAGATAAATTTCTATGATGTAATCTTCTAATAAATAAATCACATACATACTTATCATGAGAATTTAACATCATATCATCGATAATAATTAACAAACGTACAATTTTTACAAGAAATTTAAAAGCAATATTTCTTAAAAGAACTGACTGTACTAAAAAAAGGAAGTTAAATTCCTACTGTATATCACTTCAAACCACCATCACCCCAGAACTTAGTTCAGAGAGAAATTATAATAACCAGTATTGCGAAAATAAAATAAATGTACTTAAATGGAATAACGGTTTAGTTGAATATTTGGACATAAAATCTATGTTAAAATACTATTTAGAATCAGCTGAAAAAATTTATTTTAAAGGAGAGCAAAAAAAACATTTTCTTGAAAAGTACATTGACAGTATTAAAATAGAAAATCTAAGCAGAGACTTATCGTCATTATTAAAGATTGAAAATAAATCTTAAACCACCAGTTTCAGATGTGCTGTAAAAAATTGTTTTAATGTCTATATGCATCTCTTAAAAGAAAAAATATTAAATTAAGACTTTTCAAATTTATATACAGAATTAGATTTCAAAGACGTATAGAAAAATTGGATCTCACTATTTCTGCAATCTTATCTGAATCGTAAAAAATTTTTCAACTTAGATTTCTATAAAATTGTAAAATATTTCTGGTTAAATAAAAAATTTTTGAACATGTAAATAAATCTGTTTTATTTTTATATTACTGTTTTTAAAATAGTACAAAATGCAATTAACCTGACTTGGATTTTTTTCTTTTTTTATTCACAGATTATGCTGTAGAATAATGCACAATGCACCTAAGCAACATGTTAATCTTTAAGTACTTCCATAGCTTTAATTTGGAAGTTATTTGTTTGTCTTCTTTTCATTCATATTTTTTCAACATTCTTACAAACAAAAAATATCTTACACGACACACTGACAATAATTATTAGTTTTTTCTCTCCTTTTCTTTAAATACTTAAAGTAGAAAAAAAAAACAACACAAATAGTTAGGTACATCTAAAAACGCATGATTTTTTTCAATAGTTTGATCGTAAGTTTGTGGAACATCTTTATTAGATTTATTAAGTAAAAAATTGTTTTTTATTTATACTTTTTGTCCACAAAATAATTTTATTAATATTTTATTTTTATTTACTTAGTAATTAAATTGCATTCGCCCTGATGATGGCAGTGATGCGGAAATATATATAGGCTTTATAATAAATAAATATAATATTTTAAGATTTATAAAAATAAATTATTAATAAAATTATTTTGTGGACAAAAAGTATAGATAAAAAACAATTTTTTACTCAATAAATCTAAAACAGGTTTGCCCTTTTTCTTTATGCACTTTAACAATGTATACATCAATAAGAAGTAAACCTGTACCACGTTAGATATTTTTGATTTCCTGTTTTTTTTCCTTTTATTCATATATTTTTTTCAACATTCGTACATAACAATTAATTAATGATTTTTCTTTCCTCTTCTTTATATACTTTATAAAAAAAACGAATGAAAAAATGAAAGAAATCAATTTATATCAAAATTGCAAGTACGAACAACCTTTACTTCTTACTAGAATTTATAAGTTAAAAACCCACGCCTATACAATTAAAACAAGTTTTTGACCTACTAACCAAGAATGACCTATTTTAAACCCATCAATCAAAATATATAGGTCATGCGATGTGAGTAGGCGTGGTCTTCGTGCGATTTTTTCGCATGACAAACTGCCATTTTACCTAACTACTAATGTACTTTTTTTTGCATTGTATTGTATGATAATAATCATAAGTTTAACCTTAAGCGTTTTTGTAACGACCTTGGGTTGGTTTTGAATAAATAATAATAATAAATAATAAAACTTTTTGTAAAAAACTTTTTTTCTTTTTGTAAATTTTAATTTTTGTGTATATTGTTTGTCCTACCAATTTTTTAGAGCTTTTGAAAATGGTAAAATAAAAACCGAAACAGGTGTCGAGCTAATAAATAAAATATAAGTTTTTATTTTTTAATTGATCTTCAAGCTAAAAATAAACTTTTCTAAAATATTAAAAGTCAAGCACAAGAGTAATACATAAAAAAAAAGAAAAAAGGTTAAAAAAATGATAACGAAGCAACAAGAATGACTAGAAGGGCAAAGCAATTTCAATGTAATAAAATAATAATGAATTTAAGTAACAATACGACAAAATTATATAGAACTATAAACGGAATTATTAATAACACAACTGATCAGATAAGGAAAAAACTATTGTAAACTTCAAAATTAATGGTTTAACAACACTATAAACGAGAAGGAAATTTTTATTTTTGGGTTTTTTTCCCCTTATTAAAAAATAATTTAATTTTATATACTTATAAATTTACAGAGTAATAATTTGTGCAGAGACCTTAGCAGAATGCTGTGTGGTCATTTTTTTTTTTTTTTGTAATTTAAAATATAATAACGATTAAGATAAATTCAAAAAAAAGTATTAAGAAATTTACAAACCATTAAAGCGCAAATAAAATTACAATATAATAAAATTAAAAAAATTAACAAAAATTAAAAACAAAAAATAATATATTTATATATAATAATATTGTTCCCATTTTTTTGTGTATATATCTGTTAGTATATTAATTAATTAATTAATTTGTAAGTAAGGTTATACAATTTTTTTTTTAAATATATTTAGGTCGGATATTAATTTTAATTCCTCTGGTATGTCGTTGTTGGTAAGACAGTTGTAAAGGCAGTTGTTTTTTTGCTGGGTTGTTCTGAAAAATGAAAGGTTTGAAAAATGAAATTTGATTTATTTCGGGTATTGTGATCTTGTATATCTTAATTTCTATTTAATATGAAACTGTGTTTTATTTGGTTATGAACAATTTTAAAAGCAGTTTTTAGAATCCCGAAAGAAATAATATTTTTTAAACCTTGATATTTATTTGTGTATAAACTATCTGTAGGTTGGAGAATAGGTAACCCTAGGGAAAACTTAACGTATTTCTTATGCATCGTATCTAATCTGTTTAAATGAATTTCTGAAGCTCTACTCCAAATAGGTGTAAGATAGCAAAAATGTGGGATTTAATATAAGAAGAGTAAATTATGAAAATAGTTGGTCAGATAAAAAGGTAGTCTACGCAAAAGAAATATATACGGCGTTATGTTTTTAATTACTTTATCTATGTGGCAGCTCCAATTAGATTTGCTGACGATTATTAGCCCTAGATAGTTGAAGTTTTTTACAATTTCTACATTTTCATTATTATATTTGAAAGAGTTTTCAAAGTTAAATGCTTTATTTTTAAACATAAGGATTTTAGTTTTTTTAGAAGCACGAATAATTCCCTCTGAGTTATCAGCGTATTTGAGCACAGCATCATCTGCAAATAACTGAAGGTTGCCTTTTAAGTTAAGATGAGTAATATCATCAATATATAATTTGAATAATATGGGCCCTAAAATTGAGCCTTGTGGCACACCTTTTATTATCAATTCTTCTTTACTAAAACAATTATTTATTTTAACTATTTGTTTACGGTTCTCAAGATAAGATTTAAAAAATTTATATGATTAAAGCTAAAGTTAAGTTTTGACAGTTTTAAGAGTAAAATATCGTGGTCCACACAATCGAACGCTTTTTTAATATCAAGAAACACATAACTAACGAATTTTCCAGCATCGGTTTTCCTGTAATGAAATCATTTAAGTAAAGACAAGCAGCTGCAGTATTTGCTTTTTCCTCGAACCCAAATTGATTTTCACTTAGTATGGTTACAATGGATGATTACAAATAAAGTAATCCAATCTACTTTAAATAGTTTTTTCAAAGATTTTAGAAACAGCAGGTAGGACGGAAATCGGTCTGTAATTAGAATAGTCAATAGCTAACCCGTTTTTAAATATTGGTGTTACAATAGGTGCCTTTAGACACTGACGGTACGTATATAATTGAAAAGAGCTATTAATATATTTAACTAGGATAAGTGTTAACCGTTCAGCAATTTTTTTTATGAATTTGGCGGAAATATTATCGTAGCCTGTTGCAGCTGCTGAGTTTAGTGATTGAATAATTTTCAAAACTTCACCTTCATTGGTGGGAGATAAGCCAAAATGATTATAAATATTACTTGTAATTTGATTAATTTAATTTAGATCAATATTACTTATTGGAATATTTATTTCATTAGTTATATTAGCGAAATAATAATTAGCAGCAGCAATATCATCTTCATTTTCAAGTCCTTTAGAATTTGAATGAATTACCTTAATTGTTTGATTCGAGTTTGGACGCTTGAATTGAAAATAATTTGTTTATAGCAATCCCATAATTTCTTGCTATTATTTGCACTGTTTTAGATTTCGTTATAATAATATTTTTTTTAGCCTCAATTATTAACATTTGGACTCTATATTTATCATATAATCAGCCTTCTAATGTGACAATCATCCGGACATTTCCTTTTATATTTAAGAAACGACCCTCTAACTTTCATTAAGTCTAAAATTTCTTGAGTAACCCAATTTTTTTTTTCAGTTTTAACTGGCATGCTTTGGGTATTTGCATTAATTTCTGAACTAAACAATCAACATCTTTATACGGAATATTATTCCAGAAGTTATCCTGACCTTTATTTTCATAATTTAAAATGGTTTTATATGAGCTTCCGTTGGAAGGTACTGGCCTCTGATTGATACTATTGAAGAACATTTGATGATCAGAGAGACAGGTATCTAGTATGTAAAACCAGTATTTGTTATCAAGAATATCACTGAGGAAATGATCAATGATTGTCCTTGAACTTCTACCAAACCTAATAGCAAATTCCTCAGAAATCCTGTTGCAGACTAGAAATCCATTGCTCATAATAATATTTGTGTATAAATTAATTTCTGCATTTTGATGGTTTAGTAAGTTGAGGTTAATGTTCCGAGAATTAGTGATTTTTTATAATACAAAGTGATATCATCTATTTTACAGATGAAAGAGCCGATAGGTGTTTCGTGTGCCCTATATATACCAAAAAGATTAATGTTCAATTTAGATAATTTTATTCCCACAAAATTACTTTTTTGAAATTCCTCAAAGTATATTTGATAACTATCGATTTCTTCTTTCAGGTAGATGGCCACTCCTCCAAATCATTTATCTCTGTTGGCAAAGTAGGCACTATACCCTTCAATGTTATAAAATTTATTTTTCATATTATTTATCCAAATTTCGGTAAGAATAATTATATGGATCTTTCTTTCAAAATTTCTAATGTAAGACTCTAAATTATATAGTTTATTTCTTATACTCTGAATATTAAAATTATTTTAAAAATTTTGTATTACTTTGGTTGGGATCAAAATAAGTGAAGTGACCTATTCTTCATAGATCTTTTATGTTAAAATTATGCTGGGCCATTATGAAAGATTAATATGAAATATAAAAGTATAATTAGTACACAATCGTTTGATCGATCAAGTATATAACAATTATTATTTATTGAGCAAAGTTTTTGATAGTCATCCGTAATGTTTATTATGAAACAAGCACTACTAACCAGTACACAAACCTTAATGAGATGGTTATTTTTATTAAATAGAGTAAAAATGGAAATAAGCAGATGATTCAAAATTCTACAAAATTCGGATACAGTTTTAGATACTAAATCTAGAAATTGTTGTGATGAAAAATAATTATATGTTCGAAAACTGTTATACAAAAGTAGCAACTTGAATTTACTCAGCTGTTTCGAAGTTTTGGTTATTATATATAAATAGAATAGTGTGGAATTAATTTAAGATGAGTAGTGAATAGTGTGGAATTAATTTAAGATTAAATTAAGATGAATCAAATTAAGATGAAATAAATTATCTTGTGAATACAGAATAAAGGGTATAGTAATCATAAGTGTGATTATTATGTGAAGCTAAATTTAAATATTCTTTTAGATAACAAGAACTGTGATACAAATTTTAAATATGAAGAAAATTTAAACGAATTACCAGAGGTTAAACATCATTGATTAGTTGAATTAAATGTTATTAATATTATTTTAAAATAAATTAGTAATATTGTACGAAATTGGTTATGTGTGATATTCATGGTAATATTATATTTTGTTATTATTATTTTAGATAAAAAAAATTCAGAATGTGCAATTATTAAGCAATGAATAAATAAAATAGTGACTAAAAAAACTAAAAATGAAGCAATATTTATTGATATAGTTATGAATTGAAATCTACATAAAAATTTAAAATACACAAAAATAGTAAATAAAGAATTAAAGATAAAAGAAAATTTAAACCAACTAAAAAATGATAAATTGAGCAGATTGTTAGTGTTGAAAGATATTAAGGTTATTAAAGTAAAGTTTAGATTAATACTAGGATTAGATATTGATGTTAGATATTGTTTTAACTAAAAGTGTAAAGTAAGTGCTACTAATGCAATATTTTCTAAAATTTATTTTAACAATTATTGTTATGTTATTAAATTGATAAATTATTTTTAATGAAAGTAATGTCATTTTAATTTTATAAACCTTTGATTGGACTGTCTTCCTAATGTATATGGTGTTTTCCTTAATCCAGAGCTACTTACATTTATGAGGTATTTACATTTTGAAGAAATTAATGACTACCTTGCCACTATCAGTATAAATCTGTCTCAGAGAATAAGTATTAATGTAAGGGCCATTATGTAATAGCAGAAATAATAAATCAATTTTCTTACCCAACAAATACAGGCGAAATTGAACAGATAATAATGGGCATAAAAAAATCTAATTCTGCTGGTCCTGATAGTATAACAACCACACTATACCGCTACTTAAAGGTGAGAACAAGAAAGAAGTTTCTGACTATAGGCCGATAACACTCATTAAAACCTTGGGGAAAATTGTTGAAAAAGTAATAAACAAAAGGCTAAAAAATTTCATAATAGAAACAGTAGCGTTTAACATCAACCAATATTTCTTTCACGAGATTACAAGCACTGAAATGGCAATCATGGAAGTTATCAGGTTCATTATGGAGGAAATGAAAAAGGATCTTACGTAGTAACGATTTTAATTGATTCCGAGAAAGTCTTTGATGCATGCACAGCATACAGCTAACTAAATTGGAGGAAATAGATATCAGGGGAACGCCTAACGTCCTAAACAAAAATTACTTCAAATCCAAGGATGGTCACTATAGAAATACTACAAGCATCTATGCTTAGATTAACGTTATACTTACTTTACATATGCAATATGCAGAATCAGTACTAAATATATAATATTCACCGAGAATTAGAAAAAAATACCGATGATGATCTTAGCAAATATTGCGGCTGAATCACGGGGAACAAACTCACACTAAATCCATACGTATGTCATTAATTTCTAAAATTAAATATATGATGTTTCATACTAGAGCTGTAGATGATATTTCACCAAACATCAAAATTCTGAACAGACAATAGAAAGAACAGGAACATTTAAATAGATTGGACTATTGTCAGAGCACAAATTAAGCTGGAATCTTCATGTGGAAAAGTTTTGCAATAAAATAGCAGCGTTAGTCGGGATAGTTAAAAGAGCAAGAATAACTCTAAAGAAAGAAACTGCGAACCTAATCTACAAAGCACATATAATGTCGCACATTAAATACTACTTGGTCTTCCTCACCGAATTATATAATAAAAAGAGTTACCAGTTTACAAAAGAAATCTCTCAGGAGAATATACAACCTAAACTGAAATGCTAATGAGCAATAAATCTACCAAAAAACTGGGCAACTGAATATAAGCAACATCATTAAGCTAGAAAGAGCTAAATATATTTAAAAAAGTAAAAAAGACCTCAATAAGTCCGGAATAATCCACCTACCTACGTATTCACAGAATCATTCCCATAACACGAGATCAGCCAATCATTACATCATCCGGCAATCAAGAATTGAATTCATAAGAGAAATTTAGACTCACCAACAACCGAATACCTTAGACTCACCAACATTAAAAATATTCAACAAGCAATAAGACAACTTAGTTATCATGCGTGTATAACAGATGTCAACATCATTATGATTCAGGCACCTGCTCATTTAGGGTGACTAATGAACCTAACATTAATATTAGTGTTATTTTTAGGTTTACTTGATTCACAGCATTTTATTATCCTACATAACTAAACTTAGTCTTAATCTCATATTAGTTAAGTGTTATTTTTGTTTTAAGTTTAATGTAAGTGTTATATTATCTCTTCCTTACGAGGGTTAAAAATTTTATAAAGATTGTGGAGTATAATAATGATATATTCTTTTATATATATTCTTTATTATTTAAAACTTGTATCTATGTTGAGAATAACTAAGTATATTTTTAGGAAGTATTTCCAAAAGATAATACAAACTGTTTAGAATTGTGTCTTGCATAAAAATTTGAAAATTTAAGAAATAAAATTAAAGAAATTTTTTGTAATAAAATAAAATGTGAAAATAAGACTTTTCTGGAATTTTGAGAGGCTGTAAGTCCAGAACCTTATACAACTAAGAAAACCCGTTAACACACGTAAAAAAACATTACTGGAGCTTTAATTTTTATGTCTATCCGAAGAAAAATTTGTACAGGTGCTTAAGTTACGGGTGCCTAAAAATAGCAAATTTTCAATTTTTCAGCCCTAATACCTCTTAAACAGGGGATGTATGTATGTATGTATTTTTTTATTAGTTTAAAAAACTTTTTACAACATAATCATATTATTTACAATTCATATTTTCCAAAATGCAAAAAGTTTAAATTTAATCCCATTTCCTTTTTTTCTTTTTTGTTTTAATTTAACAAGATTTAAGAAATTTTCAAATAACAAATTCCAATAAACTATGTATATTATTTAAACTATGATTAAAAATTAATAATAATTAATAAAAAAAAAAAAAAAAAATTTTTAATAATTAAAAAAAGAAAAATTAGTAATTATCGTTGATATAATTTTGAATTAGTTTAACAAAGCTTTTAATGTTTGATTCAAATTTTATTATGTTTGGCATTTCATTAAAAATCTTCGATCCTTTATAGATGACTGAATTCTGCGTTGATGTCTTCCTAAATTTTTGCAGCCGAAAATTATTTGAGCTTCTAAGGCTATAATTTGTTACATCACTGACGTATCTTAAATTTCTAGACAAATAATGTGGGAATAGATTATGCTTCATTTTAAATATGGAAATTAGGACCTTGAAAATTGATCACTGCTCTACACTCATCCAATTCAAAATTAAAAGCATTCTATTCCTTGGTGTATATATATCACATTTTATTATTGCTCTCATGCCTTTATTTTGCAACACTTGTAATCTGTTCAGTGTTTCATTTTTGCTACAAAATATTATATTAGCAGAGTAATCGAAATGAGGAAGAACCAAGACGTTTTATAATACAGTGGCAGTGTTCATGTTAATCGACTTTCTTAATCTTCTTAGAAATCCTGTTTTTTTTTTAAATCTTTTTACAAATAATATTTAAATGATCCTCAAAATTTAGTTTATTGTCAACAGTTAATTCTAAATATTTATAACTGCTAACAGTTTCTATTATTTCATCATTGATTTTTATAATGGAGGACAGTCTTGAATTAAATATCATACATTTGGTTTTATTAAGATTCAATTTTAATTTGTTCATGTTTATCCATTCATATAATTTTACTAAATCTTCATTTAAGTTATTAACCACTTCATTAATATTCCTGCCAGAAATATAAATCAGACAGTCATCAGCAGAAAGGGCAGCCTTTGCAAATTTTAAAATACTACTAATGTCGTTAATATATATTAGGAAAAGTAATACTCCCAATACTGATCCCTGAGGAACGCCCAACTCTACTTGTCTTTTAGTTGATATTGATTGATTAATCTTAACTCTCTGTTTTCTTTCAGTTAAAAAACTTTTAAACCAATTATTCTCTTTTCCTGCTACCCCATACTTTTCCAACTTATTTAGTAAGATTGAACGGTCAATTGTTTCAAATGCACGCTTAAAATCCAAATAAATGGTTACTATAATGTTTCCTATATCTATTTCTTTCTTCCACTCAAAAATCGTCCAACTAAGTGCTGTTTCACACGAATGTCCTTTCCTAAAACCTGACTGTTCTGGTATTAATATATGATTTATTTCCAGGTACTGTTCTAATTGTGCACATACATATTTTTCCAAAATTTTCTCATGGATCGGATTCTCATTCTCTTTCCAACACGTCGGAAACACTCCTGAATAGATAGAGAGATTTATTATATTTAACAAATTAGGTCCAACTATTGTGAAGGAGTCCAACAACATTTTAGCATTCACACCAAGGAAATCTGTTTTATTGTTCATACTCTTCAATATTGCCTTGAGATTGCAATCTGTCACAAATTTAAATTTAAATTGTGTTCTAACTGTATTAATTCTATTTAAGTATTGTGCCATTGGAATGGACTTATTAATTTCTATTACACTTTCTACCAAATATTTTTTCAATTCAATAGCAATCTCTCTATCGCCTTTTATTATATTTCCGTTGAATTCTATTTCTCTAATTTCATCCTTGTCACTCTTATTTAAAACAAGTTTCTTTATATTTTTCCATAATAATTTTTGATTGTTGCCACATTCTTTAATTTTTCCATTGATAAACCTTGATTTCGCTTTTACTATTTCCTTCCTATATCAATTTTTAATTCTTACATATTCGTCACAAAGATAATGGTTGTTATTATTATATACAGCATTAATATAACTTTGTGTTTTCATCTGTTTTAGCCTATTTAATTCTTCACAGAACCATCCCGGTACTTGACGTGTTCGTTTTATTGTTATGACTCTTGTAAGTGAGTTAACACAATCCTTTATATTCTGCTCAAATCTTTCAGCTTTTTCATGAATATCTAATAAAAAAAATACTACTTTCTAAAAATTTTTTGCTTACATTATCTCCAAAAATGTTTTTATCATATTTAAAATTTCTTATTTTTGTTTCTAATTTGTTAACTTTTTTACTTACATTTATATTAAATAAAATTGTTTCGTGATCAGATATTTTGTTATTTAAGTCAATTTTATAGGTTACATCTTTACAGTGATTTTTAACTATTAAGTAATCTATTAATGTTTTAGATTCACCTGTTGTTCTTGTTGGCTCATTAATAAGTTGACATAAGTATTCATCCTCAATTCGCTTTTTCATTTCTTTGACATGTGTTAAAGTAGTATTTAGCATGTCTATATTAAAATCTCCAGCAATAATGCAATTATTTTCTTTTTCTATATACGCCCTGCACAATTCACTAAATATATCAAAAAACTTTGAAACTGGAAATATTGAAGAAGGCGATCTATAAACAACACCTACAATCCATTCCATATTATTTATCAAGATTCTCATAACTAAAATCCAAACGAAGTCCATTTTAATCATTTTGATAATATTGTATTGCAACGATTTTTTCAAATAAATTGCAACATCCCCAGTATGCCTTGAATGTGATAAACATGATATTATATTGTAGTTGTTAATTTGATATTCAACCTCTTCGATCTGGTCCGTAATGTGCGTTTCACCCAAAAGTATAATATCCAAATCTAATTTCATAATCATAACTTCAAGTTGATCAAAATTATTTAAAAGACCATTTATGTTTAATGACGTACAATTTAAATTATATAGATTTGAATTTGAATTTAATTGCTAACATATCTTTCTTTTTTCTATATATAATTTTCTTATGTATACTTCACAGTTTTTATGGTCAAACGCATGATGTTTTATATTTAAATTAAGCTTATGTTCCCTATTTATATTTATGCAATTAATACATCTAAACTCATTTATTTTACACCTATCCTCTTTACCATGTTCTTCTGCACATTTATAACATTGTTTGTTTTCATTATTTTTAAATTTAACTGAACAATCCTTAGCATAGTGGCCAAAACCTAAGCATTTATAGCATCTTTTTATGTAAGTACCATCATAAACTGAACAAACATCCCATCCTACCTTTATTTTTCCAATTTCCATAATTTCGTTATACTTCTCAGCGTCAATTTCACTAACAGCAGTATATGTTGAATAAGATTTATTTTTCTTTTCATTTTTCCTTTCATACTGTGCTTTTATTGCTAAGACAGAGTCCTTCATTATTTCATTTTGCATTTTAATCTTATTTATTAAAATCCTATCTTCGAATTTTTCTGCCAATCCAATTATTTTAATTCTTGGTTTTCTTCTTTCACTTAAACTCACTTCGTAAGAATCTTTTAATTTATTTTCAACTACGCTTTTTAATTTATTAACAGAATCTTCATTTTCACATGACACTATTACAGACCCATTTTTTGTATTAGTTACTTTTGAGATATCTATTTTTTCTACTACTGGATCAACCCTAAGTTTTATATCCTTATTTGTTATTATAGAGTTTTACTTTTCTTTTGGTTTAATAATTACATCTCTTTTAACTATTTCAGAAAATAATACATTTGTGTTATTTTTTTTACTACAAAGATCTTTACTAACATTCTCAACACAAGTTTTTATTACATTCGAATGTTTATCAACATTTGTTTTTATTTCATCAACACAATCAGCAATAGCTTCCATGTACATTTCAATTCTATTTATTTTTTCATTTCGTTCTTTACAGTTTTTACACACAATTACTACAAAAGTGTTTGTATTTATTAGATTTACATCCGAAGTTGTTAAATTTATACATTTTGCATGCAAAAATAAACCACATTCACCATTACATGGTAGAAATTCACCAGCACCTCTACCTGCAGACCTATCACATTCAATACACTTAAACATTTTCTTTTTCCCTAAATAATTAGATATTATTATCAAATTATTGTTTCAGCTCGAATAGAAAAATATACTATATGTAACTTAAGTTTATTTGATATTATATTATAAGCTATTATTAATTTTTCCCTTTTTATTCTTCTTTTCAATAATTACAAAAAAAAATTTATTAAAATCAAGTTTATTTCTTTTATTTATTTCGTATAATCAACCAATTTTTCAAATATACAACAATTAATTCCTTCTTTCTTTTATTTTATTTTTCCTTTTATTATTTGTGTTTGTTACACAAAATTAAATCTCCAAAACTGATAGCTTAAAATGTAAATTTAATTTAAACATTTCAGCAAATGAAAAACGCGTCTACTCGCACAGAATGTTAAGCTCAAACTGATCCAAAAAAATTTTCTGAGCAAACTTATACTAATTCTAAAAGTTCTTTCTTACCTCAAAATTTCAAGTCTCTATCTAAAAGCGTGCCGGAGTTATGAAAGTAAAAAATCATGCAAAATTTGATTTTTATTATTATTTGATTTTTAAATTTAAATACTAAATTTAAAAAAATTGTATAATTTTTATATTAATTTACAAAGCTAAAAAACATACCTGTCGAATGACGTTCAGATTGGAAAATCTTAAGCGGAACATAAGATATATGCATTTAAAAATAAAGCTTTTTCAAAACTCCGTAATGGATGGGGCTACATAAAAAAGTTGTTCCACAAAAATTCTTTTTTATGAGACCTACCAATGGTTAAATTTTTTTTCTCTATCTTTTACGGTGTAGAAGTTTTGTAAACAGACGGATGGACGAACAGAGTGAAACTAATAAGCAACATTTTTTCAAAATTGTTTTGGAAATGTGCTAAAAACGAAGAAACAATTTACAAAAATATCTATTCATTTTAATATTAGTATCATTTTTATTGTAAATTTAATATTTAATAAACTTATACAAATGTATTGAAACAAGTAAATGTAACAGTAAGTCGATGCAACCGACTTATTAATACCCTACACCTGAATAATTCGAATTAAATTAAAAATCCATAAGTGTTTTTGGCAGCTGCTTGAACTTCTTCCTTTTTCTGTCTTATTCAACTCGAATTTCAAGAAAGTAAAAGAGGCATCCGCTTGGGATATGCTTGACACCCTTGTATAAAATTTTAAGTTACTATCTTAATTATTTTCGAAGATTGGTAGTCCTTGGGAGGTTTGTGTCAGCTACCCGAATTCCCACTCCAATTCATCGAATCCATCTCAGGAATATAAAGAAAACTTGCCAGAACACCATTCTATTAAATTTAAAGGTTCTACTTTTGTTTGTTTTGGAGATATGCTCCAATTTTACAGAAAAGGAAAGATAACAGAACACCTTTGTACTAAAAATAAAAGTTCTATCTTTGTTGGTTGTGGAGATAATCTCATTTGCTCTGGGGCTCGTTCGGAAGCTTCCAAAACCAAACCCAATGACCAAATCCTCTTAAATTTCAGAGACATAAATCAAACACGAAATAACACCATTGTACCAAATTCAAAGGTTCTACCTTTGTTCGTATTGGATATAATCTGATTTGCTCTGCGGCTCGTTCGGAAGCTTACAAAATCTGAATCCACGGTTCAAATCTTTTCAAATTTAAACCCATGGCCAAATCCTCCCAAAATTTCAGAGACCTAAATCAAACATGAAAAAACACCATTCGGCCAAATTCAAAGGTTATATCTTTGTTGTTTTTGGAGATAATCTCATTTGCTCTGGGGCTCGTTCTGAAGCTTCCAAAATCCAAACCCATGGACCACATCCTCTTAAATTTTAGAGACATAAATCAAACTGGAAGGAACATCATTATAAAAAATTTAAAGGTTATATCTTTCTTGGTTTTGGAAATAATCTCGTTTGCTCTGGGGCTCGTTCGGAAGCTTCCAAAATCCGAACCCATGGACAAAATCCTCTTAAATTTCAGAGACATAAATCGAACGGGAAGGAACATCATTGTAAAATGTTTTTATCATATTTAAATTTTCTTATTTTTGTGTCTAATTTGTTAACTTTTTTACTTACATTTATATTAAATAAAATTGTTTCGTGATCAGATATTTTGTTATTTAAGTCAATTTTATAGGTTACATCTTTACAGTGATTTTTAACTATTAAGTAATCTATTAATGTTTTAGATTCACCTGTTGTTCTTGTTGGCTCATTAATAAGTTGACATAAGTATTCATCCTCAATTCGCTTTTTCATTTCTTTGACATGTGTTAAAGTAGTATTTAGCATGTCTATATTAAAATCCCCAGCAATAATGCAATTATTTTCTTTTTCTATATACGCCCTGCACAATTCACTAAATATATCAAAAAACTTTGAAACTGGAAGTATTGAAGAAGGCGATCTATAAACAACACCTACAATCCATTCCATATTATTTATCAAGATTCTCACAACTAAAATCCAAACGAAGTCCATTTTAATCATTTTGATAATATTGTATTGCAACGATTTTTTCAAATAAATTGCAACATCCCCAGTATGTCTTGAATGTGATAAACATGATATTATATTGTAGTTGTTAATTTGATATTCAACCTCTTCGATCTGGTCCGTAATGTGCGTTTCACCCAAAAGTATAATATCCAAATCTAATTTCATAATCATAACTTCAAGTTGATTAAAATTATTTAAAAGACCATTTATGTTTAATGACGTACAATTTAAATTATATAGATTTGAATTTGAATTTAATTGCTAACATATCTTTCTTTTTTCTATATATAATTTTCTTATGTATACTTCACAGTTTTTATGGTCAAACGCATGATGTTTTATATTTAAATTAAGCTTATGTTCCCTATTTATATTTATGCAATTAATACATCTAAACTCATTTATTTTACACCTATCCTCTTTACCATGTTCTTCTGCACATTTATAACATTGTTTGTTTTCATTATTTTTAAATTTAACTGAACAATCCTTAGCATAGTGGCCAAAACCTAAGCATTTATAGCATCTTTTTATGTAAGTACCATCATAAACTGAACAAACATCCCATCCTACCTTTATTTTTCCAATTTCCATAATTTCGTTATACTTCTCAGCGTCAATTTCACTAACAGCAGTATATGTTGAATAAGATTTATTTTTCTTTTCATTTTTCCTTTCATACTGTGCTTTTATTGCTAAGACAGAGTCCTTCATTATTTCATTTTGCATTTTAATCTTATTTATTAAAATCCTATCTTCGAATTTTTCTGCCAATCCAATTATTTTAATTCTTGGTTTTCTTCTTTCACTTAAACTCACTTCGTAAGAATCTTTTAATTTATTTTCAACTACGCTTTTTAATTTATTAACAGAATCTTCATTTTCACATGACACTATTACAGACCCATTTTTTGTATTAGTTACTTTTGAGATATCTATTTTTTCTACTACTGGATCAACCCTAAGTTTTATATCCTTATTTGTTATTATAGAGTTTTACTTTTCTTTTGGTTTAATAATTACATCTCTTTTAACTATTTCAGAAAATAATACATTTGTGTTATTTTTTTTACTACAAAGATCTTTACTAACATTCTCAACACAAGTTTTTATTACATTCGAATGTTTATCAACATTTGTTTTTATTTCATCAACACAATCAGCAATAGCTTCCATGTACATTTTAATTCTATTTATTTTTTCATTTCGTTCTTTACAGTTTTTACACTCAATTACTACAAAAGTGTTTGTATTTATTAGATTTACATCCGAAGTTGTTAAATTTATACATTTTGCATGCAAAAATAAACCACATTCACCATTACATGGTAGAAATTCACCAGCACCTCTACCTGCAGACCTATCACATTCAATACACTTAAACATTTTCTTTTTCCCTAAATAATTAGATATTATTATCAAATTATTGTTTCACCTCGAATAGAAAAATATACTATATGTAACTTAAGTTTATTTGATATTATATTATAAGCTATTATTAATTTTTCCCTTTTTATTCTTCTTTTCAATAATTACAAAAAAAAATTTATTAAAATCAAGTTTATTTCTTTTATTTATTTCGTATAATCAACCAATTTTTCAAATATACAACAATTAATTCCTTCTTTCTTTTATTTTATTTTTCCTTTTATTATTTGTGTTTGTTACACAAAATTAAATCTCCAAAACTGATAGCTTAAAATGTAAATTTAATTTAAACATTTCAGCAAATGAAAAACGCGTCTACTCGCACAGAATGTTAAGCTCAAACTGATCCAAAAAAATTTTCTGAGCAAACTTATACTAATTCTAAAAGTTCTTTCTTACCTTAAAATTTCAAGTCTCTATCTAAAAGCGTGCCGGAGTTATGAAAGTAAAAAATCATGCAAAATTTGATTTTCACATAACGGTAAATTTAAATACTAAATTTAAAAAAATTGTATAATTTTTATATTAATTTACAAAGCTAAAAAACATACCTGTCGAATGACGTTCAGATTGGAAAATCTTAAGCGGAACATAAGATATATGCATTTAAAAATAAAGCTTTTTCAAAACTCCGTAATGGATGGGGCTACATAAAAAAGTTGTTCCACAAAAATTCTTTTTTATGAGACCTACCAATGGTTAAATTTTTTTTCTCTATCTTTTACGGTGTAGAAGTTTTGTAAACAGACGGATGGACGAACAGAGTGAAACTAATAAGCAACATTTTTTCAAAATTGTTTTGGAAATGTGCTAAAAACGAAGAAACAATTTATAAAAATATCTATTCATTTTAATATTAGTATCATTTTTATTGTAAATTTAATATTTAATAAACTTATACAAATGTATTGAAACAAGTAAATGTAACAGTAAGTCGATGCAACCGACTTATTAATACCCTACACCTGAATAATTCGAATTAAATTAAAAATCCATAAGTGTTTTTGGCAGCTGCTTGAACTTCTTCCTTTTTCTGTCTTATTCAACTCGAATTTCAAGAAAGTAAAAGAAGCATCCGCTTGGGATATGCTTGACACCCTTGTATAAAATTTTAAGTTACTATCTTAATTATTTTCGAAGATTGGTAGTCCTTGGGAGGTTTGTGTCAGCTACCCGAATTCCCACTCCAATTCATCGAATCCATCTCAGGAATATAAAGAAAACTTGCCAGAACACCATTCTATTAAATTTAAAGGTTCTACTTTTGTTTGTTTTGGAGATATGCTCCAATTTTACAGAAAAGAAAACATAACAGAACACCTTTGTACTAAAAATAAAAGTTCTATCTTTGTTGGTTGTGGAGATATACTCGTTTGCTCTGGGGCTCGTCCGGAAGCTTCCAAGATTTGAACCCATAGACCAAATCCTCACAAATTTCACAAACATAAATCAAACATGAAGGAACACCACTCTGCCAAAAGTAAAGGTTATATCTTTATTGGTTTTGGATATAATCTCATTTGCTCTGGGGCTCGTTCGGAAGCTTCCAAAACCAAACCCAATGACCAAATCCTCTTAAATTTCAGAGACATAAATCAAACACGAAAGAACACCATTGTACCAAATTCAAAGGTTCTACCTTTGTTCGTATTGGATATAATCTGATTTGCTCTGCGGCTCGTTCGGAAGCTTACAAAATCTGAATCCACGGTTCAAATCTTTTCAAATTTAAACCCATGGCCAAATCCTCCCAAATTTCAGAGACCTAAATCAAACATGAAAAAACACCATTCGGCCAAATTCAAAGGTTATATCTTTGTTGTTTTTGGAGATAATCTCATTTGCTCTGGGGCTCGTTCTGAAGCTTCCAAAATCCAAACCCATGGACCACATCCTCTTAAATTTTAGAGACATAAATCAAACTGGAAGGAACATCATTATAAAAATTTAAAGGTTCTATCTTTCTTGGTTTTGGAAATAATCTCGTTTGCTCTGGGGCTCGTTCGGAAGCTTCCAAAATCCGAACCCATGGACAAAATCCTCTTAAATTTCAGAGACATAAATCGAACGGGAAGGAACATCATTGTAAAATGTTTTTATCATATTTAAAATTTCTTATTTTTGTTTCTAATTTGTTAACTTTTTTACTTACATTTATATTAAATAAAATTGTTTCGTGATCAGATATTTTGTTATTTAAGTCAATTTTATAGGTTACATCTTTACAGTGATTTTTAACTATTAAGTAATCTATTAATGTTTTAGATTCACCTGTTGTTCTTGTTGGCTCATTAATAAGTTGACATAAGTATTCATCCTCAATTCGCTTTTTCATTTCTTTGACATGTGTTAAAGTAGTATTTAGCATGTCTATATTAAAATCCCCAGCAATAATGCAATTATTTTCTTTTTCTATATACGCCCTGCACAATTCACTAAATATATCAAAAAACTTTGAAACTGGAAATATTGAAGAAGGCGATCTATAAACAACACCTACAATCCATTCCATATTATTTATCAAGATTCTCACAACTAAAATCCAAACGAAGTCCATTTTAATCATTTTGATAATATTGTATTGCAACGATTTTTTCAAATAAATTGCAACATCCCCAGTATGCCTTGAATGTGATAAACATGATATTATATTGTAGTTGTTAATTTGATCTGGTCCGTAATGTGCGTTTCACCCAAAAGTATAATATCCAAATCTAATTTCATAATCATAACTTCAAGTTGATTAAAATTATTTAAAAGACCATTTATGTTTAATGACGTACAATTTAAATTATATAGATTTGAATTTGAATTTAATTGCTAACATATCTTTCTTTTTTCTATATATAATTTTCTTATGTATACTTCACAGTTTTTATGGTCAAACGCATGATGTTTTATATTTAAATTAAGCTTATGTTCCCTATTTATATTTATGCAATTAATACATCTAAACTCATTTATTTTACACCTATCCTCTTTACCATGTTCTTCTGCACATTTATAACATTGTTTGTTTTCATTATTTTTAAATTTAACTGAACAATCCTTAGCATAGTGGCCAAAACCTAAGCATTTATAGCATCTTTTTATGTAAGTACCATCATAAACTGAACAAACATCCCATCCTACCTTTATTTTTCCAATTTCCATAATTTCGTTATACTTCTCAGCGTCAATTTCAATAACAGCAGTATATGTTGAATAAGATTTATTTTTCTTTTCATTTTTCCTTTCATACTGTGCTTTTATTGCTAAGACAGAGTCCTTCATTATTTCATTTTGCATTTTAATCTTATTTATTAAAATCCTATCTTCAAATTTTTCTGACAATCCAATTATTTTAATTCTTGGTTTTCTTCTTTCACTTAAACTCACTTCGTAAGAATCTTTTAATTTATTTTCAACTACGCTTTTTAATTTATTAACAGAAGCTTCATTTTCATGACACTATTACAGACCCATTTTTTGTATTAGTTACTTTTGAGATATCTATTTTTTCTACTACTGGATCAACCCTAAGTTTTATATCCTTATTTGTTATTATAGAGTTTTACTTTTCTTTTGGTTTAATAATTACATCTCTTTTAACTATTTCAGAAAATAATACATTTGTGTTATTTTTTTTACTACAAAGATCTTTACTAACATTCTCAACACAAGTTTTTATTACATTCGAATGTTTATCAACATTTGTTTTTATTTCATCAACACAATCAGCAATAGCTTCCATGTACATTTCAATTCTATTTATTTTTTCATTTCGTTCTTTACAGTTTTTACACACAATTACTACAAAAGTGTTTGTATTTATTAGATTTACATCCGAAGTTGCTAAATTTATACATTTTGCATGCAAAAATAAACCACATTCACCATTACATGGTAGAAATTCACCAGCACCTCTACCTGCAGACCTATCACATTCAATACACTTAAACATTTTCTTTTTCCCTAAATAATTAGATATTATTATCAAATTATTGTTTCAGCTCGAATAGAAAAATATACTATATGTAACTTAAGTTTATTTGATATTATATTATAAGCTATTATTAATTTTTCCCTTTTTATTCTTCTTTTCAATAATTACAAAAAAAAATTTATTAAAATCAAGTTTATTTCTTTTATTTATTTCGTATAATCAACCAATTTTTCAAATATACAACAATTAATTCCTTCTTTCTTTTATTTTATTTTTCCTTTTATTATTTGTGTTTGTTACACAAAATTAAATCTCCAAAACTGATAGCTTAAAATGTAAATTTAATTTAAACATTTCAGCAAATGAAAAACGCGTGTACCCGCACAGAATGTTAAGCTCAAACTGATCCAAAAAAATTTTCTGAGCAAACTTATACTAATTCTAAAAGTTCTTTCTTACCTCAAAATTTCAAGTCTCTATCTAAAAGCGTGCCGGAGTTATGAAAGTAAAATATCATGCAAAATTTGATTTTCACATAACGGTAAATTTAAATACTAAATTTAAAAAAATTGTATAATTTTTATATTAATTTACAAAGCTAAAAAACATACCTGTCGAATGACGTTCAGATTGGAAAATCTTAAGCGGAACATAAGATATATGCATTTAAAAATAAAGCTTTTTCAAAACTCCGTAATGGATGGGGCTACATAAAAAAGTTGTTCCACAAAAATTCTTTTTTATGAGACCTACCAATGGTTAAATTTTTTTTCTCTATCTTTTACGGTGTAGAAGTTTTGTAAACAGACGGATGGACGAACAGAGTGAAACTAATAAGCAACATTTTTTCAAAATTGTTTTGGAAATGTGCTAAAAACGAAGAAACAATTTACAAAAATATCTATTCATTTTAATATTAGTATCATTTTTATTGTAAATTTAATATTTAATAAACTTATACAAATGTATTGAAACAAGTAAATGTAACAGTAAGTCGATGCAACCGACTTCTTAATACCCTACACCTGAATAATTCGAATTAAATTAAAAATCCATAAGTGTTTTTGGCAGCTGCTTGAACTTCTTCCTTTTTCTGTCTTATTCAACTCGAATTTCAAGAAAGTAAAAGAGGCATCCGCTTGGGATATGCTTGACACCCTTGTATAAAATTTTAAGTTACTATCTTAATTATTTTCGAAGATTGGTAGTCCTTGGGAGGTTTGTGTCAACTACCCGAATTGCCACTCCAATTCATCGAATCCATCTCAGGAATATAAAGAAAACTTGCCAGAACACCATTCTATTAAATTTAAAGGTTCTACTTTTGTTTGTTTTGGAGATATGCTCCAATTTTACAGAAAAGGAAACATAACAGAACACCTTTGTACTAAAAATAAAAGTTCTATCTTTGTTGGTTGTGGAGATATACTCGTTTGCTCTGGGGCTCGTCCGGAAGCTTCCAAGATTTGAACCCATAGACCAAATCCTCACAAATTTCACAAACATAAATCAAACATGAAGGAACACCACTCTGCCAAAAGTAAAGGTTATATCTTTATTGGTTTTGGAGATAATCTCATTTGCTCTGGGGCTCGTTCGGAAGCTTCCAAAACCAAACCCAATGACCAAATCCTCTTAAATTTCAGAGACATAAATCAAACACGAAAGAACACCATTGTACCAAATTCAAAGGTTCTACCTTTGTTCGTATTGGATATAATCTGATTTGCTCTGCGGCTCGTTCGGAAGCTTACAAAATCTGAATCCACGGTTCAAATCTTTTCAAATTTAAACCCATGGCCAAATCCTCCCAAATTTCAGAGACCTAAATCAAACATGAAAAAACACCATTCGGCCAAATTCAAAGGTTATATCTTTGTTGTTTTGGGAGATAATCTCATTTGCTCTGGGGCTCGTTCTGAAGCTTCCAAAATCCAAACCCATGGACCACATCCTCTTAAATTTTAGAGACATAAACCAACTGGAAGGAACATAATTATAAAAAATTTAAAGGTTCTATCTTTCTTGGTTTTGGAAATAATCTCGTTTGCTCTGGGGCTCGTTCGGAAGCTTCCAAAATTCGAACCCATGGACAAAATCCTCTTAAATTTCAGAGACATAAATCGAACGGGAAGGAACATCATTGTACAAAATTTAAAGGTTCTATCTTTGTTGGTTTTGGAGATAATCTCGTTTGCTCTGGGGCTCGTTCGGAAGTTTCCAAAATCCGAACCCATGGACTAAATCCTCTCAAATTTCAGACACATAAATCGAACGGGAAGGAACATCATTGTACAAAATTTAAAGGTTATATCTTAGTTGGTTTTGGAGATAATCTCATTTGCTCTGGTGCTCGTTCGGAAGCTTCCAAATCCAAACCCATGGACCAAATCCTCTTAAATTTCATAGACATAAATCGAACGGGAAGGAACATTATTGTACAAAATTTAAAGGTTCTATCTTTGTTGGTTTTGGAAACAATCTCATTTGCTCTGATGCTCGTTCCGAAGCTTCCAAAACCCAAACCCATGGACAAAACCCTCCTAAATTTCAGAGACATAAATCGAACGGGAAGTAACATCATTGTACAAAATTTAAAGGTTCTATCTTTGTTGGTTTTGGGATAATCTCGTTTACTCCGGAATCATTCGGAAGCTTCCAGAATCCGAACCCATGGACTGATTTTGTCCAGATTCGAACTTAGCCTTTCTTTGGTAATTATTAACCTACTGTATAAATTTCATCAATATAGCTTTATTAGTTTTTGAGTTATCGTGTAAACGGACGGTTGGACGGACGGACGGACGGACATCGTTAAATCGATTCAGGAGGTGATCTTGATTCAGAATATATATACATGTCTATATCTAACTCGCTTCCTTTTGGTGGTTACAAACACCATACCAAAGTTAATATACCCTATACTGTAGGTGTAGGGTATAAAAATAATCTGTTAAAACATTTTAAGGGTTTTTATGCCAAATGGACTACTACTTTGTACATGGTTCAAGCGTAAATACCCTTCTTATATCTTGATATGCTAGAAGATATTTGAAGGCATAATGAAGAGCTAGCTTTAGCTAGCATAAAGTCATCTCAGCCTCTCTTGGCACGTTGCAAGATGGGTGATTTACTTTATTTATTTATTTATTTAAGGAAAAGGAAAGAAAACAAACACAAAGAGCCAACTTTTATATGAAAGTATTTATTATACTTATCTGTTCAGGCTTCATCATCTGAAAAGTTTTCTCCAACCAATGATATTTTGCAGGCATCTCCAGAAACTGAAATATTTCTGGTGGGAGATTTCAACATTCATAACAGGGACTAGCTTCATCTTTCTAGTAACATCTCCCCGAGTCAAAACTCAATTGGGAAGCAAGTTGAAGCATTCTGTGCACTGTTCCACCTTTCTCAACTTTTAAAAAAATCCCAGACCGTGCTGATCATGAAGATCATCTCTGGAATCTGTTTCTCACCACACACCCTGAAAAATATGTGGTTTCAGTTGGTTGCTCCCTGTGTAATTCCGACCATTGTTTGGTTAACACTAGTTTCCGAGTAAGCCCAATCTTCAACCAGAGGTCCCCTCCCAAAAAAATTGTTTGGCGTTACAGTAATGCTGACTGGGAGGGCCTTAACAATTTTTTTAGAATCTTTGATTCGGCTTCCGTAACAGAAATGTCATTCTGCTTAAGTAACAGAAATGTTAACTTTGCTGCAAATGCGATTAGTGAAACTATTTTACGCGGAATGAGGTTATTCATTTCTCATTTTATGAAATCTGTTAAGAGGAGGCCCAAGTCTTGATTTAATCGCATTTGCAATGAAGCCATTTCGAAAAAAGAGAAGGCTTTTAAACTGTACCAAAACAATAGGTCGGAAGCTCGCAGGGCCAACTATATAGTGGTGAGCAACAGATGCAAGAAAGTTATCAATAAGCAAAAATTCTTGTTCAACCAAAGGTTGAAACGTAAAATCATCCACATGCCAAAAAATAGCAAATCTTTTTTGTCATTTGCCAAAAGTCTAAAAGAAGACGTTAGAGGGTCTTCTTTTCCACCACTTATTGATAATAATAACAGAATCGTATCAGATTCTAAAGCGAAGACGAGCTTATTCGGCAACAATTCGCTTCCATCTCGACACTGCCACAGTCAGCTCAGATGCCACCTTCCGTTCCAGGAGTTGGCTGCTGCTTCGGTAAAATTTACTTTAGGACGCTGGCGGTGATGAAAATCTTGAAAAATCTAGATACAATTAAGTCAGCCGGTGCAGATGGTATAACCACTATGGTGCTTAAAAATTCCTACTCCAGTATTTCAAAACCTCTGCGCAACATTTTTCATCTCTCCTTCACTTCGGGTATTCGTCCTACCCAATGGAAGGTTGCAAATGTTTTCCCAATTCCCAAAAAAGGTAATTAAAGCGATCCCTCCTATATCTCATCAATTACCCTATTGTTATAACTTGGGACCTCTCCAAAGTAATGGAGTAAATTGTGAACCAAAAGCTTCTGAAATACTTGGACCACAAATGTTTGCTTCATGATCGTCAATACGGGTTCAGAGTCAGTTCAATCAGTTATGTCGTGACTTATCTTTGTGAGAAGTTAAACATCAGCCTTTATCATTCTGGTAATCTGATGTTGTGGCTCTTGATATTTCTAAGGCTTTCGATCGAGTTTGGCACGATGCTTTGTTGGCAAAATGCAAAGCATTAGGTCTAGGTAGGATCTCTCTAAAATAAATTGGAGATTTCCTTTCGAATCGTACGATTCGAGTACTAGTCGACGGATATTCATCTGAGAAATTCAAATTAAATGCTGATGTGCCCCAGGGATCAGTTTTATTCCCCACTCTCTTCTTAATATTTAGCAATGACCTACTTTCATTAACCTCCAATCTGATCCACAGTTTCGCAGACGACAGCACCCTTGTAGCTTCTTATGAGTTTCATAGCCGCTGTACCATTAATCACCAGTTTAATACAATAGCAAAAAATTTCACAATTAGTGAGCTAAATAACGATTTAGACAAAATTCAAAAATAAGGTGAAGTCAACAGAGTTGATTTCCCAATTATCCTTCTCACCAATTATCCTTCCCTTATTCCCAAAACCAAACTGTACTTTTGTATTAAAAGTTCCATCCTAAAGTTTGGTTTTAAAAGGGGGGTTGATTGGTTAAAATCAAGTTAAGTTCGAGTTTTCCACCAACACTCGTAAAAAAAAAAAGCAAAATACATCACAAAGCATGCACATATACTGAAATACAAATACTTCTCTGATGGAAGTCTTGTAGGAAAATCACGAACTGGAAATGTAGCAGCATCATATCTAATTCAATCTAAAAGAAAAATTATATTTAAATGTAACTAAATAATTATAACTTACCAATTGTATCCTTTTACACTGTATATTTTTTTGTTTACTATTTACTTGACAAAATTTTATTGATCATTAATCCCCCAAAATAGTTTATGTAGCAATTGTTTTTTTTCTTTTTCATATTTCTTTGTTTAGCAACATTGTTTCTAGAAATAAAAATTAAATAATAATTAAAAAAGAACAGAAAAAGGGGCTAACGACCTAGGATTAAATTAAATCTGTATCGTATTACTGACACCTCGGTTTTTACCGGAACCATCGGATTGGGGTAAACCTGGGCCGGATTCAAGGTGTTATACGATCCGTGCCGATGATCAGCCTGGCTAGGGGGCCCAATCTTAAAAATAGCCCAGCGACCCTCCGAATTAACTAGTCTTACCCTATGTATACCAATCTCTGCATAGGGCGGACCTTCTTTTTCTTCTTACTCGTGGGACTTAGATTCGAAAAAAGACTCGTGGGGAAAGATTCGAAAAAAGAGTTAGCCGGCACTTCCCAAAAGTCGGCAAATAAGGCGACCAAACCGGGCACTAGCAGTGCTAAGGAAAGTCGCGAACAACGAAAGACGGTAAGCATGGAAGAAATCCCTAGCAGGCCAAGAGCTAAGGTATGGCTGCCTAGAGAACCTGCCGAAGCAAACACGATTATCAAAATAATGAAAGTGTCAAATCCCCAATTTCCCACACACAATTGGAAGATTTCCAAACTAGGGAAGTAGTAGGAGAATCCCAGCAGGCGCCGGTCATTGTCAATAAGGAGTCCTTACAACCCCTATCGAAAGCCATAGAGGTCATTAGTTACGGCTTCACGGCGGTAACACTGAAAGTTATACACTTTTATATTATAGAAGGATGAGGTGGAAGCCTCAAGGAGCATCGGCGAAGGCCCAAGTTAACTCTGACCGATCCGATGTCGTTGACGTAGCATCCTCCTCGGCTCCAAAGAGAGTGAATGAAGTCATCAAGGCTGACGATGAAGACGATCTACTTGGATCAGATTCTGACAGCTGTGATGATGCCAAAAGCTTCTCAATGGACTTTGACAATGAAGCTAACGCGACGGAGGTGGAGGATGGCTCAGGTAATGAGGCTACTTCAAATTAATCTCCATCACTCCAAAGCGGCTTCCGCTGCACTTTAAATCCGCCTCAGGAGAACGGGGGAGGATGTTATCTTGATGGAAGAGCCATGTGTGGCAAAAAAACCATGAGCCTGTTTTACTCAAGATACCAGGCTACAAGTTGTTATATAGAGGAAACCTATACAGCAAACGCAAACCTAGAGCGTGCATTGTTGCTGAAAATACATTAAATTTAAATTTTATGTATAATTACAGTGATGCTGATACGGTTGCGGCGAGCGTAAAGCTAAAAAAACTTAGGGCTCTGTGTTGTTGCGGTGTTTCTTCCTCACGCAGGATTCGCTCCCTCCATCTTTCAAAGTTGATAGCGGATGCTAGAAGCATGAACATCGAGGTCATCATTAGCTGCGACGCCAATGCTCACCATGACATCTGTTGTAGTTCGGATACCAACGAAAGAGGTGAGCTGCGTTTTGATTACATTTTAAGTACTAACCTTCTTATCTGTAACATTGGCAGGGAATCTATTTTTGTTACTAGTAATAGGCAAGTAGCACTAGACATAACTTTAATCTCGGACTTCATTTATTCTAAAATAAACTAATGCAAGGTTTCTGATAAGCATTCCCTTTCACATCACAGATACCTTGAGTTCAGTCTGGACGAAAGTCCTCTACTAAAGTCCGTCTATCGAAATCCTAAGAGAACTGACTGGAACAATTATAGGGAGCACTTAAAGTCAATGATTCCCTCTTTCACATCTGGAATTCCTAAAAATATCCAGGATCTAAATAGCCTAGGTAACGTTTTTACGAAGGCTTTCAATTAGGCCTTAATAAAGGGAAAATCTAAACCACCTTGGTGGAATGATGAAATCGAAGCTCTAAGGAAAGATAGTAGGAGGGCTTTTAATAATGCCAAAAAAACGAATGAGATACAGGACTGGAGCTTTTATAAAACGGCTCTTAGTCAGTACAAAACAGCACTTAAAAAGGCGAAAAGAGACACCGGACACTATTCTGCGGAGGTATAGAAAACATCTCCGAGGCATCTAGACTTAGGAAAATTCTATCGACAAACCCCATTGTCCCCAGTCTTCTTAAAAAAGAGCATTGCATTTGGACAACCACAAGCGAGGAGTCGTTGGAATTACTTTTAAAAACTCATTTTCCTGGGTGCCCAACTAATAGCTCAGAGGTGGCTCGTCCTCTGAATCCTCCCCCTACTATCTCAGAGGTGGTGGTTACAGGAGACAAACTACAATGGGCTATAGATAGTTTCAAGTCAAGCGGACCGTATGGTATTATACCCGCTGAGATCCAACAAACTTTTTGGCTTGACTAAAAAGCATTTTCTGTGGTTGTTTTAATTTGGGGCTTATCCCGGATAAATGGAAACAGGTCGGAGTAGTAAAAGTCTGTTTTCAGCCTCTCAACATGCTTACTGTAAAGGGAAGTCAGTTGATACTGCATACTTTCACTATTTCGATTGTTGGCTGCACAACAATCGCCTATGCGGACGCTACAGAATGTGGACTGTCCGTAAATCCACAGAAAACCGAACTGGTCCTCTTTACAAGGAAATATAAAATTCCTAAAATAAAGCCGCCTTCGTTAAATGGCTCCATACTTGTTTTTGCGAAACGGTGATATTTGTAGGTTTAACTCTAGACAGGAAATTAAGCTGGAAGGCTAATGTGTTATTCTCCCTGCTAATATCGAATAAAAGTCAACTGCTTTCTCTTCGTCTGGTTTATTAATAAATTATAAAAACTGTTTTTAATAATGTATGATGAGAGACTTTTATAATAATAAATAGAGGTACGTTACTTATTCTTAAGCATTACAGTGAGTACTCGCTATATACAACAACTAACATCTCAGAAAGAGTAAAGAAGGCCTCAATAACACTCTACTCGTGCAAAAATGTCATTGGTAGGAAATGGGGGCTTCAGCCATACATGACTTACTGGCTATACACATCCGTTGTAAGATACATTCTTATGTACGGAGTACTAGTATGGTGGAAGGCAATCGATAAAGATGTCAATCGCCGGGATTGAAAGAACTGTCACACTATGTATTTGTGGCTCTTTAATAACAACCGCTACTCCGGCATTAGACAACATGCATAATCTGATGCCTGTAGAATATTATAGCAAATTTTCAGCCGCAAACACAGCTGTGAGATTAAAAGCTACATCCCAGTGGATCAATTCACGAGAAGATCACTCGGATATCATAAACCAATTCAAGTCCACTCCCGTCTTGGTGGACTACACGTCCCCCACTTACTTTTCGGAAAGCTCATGTGACGAGCATACCAAGCCGTGAGAGTTGAAACTCAAACACAGTGATGACCTTCGAAGGACTGTAATTCTAAACGGATGGCTCAAAAATGAACCACAGTGTAGGTTGCGGGGTCTTCTCAGATAATCTGAATATCAGTCATAATTTCCGATTACCAGACCATTGTAGGGTCTTCCAAGCGGAAATTATGGCAATGCAAGAAGCCTAAATTCTACATAATAGAAGCGTTTTGACTGTAAAGCAAGTACGTATTCTGTCAGATAATCAGGCTGTATTAAAATCTCTGGAATCAACATGCACAACCTCGAAGACGGTAATAAACTGCCGAAGACTTCTTAACGAGATAGCAAGACAACCTTACAAGTCCTGCCGGATAAGGCAGGACTACGGATACCTCTATCCACAAGCAAACAGTTTTTTCGAAAGGAAATAACGGATATGACAAATTACAAATGGTCAAACTTGACCTCGAATATCACAATATTGATAGGGCCTAAAACCAATTTAAGACGATCCAATAATCTGCTTTCTCTCAAAAGGGCAGACATAGGAATGACAATGGGTATAATCACCGGTCTCCGTCTAATAGGCAAGCATACTAGAAGACTTGGTTCACAATATTGATAGGGCCTAAAACCAATTTAAGACGATCCAATAATCTGCTTTCTCTCAAAAGGGCAGACATAGGAATGACAATGGGTATAATCACCGGTCTCCGTCTAATAGGCAAGCATACCAGAAGACTTGGTTCATCCGCAAACGACTATTGTAGAGCCTGCAAAGATGAAGAAAAGGAGGAAATTACTCTCCATGTTCTTTGCAGATGCCCGGCCTTGTCGGCAAGAAGGAATACCCATTTGGGGCAATATCTCTTCAACAACCTTAGCGATCTAGCAGGTAAAAATGTGAAGAGTATTCTTCGCTTTGCAAAAAGCTCAAATTGGTCAAAGTGGGATAGAAAAACTTCAATGTGGTATCACAATGCACCAAATACGGTCTAAGTGTGCTTTTTTGGCAGCCACCTTAACCTAACCTACCAGATCCTTGAATCATATTTTTTGAGGTAGATCCTGCTCATTACATGATAGATACGTCGATACAATGATGATAATCACTTTGCTTCCGCCTACCTCCTATTTGGTTAAGATGATAATAGTGTCTTTACTATGGAGCTCTGGAATTGAAATAGCTTTTAATAATTTTCCATCTATAATGACCGTTCTAGGACTACAATTATCCATACTGTAATAATGATAATTGATAATTGTTGCAGTCCCTTTATGGAGTCATCCTTTTGGGTTTCCCTACGGGTGTTGGATCCATTTTGGCTAATGCCATAATGTTTCCATAATGTTTCTGTGAAGCATTTCATAAAGTGAGTGATCTCGAGTTCGTTTTCGGTAGCCATCTCCTTATTACTGACAGCCGAATCATCAGCAGTTAATGCATCATTTGTAACCAATTTGGACAGTTGCTTTGTCACCGCCTATTTATTTTGGTCTAATTGCCTTCCGGCTTTAGGTGAAGCTTTGTTACGAAGTGGTATGATATTATCTTCCAATGTCGTCCTTATTAAGTCGTCATGTATTTGTATTTCTACCGCTTACGGGTTTGCGCAGGTATTAACTTTCAGTCATCGTTGAGATGGGACCTTCATTCACTGGCCTACTTTAGGAAGCTTCCGAACGAGCACCAGAGCAAATGCGATTATCTTCAAAACCAATAAAGATATAACCTTTAAATTTGGCAGAGTGGTGTTCTTTCATGTTTTATTTAAGTCTCTGAAATTTTGAGAAGATTTGATTCATGGGTTCGGATCTTGGAAGCTTCAGAACAAGCCCCAGAGCAAACAAGTATATCTCCACAACCAACAAAGATAGAACCTTTATTTTTAGTACAAGAGTGTTCTATTATGTTTCCTTTTCTATAAAATTGGAAACTGATATTTGAAAGAATTTGAACCATGGATTTGTATATTGAAAGCTTCCGAACGAGCCCCAGAGCAAACGAGATCAACTCCAAAACCAACAAAGATAGAACCTTTAAATTTTTTACAATTATGTTTCTTCCCGTTTGATTTATGTCTCTGAAATTTAAGCAGATTTGGTCCATGGGTTTGGATTTTGGAAGCTTCCGAACGACCACCAGAGCAAACCAGTATATCTCCAAAACCAACTAAGATAGAACCTTTATTTTCTGTTATGTTTCCTTTTCTGTAAAATTGGAAACTGACATTTGATATAATTTGAACCGTGAGTTCGTATTTTGGAAACTTCCGAACGAGCACAAGAGCAAACGAGCATATCTCCAAAACCAACAAAAATAGAACCTTTAAATTTAGTACAACGGTGTATATTTTCTTTATGTCCCTGAAATGGATTTGATGAATTGAAGTGGCAATTCGGGTACCTGACACACGCCTCCCAAGGGCTAACAAGCATATCTTCGAAAGTTATAAAGAGAGAAATTTTCTACAAGGGTGTCAAGCATATCCCAAGAGGATGCCTCTTTTACGTTTCTGAAATTCGAGTTGAATAAGACAGAAAAGAGAAGAAGTTCAAGCAGCTGCCAAAAAACTTATGGATTTTTAATTTAATTCGAATTATTCAGGTGTAGGGTATTAATAAGTCGGTTGCATCGACTTACTGTTACATTTACTTGTTTTAAAAACTATTGTGTCTTCAAAAAAATATTTATTTTGAAGAAGTGTTATTAGTTCAATTGAATGATTTCGTTTGCAATTATTTCAATATGTAAATTTATTCTTATTATTTAAAAAAGAACATAAATCACACTTTATAAGACTTTGACATTGGTAACGCCCGTTAACTCTGCTCGCAAGTATGATTAAAAAAGTTAAATCTTGCAACTCAAAACCAAATTTGCATTGTGATGGTATGGAGTTAAAAGCTAACCAAACTCTACTCCGGTAATTTCGAAACGACTGTTTTTATAGAGTAACCCACACCCTGAGAGTAAGAAACAATACACACTCCTCCTGATATCTTGAGAATAACGAACGTAGCCACCACGCAGCCAAGAAGTTGTAAAATCTATCTTCAAAAAAGTAGCTATCAAATTTCGCTTCTACAATACAAAACGATAAAGACGTTAGAATTTAAATGTCATTGAAAAAGTAAATAAAAAACGTAAAATAAAAAATAAATAAGGTAGTACATAAAATAAATAAAGTACTAAAATACACTTATATTATAAAATATTTGTATCTAACTTTATTTGTTTTCAAATCATTGTGACATTCTGTCATGTTTACCGTGTTAACTCGAACAGAAATATTTATGACTTACTATCACAGCCAACACTAATTAAGTTCGTTAGGTTAGGTTAGGTCATTCGTTAGGTCTGGACATTAACGAAAAAAGTTGTATAAGAGTCTACTTTTTACGAAAATGCACGTAGTCCTATGGGAAAAAATAGCGGTCTATTACAAATCTTGAAATAACTCAAAAAGTATATACTTTTTTAAATTCGTCCAAAGAGGGTGTTAAAATTTCATCTTTTCTGCATCATTTGGTAAAAACAAATTTCAAAAAATTTAATTTTTTGGTTCATAAATATTAATTTAAAAATATCTTCCAACAACTTTTTTATTTAAAAAAGTTTTTTTAAGCTTTGAAAGAGTGCATTTATTTCGCACATTACTGGACAAAAAATTATTGCAAGCAAGATAATTTTTATGACAAATGAAATTTAGTAAGTTGAGCAAATCTGAAATTATATAAATTTTATATACGTGTGAAATATATTTTATATGTGTGTAAAATATAATTTATATTTAATAATTCCCGTTTCCACACTATCTATGAGGTAGAGAATATGGCGCTTTTTTAAAGTAGTATCCCCTAGTGGTAGGCCTAGTCCACTTCAGCGAAAATATGAACAAAAGAAAAAAATATACATTAGTAGTCATAGGTATAAAAATTATTGAAAATAAAAAAAATTGCTTAAATTAAAAAGCGATTCATATTAATAAAAAATATCACAAATTAAAAAACAAAACAATTCATATAAATAAAAAATAAAAAAATATCATAATGCTATTAAATTAGCGCATATATAGCCTTTTTTAATGGAATTCAACTAATTTTTTTCTTTTTCATTATTATATATTTATTTATCATTTTTAAATATTGTAACATATAAAGAATTAGATGACCGTAGCGTTAACCGCTGTCTGGTTTTATGATTTTATACATTCTTAAATTAAATTTCAAAGAGCATTAATATATTACACAAAATAAATAAAACAAAAATATTAAAGGAATTAAATTTAAAAAATAAATAAAAGAAAAAATAATAAAAAAAAAACAAAACAAAATAATTCCTTAACTTAAGCTATTAATTTATATTACAATTAAATTTGTATTTGTATTTAATATTAAAATTTAAATTAGTGACGAGTTAGTTAATTTCTATTTGACAAATTCTATTCTTTATGTGTTCATCAAAATATTATAATAATTCTTTGACTTTTTTTTTAAACACTACTATATTATCTATTTGTTTTACAGATTGTGGTAGCTCATTGTAGAGCTTTAAACAATTATATAGGCAGCTTCGCTTTTGTTTGTCTTTTTTAAATAGAGATAAATAGAAAT
This sequence comes from Poecilobothrus nobilitatus, assembly GCA_947095535.1. NCBI lineage: Eukaryota > Metazoa > Arthropoda > Insecta > Diptera > Dolichopodidae > Poecilobothrus > Poecilobothrus nobilitatus. The sequence goes on from OX352772.1 coordinate 88,298,279, forward strand.
TGGATTTATTGCTGGTACTATAATTGTGAATATCAATATTCCTATAAAATTGTGATTAATTAAATTATTTATTATTTTAAAAGCAATCATATAAAACTCCTTTTTCTCAATAGACACTAGACTAAGATACCTGTTTGTGTAGAGTAAATGAGAGGGATATGTTACAGAGAGATTATTTATTATTTTAATGGCTTTTTTGTTAAGCTTATCTAACCTTCATAAGTGAATAGCCGGTGAATTACTCCAAATAGGGTTTTAAAAAACGAAAACACAAAAACTATGCTTAGCGATTAAAGGTTTTTAATGAATTACCTATTATTAAGAAGGTTTTATATAATACATAAATATGTTTGATGTCATATTTAAAATGATTTAGAAGTTTTAAAAATAATCGAATGACATTATGTCATGTTTACCATGTTAATTCGAACAGAAATTTTTATGACTTTCTATCACTTTCTTTTTGGTACTACATATATGCCGCCATTTTCTAATAATTTCACAGAAATCAGCAGTCGGTCGAATTTTTCCAGATTCTTATAACAATAATAGTTGGGTGGTGGGATATATTCTAATTTCTTTTGTTTCAAAATCAGAAAACATTAAAACTTGATGTGGTGGACAAATACAATTATTTGTAATACTTTTGAAAAGATGAACAGTATCAAAATGCAAATATATTTTACTCTGACCCCAATGGTTTGGAAAATAATTTTAATTATCGATTCTTAAATTATTAAACATATTTTAATTAATTCTATTGTTATTGGTTATGATAAGCAAAACTCGAAAGCCTTTACTTTGTATTAAGTCGATAAAGCTTCTTGTAGTATCTGCTAAATACTGAGCATTTGGACGTAGCACAGGAAACAATCGAACAATTTGTCTTTGCCGCTTCAGTGGAGTTATTTGCAGCCATTCGCGCAATATTGTTCGATTTATATATATAGTGTTTGACTTATATGAACTTCGTCAATCAAAATGGCTACAAATTTTTAAATTTCCATCAAGGATTGAGAAGCTGTAGGTAAATAGTTGTCATCGTTTTCATAATTTTTATAATTGGGTGTTATGTGCAATTTTGATGGTAGTTTCCGAAGATGTCGACTAGATGGAACAGAAGGAAATTTTGAAATAATGGAATAAGTAGATCTTGAAAGGGCGAAAATTAAAAATGACACTACGGTGGTATTACAACTATATTTAGGAGTTTTTAAACTTAAAAATTGAATTTGTAATAATACTAATCTTTCTCGCTTTTCACAATCATTCTCTTAATTTTGATAGAGTGTAACAAGAAACAAAGCTTGTTCTAAAAACAAGGAAGAATTGTTATCAGAGTTTAATTGCGCGCTATTGAAAAACGATATTATTTACTTTAACAGAGATCAAAATACAAGTTCGTATTTTCCGACAAAATATTTTCAAATTTTTTGCTAGTTTTTCTTTAAAAATTTGTGAAGCAGGTAACGAACAGATCATTATTAATAATTATTCTAAATTTAAACCCAAACCCAAAGTGATTATTATCAGATAAGACATACATATGTATGTATGTATGTATATGTAAAACTATATTATTTTTAATTTTCTATAAATTCCAGTCCTTTTAAATTTAATTTTTTTTTCAATTTTTAAAAATAAATTTTTAAAGTTTAAAATTAAATTATCATCTTATCTTCCCAGTATTTTCTCGAATTATTATTTGAGAAAATACTGCCAACTGTGTATGGTATTGAACGTGGCCTTTGAGGGTTATTTAAAGAAAAAGATGATTCTGAAAAATGTGATTTACATATGGAATTATACGCCTCCGGTTGCCAATCCGATAATGACAAGGCGGTTACCCATAATGTTCTCAAAGACTTTTTTTCGGAAATCGAAAAACTGGAACATATATTATATTGTTGCTATTATTGGATTTACATCCAGGAATTACACATTTTTTAACCATTTTATTTAAATTCATTAAAAAAGGCAACATAAAGATACTAATAACTAAATAATTTAATTCTTTAAAAATATTGTTTAGTTAATTCTTTAAAGTAAAATTTAGAAAATATTTTTTCAATTTCAATTTAAAAGTAAATAGCTACAGTTTATACCTACTTATAACTAATATACAATTTTTTTTTTTTAACAAGTAACTGGGCTAAAGCCAGTACTAGAGAAAGTTGGTAAGAATCCCCAGAATCAATACACATGAAAGAATTCTGGGGGGAACTAATAGCAAAAAGACTCAGAAAATTCTAAAACTAAATCGAACGGATCTGAAACTCTTCATAGGAATTAGCACAGGCTAGCTCAGGCCGAAAGAATAGGCATAAAGGAGTCGAATCTATGCAAGAAATGCGATCAAGAGGCAGAAACAGTACTTTACGTTCTGTGACAATGCCCAAACTACTCGAGGGCCCAAAGGCGAAGAACTTTGGCAGAAGATCAATGGGAAAACTTTTCCAAAGTGAGTATGCTCAATCAGGGAAACATAGTGCGTCTCATGAAGGGAATTGAGTTTGGATTAAAATTTGACATTTTTGGGCAGGTATTTAAACGGAATAAATAACGAAAACTTAATATACATTTTATCATTGCACAATCTTCTCAGCAAAAGAGTTGAACTTCCGTGTACTAATATAACTAAATAAACTGAATCGTTCGATTTTCATGCTACAAAGTGACAAGTTTTGCGTTCAAAATAATTGGATATGATATAATTTATTCTATAAAAATTGTATTTTGGACGAAGGTTACCAAATATTGTACAAGAGAAGAAAGGAAAGTGCTAAAAATGGCACTATAAATTAAACGTAATACTGATTCAAGCTGATGATGGAATGGTATTGGTTAATTGTAGCATAGACAAATAACATATAGACAAATAAATCGTATGGGAATTTTTAAACACTTATTTTTTAAAACTTTAGAAAAAATAACTTGGGAAGTAAATCACTGTTAAATGTAATAATAAAAATAATGTAATAAAATGTATAATCAAAAAATGTATAATCAAAATGTTATCTAAACGACTAAGGGGTCAACTATAGCTTTCATTGAAATGCTTTCCGGAAAATGTTTAATTTCAATTTTTTTGCAGTAAAGATATACAAATAAAATTTAACAACAGTGTTGATTTAATGATTAAGCAATTTCTAAAGAATAAATTCTGCTACGAATTTTTAAATTTTAAGTTATATATTAAGAAGAGAATCAATTTTATGATTTTCCGAATTGGTAATTTTATCCGGTTTTATTTCTTGCCATTTCAGTTTGTCATTCAAAAAAATTCTGGTGCAATTCTTGATATATTTCATTATGATTTTGTATTTCAAGCAGTTTACACTTGAATTTTATTTTTTTATTATTTTGTTTTTAAATCAAATAATCTCTTTTCATTCTTTATTAGTACCATTTTCTATCAATAATAAATAAATAAGTTAAAATAATAACTTGTTTTTCCAAACATCTAAATAACGTTGACAACAATTTAAATTACTTTTATTTATATATTGGCTTCAGTATTTTCATTTGCCATTTGATAGATACTTTTACTGACAGTTTTCAATGGTTACTATAATCGCCTATATGGAAAAAAATGTAAGTTTTCAATCAAACGTTTTTTCCGTATGTATTTCAATGAAAGCTATAACTGGCTCCTAAACCGTACATTTGTCTATGGTTGCATTTACACATTTTTCATTCTTTTTATATTTATTTGTGTTGTTTTTGTTTTACTTTTTTCTGAATAATAAAAAGGAAAAAATCAAAAATTATTTGGATTAGAATTTAGAGTTAATATTTGGTTAATATTTTTAATAGAGGATTTATATGAATCATCATATTCATATACATGTATGAATTATATAGGTATTTTATTTTTACAAAATATTTCTTTTGGTAGTTAAAATTTAATGGTTAAAATACTTAAGTAGTTTTAATTGTAGTCTTATTTTAAAATTTTGAACTTTAACAAATTAACTTATTTTTAATGTTGAAATGTTTTTGTATTTTATTTTTTTTTAATGCTTTTATGTGCCACATAAATATAGACAGGAAATTACACAGTTTTTCCTGTTCAGGCGTGGCTGCACATGTCGTAAGGGGGAAAACCCCTTAGTGGGACGTGTGTGGGATTCGAACCCTCACTCCCTCGGTGTTTACAGCGTATTTTATACGCTCTTACCCACTAGGCCACCGAGGCCCCTATTTGCATTTTTAATTTTATAATTCTTATCTAATTTTTTAAAAAAAATTAAAAAATGTAGCTGTACTTTTTATTTTTTGTTGGAAGTTTTGTTTTTATCTTAATAAGTTTAATAAAAAATATTAAAAACTTAGAACCTACCTATACCTACTCCTTTTCCTTGAAAAGTATCATTTAAAGCAAGTTTTTACTCCTTCTAATTTTAATAAAACGGAAACTGCTCTCATCCCAATAAAAAGAAACATTGGACAACATACATACAGCAACATACAACATACATAGGTACATATAAAATTTTTCTAATCTTTGACCACTTTCTAACAACCCCTCATTGCCTGCTATAACCGTTTTAGTTTTTGAGTTATGATAAAATACTTTTGGGTAGAATGATTAAATTATTTCTCCAATTTTGGAAAATTAAATTTTTTATTATACATTTAAATTTAGATTATTTGCTATATTAAAAATTTGATACAGTTAATATAAGCCAAGATGGTCAAGGCAATATTGAACATTTTGTACATAAATAAGTAACTTTCAAATACATTACAACATATATATACATATCATATTAAAATAATTAAATATATTCCTTTTCTTTTCTTCATCTTTCTCAATATTTTTTGTTGTTGTGAAATAAAATTTAAAATTTTCTTTCAATGAGAAAATTTGGCAACAAATTTACTCATATTATAATTTAATTCTGGTCAATCTATTATTTTGTCAATTTTCCCATTCTTTAATTCTTCCGACAAAAGAAACCGCGCTTAATATTTTTCTCACCTTTCTTTAATTGCTCGAATTGACCATCATACTTCATAAACAAATTAATATCGCTTTCTCTCTCCCACTTCATTCGTTAATCATGTTATTATTATAATTCTTAATTTCCAATCAAAAGTTTTCAGGATAAATCAAATCGCGTTCAATAAATTTTCTCACAAATTAAATGCTGGTTCTTGCAATTAATTATTATAAATACTAACGTTCTTTCAATTAAAAATCAGTTTTATAAGTTTATCTTCCTCGGTTCCTTCTATTCGGTATAAGGAATATTTAAAAATTAATATTTTATATTTAAATAATAAACTAATATTAAGTAAAATATTTAAATAATAAAAGAAATATTAAACAGCAAATTTTATTTTTTGTTTTTAATGTTTTAATATTTTTTTTTTTGATTTGTCATCAAATAAAAATAAAAGTAGCGCAGTCGGTAGGTTTACCGACATTAGATTAACATTTACTTTACTTCAATTATAAGGGATTAGTGAATTTTCTCCTATCAAGAACTTATTCGGTATTCTTTAATAACAATTTGTCGAGACAATTTGTTAAAAATCAAAATAAAAACAAAATAAATAAAAACTTTTGGAGCAAATAACAATAACTAAAATAAAATACTAAAAATTTAAAAAAAGAAAAATATAAACAATTTTTTTTTTAAAAAGTTATAATTTTGAACCAATTTTGAAACATTCAATTGTGAAGACAGAGAAAAAGAAAAAAAACAAAATAGTACTAACATTTAATGGTATTGTAAAAAAAGCTCGCTTAATACCAGCGTTTTCTGAGAGCGACACTTATTCACTTTCTTCGTACATATCGGAAGTCGACACATTATTGAGCCTGGTTCAAGAAGAACCAGGAAGAGGCTATATTAATAGAATATTGCACTCTAAAATCCAAGGGAATGCTGCTATGAGCATCCGGCGATTACAAAATCCATCGTGGGAACAAGTTAAATTGCAGCTCATCAAATCTTTTGGTATAGTAGAGAACTATTTAAAGCTTAAAGAACAAGCGGATCAAATTCCAGATAAAAATATAAGTCCAATTTATTCTAAATTAGCTATAGTATTAGATAAATTAAATATGAAATATTCACTGGATCCTAGTCAACCTGCAGAATTCCAACCCATAAATAACGAAAGGCCAATTTTAGATAAATTTCTAAATAAAATTGACAGTGTGGATTCCATATTTATTAGGTCCAGGAATTTAAATACATTACAGGAAGCATATCAAGCCTTAGTCGAGACGGGTTTTAATAACAATAAAACTTATAATGACTCATATAGACCTAAAAAGCATCATAATAATTTTAATTATAATGCTTTTTCAAACAATAATAATAAAAATCACAATTTTAATAATTACTATTCTAATAATGACAATAACAGGACTAACAACAATCCTGCTATTAATCGTTTCTATCATACTAGGTTAGGTTAAGGTGGCTGCCAAAAAAGCACACTTAGACCGTATTTGGTCCATTGTGATACTAGATAGAAGCTTTTCTATCCCACTCGTTAAAACCAATTTGAGCTTTTTGCAAAGCGAAGAATACTCTTCACATTTTTACCTGACAGATCGCTAAGGCTGTCGAAGAGATATTGCCCCAAATGGGTATTCCTTCTTGTCGACAAGGCCGGGCATGGGCATAGGAGATGGAGAGTAGTCTCCTCCTCTTCTTCATCCTTGCAGGCTCTACAATAGTCGTTTGCGGATAAGCCAAGTCTTCTGGCATGCCTCCCTATTAGACAGTGACCGGTGATTATTCCCAATGTCATTCCAATTTCTGCCCTTTTGAGAGAAAGCAGATCATTGGATCGTCTTAAATCGGTTTTGGGAGATATCAATCTTGTGATATTGCACGATGTCAAGTTTGACCATTTGTAATTTACCCTATCCGTTATTTCCTTTCGAAATAACGTTTTGCTTGTGGATAGACGTACCCCTAGTCCTACCCTATCCGGCAGAAAGTTGTACCAATTCTTGCGAGTTCATCCGCTTTTTCATTTCGCGGAATACCTCGATGACCTGGTACCCAGCAAAGCTGAATGCTAAACTGCCTGGCCATTTCGTAAAGAAGTTTTCGGCATTTTATTACAGTCTTCCAGGTTGTGCATGTTGATTCCAGAGATTTTAATGCAGCCTGACTGCCTGACAGAATACGTACTTGCTTTACAGTCAAAACGCTTCTATTCAGTAGAATCAAGGCTTCTTGAATTGCCATAATTTCCGCTTGGAAGACGCTACAATGGTCTGGTAATCGGAAATTATGACTGATATTTAGATTGTGTGAGAAGACCCCGCATCCTACACTGCTGTTCATTTTTGAACCATCCTTGTAAAATTGTACTCCTTCGAAGGTCATCACTGTGTTCGAGTTCCAATTCTCACGGCTTGGTATGCTCGTCACATGATATTTCCCGAAGAAGTAAGTGGCGGACGTGTATTTCACCAAGGCGGGAGTGGACTTGAATTGGTTTATGATATACGAGTGACCTTCTCGTGAATTGATCCACTGGGATGTAGCTTTTAATCTCACAGCTGTGTTTGCGGCTTCAAATTTACTATAATATTCTACAGGCATCAGATTAAGCATGATGTCTAATGCCGCAGAAGGGGTTGTTATTAAAGAGCCACTAATACATAGTGTGGCAGTTCTTTGGACCCTAACAATTGCCTTGCGGTTGACCTCTTTCTTTATCGATTACCCTCCACCATACTAGGACTCCGTACATAAGAATGGGTCTTACTACGGATGTGTATAGCCAGTAAGTCATGTATGGCTGAAGGGTCTTCAGCCCCCATTTCCTACCAATGGCTTTTTTACACGAATATAGTGCTATTGAGGCCTTCTTTACTCTTTCTGAGATGTTAGCCTTCCAGCTGAACTTCATGTCTAGAGTTAGACCCAGAAATTTCACCGTTTCGCTAAAGGCAAGAGTGCAGCCATTTAACGAAGGCGGTTTTATTTTAGGAATTTTACATTTCCTTGTAAAAAGGACTAGTTCTGTTTTCTGTGGATTTACTGACAGTCCACAGTCTGTAGCCCATGTTGTGATTTTATTTAGTGCAAGTTGCAAAACGTCCCTGAGAGTGTCTGAGAACTTGCCATTGACCACGACAGCAATATCGTCCGCATAGGCGATTGTTGTGCAGCCCACCTCTTCCAGGATTTTAAGCAGTTTATTTACCACCATATTTCAAGCGTTGCCTAAGTTGACACTGATGGCCCTGCTATTTAGCATATTAGCTATCAGTGCTCTTAGCTCCGGTTCAACTCCTAGGCTTATTAGTGCGTCCACAATTGCAACCTGATCGACGTTATTAAACGCTCTCTCAATGTCTATAAAAGTTGCAAAAGTATACTCCTTGCAATTTAAAGATCTTTCAATCGAGCTTGTGAAAGTGTGAAGTGCAGTATCCACTGACTTCCCTTTACAGTAAGCATGTTGACAGGCTGACAACAGATTTTTATCTAAGTTGCAGCGGATATGGATGTCGATCAATCTTTCTAAGGTTTTTAGAAGGAAGTATAACAGGCTTATAGGCCGAAATACCTTCGCATGTACGTGACTACTTTTGCCGGCCTTGGGTATGAACACTACTCTGTTTCCATTTATCCGGGATAAGCCCCAAATTAAGACAACCACAGAAAATGCTTTTTAACCAAGCCAGGGTAGGAGATGCAGGATCTCAGCGGGCCATCCGGTCCGCTTAACTTGAATGATTTGAAACTATCTACAGCCCATTGTAGTTTGTCCCCTGTAACCACCACTTCTGAAATAGTAGGGAGAGGATTCAGAAGACAAACCACCTCTGAGCTCTTATTTGAGCACTCAGGAAAATGGGTTTTTAAAAGTAATTCTAACGACTCCTCGCTTGTGGTAGCCCAGCTGCCATCCTCTTTTTTAAGAAGACTGCGTACCATGGGGTTTGTCGATAGAATTGTTCTAAGTGTAAATGCCTCGGAGACGTTCTCTATACCTACGCAGAATAGTCTCCAGGTGTCTCTTTTCGCCTTTTTAAGTGCTTTTTTGTACTGACTAAGAGCCGTTTTATAAAAGCTCCAGTCCTGTACCTCATTCGTTTTTTTGGCACCAAGGTGGTTTAGGTTTTCCCCTTGGTTTACTGATGAGACATGAATGCTCTAAGGACTTATTGCAGGACTTAGTAAAAACATTTACTAGGCTATTTAGATCCTGGATATTTTTAGGAATTTCAGGTGTTAAGCAGGGAAGCGCTGACTTTAAGTGCTCCCTATATTTGTTCCAGTCAGTTCTCTTAGGATTTCTATAGACTGACTTTGTTGGAGGACTTTCGTCCAGACTGAACTCAAGGTATCTGTTATCTGAAAAGGAATGCTCATCAGAAACTTTCCATTGGTTTATTTTAGAATAAATGAAGTCCAAGACTAAGGTTATGTCTGTGACTTCTTGCCTATTACTAGTAACAAAGGTAGGTTCCCAGCCAATGTTACATATTAGAAGGTTAGTACTTAAAATGTAATCAAAAAGTGACTCATGTCTTTCGTTGGTATCCGAACTACCCCAGACGTCATGGTGAGCATTGGCGTCACAGCTTATGATGACCTCAATGTTCATCCTTCTAGCATTTGCCATCAACCATGCCAGATTGGATGGAGAGAGTGAATCCTGCAAGTCGTGAGGAGGATACGCCGCAACAACCCAGAGGCTCAAGTTTTTTAGCTTTAGGCTCGCCGCGACCAGATTAGCATCACTGTAATTATACATAAAAGTTAAATTTAATGTATTTTTAGCAAGTATGCACGCTCTAGGTCTGCATACCTCTTTATTATACAACAACGTGTGTCCTGGTATCTTGAGTCCATGAACCTGTTTTTTTGTTACCCATAGCTTTTGGATCAATATAATATTCTCGCCCGTTTTCCTGAGGCGGATTTCAAGTGCGGCGGAAGCCGCTTTGGAGTGATGTAGATTAATTTGGAGTAGCTTAATTACCTGAGCCATCCATAATCTCCACCACCGTCGCGTTAGCTTCATCCTCGAAGTCAGCTTTTGGCATCATCAAAGAGAAGCTTTTGGCATCATCAAAGCTGTCGGAATCAGATCTAAGTAGATCTTCTTCGTCGTCAGCCTTGATGATATCATTCACTCTCTTTTGAGCCGAGGAGGATGCTCCGTCAACGACATCGGATCGGTCAGAGTCTGCCTCTGGGGCTTGGTCCCTCACCGATGCTCCTTGAGGCCTCCACCTCATCTTTTTTGTACACCTTCAGTGTAACCGCTGTGAAGCCGTAATTTATGACCCTTTTGACTTTCGCTAGGGGTTATAGGGAGTCCTTATTGACAATGACTAACGCCTGTCTGGATTCTCCTACTACTTGCCTTAGTTTGGCAATCTTGCCTTAGAGGCAATGGGGATTTGACACTTTCATCATTTTGATGATCGTGTCTGCTTCGGCAGGTTCCCTCGACAGCCATACCCTAGCTCTTGGCCTGCTGGGGATTTCCTCCCTGATTACGGCTTTGAGCTAGGCCCTCAGCCACAGACTTCAAACCTTACCTATCGCCTACTTGTAGAGATCTGCCGATCTCTGATCAGCACAAGCAGTCAATTTGACGTGGCCCTGATGCCAACCAGCGTTTCTACAGGAGGGTGGTGGTCCCGGATTTTCTTCCAGTACCTGGAAGAAAGTTGTGTTTGAAGCAACAACAACTTTCTTCCAGTTACTGGGAGAAATACCCCCATCCTGTAACCCCTCATCAATGATTGCCAGAATTAAACTAACCTTTGCAATTTCATTGAAAGGCTTGGTTACCTGGTTGCTCCCTAGTAACCTAGCCTTTTTGGAATTACCCTATAGCTCATCTTGTGACCTCTGTCTCTTGGACATAAGGCCCTTTGATGAACTGGGATTTGTCCTTCTTGGGGCTTCACCTGGCCTACTACTGTTTTGGCCAAGAAACAATTTTAATAATTCTAACAGTTACCGCAACCAATCGGGTAATTATAGAAGTAACCAAAGGTTCAATTCTGGAACAAACATAAACAATAGGAACTATTATAACAATCCTGATCCAAATGCGATGGACGTGGATTATTATAACCCCAACTCAATGGATTTAGAACATAATACGACAAAACGCGTGAAAAAATTTTCTTTAACGCCTCTAACAGTAGACTACCCATAACAACTCTGACTATAGAGGGACAAAAATAGATTGCCTTATAAACACAGGAGCAGCTATTTCTATTATAGACCATAACATTTTTCCCACAAAGAGATATAATAAATTATTAAACCCTATAAAATTGCAAACTATTACTGGTAGTCAAATTATTCATAATGAAATTATAACAAAAATACCAGACCAATTCAATGAGTCTACTTCAATGTCATGGAAAGTAACTAACCTTTCTAATAAAAAATTTAGTGCTATTATAGGCCTAAATTTACTTTCTCTAGTTGGTGCCAAAATTGACCTATTTTATGGTGAAATTGTGGTGAACTATAAGGCTACCAAATTTAATTACGCCTATCCCACAACAAATATATACCAATTAGAACCGTTGGATTAAAACAATCATGACTTATTTGAAGTATTACGAAACGACAATTTAAATAAGGAAGAAGAAAGACATTTAAAATACATTTTACACAAAAACAAAGATTTATTTTTTAAAGATGGGGACAATTTAACTTGCGTAAATGATGTAAAACATCAAATAATAACTACTTCTTCTCAACCAATCTACATTAAAATATACAGATTCCCCAAAATTCATGAAGAAGAAGTAAATAAACAGATTCAAGAAATGTTGAGACAAGATATTATTCAACCCTCTAATAGTTCATATAACAGCCCTATATGGGTTGTTCCCAAAAAAGTGGATAATACAGAAAAACAGAAATGGCGGGTAGTAATTGACTACCGCAAACTAAATGAAATCACAGTTAATTATAACCTCCCTATTCCAAACATCGAATCCTTATTTGATCAACTTGGTCGCGCCTAATACTTTTCGATCTTAGATCTTGCTAAGGATTTTCACCAAATTTTGGTTGACGAAAAAGATTGGGCTAAAACCGCATTTTCAACATTACAGGGTCATTTTGAATTTAAACGAATGCCGTTTGGACTCAAAAACGTACCCGCGACCTTCATAGGATGATTAACCATGTCCTGAGGGACCATATAAATAAAATTTGTGTCGTCTATCTTGACGATATTTTGATATTCTCAACATCTCTTCAAGAGCATGTTGAAGCAATAACAGAAATACTAAAGAAATTAAGGGAACATAAATTAAAAATACAAGTTTATAAATACAATTTTTTTGCAAAATCAACTGAATATTTTAAGACACATTTTAACTCAAGATGATATAAAGCCAAATGATAAGAAAATTGAAATTATTAGAAATTTAGAACTACCAAACTAGAACTACCTAGTTCTAAATTTCTACTACCAACTACTACCTGAAACACATAAAAAGCTTTCTTGGAATAACAGGGTACTACCACAAGTTCATAAAAGACTATGCCAAGATAGCACAACCCCTTACAGAACACCTTAAAAAAGATAGTAAGATAAATGTAAATGATGTACTTTATAAAGACTCTTTTAACAAACTTAAGAACTTAATTACAAGTCCACCTATTCTACGTTAGCCCAACTTCAAAAAGAGATTTATTTTAGTAACAGACGCATCAAACTATGCTACTGGTGCAGTGTTACAACAAGATGGATACACTATTTGTTATGCGAGCAGAACGCTAAACGAACACCAAACTAAGTATTCAACAATCGAGAAGGAATTGCTTGCCATTATCTGGGCAACCAAATACCTTATTTGTACGGTACAACATTTACAATTAAAACTGACCATCGACCATTAGTGTGGCTAAGTTCCCTTAAATAACCTAATGCGAAGCTACAAAGATGGCGAATAAAATTAAATGAATATGACTATACCATCGAATACGTTAAGGGAAAAGATAACAAAGTCGCAGACTTCTTGTGTCGAATTGACTCGAACAAATTTGAAATAAATACTTTAAATAAAAATCGTCGAATACATCCCATTAGCCCAGTCTGGAATGAACCACAGACTCTAAAACGTATAAAATTATACGGTCATATAAAACCAATGGAATTTAAATAAAAATAAAAAATTTAAAATAGAACCCATCAACCCAGTCTGGAATGAACCCCAGACCATAGACCATATGAGGTTATACGCAAATATAAAACCCAAAGAAATAGGAGTAAATGTTTTAAACAAAAATGATTCTGACTTAGCAACTATTCATAGTGGTGCCGAAGATTTGGGTGACCATATTCCTATTTCAGAAAATATTATTAACAAATACCATACTCAAATTCATTTAGTCAAAGAAAAACATAAAGAATTAATAATCAAATACAATCACTTCAGACAAATCTATATTTCTGAAAATGATTTAATTAATAATAATATTTTAAATGATCTATTAAGAAGATATATTAGAAAAGGTACTACAGGAATTTATTCTGAATTACAAAACCCAAAATTTAACATTTTACAACGAAAATTAATTGAACTATTTTCTAATGATCAAAATATAAAATTTATTAAATGTCTTTAGAATTAGATAGTGAAAAGGACCCAATTAAAATTATTGACGAAACACACAAAATAACAAATCACAGAGGAATTTTAGAAAATTATAACGAATTAAGAACTACCCACTTTTATCCAAAGCTCAAAGAGCTAATTCATAAATATGTCAACAACTGTGATATTTGAAACTTAGCAAAATATGACAGAAAACCTGACAAATACAAATTTGAAATCACTGAAACCCTTTCAGAACCCAATGAAATAATGCATGAAGACTTATTCTTCTATTACAAGGAATTTTATTTAACAATATTAGACAAATTTACCAAACATCTTATGACTCAAATGATTAAATGATCGGAATTCGATTACAATAATACAAGCTCTAAAAAATAGATTTGCAATATTCGGTAAACCCAAAAAAAATCGTATTCGATAATGATTAATATACAATTAATACCATTAATATAAAAGACTTTTTAAGGGTAGAAAATATAGAATCACACTTTACTTCTCTTTGATCTCATACTGGCAACTCGCCTATTGAAAGAGTTCATGGAACCCTAAATGAGCACTTGCGTATTTTAGAAGCTCAAAAATCTAAATTAACGTCTCATGAAAAAATTCTATTTGCCACGGAAAACTATAATAACATTCATTCAGTTACCTTAGAAAAACCTAAAGATTTCCTAAAAAACAAAGTTAGTAATTTAGATATTATCAAAGAAAGATTGAATAAAGTGAAAAATAGTACAATCGCAAAATTATATGAAAAGAGAAAATACAAACTTTGTACAAAAGTATAAAAAATTTGCATTTCTTATCATTACTAACTGACATTAACCTATAATTAAATTCTTAAATAGATAAAATTCAACAAAATATTATGTTTGCAAAACAAGGTATTATGAGTCATTCAATTTTAACCGATAATGAAATCGATGAATTTAGTATCGATACATTTAAATATAAAGAAATAAAAAGTTCTCTTTTAAAATATGACAATAAATTAATATTCGTTATTCTAATTCCAAACCTCACTAAGGAACTTGGTATAAAGTATTTGATATTGCCAACTCCAAATAAAAATTTTGAGGAAATATTTATTGAAAATAATAATGTAATCCAATATAAGGATAAAATTTATATTGATAATAATGAAAAATATATAAAACAATTAACACAAGCTAATGATTGTATTAATAATTTAATAAATGAAAATTATAAATATTGTAAGAAAATAATAAAAAATAATTTTGAAATCAATGAAATTTTTCCTCACATGATTTTAATTAAAAATTGTAAAAATCACTCTCTAACAAATGATTCTGATCATTCAAAACATGTATTAAATTGAAATAATATTGTAGAATTCCATAATTGTTCAATAAAAATAAATAATGTAACATTTCTAAATAATGAAAAAATTGAAAAAATCATATTATTGTACCTAATTATTTAGACATTTATAATGTAAGCCTATAATTAAATATTAAAGATATAAATATAAAACAAACTAAAAATTTAGAACGAATTTATGAAATTAAAAATAAACCAAATAATAATTTATTACTTTCAATAATTCTTCCATTATCAGCAATTATTATCATTGGAATTTTATATATTATAAAACAAATTAAAATTTGTAAAAAGAAAGAAACAAAGGAAATTAACACAAAAACAAGAACACTCAGGAGAGTGTCCAACTTAACGATGGGGGGATCATATATCGCGTTAAATAATTATGTTTTTGTTGTTGTGAAATAAAATTTAAAATTTTCTTTCAATGAAAAAATTTATCAACAAATTTTCTCATATTGTAATTTAATTTTGGTCAAAATAAAATTAAAAATATTAAAACTCAATTTGATTATAAAAGTACTTACCCATTTCACATACAATTTTTATATAAACTTTAGGTTATGGTTAAAAGCTTTCAAATAAAACTTTCAATCCCACTCTTATTTTTTGAAAAAAAAATTCTCTTCTTCTACTTTTACAAATGTCAAAAAGCAAGCGGAAAAAAATAACTAAAAAGACCTAAAAGTAATTTTATTAAATATTAAGTTAAAATAACGAGTTGAAAGCTAATTTTTTGATATGTTGTAGGAAAAATTCCAAAAAATATAAAATTCGACATATTTTGGCGAATATTTGATAACGAAAACTCGTAATGAAAATTGTTAAAAATGGGCATTTTTTCGAAAAAAATAGTAAGAACAAAAAAAATCTTTTAAAATTAAATTGTAATGTCATTTCTTTGAATGTATGCGAAACTCGATTGCCATTCTCTCACAACTACATTCATGCGTTTTCAGTTCTTGGCCTGTTTATTTAGGTCTTGGTTTATATTACCCAGTAGAAAATCGGACCAGTTCCGCACTACTTAAAGAACTGATTACAGGTAATAATTAATCCATTACCTAACGCATTACCCATAATGTAAAATTAGCATTACATTTAACATACGATGTCATTGGCGGTAATCAATCACCTCCGTGCAGCATTACCTAGAACTAGTTACTGAACTAGAGTAAAGTAAGTAGTTATCGTACTCATTACTGACAACTAGTTACTTAACTGATGAGAAAGAATTGGTCGCTGAACACATTACCTAGAATTAATTACAGAACTAGAGTAAAATAAGTATTTATCGTACTCATTACTGACAACTAGTTACTTAACTGGTGAGAAGGAATTAGTTGTGAATATATTTGAAAATTATTCAGTTTTAGCAGATAAAAATATATTAGGTAGGTACTAGACATCTGCACAAATAGAAAATTATTAAATGTATTTTAATACATTCCTTCAAAAAGCTTTAAATAAGTCAATAAGCTTTTTTTTAAGTCAATTTTTTTGTTTTCTTTTGTTGAATAATTTCAATGAATGAATTTAATAATCTAATGAATTTAATTTATAATAAAAAACATTTACATAATTTTATAGTATACTTTATTTTTAAAAATTTCTAACTAACTTAAACTATAACTTAAATTACTAACTAACTTAAATAACTATAAACTTAAGCTAACTTAAATAATAAATATAATTTAATTCCGCCTTCCTGTTTTTCCATGCTTCTTTTTCCTAAAAAAAAAAAAAAAATGCAAATGAAATTTTAAAATAATAAATATTTTTACCTATATCTCCTTTTTTTTAGAGTCGCACTCAGGGCGCGGCGGAATTTCATCAGTTGACTCTTTATCCTAAAATTAGTTTATAGTTAATTTTTATAAGTATATAATGGTAATTGACTAAAATACTTACTTCGGTTTTTATAAAATTTTTTGAACGGCGAAGGCTCAAAATGCTTTGTGAACATTCACCACACTGGTTCACTATTCTCTATTCAAGCAAAACTTTTAAACTGACAAAATTCAAAATTAAATCGCACCGCTAGACAACAAAGGATTTGTGGCGCCTACAAAATATTATTTGTAGATACACACAATTCAATTAATAATAAAAAGAACAAAAACAAAAATTAGCATAATGATATTTATGCATTACCTGCAACATTACTTTTTCAAAAATGTAATCGTGCAAGGAACTAGTTTTTTTTACTGTGATATGTTATCTAGTAGGTAATCAATACAAATAATCCATTATCTTTTTAAGAAATGTAATCTAAAATGAACTAGTTCTTAATTGACAAAATATATAACAATTTAAAATGATTCGTTCATTAGTTTTGTTACTAGTCAGTAACTACTTCTAGAACTAGTATTTTAAGTAACTAGTTGTTAAAATTCCGACTGGGTAATCACGCGTAAAAATAAAAGATAATAATTCATATGTATGCATATAATACCTACAAATCCTCTATTAAAAATATTAACTCTAAATTCTAATCTAAATAATTTTTTATTTTTCTGAAAAAAGTAAAACAAAAACAACACAAATAATTAAAAAAAGGATGCAAAATATGTACATACAACCATAGACAAATGTACGGTTTAGTCGTATAGATAACATTTTTATTATACATATTTTGATTAACTATATATTTTATTAACATTATTTTTATTATTACATTTAACAGTGATTTACTTCCCAAGTTATTTTTTCTAAAGTATCAAAAAATAAGTGTTTAAAAGATTCCCATACGATTCCGATTACTTATCTATGCATATGTATTTGTCTATGATAGTAGACATAACCTACATTAATTTTTAGAAGGCCTGGACCGAGACTCACATCAATTATCAGGCCATGAAGTGCAGAGAGAAAAGCTTAATAAGGGGCCAGCTTTTAACAAATTTACACGCAGTCTTATGGAAAAAAATAGGGGGCCGACTATAAATCTTGAAATAACACAAAAACCATTTACTTTCTTCAATTTGGTCCAAAGAAAAAATTAAAGTCGCATCTTTTTTACATAATTCATTAAAGAAAGATATTTTAAAATATAATATTTTCATTTATAAATATGCATTTAAAAAATTGTCTTCCTTTAAATTTTTTATTTTAAAAGCTTCTTTAAATAAATTGCCTCAATATCGTAATAGTATACGTCGAGACTACTTTCATACTTTAAAATTTCATGCACGCTTATATGGCTATAATCGAGACTCACATCAATTATTAAATTATTCATACGCGCAATACGTGAGAATCGATTGCAATTCTCTCACAACAACATTCATGTGTTTTCAGTTCTTGGCCTGTTTACTTAGGTCTTGGTTTTTCTCTAGCATTTCATATCGTCGCCATTTAATACTCTCAAAAAATTATGAGAGTACACAATTATAATAAATTAGTGAACATAGCCTAATAATTTAAAAGCTTTCTAATAAATTGTACTGCAAATTTGGAAAATATATTTTAGTTCAAACTAAGTTTTTATATTTTAATTATATTAAAAAATTATAAAATTTATATAAAAATAAAGTTTGAAGTTTTATCTTTATGTCAATAAAAAAATTAACTTTCAAATCATATTTTTCAGCAATATTTTAAAGAAAAAAAAAAAGAAGTACCAAATTCTGGTTAAGCAATTTTCGTTTTTTTCTTACAGTCTATAAAAAAAAAATTATTGTAAATAGAATATTCATGTACTTACATGAAATATAATAATCTCTTTATGAATAAAATTTTACATTGCAATTCTATCTGAAAAGTATTAGAAAAAAATTAGGTAATATTTTGTTTTAAATAACTCTAAATTTTAGTAATATTTTATTTTATATAGTCATATTTTTGTAGAGTTAAATTTTTGAATTGAATTATGATTTTTAAAAGATTTTATTATATGAATACCTATTTAAAAAAATTAATTCAATTATTTAGTGCCTAATATTGCCTTTTTTAATAATTTCCTTAAATAAAGTGGGTGGAAAATATTCGGTTGTTGGGTGTAAATCCAATTATAATAATAGCACGATATCTGTAGCTACTTTTAAATTTCCGGATAAAGAGCCTTTGAGAAGCTTAAAAGAGCTTTGTACAAAGATCAGACTGGCAACCAACAGCTTATAGTTCCATATGTAAATTGCATTTTTCAGAATTGTGTTTTAAATTAAATAATGATAAAAGTCCACGTTTAATACCAGATGCAGTTCGAAGTATATTCACCAATTACTTGGTAAATTTAATAGAAACGAATGATAATAACTTACGCGATGATAATATAATTTTAAATTTCTCTAATTTAGTTTTAAATGTTAGTAAAAAAATAAATTTAAAATACTGGAAATTATATAAAGGTCAAAATAATATTATTTTATATATTTTAATAGAAAATAATTACTTTAAATGTGATTTTAAATTTATAATAATAATTAATAACGATCTAAGTTACCTATTTGACAGGTAATACAGAAATAAAACAATTTCAAAATATTGAACGATATTGAAAAACGCAAAAAACTAAATTAACCTTTTTGATATGAATCTATATATAGTTGTATATATAGTACCTATATATTGTTGGGATACAATCGTCATATCATTTTTCATTTTTGCCCACTTAAGATCTATTATTACTATCCGGTCGGAAAATATTGATTTTTGTGATATTTTTTTTGTTTTTTACTTTTTTTAATATTGTTTTGTTATAAATTAATTACTTTATTTTGTTTTATTAAATTTTATTTTAAATATATCATATTATTTAGTTAAAAAATTATTTATATATTATTTGTATGTATTAATATATTTTTTTTTATTATTTTAGTTTAAGACCTAGTCTTCAGGCGATATCACTTTGAAAATAATCGCCATATTCCCTACCTCAAAGGAAAAGGCGAATAACTTGTAATATTAATTGATTTTATTATAGTAATAAAAATTTTAAATAATTTAACATAAATTAACTTATTGTAAAAATAATTAAATAGTTTATTTTTTGCACTTAATTTTATATTCATTCTAAAAAATTTACAATATTTATTAAAGCAAATCAATATTGCAATAAAAATTAGTTTTCAACATTTTTTTTTGCTCAGTAATGTACCAAATTAATGCTGTTTTAAAAAGTTTTTAAGAAGCTTTTTTTTGTTGAAAAGTAGTTGGAAGACATTTTTTAAAATGCATATTTATGAATGAAAATTTAAAATTTTTAAAAATTTCTTTTTACTAAAAAACGTAAAAAAGATGGAACTTTAATGCTCCTTTAGGACGAAATTAAAAAAAATCTGTAGTTTTTGTGTTATTTCCAGATTTCTAGGAGGACTACTATTTTTTTCCATAAGACTACGTGTATTTTTTTTTGAAAAAAAGGACTACTATTTAGCTTTCCTCTCTCAATGTCCAGGCCTTCTAAAAATTAATGTAGGTTATGTAGTAGGTAACTTAAGCAAACTTACATTTAAAATATTGACGTTTTTATTGACAAAGCCACCTTAATACTGTATATAGGTGATTTTGTAAAGAGTAATGAATCGTATTGATAACGTAATGCTGCCATACACGTCGGACTTCATTGTACAACTTGGTGTGCGGTCGTGTTTTTGGACTATATTACACACTTATCCGACCTATCATCCAACCATTGTGATTCTGTACTTTATATCTTTATAATTTTCTCAAACCAAAAAATCTCAATGTTAAAATGACATTTAACTTGTACAACTTGCCCATTCACCATACAACGCAACTACAAACCAAAGGCTCCGGCCTTGATATTCATCCAAACAACTTTACAAACATCAAAATGTTTTTACAACTTGCCCATACACGATAAACTTTTCAAGTTCGCGGACCTGTTCTAAAATCTGGCCCGCCGGGTATTGGTAGCATACGGCTGAAAACCGTACTCCGACATTTATATATGAAACAATTTAAAAAATATTGAAAATGTAAATATGAAAATTAAAATAGTGATTGTAAATTGTTCATTTACAATAACTATTTATTTTAAATAAATAAAATAAAAACAAATCAAATAATTAATAAAATTACTTTTGTTTTTTAAAGACTTATGTCCGCATTATGTTTTTAAATTTAAAATCCAGATGTCGTATATTTGACTTTTAACTTCGTCAATTAGGTATACAAATTAAATTGAATTAATTCTGTCGAATGATTTTGTAGTGGAGTTGTTCTTCAAATCGTTTAAAATATTTTGCTGTAAAATATGGAAACAATTTTGGAACAACAAAGGCGGTACCATGAAGAAAGAGAAAGGCTTATTAAACTTATGGTTGACGAATATGCTTCTAAAAAACCTAGTGTATTCTATTTTTAATGAACTAAATATTTATAGAAAACTAATAAATGCTTAATTTTAGGATAAGGACAAAATATATTCTGAACATCGACTGAAATATTTACTTGAAGTAAGTTTTCTATAAACAATTGTATTAAATAATTTCTAATTTTTTCCTTTACTCCATTTGGTTTAATAAAAGCTTCATCATAATGCAACTACAAAATTAAAGGAGCTTTACGAAGATAAGGATAATGAACGTAAAGCTGAAGTTCAAGCTCTTTCTGGTCCTAACGAATTCTTAGAATTTTATTCTCGATTAAAACAAATAAAGGAATTTTACAAAAAGCATCCTAATGAAATTAGTATACCACTTTCTATTGAATTTGAAGAATTAACAAAGGCCTATCAAAACCCAGAAGAGATGAGTGCCTTAGTTGACTTTAGCGACGAAGAAGGTTATGGGCGATATCTTGATTTAAACGAATGTTATGAAAGTTATTTGAATATAAGAGGAATTGAAAAAGTAGACTATATAACTTATTTAATGTCTTTCGATCATATATTTGATATCCCCAAAGAACGAAAAAATATGGAATATAAAAAGTATTTGGAAAGTTTAAATAACTATCTTTACAATTACATTTTACGTATTAGACCATTGTTGGATATTGATTCAGAATTTTGTAAAGTTGATAAAGAATTTCAAAAGCAATGGCAGACAGGAACATTTCCAGGATGGCCAAAAGAAACAGAATCGGTTTTGGCAAATATCGGAGCACATTTGGATTTATCTGCATTTTCGAGTTGGGAAGAACTAGCCTCGTTAGGATTGGATCGATTAAAATCTGCTTTAATGGCTCTTGGTTTAAAGTGTGGTGGTACATTAGAAGAAAGAGCACAAAGACTTTTTTCGACCAAGGGGAAAAAAACTTTAGAATACTCTTTAATAGCAAAAAAAACGTGTGGGAAATCTAGTATTAGAGAGCTAAATAGGCAGAGAGAAATTGCATTGATGGAAGCTCAGCTGTATCGATATACTGAGCTAATTTCCGAACAAAGAATTGCTACAAAAGAAAATGTTCAAAGAAAGCAGGCTAGAACTGGTGGCGAACGTGATGATAGTGATGCTGAAGCTAGTGAAAGTGATCCTGGGGATGATGATGCTGATGATGTACCTTATAATCCAAAAAATTTACCTCTCGGTTGGGATGGCAAACCAATTCCATACTGGTTATATAAATTACATGGTTTAAATATCAATTATAATTGTGAGATATGTGGCAATTTTACATATAAGGGACCAAAAGCATTTCAAAGACATTTTGCTGAGTGGAGGCACGCCCATGGAATGCGTTGCCTTGGGATACCAAACACTGCTCATTTTGCAAATGTCACACAAATTGAAGACGCTATTACATGTAATTTTGAATTAAAGGTAAAGTTGAAATACTAATTTTTACTTTTTTAGTGTGGGAAAAATTAAAAACACAAAAACAGGCAGAACGATGGATACCTGATCAGGAGGAGGAATTTGAAGATACTCAAGGGAATGTTGTTACGAGAAAAACTTATGAAGACTTAAAGCGTCAGGGATTGTTGTAAACTCATTATATTTTTTCTACCTAAAAATTTGATTGTAAAATAGTAAATAAACAATTCCCGTTCTTATATTAAACATTCCAAGTTATTTTATTACGTTTTTTTTTTTCTAAATTTTATGTATTAGATATTAGCTTTTCCCCCATTTGATATAAAAATATTGAGAAAGTAGGTACTAGATTTATATTTTAAAAATAAAATTTAGATTTTCGAGATTTACTTGGCAAATAAGTTTTAATTTTTTTTATATATGTATATATATATATATATTTATTTAATAATTTGAAAAATATGCTTTGTACAAAAAATTTTAATGTTTAATATATAAATATCAATTTGATGTGTCATAAATAGATATTTGATCACTTCCTGAGCTGTAATCCTGCACACAAACATGTGAATTACAGTTCCTTCTTTTATATTAAAAAGCAGTTCAAACATTTATTTTCTTCCTTTTTTTAAACAAAATCCGGTGCCACTAAATGGATCTTCATCATCACCTTCTAATTTTTTAGAAAAATCTTTAATTCGATCGCTAATTGGATTTATATTTCTATTGAAGTTTATTAATCCATGGGAGTAATTATAATTAGGAATACCGCGAATCTGTACTTTCCTAGTTGCAGTAGACTTGATGATTTGTGTCTCTTTCTTTTTCTTTCCATCTAAACGAACCCCTTCACCCCTAAATGTTAATTTATTATCTTCTTCAGTTTGTTCAATAGTTTCATCTGTTCCTTTTTGAGTTTTTTGTTTTTCTTCAGTTTTAGGATCTCTGTAACCTACTGGTGCTTCAAACTCAACATTCATGTCGCATTCAATTATGCTTACAGCATTTCCAGGACGTGTTTCTAATACACATAATTCATATATCCTTTGATTATATTTTATAGCAATAGAGTCGCCTGTAGTTAAGCATGAAAAATATCTTAAAGCATTCTCTAAAACTGCCTTTGGGTTTGTTATATCCAAAAAATCTATACTTTGTGGCTGAAATTTTGAAAATGTTGCTACGGGAAGCGATATATTTTCAATTTGTAACAGATCACCTTCATCAAGTAATAAGTTTCGCATCATCCAATAAGGCAAATAAACTTTACCTTCATCAGCTACAAATTCAAGTACACCGGCATGCGATACACGATTTTTTTTGTTATTAGTTAATTTAAATAACATAGGATAAACAACATTTAGTCTTGTTAATTGATCCAAAGCTGATGGTGGCATAATAATTTTACCTCCTTTCTCAACATCTTGGCGTTCATTTCCCGGTAGCATAGAAACGGAATAACATTTAAATTTTTGGAAGAAACGTGCGTTTTCAGGAAACATTATATTAAATCCGGCAAACATTTTTTTATATTTATATAAGATATTTTTTTAAAAAATATTTTGTTTTATAAATCATACAAAACTACCAAAAATACTACTTTTATTTCTTACAGTTTGCGAGTCTCTATTCACGATAAACCAACTTAAAGCAATTTTTTTCTCTATATGAGATTCCACTTCTGTCATTCTGAAATTTGGCATTTCATTTTTTCGTTTGACCGGACGCGCCATATTTTGTCTTTTGTGCTTTTTTAAAAAGTTGGAAAGATTTCATCCAAATTTTTTTTAAATTAAAATCGAAGCAAAGCTAGTTTTAATACATAAATAGTGAGTTAAATTAAATTAATCTATGATATTTTTAAAATTACTTTATTTTATTTTACAATTTATGATTAAAAGCATGAAAAAGTTGTAAAATCCTGGCTGTGAAATGGAATCAAAAAAAGCTTTTGCTGCAGTTACAAAAACGAGAGTTCAAATTCTTTTGAATGATTTGCACGATCGAGACTCACATCAATTATCAGGCCATGAAGTGCAGAGAGTAAAAGCTTAATAAGGGGCCAGCTTTTAACAAATTTACACGTAGTCTTATGGAAAAAAATAGAGGGCCGACTATAAATCTTGAAATAACACAAAAACCATTTACTTTATTCAATGTGGTCCGAAGCGAAAATTAAAGTCGCATCTTTTTTACATAATTCATTGAAGAAAAATATTTGAATATATAATGTTTTCATTCATAAATATGCATTTAAAAAATTGTCTTCCTATAAATTTTTTATTTTAAAAGCTTCTTAAAGTTCTTAAGATATGAGTCTCGTGAAAGTCGATGAGAGTGTTTTTATAATACACTACTGGTAACAAAAAAAAGTGTAGAAATGAAATTTTAATGACAATTTTGATTTAAATTTAACTTAGTAAAAATTTTTATTAAATTTTAAAAATTTAATAAAAAATTATTGACTGAAATATAAGTTATTGTGAAATAAGCAATAATTAAATAATATTTATATAAGTAATCATTTATAATATCTAAAAAATTTTCCCATTTCCACACCACCTTTGAGGTAGGGAATATGGAGCGTTTTTTTTAAAGTGGTATCCCCAATAGGCCTAATCCACTGAATTCTAAAAAAAACTGTAATATTTATGAATAAATAATAAATAGAAACAAAAATATTAATAAAAACAATAAATAAAAAAAATATCACAAAATTAAAAATTAACAAAATATCACGAAATTAAAAATTAAAAAATATTACGAAATTAAAAAATATCACAAAAAACTATATAACCCTTCTTAATTTTGAAATATTTTTAATTTGCGGTTTTGTCTATTAGATTTTAATATGTCATTTTCCCGTTTTGTATAATTATTTAATAAAATATTTGCAAATGTTTTACTTATTGGGAAAAAAATATTGCGGCTACTATTGCCGCATTTACACGTCGATTCCAAATCAATGTCATTCATCCCAAACAAAGACTATATAAAGTCAGTTCAATTAGTATTCTTTTTTGATTACTTTGCTCAAAGAAATTTTTTTTTAAATTTGTTTTCCGTAAAATCTCCTAAAAAATTGCTGTCATATGAAATAAAACATAATTTGTCTGATCCGTCGGTAAAGAAAGACCCCCTCTATTAAGTTCGTCAAAGTAAAATTGCACCCAGCTAGAGAACGATATAAACGGAATCTATTTTCTAAAGAATCAGTTTGTAATAAAACATAGTTCATTTGAAGCTCCGTTAAGGATAGATGAACTAAATCTATTAATGTTTTAGTAGTGAATACTAAAGCATTGAAAGTGTCTTTCGAAAAACTATTTTTATTATCATTTGTATTCCAAACTGATAACCAATGATAATTCTAAATTTAAAATTGCAACGGAAATAATTATCATTTTGTAAAAAATATAAAACAATATTAGTTTCATTTTCATTTTACAGAGTTTATATGTATAAAAAATTAAAAAGGGCTATATAAAAAAATAAAATAAAAGACAAAAAAATATAACAACTTATAAAAAACAAAAAAACCGTAAATACAAAATTATTTATTTTATTTATATATTTATTAAGCCTTAAAAAAAAATAAAAAAATTATGTGTACAAAAAAGTCAATATTTACAAATTTAGAAGATCATACTATAATAGGAGTATTTTCAACTTTGACTTAAAATTAAGAGAAAAGAATTAATATTTATTATTAAAAAATTTAGTTGGTGTAGGAAAAATGGCTAAAAAACCTACTGACACATTTTTTAACGACTTATAACTAGATACTTAAAACTAACCTATAGACTAATTATTAAATTTAGAATTTACATATAGTTAACTTAGATTATACTGAAAATATTATTTATTAGAGGATTTGAATTGTTAAAGCAGTTCTCTTGAAAAATTGGAAAAAGTCTATCAATTTTGTCTTGAATTTAGGCACTTGGGCGATTTCATGTAACCTTGCGGTTGAAAAGCATCTGATTTTCTTTAGAATTAATTTTAGCACGGAGTTCTACTTTCTTTGTAAAAGAAGTAAATTCGATTTTGCAGAATCCATCCATACGACGAAAGCGTAGAAAAGAATGCTGCTAAATATCACTTTATATATTAATAATTTATTGTCTATGCTCAGATACGATTTTCTGTTTAAAATTATAAAACTAATTTAACACAAAAAACAAACAAAACTAATTATAATAAGTATTAATTAATTAATTATATCGTATAAAAAAAAATTTAAAATTACTTATATCTCCTACACCACTACTTTTTTTTTATGGAGTGTATCAAAATATTTAATAATTTGCTTACCAGAATTTGTGACTCCCTTTTTTTATGTGCTCGAAATATGGCTGAAAAATACGAGTTGAAAATTAATTTTCTTACAAGAGGAAAGAAAAAATTCTAAATTTTAATTATATGACATTTTTAAAATGTTTAAATAAAATTAAAAATATTAAAACTCAATTTGATTATAAAAGTACTTACCCATTTCATATACAATTTTTATATAAATTTTAGGTTATGGTTGAAAGCTTTCAAATAAAACTTTCAATCCCACTCTTATTTTTTGAAAAGAGTTTCTCTTCTTCTACTTTTACAAATGTCAAAAAGCAAGCGGAAAAAAATAACTAAAAAGACCTAAAAGTAATTTTATTAAATATTAAGTTAAAATTACGAGTTGAAAGCTAATTTTTTGATATGTTGAAGGAAAAATTCCAAATTTTATTTTCATATAAAATTTGACATATTTTGGAGAATATTTCATAACGAAAACTCGTAATGAAAATTGTTAAAAATGGGCATTTTTTCGAAAAAAACAACAAAATAATAAGAACAAAAAAAATCTTTTAAAATTAAATTTTAATGTCATTTGTTTGAATGTATGCGAGACTCGATTGCCATTCTCTCACAACTACATTCATGCGTTTTCAGTTCTTGGCCTGTTTATTTAGGTCTTGTCCAGGCCTTCTAAAAATTAATGTAGGTTATGAAATTAATTAATTAATGTAGGTTATGTAGGTTCTTGGCCTGTTTCATAACCTACATTAATTTTTAGAAGACCTGGACAAGACCTAAATAAACAGGCCAAGAACTGAAAACGCATGAATGTAGTTGTGAGAGAATAGCAATCGAGTCTCGCATACATTCAAACAAATGACATTAAAATTTAATTTTAAAAGATTTTTTTTGTTCTTATTATTTTGTTGTTTTTTTCGAAAAAATGCCCATTTTTAACAATTTTCATTACGAGTTTTCGTTATGAAATATTCTCCAAAATATGTCAAATTTTATATGAAAATAAAATTTGGAATTTTTCCTACAACATATCAAAAAATTAGCTTTCAACTCGTAATTTTAACTTAATATTTAATATAATTACTTTTAGGTCTTTTTAGTTATTTTTTTCCGCTTGCTTTTTGACATTTGTAAAAGTAGAAGAAGAGAATATTTTTTCAAAAAATAAGAGTGGGATTGAAAGTTTTATTTGAAAGCTTTCAACCATAACCTAAAATTTATATAAAAATTGTATATGAAATGGGTAAGTACTTTTATAATCAAATTGAGTTTTAATATTTTTAATTTTATTTAAACATTTTAAAAATGTCATATAATTAAAATTTAGAATTTTTTCTTTCCTCTTGTAAGAAAATTAATTTTCAACTCGTATTTTTCAGCCATATTTCGAGCACATAAAAAAAGGGAGTCACAAATTCTGGTAAGCAAATTATTAAATATTTTGATACACTCCATAAAAAAAAAGTAGTGGTGTAGGAGATATAAGTAATTTTAAATTTTTTTTTATACGATATAATTAATTAATTAATACTTATTATAATTAGTTTTGTTTGTTTTTTGTGTTAAATTAGTTTTATAATTTTAAACAGAAAATCGTATCTGAGCATAGACAATAAATTATTAATATATAAAGTGATATTTAGCAGCATTCTTTTCTACGCTTTCGTCGTATGGATGGATTCTGCAAAATCGAATTTACTTCTTTTACAAAGAAAGTAGAACTCCGTGCTAAAATTAATTCTAAAGAAAATCAGATGCTTTTCAACCGCAAGGTTACATGAAATCGCCCAAGTGCCTAAATTCAAGACAAAATTGATAGACTTTTTCCAATTTTTCAAGAGAACTGCTTTAACAATTCAAATCCTCTAGTAAATAATATTTTCAGTATAATCTAAGTTAACTATATGTAAATTCTAAATTTAATAATTAGTCTATAGGTTAGTTTTAAGTATCTAGTTA
Organism: Poecilobothrus nobilitatus; assembly: GCA_947095535.1. Lineage (NCBI taxonomy): Eukaryota > Metazoa > Arthropoda > Insecta > Diptera > Dolichopodidae > Poecilobothrus > Poecilobothrus nobilitatus. The sequence continues at coordinate 88,327,205 of OX352772.1, forward strand.
TAAGTCGTTAAAAAATGTGTCAGTAGGTTTTTTAGCCATTTTTCCTACACCAACTAAATTTTTTAATAATAAATATTAATTCTGTTCTCTTAATTTTAAGTCAAAGTTGAAAATACTCCTATTATAGTATGATCTTCTAAATTTGTAAATATTGGCTTTTTTGTACACATAATTTTTTTATTTTTTTTTAAGGCTTAATAAATAAATAAATAAAATAAATAATTTTGTATTTACGGTTTTTTTGTTTTTTATAAGTTGTTATATTTTTTTGTCTTTTATCTTATTTTTTTATATAGCCCTTTTTAATTTTTTATACATATAAACTCTGTAAAATGAAAATGAAACTAATATTATTTTATATTTTTTACAAAATGATAATTATTTCCGTTGCAATTTTAAATTTAGAATTATCATTGGTTATCAGTTTGGAATACAAATGATAATAAAAATAGATTTTCGAAAGACACTTTCAATGCTTTAGTATTCACTACTAAAACATTAATAGATTTAGTTCATCTATCCTTAACGGAGCTTCAAATGTACTATGTTTTATTAGGCAAATTACAAACTGATTCTTTAGAAAATAGATTCCGTTTATATCGTTCTCTAGCTGGGTGCAATTTTACTTTGACGAACTTAACAGAGGGGGTCTTTCTTTACCGACGGATCAGACAAATTATGTTTTATTTCATATGACAGCAATTTTTTAGGAGATTTTACGGGAAACAAATTTAAAAAAAAATTTCTTTGAGCAAAGTAATCAAAAAAGAATACTAATTGAACTGACTTTAAATAGTCTTTGTTTGGGATGAATGACATTGATTTGGAATCGACGTGTAAATGCGGCAATAGTAGCCGCATAATTTTTTTCCAAATAAGTAAAACATTTGCAAATATTTTATTAAATAATTACACAAAACGGGAAATGATATATGTATTAAAATCTAATAGACAAAATCGCAAATTAAAAATATTTCAAAATTAAGAAGGGTTATATAATTTTTTGTGATATTTTTTAATTTCGTGATATTTTGTTAATTTTGAATTTTGTGATATTTTTTTTATTTATTGTTTTTTTATTAATATTTTTGTTTCTACTTCATAAATATTACACTGTTTTTTTTAGAATTGAGGGGATTAGACCTATTGGGAACACCACTTTAAAAAAAACGCTCCATATTCCCTACCTCAAAGGTGGTGTGGGAATGGGAATAATTTTTAGATATTATAAATTATTACTTATATAAATATTATTTAATTTTTGCTTACTTCACAATAACTTATATTTAAGTTAATAATTTTTTATTTTTAAAATTTAATAAAAATTTTTACTAAGTTAATTTAAAATCAAAACTGTCATTAAAACTTTTTTTGTTACCAGTAGTGTACTATAAAAACACACTCATTGACTTTCACGAGACTCGAATCTTAAGAACTTTAAGAAGCTTTTAAAATAAAAAATTTAAAGGAAGACAATTTTTTAAATGCATATTTATGAATGAAAATATTATATTTTAAAAAATTTTTCTTTAATGAATTATGTAAAAAAGATGCGACTTTAATTTTCTCTTTGGACCAAATTGAATAAAGTAAATGGTTTTTGTATTATTTCAAGATTTATAGTCGGCCCCCTATTTTTTTCCATAAGACTACGTGTAAATTTGTTGATAATTGATGTGAGTCTCGGCCTGGACATTGAAATACTTAGATGTGTTTGTGCAAATTGTAAATGTATTGTGAGAAAAAGCTTCCAAAAATGACATTTCATAAAGATTTTTTTGTTCTTTTCTGTTTTTGTTTTTGTTTAAGAAAAATGCCTATTTTTAACAATTTGCTTTTCGAGTTTTCGATATGAAATATTTACCCAAACATGCCAAATTGTATATTAAAATAAAATTTGGAAATTTTTCTTTAATATACCAAAATTTCATCTTTCAACTCGAAAATTTTAACACATTTTCAACAAAATAAAATGTTTAGTTTTTCTCTAGCATTTCATATCGTCGCCATTTATTACTCTCAAAAAATTATGAGAGTACACAATTATAATAAATTAGTGAACATAGCCTAATAATTTAAAAGCTTTCTAATAAATTGTACTGCAAATTTGGAAAATATATTTTAGTTCAAACTAAGTTTTTATATTTTTAATTATATTAAAAAATTATAAAATTTATATAAAAATAAAGTTTGAAGTTTTATCTTTATGTCAATAAAAAAATTAACTTTCAAATCATATTTTTCAGCAATATTTTAAAGAAAAAAAAAAAGAAGTACCAAATTCTGGTTAAGCAATTTTCGTTTTTTTCTTACAGTCTATAAAAAAAAATTATTGTAAATAGAATATTCATGTACTTACATGAAATATAATAATCTCTTTATGAATAAAATTTTACATTGCAATTCTATTTGAAAAGTATTAGAAAAAAATTAGGTAATATTTTGTTTTAAATAACTCTAAATTTTAGTAATATTTTATTTTATATAGTCATATTTTTGTAGAGTTAAATTTTTGAATTGAATTATGATTTTTAAAAGATTTTATTATATGAATACCTATTTAAAAAAATTAATTCAATTATTTAGTGCCTAATATTGCCTTTTTTAATAATTTCCTTAAATAAAGTGGGTGGAAAATATTCGGTTGTTGGGTGTAAATCCAATTATAATAATAGCACGATATCTGTAGCTACTTTTAAATTTCCGGATAAAGAGCCTTTGAGAAGCTTAAAAGAGCTTTGTACAAAGATCAGACTGGCAACCAACAGCTTATAGTTCCATATGTAAATTGCATTTTTCAGAATTGTGTTTTAAATTAAATAATGATAAAAGTCCACGTTTAATACCAGATACAGTTCGAAGTATATTCACCAATTACTTGGTAAATTTAATAGAAACGAATGATAATAACTTACGCGATGATAATATAATTTTAAATTTCTCTAATTTAGTTTTAAATGTTAGTAAAAAAATTAATTTAAAATACTGAAAATTATATAAAGGCCAAAATAATATTATTTTATATATTTTAATAGAAAATAATTACTTTAAATGTGATTTTAAATTTATAATAATAATTAATAACGATCTAAGTTACCTATTTGACAGGTAATACAGAAATAAAACAATTTCAAAATATTGAACGATATTGAAAAACGCAAAAAATTAAATAGTATTATTGACTAAATTAACCTTTTTGATATGAATCTATATATAGTTGTATATATACTACCTATATATTGTTGGGATACAATCGTCATATCATTTTTCATTTTTGCCCACTTAAGATCTATTATTACTATCCGGTCGGAAAATATTGATTTTTGTGATATTTTTTTTGTTTTTTACTTTTTTTAATATTGTTTTGTTATAAATTAATTACTTTATTTTGTTTTATTAAATTTTATTTTAAATATATCATATTATTTAGTTAAAAAATTATTTATATATTATTTGTATGTATTAATATATTTTTTTTTATTATTTTAGTTTAAGACCTAGTCTTCAGGCGATATCACTTTGAAAATAATCGCCATATCCCCTACCTCAAAGGAAAAGGCGAATAACTTGTAATATTAATTGATTTTATTATAGTAATAAAAATTTTAAATAAGTTAACATAAATTAACTTATTGTAAAAATAATTAAATAGTTTATTTTTTGCACTTAATTTTATATTCATTCTAAAAAATTTACAATATTTATTAAAGCAAATCAATATTGCAATAAAAATTAGTTTTCAACATTTTTTTTTGCTCAGTAATGTACCAAATTAATGCTGTTTTAAAAAGTTTTTAAGAAGCTTTTTTTTGTTGAAAAGTAGTTGGAAGACATTTTTTAAAATGCATATTTATGAATGAAAATTTAAAATTTTTAAAAATTTCTTTTTACTAAAAAACGTAAAAAAGATGGAATTTTAATGCTCCCTTAGGACGAAATTAAAAAAAATCTGTAGTTTTTGTGTTATTTCCAGATTTCTAGGAGGACTACTATTTTTTTCCATAAGACTACGTGTATTTTTTTTTTGAAAAAAAGGACTACTATTTAGCTTTCCTCTCTCAATGTCCAGGTCTTCTAAAAATTAATGTAGGTTATGTGTCATGTCATTTAACATTTTTTTGTCATTGTATTTTGTAAAATTGTAAAGCTTTCCGTAAATTCTGTTTTTGTGGGAAAGTGAAATTTATATGATTTAGAAAAAAAATTAAAATAACAAAATACAAGAAATACAATGTAAGCAATTAATTTATTTAAAAAAAATAGTATACTTTGTTTTAATTGATGAAATTCTAATCTATGTGTTACATTTGTTATAAAAAAAAACTCAAATTGTATCAAGAATAACAGAAAATGTTAATTCGGTAAGTATATGTATCTATAATTAAGAAAATTTCAATTTAATTATGAAAATTTTGATTTGCAAATTTTTAAGAGCTAAGAATAATGCAGAAAATTTTGATATATTGTCTTCAGAATCGACATCTGATATAGAAACAAGTTCAAGTTGTTGTAATAAAAAGAATAAGAATTTTGCTAAAATATAACAGCTGATAATTTACATTTAATATAAATAATAATTGAATATTATTATTCAATTTTGCTGATTACCACTGAATATCATTTTAGTAACCAAAAAATATTGTGTACAAACAAAAGATAGGGAGTGATTGGTTTAAAGATAAGAGATTAAGTGATTGATTTATATTAAATTCGCACAATCAAATGCTCTTATCTTGTAAATATTGCAAAGTTAATTTAAAACCAAAGTTTTTCAACCTTGTAAAGCATTCAACTTCGAATTCGCATAAACAAGAGAACCGCAAGCGAACCGTTTAGTGATTAACGACAAACAAAGTTACAATACGAAAAACTCGAAACAAATAAAATATCTAAAACAGAAGGCAATATAATATGTCTTTATGAGGCTGTCCATCAATCAATTGCTCCTGTTAACCACCTAACTAAAATAATAAATAAAAATTTGAATACAAATATGAAATTGCGCAGAACAAAATGTGGAAATATTAAAAAATGTAAAATATTGAAAATGTACTTAGTCAGCAGTTTATAGATATGTTAAAATCTGATCTCAACGATGTATTTTTCTCATTATTACTTGATGAGTCAAATGACATTTCAGGCTTCTCGGTGATTTCTATAATATATTTTTCAAAATCATTGACAAAAATTGTATCTACATACTTGGGGTTAGTGCAATTAGATAATGGAACTGCCGTATCTAATGTGAAAGTAGTAAAAAATATAATAAGGGTATTCACGAGTTGATGCAAAAGTGAAAATTTTTTGCACCGTAGCACATATTCGCACCAAAAAAAAAGTGGTCAGCGGAGGAAATAGAAAAAATGTTAATTTATTTCTTGGTGGTTTTTATTACTTAAAGAACTATCTTCACTTCCATTTCACTTTCGCCCGATGATCCCAATCTAAAGAGTATGATTGCAAAAAAACAGGGAATTGAAGACACGAACACTTTTTATTATTATTTTCATCATCATCCTTTTTTTGTCTAAAAAATATGTGTATTATCAAAGACTATACATATACAAGACATTCCAAGTGGAACAAATTTTTTAGTATAGAAAATAAAAATAAGGCTCTGTCCCAAATAGTCGCGACATCTATGAATATGAAATTTATTTATTTATTTATTTATTTTTTATTTGTTTATTTTATTTATTTATAACTTTCTATTTACATGTGTATAAACTTAAATTACTATGATTTCAAATACAATAATAAATATACTATGAAATAGAAAGAGAATGGCACTTATTATTTTTATAAAAAGAAAATAGTGTTAAGTGTCATTATTATTCAATTACTATTAAAAATTAAAATTTTTGCAATGCTATTAACTGTATCAAACTGTTGGGGTTTCTAGAAATATTTTTTAAATTTATTCAAAAGAAAAGAAAAATCAAAAATAAAAAAACTTACACAACAAAAAAAAAAAATTTATAAACAGAAGTGAAAAAAAAAGATACTAAATATTCAGGTATAAGTTACAGTTCATAGATGTTAGTGCAATGCAAGATTAATATTAGCAACAACACTTTATTGATGTTATTGATGTTATGTCAATATAGCAGTAATGTAATCCAAAAAAATTTTTTCACGTTTCATACATTTAATAGCAAATTTCAAAATAAAAAACAAACTTTAAAATTCAGTTTAAAAAATAGTATTCAGGTTATATCTCAGCTTAAAGACAAAAAGATGAAAAATATGAAAATTTTTGGGGTATATAAAATTTTGACAATTTGAAGAAAAACTTTACAGATAGAAACTTTTTTTTTATTATAATTATTACAACCAAAAATATTAAATTGTGTAAACAATTGTTTGTTTTAAAATAAAATTTAATTCTAAAAACGTAAATAAATAATTTTATTGTAAAAAAAAACCGAATTTCAAAATATTTTTTGACAGATATGAGGAAAATTATAATTTTTATACCTAGGTAGAAAAATATCGGGAAAAAAACAAATTTTTTTTCGGTTTGTGTCTTGGACTATATATTTTTCTTGGCGTACTAAGCTGTGTACTACTTGAGAAAAAATTGAAAAAATTTATTAAAATGTTTTTGCCGAGAAAAATTTTGACATAAAATCCCATATAAAATTATATTTTTTTAAGCTGAGATATAATCTGAATACTATGCTTAAATCCTTGAATTTTTTCAACCGTAAGTTTGTGGAACATCTTAATTAGATTTATTGAGTAAAAAATTTTTTTTTATTTATACTTTTTTGTCCACAAAATAATTTTATTAATATTTTATTTTTATAAGTCTTAAAATATTATATTTATTTATTATAAAGCCTATATATATTTCGGCATCACTGCCATCATCAGGGCGAATGCAATTTAATACTCATGCTTAAAATTAAATTAATTTCCATATAGTACATTATTCAGCATATTTTAGTATATTGTTTACACTTGTTAAATATGAATATTGATAATCAGCAAAGCTTACCGGGTAAAGTATGGCGGCGCAAATGGTGGAACTTTTAAACGGCAAAGTTTTTAAGGAGTAAAGTACGAGTAAAAGGTTTGTGTCTTTGATATTTTGCATGATCATGTGGAGGGGAGCAAAACAATGGTGCTGTGGCTGCCACGGAGTTTTTAAGCGGTAAAGTGTGAGTAAAAGGCTATGTGTTTGATATTTTAAATTTATTTAAAGATTTATTTTTATTAATAAAAGTTTTATTAATTTTGGAACTTAAGTTTAAACTTGATTTAATGTTTACATAAAAAATTTAAAAAAGTTTTTAAAGCTGGATTAAAAATAGCTGAATTATTATTATCTTTGAGAAACTTAATAATTTTTATTAATAAAAAATTTTCTTGCTTATGGAACTTAAGTTTAAACTTGATTTAATGTTAATATAATAAGTTTTTAAAGCTGGATTAAAAATTGGTGAATTATTATTATCTTTGAGAAGCTTTAAAATTGCTAAATATTTAGATAAATTCAACAACTTCAATATGAAAAGTTTTTAAAGTTTGGTTTGAATACTTCATTAAAAAGTGATTTTAAAAGCTTGATTTAAAATTGGTGAATTATTATGATCTTTGAGAAGCTTTATAGTTAAATTAAAAGTACTAATATTTTAAATTAGAGTGAAGATATGGAAAGTTATTTAAAGTTTGGCTATGATAAATTTAAGTATTCTTAATACTGTAAAACTTGTGTTCAAAAAGTTATTTTTATAAGTAAAAAACAGTTTGTATTTCATAATAAAAGTTTGTTTTGTTTTTTCATTAAAAACTATATTAATAATTTTAATTATAAATTTCCTTAAACTAAGCCTGCATTATTATAATGTCTACAATAATTACAATAAAGTTTATATAAATTAATTTAATTTACAATGACCCCATGCAAGGGTATGCATTTAATATATATCTCTTATTATCTAAAGATCTCTTATTTTATTTAAGTTTTGGGTGCAAATTATATGTAAATATGATTTAAAATTGTTCATTTCTCTATATATAATTTAATTTTTTAATAGACAGTCTTTATAATTGTTTAAATTTAGGTAATTTACAACATATTTTTTCACACCTTTTGCCTTTTTTACCTGATCACCCTGAAACGACTCAAGGTAATACATTTTTGACCTTAAACCAATAAATTCAGAAACAATTCTATCATTGAATTTGTCTTTAAATAATCCAAGTTTTTTTTTATTTAATAAAGGGAATTTGTATGGATTTTCAGGAGTATAATCAGAAGTATCAAAATGTATGGCTAAATCTTTATGTATATCAGAATAAAAATCATCTGTTTGTATAGTATAAATGAAATTGTCGGTATCAGTATAATTTAAAGAAACTCTATTACCATATTTTGGTTCAATATAATTATAGTGAAAATCATACATTAGAATTTGGGATTGTTCTAATACACAGAAATCTAATTATATCGGTTTGTTATAAAGAACTTGGGATTTATTCAGTTGAATTACAATAAAATTTTCAGTAAATCTAGATGAACTATGGTTATTAGGTTTTGCTATTAGAGCTCGAGCACCCAAATGTCTCCTTTCACTTTCTCATGAAGTGGCTATTTTCACATCGACTCTCTTGTCTACATTCTCCATAGTTTTTCTGTAAACGGCATTATTCATTAATTTAAAAAAGTCTTTCTCAAAATTATTTAATGCATTAGTTCTGTGCATGTTATTTAAATCAATGTACTTTTTCAACCAATCAGATTGCTGAAATTTTAGAGCTCTATGAACTTATTGAAGAACTATACCATTTTAAAGGCATTGTTTTAAATTTCGGTAATGAATAACATATTTATCTTTATTATTTAGATCAAGCAATAATTTTGGTATCTTGCTACCGAACGGAATTTTATTTTCTGCACAAAACGGAAAGTCATTATGCAGATCATGAAGATTCTGTGGATATTCTAAATCTACTTCTAAAACATACCCTATTTCCGAATCATCTGGAATTTCCATTACATTAATACTATCGGGATTGTCAACCCACTGAAAACTTTTATATGGTACATATTGAGACATTGCCCAGCCATATAAATTATTCGCATCTAAATAAACAATATATGTTGAATTTTCTTCTTTTTTATAATATTTCCCCTCTATATTTATTGTTGGCTTTTGAATATATTAAGGAACATTGACTAATACCACCATGTATTCCTTTTTGGAAAAAAAATTTACATATTAATAACAGTTAATAACTCTAACTCAACACCTGTATATTTTAACATAGCAGCACAAGTAAGGCCCGGTGCAGTGTAAAAATTAGCAGAATCTAGTTCATAAATTTTTCTACATATTTTTCGGAAATTTTCAAAAACATCTGTTAATATTAACACATCAGTTTTTAAGTATATTTTCATGTAATCCGCGAGATTTTTACAATTAAATGTGTGCCATACGGTAGTTGCGCGATTATAGTCAGTATTAGAGCAAGCGGTATTTGTCATTCGGTTCTTAAATGCTTCTTGACGTGGTAAACATTCCTCATAAAGTTTTTCTATTCATAGGGGTAAACAATGTATTCATAGGGGTAAACTCCTTTCCGTCTCATTAATTAAAATTTTTCCTCACAATCAAATCCTTTTCTGATGTGCTCTAAATTCTCTTTATTTAAATTCCTACACAATGAGTCAAGGCTTGAGGCCATAAATCTAAAACTATCAAGAAAACGTAAATATAAATGATTGTCTCCGTCAAGTCTAATTTGTTTGGTAAGTGAAATGTAAAGTTCTTTATTTAAAGGTAATACAGTGAAATGTAAGTGAAAGGTAAGTGAAATGTAAAGTTCTTTATTTAAAGGTAATACAGCAATATTACCTTTAATTTCATTGAAAGCCCTAAACAATAAATGACAATCGTATTTTGAAAAATTATGGAAAAATATAGGGAAAAAACTAGGCTGTCTATATAATATGTTACATGAAAAATGTGCAGGGCCTCTATATCTACCTGAAAAATGACAATGATCTCTTACTCTATCAATATAATCTAAAGACTTACTACAAATGTGAAAATTCCTCTCTGTTAATTGGTGTAATTCTTCGTCCAATGTTAGATTTGCTATTGATTTCGGTAGCATATGATGATTTTGAAATATATTTGTGCATTTATTTACCAATGATGTTATAAACTCCTTACCACAATCAACTTCTACAAACTCCTCATAACCACTCAAAGAATCATCGAAACTACATTTAAAATAATATGAAAATGATATTGGTACATGTCTATGTATATATATAGTTGATGAAATTTATGGATTAGGGTTACATGCAGAAATTGGCGATAAAATACTTTCAGCATCAGCATAAATCACAAAAGCAGCTTCCATTTGTTGTTGGTAATTTTTATATATTAGAGTGTTGTTGTCTTCAGTAGGAAGTATTGCAACAATTTTCTTACACTCCTCCTTGTGTATAATAAGCTGTTGAGGATCATAGAAATGTTGCAAAAAAGAATTACATACATATATTTGATGTTCATGATATGTAATAGAACTCCGTAATAACTTCGAGATATGCTTTATATAAACAAAGTGGAAGTTCTCATCTTTTTCAAGTAATAGTAGATTTACGTGATTTAGTTTTTCTTCTTTGGTTATATAAAAAGGTCCAACAATTTGATGTTCTGCATTCTTATACTCCAATCCAAAAATATTAATGCTTATATCATCATTAATTTCTTCAAAAATACGTAATTCGCTTAACTGGTGCTGGAAATTACATACCTTCAAAATGCAGTTACGTACATAACCATATTCTAAGTCAACAGTCGGGGATTGGCGTTATATCACTAATTTTATTCGATGATGTTTCATATTCGCTAGATTGTGATACAAGTCGTTACATAGCTGATATCATACTCCACTTGGAACAGTATACGTCTTCATTTCGTACATTTATACAGGCTCTCCTTCGAATAATTGATATTGGGAGAGCGATATATGATGATCCACGGATTGGTTGATATTTATTTATATTTATTTCAACCCGCAAAATTTGTATTATCGCCCAGCCGCTATCTTTCTGCTGTTACTCTTCAGCTTGTTGTTGTGTCTTCTCTGTTATATTATCATATATAGAAGAAAGATCATCCGCACGTGTAGCAATTTTCATTTGAGTTTGAAAAGATTTGGTTGATAAATTTTCTATATTGTCATCAATCGGCTTTATATAATCTCCAAAGAGTTCAAGGTTGAATTTTATAGCATTATGCTTTCTTACTGAACATTGTAGTAACTCAATAACTTCATTTTTGATACAATCAAATGGGATTTAAAATCGCTTCATTTTCATTATCGCGCAGGTATGTTTCCAATCTACCATCAAAAGACTGGTTAATTTTTCGTAAATTTTTAGTAACATGTTCAGCTGAATTCATTTTATGTGAATTTGTACGCAGATGTGCAGCTTGAAACTTTTTAGAGATGTATTTTCCACAGGGGGTGCAAAACAAATCTTTTTTACGTTATGTACCGATTTCAAGTGTTTTTTCAGGCTATCAGTTCTTGAATTCCTTGGAACAGATTTCACAAGCTAATTTTGATCTCTTGTCTTGTGAGTTCATTTTTTTCTTTTTTGTTTTTATAAAAAATAACGTTATGTTATGCTATTAATATAACTTTATGGTATGAATCGATTTTAAATTACACAAATTCTTTTCTGCTTTTTTGAAATTGTTATAATGGATTTATTAAGATTTAAAAATAAGTAACTCATATATGCATGCATAAACTATAAATATAATACATTTGGAATATTTTTATTTCACTTGAAATTAATTAATAAAATAAATGCGAAAGTCATAAATCAATTTATAATAATAGAAAAATGTTACAAAAGTCCTTGACAACTTTTCAAATACTGTAACAATGTTGCACCATATTAGGTATTGAATTTATTATAAATTAAATTCTATGCTGCTAATAAGCTTTCTTTTAGGTATTCTTTAATTATGGCTTATTCTTGTTCTAATATGTCTAGTCAGTCATTGTACATTCCTGAAGCTAAGTGCCTCGTTATTGGAGATATACAATAGTTGCTTCCCCACCTAATTGCCAGTTATCGGAAACTCTGTCCTAGTCCGATTTAAATAATAAGATTTATATTTCTTTGGTACCTTGATCCGTTACAAGTCAAGACTCAAGAATTTATGATATTTATTTTACAATATCTTAGTCTATTTATACTAAATTTTTACATATAATTTTTATTACTTATTTACTAGTATTACAATATTTGGTGTTCTATTAACCAATTTATAAAAAATGCCTTAAGAGCATTTTCTTAAGAATTTAATATAATTGATTTTAACAAATTTTATTTTATTTAACGATTTTTCCAAATTTTAATTGTTAACATATGTTCTATATTCAGTTTATTCTTTTTGATACAAAATTTAAGGAAATTCCCTGAATCTGCATCTTTCTTTAAAAAATGAATTTACAATATTTTATGACGTGTTATCTACTAAACAAAAATAGGTATTTAATTTCTACATTGTATTTTTTGTCATGTGTTGTTAATATGTTATTTTAATTTTTTAATGCTGACTCCATTATTAATGCTGAAAAAAACCATAAATTAAATTTTAGTAAAAACCCACTAAAATTTAATTTATGGTTTTTTTTATTACGGTAAATGTGAATTTAAAATATATAAAAAAAAAGTAATATGTTTGAATATCTACTTTAGGTACTTATTAATATTTAGGTAGATATTTGATTGAAATCAGATACTCATAAGGTGAGTATTGTATTCTTGTAAAAAGTTAAGTTAAGTTAATAAGGTATTGCAATCATAAAGAGTATTTAATATTAAGTAGTGTTAAATGCACATATATTTACACCCCTACTTATAAAAATTATTATACACCCTTACCGTAAAAAGAAAAAAAATTTTTTTTTTTGATTTCTTATTTTTTGTATAAATGTTATTATTGTTGTAGCACACTTATTGCATAAATTTAAGTGAGGTCAAATTGTTTATATTTATTTTTTTTTGTATGACAATATACTTAAATTAAAGTTAGATATTAAATTTCATATAAAAAATTTTTTTTTTAATTTGTAATGTATAATGTATGATTTGTTATAGCTTAGGTTTAATTAATTTATGTTTACATGTACTATTTTTTTGTTAAAAAAAAAAATTTTGTTAAATTTTTGTTATAATGTTTATTATAATTTTTTTTTTTAAATCTTAAATCTATTATTATGAATTTCTTTATTCTTATTTCTTATTTTTATTATAGAATTTACATTATTCGTATTAATGATTTCAAATGGACGTTGATAGGGACTATCTAATTTATTTGTGTTTTTTGATTTTACTAATACTAAGTCTCCTATTCTAAATTTTATCGGTTTTACCGTTAGGTCATTGATTATTTTTTCTATTGTATTTGGCTATACATATTTAACATTTTGTTTGCTTGGTTAGCAGCGAATTTAAGTCTTGTTTTAAGTTCTAGTACGTATAGTTGTATTGTATCATATTTGGATGGATCTGGTTTTATTCCGTTTTGGGTTATTAAATGTGCTAAGTACGTCACATCAGGCTGTAGGAAATTACATTTTGATGGGTTTTTACATGGGAAATTACATTTTGAAAAAACTTTTAGTAAATTGTTGTTATGATGTTGTAAACTACAACCACAGATAATTATATCGTCTACATATATAAATGCTTCAGAATCTAAATCTGAGAGTGCAGTTTGTCGTTTTTTAAGTGAAAAATGTCTGAAAAATCCTTGCATATTTGTATTATAGGATTTTTGGCTTTATTATCAAGATTGTTTATTTTTAATTCATTCAGTAATTGTTGTTGTCTGTTGATTTTGTTTTGATTTATCGTTAGTATTTTATAATTATCCAATGGTTTAATTTCAGGTTTAAAATTTGTAATAGTAACTTGTTGATTTGAAGTATTTAGAAGTTTTACATGCGAAATACCTTTCGCTGGTATTATAGGATTTGCTAAAAATACGCCTTGTCCCAAGTCTTTACATAATACTATACTGTCTTCTTTTATTCTAATATTTAATGGGTGAACCATTTCAGTTCTTGCTGGTATCACTATATTGTGGCAGTTTGGTATATGAGTATTGATTGGTAAGACTATTTCATTTTGTTGAATTTTAAGAGTAATTGTGAAGGTGTCAAAGTCTATTAGGCTATTGTAATGGTGTATAGAGTCTGTTCCAAGAATACCGTCAGTTGGTATTGGAAACTTTGAGTTTGTTGAAAACATGAAAATGTTGTTCTAAATTGTAATTGTCGATTTTGAGACCAGAGTTGATGATTCCCAATGATGATACACTGTGTTCGTTGACGCCAGTTATTTTACATATATGTTCTGAGTTAATAAATTCTGGTTCGTCTATTATTTTTTCTTTTATTATAGAGATTTCTGCTCCTGTATCTAGTAAAAAAGATAATAGTCTTTTTGTTAAATTTGTACATATTATTATGTAATTGATTTTGTTATTATTTATATAGTAAATTTTTAGTTTATGCGAATGTTGTTTAATTCCTCGGCAAGCTGTTGTGCTTCGAGGTTCATCTCGTTTCCCTGATTTGTTGTTAAGTGGTTGATATATTGTTTCCTGTTATTTCTATTATTATTATTCCTAAAATTGTTAGAAATAGACATAGGTCTATTGTTATTATTATAACTGTTATTATTCCTAAAATTCATATTATTTCTATGATTATTGTTATTGTTTCTAAAATTATTGTTATTATTTTTATTATAGTTATTATCGTAATTGTTATATTTTTTGAAATTGTTAGTATTATTTCTATTGTTATAATTTCTAAAATTGTTATTAGTATTATTATTCCTAAAATTATTGTTGTTATATCTATTATAATTTTAATTTTTATTTATAAACATTATTTTATTTGGTTTGGTTCTTATTAAATCAAATTCTGTAGCTATTTTTATGGCAGAAGCTAAAGTTTTTGGTTGTGCTGCATGTACTACAGTAGAAAATTTTTCATTTAATCCGTTTTTAAATATACCAATAGCATATTGGTCGTTTAGAGAAGTAATTGTAGATCTGTTTTCATCTCCTTTTTCTCTAATTTGAACATTATTTAATTCAGCAATTAGTTTTTCTATTCTTTCTGCATATTTTTGTAATGGTCTTTGGGCTTGTACGCATGCTATTAGTTCAGTTTGTATTATTGCTTGAGAACGGATACATCGTTAAAAGCTTTTGTAAATTCTTCTATCGTTTTAGGTATAGTTATGTTTGTTAGTTTGTTTTTTGTTCTGTCAGTTAGATGTGTGTGGTATATAAATTATAATACCTTTTCTTTGTCAGTACTTTTTGTAGCCTCTATTAAATATTTTGTCAAACTTAAAAAGTTTTGTGTTTTGTCTCGTTCCCCGTCAAAAAGTGGGATAATTTTTAATATTTTGTCTATATCAAAATCCATTTTAATCAAATCTAATTTTCTTAAATATAATTTATATTTTATTCCTTTATAATATTTTCAAAATGGGGTTCTTATTTCATTTTTATTTTCTAAATTGCTTGTTTCTAATTTCTCTGAAAATCTTATTTTTAGATTATCAGCTAGATCATTTTTTTCTATTATAAATTTTTTGCTAATAGATTTTTCTGGAGTTTTATTTATAATATTTATTTTTTCTAGAAAGTATTTTAATATGACGGCGTCTTCATGCCTTGTCATTTGAATTTATTAATTTATTTTTATTTTAATGTTTCATTTTTACAAAAGAAAATTCTGTTATATTTATATTTATTTTTTTGAATTTTATACAGTAAAGCTAGTTTTATTTAACTCTGTTTTTACTGTTTTTCTTATAAATTTATTTAATATACTTAAAGCTAATTTTATTAATATTAGTATTAGTATTATAGTTATTATTATTTCTATTTGCATCAGAATGTTTTCATTGTTGTTTTTGATTGGTGTAGGAGTTATTGTTTGTCCAGGATTGTTGTTGAATACTATGTCCTCTTGTTGGGATTTATTGTTTCCCATTTCTTCTTTGTTTTTGTTGTTTCTTTAATAAGTATTTCTTTGGTCTTAGTATCTTTATTTGTTCCAAAAAGATTTTCCTTTAATTGTTATTTGTGGTAATTGTTAGTGTTCTATATAGGTCTTTGATTAGTTGATCGATTTTTCTCTTTTGGCCTCCTTTGGGTCTTTTTGTTATAGTAGGTTGTGGTTCAATTATGGTTTTGTTATTTTTTTGTCTCTCTCAATATTCTTCTACGCTAAGAGGTGTGGGTCCCCACTTCGGATGCTGTTCTATTACTTCCTTTATCGGTGATAGTTTTAAAATTGGGTAGTATATTTTTCTATTTTTCCTTGTATTCTGTGTTCATTTGAATTCTAATATTTCTGCTACGCAAGTCTTGTTGTAAGTAAAGTGATGTCCCTCTCTGCACCTGGTTGATATTTGATATGCTTCTGAAGCTAGTATTGTTGCTATTATACTAGCTCTATAAAAATGTATACTAGCTTTAAATCCATGTAAGATGTACCAATGTCTTCCTTCCTTCTAAGGTACGAGTGGCAGGATTGGTTAAAATGGCAGGATCGGTTGAAGTGGCAGGATCGGTTGAAGTGGCAGGGTCGCCATGTAATAAGCTTTCTTTTAGGTATTCTTTAATTATGGCTTATTCTTGTTCTAATACGTCTAGTCAGTCATTGTATATTCCTGAAGCCTCGTTATTGGAGATATACAATAGTTGCTTCCCAGTTAATTGCCAGTTATCGGAAACTCTGTCCTAGTCCGATTTAAATAATAATACTTATATTTCTTTGGTATCTTGATCCATTACAAGTCAAGACTCAAGAATTTATAATATTATTTTACAATATCTTAGTCTATTTATACTAAATTTTTACATATAATTTTTATTACTTATTTACTAGTATGGGTCTATATTACAATATTTGGTGTTCTATTAACCAATTTATAAAAAATGCCTTAAGAGCATTTTCTTAAGAATTTAATATAATTGATTTTAACAAATTTTATTTTATTTAACGATTTTTCCAAATTTTAATTGTTAACATATGTTCTATATTCAGTTTATTCTTTTTGATACAAAATTTAAGGAAATTCCCTGAATCTGCATCTTTCTTTAAAAAATGAATTTACAATATTTTATGACGTATTATCTACTAAACAAAATAGGTATTAAATTTCTACATTGTATTTTTTGTCATGTGTTGTTAATATGTTATTTTAATTTTTTAATGCTGATTCCATTATTAATGCTGAAAATAACCATAAATTAAATTTTAGTAAAAACCCACTAAAATTTAATTTATGGTTTTTTTTCTTTTTTATTACGGTAAATGTGAATTTAAAATATATAAAAAAAAGCAATATGTTTGAATATCTACTTTAGGTACTTATTAATATTTAGGTAGATATTTGATTGAAATCAGATACTCATAAGGTGAGTATTGTATTCTTGTAAAAAGTTAAGTTAAGTTAAGAAGGTATTGCAATCATAAAGAGTATTTAATATTAAGTAGTGTTAAATGCACTACACTATAAGTTTTAGTTGTGTTTTTAAAAATAAAATGAATAATGATTAAATAAATTAAATTTAAATAAATACAACAATGTAATGCGTTATTGTGTTATTGAATTATTATCTACTCACGATTATTTAATCAATATTTTTTTATAATATATTTTCTTTTTTTATTTTACAACATTGTATTATTAATTTTTTTTATTTTTATATTAAGATTGGGATGTGCCACGTATTGAAGTCAATGTTGAAAACGCAACTTGTAAGTTGTTAAAAAGATTTATTGTTTTCACAAAGGAATTTATGAATAAATTTAGTTTAGTTCCTGGTTGCTATAAATAATAATTCGAGGTACATATGTGTCATGCAATTATTTAAGAAATTACATGATAATTAACATAGTTCTATTGCATTAGATATAAACTAATAATTACTTAGTTTATGCAGTTCTTTTAATTAATCAGATAAAGAAACTATGCATGCATTATATTTCTAAAAAAAGTAGTGGATATTTGCTTTCAAACAGTAGGTATATAATGCTTTGAAAATTCAAAATAGTTCTTTACTTTACTTTGAAAAACGAATAAATTTAAAATCAAATCCAATTCAAAATATAAATTGAAAATTATAAGATTTTTCTTTGATCAATATTATTTCTATTGTGCTTATTATTTTCAATATTCTAGGTTTTCATTAATGAATTAGCAAAGAGTGAACAAGAACTTTTTAAAAATATTGATGTCCTCGCCATAGACAAGATGTATGAAGTTATAATGTTTAAATTTTTAGATACAAAACGAGGGCAAAAAGTACTACTTTGTGAGGTAAAGGATCCGTTCAATAATGAAAAAATAACGTTTTACATGCCGGACAGATTTAACAAAAAAGTGTTAACAGATTCTGAATTAAGCGAATTAAACAAAGTAGGTTTCTATATTCAGTTTTTGGGAAAAGGCGAACCCGGATGGAACATGGTTCTATTCGAGTTAATACCAATGACGAGTATCGATTCCAAAAAAAACTATTGATTCAACAGATTCTTAATTAAGCGAATTAAACAAAGTAGGTTTCTATATTCAGTTTTTGGGAAAAGGCGAACCCGGATGGAACATGGCTCTATTCGAGTTAATACCAATGACGAGTATCGATTCCAAAAAAAACTATTGAAATAAAAAAAAATAAAAAAAAACCAAAAACCTTACTATTTAATAAAAGAAAAAAAATTTAATTTTAAATTGTAAAATTGTTTGTATTTTATATTTCTCGAAACAAATATTTTTCAGGCTAATCCATTTAAATCAACCCTTGTTTCCGGAGAGCCGATATCCGGTCCCCAAAAGTCCAATATCGGTCTCCTGAAGCCTGGTCCCCTTTAAAGTGGGGCCTTATTTTGACGATTCCCTCTCTTGATTCTGGATGGAGTCCCCGGATGTCCGAAATATAGTCCCCAAGGTCCGGTGTCAGTCCTTGAGAGTTCGGTCATCAGAGGTCTGAAATATAGCCCTCACAAACCGGTATCGGTCCTTAAGGGTCCGTTATCGGTCCTTTAGAGTCCAGTATCGGCCTATGCTCTTGCTAAAGGCTTCCTTCCCCTAGGAGCAAGATCCCTCTTTTTTTCCTCTCTTTAAAATCATATTAGGTATCAATTAGAGGTTTTTAAGTTATTTTAATATAGTAAGGCACAAAATGAGCAGCAGAAAAGCAGTAGTTGATCTACAGTTTATTGTTGGAAATAATAAGCAATATTTCATGAAGGAATTTGCTTGGATAGCTGATGGGTCACTGATACCAAAGCTGTTTATGTTTAAAGCACCTTACTTGTTCGAAGAGTTAAATAGCGATGTTAAACAGCAGAATGAATTCAATAAAATGCAAATAAATGGGTTTGACTGGTATGATGGATTTATAGAATATTTAGCGATTAAAAATATTTTAAAGGAACATTTAATTTTATTCGATGTCGTTTACGTAAAGGGGTACCAGAAAAAGGAATTTTTAGATAAATTTGTTTTCAGTTCAGTAAAAGTTATCAATTTAGATAATGACATTCCATTCCATCTCTTCAGGAACTAAGGAATTTCACAACCATTTGCGCTCACCATAACATAACTGGAAATTTAAAAAGATGTGCTGTAAAAAATTGTATGAATTTCTACTTAATAAAAGAAAATAATTGGTTTTAAAAAATATTTGTTTTATTTATTGTTGATAATTTTGCCGATAGAAACATAGGTATTTCATAAAATAGTCTAGAATAGCTACACTATGTGTAAATTCATTGGAATGTAGAAATCTTCTTGTTCCAATCTTAATTTATTCTTTGCGATACATCTATCAAAATATTTGAATACATATTCTCGTATATTAAGTTCAGCTCCATTGTTATATGACATCACTGCTTGTATAAAATCTAGCATAAGACAAAAACGAGTGTACTCATCTAGCTGCAATGTAAGTTTTTTAGTGGGCTCTGCATGATTAAATGTTAGCGAAGATCCTTTTGAATTTAATTTTGCTTGACTGTTTTTAAAATCATGATAAAATGTATACCATTCCAAATAATTCATTTCGCTTTTAACTTTGTTTTGTCGTTGGAAAATTATTGATACAGCAAAATTTTCAATGTTAAATCCAATTTGAATTTTTATTGTTTGTTTTTTATCCAAAAAAATAAATATAGCTTAATAAAAGGCTTTGCGGTGGCTCACCTTTTTCTGTTTTAAATACTTCTGAATTTGTAGACTGCTCCATTTTTTTTGTTTTAACTGATGAATTCTATTTATAGTTTTTCTTCCACATTTTTAAAAAATTTTTCGAAATATTCTTTGTATTTTTTTATCGTTTTTAAGTGGGGATGATGTGTTGAATAAATTAAGAAAATATTTTATGCTTTTACGAGAACTTCGCATCCATAAATATACACAACAATAATGTCTGCAAACAGATGTTAAATTACTTTGTAAACGCTTATTGTTGGAAACAAAACATGTTGATTGATTTTGTAGAAATTTTATAATCTCATTGTGAAACGGGGGATTTCCAAATGAATCAAAATATTCTTTTCGATTCATTTGGAAATCCCTTTTCATTAGAAGTATCAGTATTTACCACCAAAATACTAGGTTTTAAAACTTGTTTTGGTAATTGATCAAGAGCATAAACGCCTCTAAATATTTTATGTGTTAACTTATTTCATTTCAGGACCTTCGAAATTTGAAGTGTGTTCATTATCTTGCAAACGTGAAATATCAATTAGTCGAGTATTCCTCGTACAAATGTTGTCAAAAATTCTGCTTTAAGTTTTCCATTTGTTAAGACTATATCGAATTTTTCAAGCAAATTTATTAAGTTATTAGCTATTTTTTCGTTATCGATATTGCCAAAAGAGTAATTTTCAATATCTGTATTTTTTTAATCTCTAACAGGAAATTTATACTTTAATTCTTTTACAATAGTTTTACATTTTTCTTTTATACCAGCCACAGCAATATTTTTTACAAATATTGTGTTGTTATCGTCCGTACAGAACGGTAAATCTACTAGAGCACATGTAATTTTGAAATGAATAGAGGTGGTTCACTAAACTTCCTTTTACATGTTCATGTAAACGTTACGATTTTTATCAATTTTGATATTAGCATCGAATTCTGCAAATACAATACAAGGTAATGTTGAAATTAATGGAGAGCTGAGTCTTGCTTCAATCTTTACTACTCCCTGGTTTAATAAACTCTGACATGTATCTGTTCCCGAGCCGTCTGGTGATAAATCAAAAGTCAGTATTGTATAACCTTTTGAAAAAAGTTCTTTTGAAATTTGATGTCCTCTATCAGAGTGATGTATGCCAGTTCCGCTGAATAATGTTAAATATGCACGAGAATTACAAAGATTATTCGATTTAAAACTTGTTTCAATTGCAGAGTTCGGTGTAGGCACTCCATTCACATATAATTGAAATTGTGTGAGATTTTGATAGTCGAAATGGTATGGATTTTGTGATCTCTTACCATTGAAATTTTCATTATTAACCATACAAAATACTAGAGCTTTTGGTATTTGCCCTATAAATATATTATCCAATGATATGATAGATGTGTTAGCTGAAATTGTAAATGTTTTGATTTCACTTCTCGTATAAAAATATTTCGCGTTAGCCTTTTCCAGTACAGTATTATGTGCTATCAATATGCTAGGATTAATTGTTAAATGTTTCATGTATAATGTAGCTCCGAGAATTTTTAAATAGCTTTCATCGGCATCGTTAAAGAAAATAAAAAAATCTTGTTTTTCTAGGGCTAAAGCAATTCGAATGTCAACATTATTTAAAAGTAATTTAGGAGTATTGAAGAAATCTACATGTAATTTTCCCATTTATTCTACTACTGTAGAATTGTTGTATAATTTTTGTCTTGATTTAGAACCAGAATTGTTAAAATCATTTACATTTGGTTTATCCAATTCCCAACCATATGCTTTCAGATGTGTTTGATTGAAATCTGTACCATAATTTAATAAAGTAGTTAAGTATGCTTTATAATGGTATAAGGAGTCTGAAGGAGTGATGTTTTTTCCGTTTAGAGTTACGTTACATTGTTTAATTAAAGAGTGTAATAAATTATTTACAACACTGGGCTGTGGAACGGAATATTTGAACTTCAAATTTTATATAGGTTGAGGATAAATATCGATATGTATCTCCATTTCAAGTAAAACAAATTCAATAGTTGACGGTGATGCCTCTAAAAAAGCTAAATGATTGATTGTATGCTACCTCTTCTGAACGCAAAATACTTGCTTGTACGGGTAATGACGCAAAAAGATCAAGTTTAGATTTCATACATTTCATTTTTAATTGAATATGTCGGAGGTTTTACTTTGCTTTTTTCGTCGTTTCGACTTCAAATGTGCCTTTTAGAAACTGTTCGTCTTTTAATAGCTCATTGTCTTTTTATAGTTCTTTGTCTTCCACCATACATCGAATGCAGTTGGTTAACTACTGATTTCCGTAAATTGTTTATACCGCCTTTGCTTTGATCAATTATAGCTTCTTTTATGTTTGCACCAGATGCTATATCATTAAAAATATTTTTACTTGTGTTTACAGCCTCTTTTTTAATTAAGTCCCACCCTGATGTAAAAACTGGCTTTAAGTAACGAATTAAACTTCCGAATATATTTCCAAAACCACGACCTCTTTGTATAGCTGGATAAAATTGCAATAAAAGCCCATTACCGTTGACTCCTCCACCTACTTGAGAGGAATAATATCTCACGTAAGCTCTTTCCATGTTTGTATCATATTTAAGTAGTAGTATTTATATTGTTTTATACAATTTTTGTTGGATAGTAACTGGAAACAAAATTTATTCCATCGCCGTATTGGTTGCAAATTTTAATCGCTATCGTTTCAAAACAATTTTTTTCTATGGGTATGTAATGGATGTTTTCAAATTCAATATTTGTAGGTATTTTACAATTTTCTGTTGATAGCTCTCAATGCACGCACTTTGCTACTTCCAAAAACAGATGATTGAACTATATCTGAAAAAATTATCACCATTCCACTCAATTCATCTTTATTATTAGCAACAACTAATTTGAATAGTTCAGGTAATTTTCTTTTGAAATTTTTATATTTTTTTTCTGTTGAAATAATTCAGTTAATAATGTTTTTACATTATAACTCTGATTAACTTTTATATATAACTCTGATTAACTTTTATATAGAAAGTCTGCGATATTCGAATTAAATCCCCTCTGTTAGATTCTGACACTTTTTTAAATGTTACTTCATCATAATTTTTTGGATTAGAGATATATGTCAAAATTTCATTAAAAAATTCTTTGAAAACTTGATTTCGAGTAAATCCAGGATTAGGAGTTATATTTTTAATAAGAGTTGGCAAAAAATTAAACTTCCAATCATCCAAATGTAATTCCGAATCATCATATAAATAATATGTGTATGTGCCTAAAGATTTCGTTACTTTGATTTTTTCAAGAGGTTTTTTTAATATTTGCTACATAAACATTATACTGTCCAATATTAATAAAAGCACATTTCTATTTGTTAAATTCTTCTGTTTGTAGGAAATCGTTCAGATATATTTCTGATAGACCAACTTTCCAATTTCCATTTCTTAAATCAAGTGAATAGGTAATTTATTTTCGAATGAAGCTAAAGTGTTGTCTGGAAACAGTGTTAAAATATCATTACTAAACAATGTTACATAGAATCTTGACTATCCATCTTTGTTAACTTCTACTAAAACATAAAATGTTGAACTATTTATATGTTGTCCATTCCGGTGTTGATGGAGTTCTTAATTTTGGACTTCTTAGTAAAGGTGAAAGTATAGTTGAGGAAATTGAACTACCGGCGGATCTTAGTGTCTTCTTTTTTTCAGGAGATGGTACAGCATCGGTAATTACATCACTTTCTTTAATCAAACATTCGATTCTTTCAAATATTCGATAATCAGAGCTTAGAGATGGTCTTTCGACTAATTTTTCATCTTTCAACATTTCAGTTTGAGCTAATTTTTTAAATGAATTTTCATCATCCAAATCATAATGTGTTAAATCGATATCCATACTTGAATGTTCTTTTTTAGGATCATATTCAAACACATCATCAGTAACTAATGGTAAAAAATCGGTCTGTGCTGATGTTGATTTGTATTTAGGTAATTCAGTTTCTGTATATGCATTTCGTTTAGAGAAGAATTTTGTTTGAGTGCCTATATCAAATATAAGATTATTAGCCTTTTCTGGTGGTTCTGATTTTTTGCATGTCTTTTGTTAATTCCATATTTGAGGAGATTTTGTCGATATAAGTACCATTTTTGCAATGGTTTTAA
The DNA here is from genome assembly GCA_947095535.1 of Poecilobothrus nobilitatus. NCBI lineage: Eukaryota > Metazoa > Arthropoda > Insecta > Diptera > Dolichopodidae > Poecilobothrus > Poecilobothrus nobilitatus. Next base: position 88,351,641 of record OX352772.1, read on the forward strand.
TTTTTAGTCATATAAAACTTTTTTCATTTTTTGATCTAATAAATCCAAGTTTTTATCATCTTGAAATAATTTACTAAATTTTGAAAATATTTCTGGTGACATAACAATCATTCGCTGCATTATTTCTTACTGAGCAATTTTCCTATTACACCAGATAATATAGTTCCGATTAAAGTTGGTGAAAATCCACCATGTTGAACTAGTATTTTTCGTTTAGCTTTTATACTTTTCTTTACACAGGCTAGGAATCTTAATTTGTTTTTATGTTTTTTTAATTAAGCGTTTTGTGCTGGTGAAATTTTATTATTACCATTTAATATATTGATTGCAATTTCAGCAATAGTTTTTATAATATCACCACAATATTTAAGAATATTTTCACGAAATTTCTTCTTGTTGCACTTTCCTAGTACATGTAATATATGTTGGTTTTTCTTCAATCGTTTCATACTTTTGACAGTTGTTCAAATCACTCTTATCACAGAAGCATATGCAATATTCTTTTGAAAAAATATTACTTCTAATAGGAAACAAATCGTTAACGTCTTGTGTTAAATCCAATACAATATAACCATATGGACTTGAGGTTGATTCATTATATACCCCCAAAACCTTTTATATTTTCCGGATATAGTTGTCTAGCAAGAGGAAAAATCTGCGGTTTGTCTCGAAGGTTTTTGAAAAGCACTAAATATTTACAATTTAATGAAATATCTCTTGAGAATTTCCCCTGATGAAAAACGTTTTGTGTTAACAATACAATAGATAAATTACGATGGTGCGAACCTTTAGTAAATAGTTCACATACCTGTTTATTTGCAGAATGTAACATTAAATCATCTAAAACAATTAAAGTAGGTCTATTTTCATTCCCACTAAACTCTTTGGGAATACTGGTTTAAAAGTCTATATCAAGAAAATCTATATTTTTCGGAACAGCAGATATTTCTGGGTTACACCATTTTATTTTTTCAATTCTCGGATAAATCAATCTGTCCATATTTTCAATTAAATTACATACAAATGTTGTTTCCCCGCTATCATCATTGTAAATGGATGAATAAAGTTAATCATTTTTGGTGTGTGTCTGATAAGAAACTGAATTTAAAATACAATTGAGAAATTATATAAAAGCAGCGAACATATTCTTAGTACAGTCATTTTGAATTAGGGAAGTAGAGGAGTTCTTAAATATTTATTCCTCCGTCTTATTAGATGATCATAAGAAACTAATATTACATCTATACACACACATTAAAAATTATTCTGCAGTAAATAAGTACACTTCAATTTATGGTACTCATTTTACCATTTGTCCATGGGCATATGATAATTCTACTTCTGGTCCCGACACATGTGAATGTCATACAATAGAAAATTATAGCATCACTTTGGAAAATTTAATTAAATGGTACGAGAATAATGTCGAGATTACAAGTTGTATGAGAAATTCATAGAGGTGCTAGAAGAATATTTATTCAAAAGGGTTTAAATGACACTTGCCAAATTGATTTGGTTGAAATGATTCCATATGCAAAATTCAACAAGGGATATAAATATGTATTAACAGTAATTGATACATTTTCAAAATTTGCGTATGCTGAACCGGTTAAAAACAAAAGTGCTGATAATGTTTTAATCGCAATGAAAAATATTTTTAAGCGGGCTGGTAAAAAACCAAAAAATTTACAATCTGATCAAGGTATGGAATTTTTCAACAAAAAATTTCAAAATCTAATGAGGAAAAATAAAATTAACGATTATCATACATATTCAGAACTAAAAGCATCAATTGTAGAACGTTTTAATCGTACGCTAAAAAACACGATCTGGAAACAATTTAGTTTACAAGGCACATAAATGGTTAACTATTTTACCATCGCTAATAGAAAAATATAACTCAACATACCATCATACAATTAAACTTCCATCTAAAAAGGTTACAAAGAAAAATGAGAAATTATTATTAAAAACCGTATACAATAAATTAAAAGTATTCCGAAAAGCAAAATACAAAGTTTGAGATTTTGTTCGTATAAGTAAATTTTGAAGGTATATTTGCAAAAGGTTATCAACCTAATTGGTCAACAGAAATATATACCATAGCAAAAATAAAAAGAACTGATCCAATAACATACAATTTACTCGATTACACACAAAAACAAATAAAAGGCAGTTTTTATGAACCTGAACTTACATCTGTTAAATTTCCTAATGTTTACCTTGTAGAAAAATTAATAAGAAAAAAAGGTTTTGGTTAGGTGGCTTGGCTTTGATAAAAAATATGATTCATGGTTAAATAAACGAGATATTATTTAATGAATAAAAATTTATAAACTTTTAGTAAAAAATGCAATGCTGTTATTTAATATTAAAAACAACTTTCTAAACCCAAGTTTTTTTTTAATTTTTTGTATACTTTTTACTTGAACTTTATCACGTTTTCAATTTGTATTTCATGATCACAGCTTATATTATTAACAATATAATTTCAACCGTTAACTCAAAGCTTTTATTAAAGTAAAAACATATTTACCAAAAGTCTAATTTACATTGTATTATGAGAATAACAAAACGTTCCATTTAAAAATTATTTTGTATTCATTATGTATTCAAATCAAGTTTTAAAAACTTTTTTAAAATTTTTTCAGATAAGTATTAAATTAAGTTTAAATTTTAATAATAAAAAATTGGTATTTAAACCGAACTTCAAACTTTTTTCTCAACTTTAAACTTAAACTTAAAACCATATGTTTAGTCTAATTTAGAATATTCAGCACTTTAAATAAAATATTAAATCATTTCACCAATTTAAAATATCAAAGACATACATTTTTTTTACTCATTCTTTATACTTTAAAAGCATTTTGATCATATTTATAAAAAGTTTATAAGCAATAATTTTGCATAATAAATAAAAAAAAAAAAATTTATTTAAATTATGTTTATAAATAAAATTTATTTAAGTTACTTTTATTTTTTTCCATCCAATATTATAAAAACTTTTTATTATTTTTATATTAGCTTTTAAACTCTACATTGTCTTAAATATCATTTCAAAATAACATGGGTTTTTGTTTACGAAAAAAGAACTAGTCAACAGAATATTTTTATAATAATTTTATTTTTATAATACATTCTATATTCTATATTTAAACCAAGCTTTATTTTAGTATACTAAATTTTTAATGAAGTATTTAAACCAAACTTAAAAAAACTTTTTAAATTGAAGTGGTTGAATTTATTTGAATATTTAGCAATTTTAAAGCTTCTCAAAGATAATAATAATTCACCAATTTTTAATCCAGCTTTAAAAAGTTTTTTTATATAAACATTTAATTAAAATTTTTATTAATAAAAATAAATCTTTAAATAAATTTAAATATCAAACACATAAGCCTTTTACTCATACTTTACCGCTTAAAAACTCTGTTGCAGCTGCAGCACCATTGTTTTGCTCCTGATCATGCAGCTGCTCCGCTATATGATCATGCAAATATCAAAGACACAAACCTTTACTTGTATTTTACCGCTTAAACACCTATCGCCATACGCCGCTTAAACACTATATCTTTATCTGCTAAGCTTTGCTGATTAAAAGCTCCGCCATTTGCACCGCCATATCTTTATCTGGTAAGCTTAAAAGCTCCGCCATTTGCACCTCCATATCCTTACTACTATAGCTAATACAATTATTAAACATGTAAAAATTTGAAACACAAGAGATACACCAATAACTATAAATACAACTGAAGTTGAAGTTCAAGCCTTAAAAAATTATCAAATTTTATCTTTCAAAAATAATAACATGTCTAAAGATTTGAAATATTAAAAAAGGAAATGAACATAGGTAACTTAGATACAAAAGCGAAAATAACAATATTACACTTGTCTTGTCAAAGATTTCAAAATATTTTTCATTTGGAAAACGAAATGCTGAAAATAAATAATTTCTATGAACAACGGATTTCCACAATAGACAAGTCACCAGTATATATATAAACAATTAATAGAACACCAAATTTCCAATTACAGGAAATTGAAAAACAGGTTTCGAATTTGATGGAAGACGACATAATTGAAAACTCCACTAGTCCGTACAACTCACCATTATTAATTGTTCCCAAGAAAAGTAAAGAAGGAGAGCAAAAATGAAGATTAGTTGTCGATTTTAGATCTTTGAACAAGAAAATTGTGGATGACAATAGGAAAGAAAAATCTAAATAATTTTCAACACTGGATATGACAAGTTCGTTTCATCAAATTCCGTCACACAAAAAATCAAGAAAAATTACAGCATTTTCGACAAATAGGGGACACTATCAATTTGAAAGATTACCATTTGGACTAAAAATATCAACAAATAGTTTTCAACGCATGTTATTTGTAGCATTGAGTGATTTACAAGAAGCCGCATTTCTATATGTAGATGACATAATAGTATTTGGATCGAATCTCAAAGATCACAATACTAATTTAATCAAAGTATTAGAACGCTTACAGGAATATAATTTAAAATTAATCCCCTTACAATGTAAATTTTTAAAACCAGAACTTGTATATTTAGGACATCTTATGACTTCTTAGACAGATAAAGAAAGATTCTGCTAAATTCAAGACAATAGCCAAAGATGCTGATGAAGTAAGAAAATTCGTAGCTTTCTGCAATTATTACAGAAGATTTATAAAAGACTTCGCAGAAATAGCTAGGCCTTTAAATCAGTTATTAAAGAAAAAACAAATTTTTGGTTGGAGTGATCAAAGTAATAACGCTTTTGAAAAATTAAAACAAAAATTAATAGAACCACCAATACTAAGTTATCTAAATTTTGCTGAACCGCTTGGAGCAGTTTTATCACAGTTTTTAACCGCGCTTGGAGCGGTATGCAAGTAAATCGCTAAATAAGCATGAATTAAATAAAACTATAATTGAAAAGCTCTTGGCTATTCATTGGGCTATAAATTATTTTAGACCATATCTTTTTGGTAAAAAATTCATAGTATATACTGACCATAGACGATTAGTGAGTTTATTTACGCATAAGAATCCTTCATCAAAACTTACAAGAATACGCATAGATTTGATGGATTATGACTTTGAAATAATATTCAAACAAGGCAAAATGAATACAAATGCCGATGCTCTGTCGAGAATATTAATTGAATCAAATAAATTGAAAAAAATGATACCGAAAAGTAAATATCTGTAATCTCCAGAAATATGAAAAATAAAAAGGTGGAAGGAAGCAATAAAATGATTAATGAAATAATAATGAAGATAGAAATAATAAATGTAGATCCACCACAAAACCTTACAAACAAGTATGGAGAAAGGCCCTCTTCACATTTGGAACGCAACATCAATATCTGATATATAAACCTTTATGCATAAATTAAAATTTAAAAATAATAATGAAAAATTCACTGAATTCAGAAATATGTAAATATGAAAATGAAAAGAATAATGAAATTTAAAATAAAATTAAAATTATAGCAGCTAAAAATTAAATTTTGAAAAAAAATCTAACACTACAGCGGTCTGTTTAAGCTTAACAGACTTTATTACTAGAAATATGGACAGTAAAAAGTATGTTTGCTGTGTATTTCTCGATTTAAAAAAAGCTTTCGATTGTGTTGACCATAGTGTTCTTCTTTTAAAGTTTTCTAACATGCACTTTAGTTTGAATCATATAGCCCTTCTTAAATCATATCTTCCGGATAGAATACAAAAGGTTCGAATAGAGGACATAACTAGCAGTGATAAGATGATAAAAAAGGGGTTCCTCAGGGTTCGATTTTGGGACCTAATCTATTCAAAATTTATATAGATGATATGTCACGCTTAAAATTAAAAGGATCTATACAGCTATATGCAGATGATGCTGTTCTAAAATAAAAGAAGAAGAACTGAGGTGTGATATTCAACATGATCTTAATGTAATAGAAGAGTGGCTCACCAAAAATCGCCTTGCTCTAAATATTCAAAAACGAAAATTATTCTTTTTCAAAACAAAACCTTTATTAACACTACTTTTTATTTCAAAAATAATGTTATAGAAACTTTTGAATCGTTTAACTATCTTGGGCTAACATTAGATAACAAATTGAAATGGCATCATCACATTATTCTTTTATTTAAGTTATGACTATAGGTAAAGAATTAAAGAAATTAAAAGAATTTAAAATTTAAAATTAGCACTTCTACTTAATTCAGCGTCAGAAATGTGTCAGCGTCATCGTCAGACATTAACTTTATAATAAAAAAAATCTCTACATATATTTTTGTTTTACGGCGACTGCAAAAGTTTTTAAATAAAGAAAATTTGTATCAAATCTATTGCTCATATATAAAGTCACATTTTATTTATCTGACTCCCATCTGAAGTAGAGCATCGCAAACTGCCTTAAGTAAACTAAATATACTTAATAAAAAGGCTATAAAAACTATTCATAATTACCCAATAAGGCTTCCTACTAGTTTGCTATATGTAAATCCGTATATCAGCTTTAGTAATTTATGTGAACGGGAACTGTATTTAACTGCGTTTAAAATTATTTTTAATGAAATTAAACATAATTTTATACTCAATAGAAATTTTGATATTCATAACAGAAATACAAGGAACCAATCAAACTTTTATTTAACGTTGTTCAGAACGGAAAATCAAAAAAAGAATACCTTGTACATTTGTTTAAAAAAATGTAATGAATTACCACATGAGTTAAAATTAATTAATAGTTTACAGATATTTAAGAAAAAAATTATTGATCATATTTTGCAGAGATAATGATATGACAAGTGAGAAGTATTATTGTAATAAAACTAGTTTTTAACTTTCTCTTCAATCTATTGAAATTGTAATATAAATAGAAATTAGTGATAAATAAAAATTAATGATAAATTGAAGTTGGAAATAGTGAATTGGAATTTTAATAAAAATAGATAATAAGTATAAACATAAAAAAAAAGAAAATTGAAATTATAATATAATGAAATTAATTATAGATTGACTTTGAATATAGTAAATAATGAATTGAAATTGTAAAAAGAAAATGGATGTAAAAATAATCAAAGGAAAAAATGTACAGTCAAACATTGTTTTATAAAAATAATTTTTGATAATTGTTATAATTTTTAATCTTCCTTTTTAATCTAATATATAAGGAAGAAATTCTATTTGTTTGTTTGGCACGGATTCACGTAAAAAGCACCAGTCCGATTGCAACCAAATTTTGCAGAAACATTTCTACGACCTCTGAAGGAGTTATAGGCTATATCGCGTTTCGGTTAATTAAAACATTGCGGCCCGAGAGCGTTTTAAAGCGTTTTGGTTTTTTCGTTGTTCTGCTAAACGGTTTGACCGATTGAGTTCAAAATTTGCACAAATGTTCTACTCATCTTTAGGGGTGTTCCCAAGATATGTCACCATATGTCACCCGGGTTCGGCCCGGCGGGCTTCCAAAAAATTTTTTGTTTCCGATTTATGTCCAATTTTGTATGGCGGTTTTGTGGTCTGAAAAAAACCCCGGAGACGAATTTTTGTAAAGTTCTGGTAACCCGTTTGGGCACGAGAGCCGAACGAAGTTCATTAAATTTTTTTGATATCCTGCTTAAACGGTTTCACCAATTGATTTTAAAATTTACAAAACTGTTGCTCTTTAACAGAAAAGCCTACTAGATTAATTTGGTTAGGATCTATTAACCCGTTTCGGCACCAGGGTTCAGTGAAATTTTTTATTTACCTTAATGTCGCGCTTAAACGGTGTGACCAATTGAGTTGAAAATTTACAAAAGTGTAGTTCTTCACTCCAGAAGCTCACTCAGTTGACTTGGTTACGATCCATTAACCGGTTTCGGCACCAGGGCCCAATGAAGTATTTTAATTTTTTTATTGTCGCGCTTAAAAGGTTTGATCAATTGAGTTGCAAAATTACAAAAGTGTAGTTCTTCACCGCAGAAGCCCACTCATTTGATTTAGTTACGATCCACTAACCTGTTTCGGCACCACGGCTCAATGAAGTTTCTTAATGTTTTTATTGTCGCGCTTAAATGGTTTAACCAACTGAGTTGAAAATTCACAAAAGCTCTAGCTCTTTACCACCGAAGCTTACTGAGTTGATTTTGTTACGTGCTTAAACGGTTTGACCAATTGAACATTGGCACAAGTACTGTACTGTACAATTACTGCACAAGTGAAGCTCATTTAAGTAATTCTGCGGTGACACATTAACCCATTTGTACGATAGACTTTCAAAAGAAAATTTTGTTTCTAATTTTTGTCTAATTTGGCAGGATGAATTTACGATTCTAAATAAAGCCTGTGACAAATTTTTGTTAACGTTCGTTAGCCCATTTCCGCACGAATACCTTTTAAAAATATTCTGCCTAATTTTTGGTATTGTTATTATTATTAAAAAGATATTTCCAACACTCTTTACTTTTATCTACACTGTTTTTAATATTCCATAAAAACCTTTCAATGCAAATTTCTAATATATAAAAGTAATTAAAATAACCTTATTAAGTATCTTAAGAATACTGTGTTTAAGTCTTAACAACATAACATTTTCGGCCGTTAAAAAACAGAAAAAATCTGCTACATACGACAGTCATCATGTCATCATTCAGAAATGACAACATGCATTATAACATGCTTTATAAGATGCATGTGAATAACATATTTCCCATAAAATATCATTGAAATATGTACATATAGTATGTATAACGTGCGTATATTTAAAAATACTATATATCACATTTCTGTACAGTATTTAATCAAAAATGAGTACACACATATTTAAAGAACAGGAAACTTTACATTCTAATCCATACACAATTTTTACACATATTTTTAGCCAATTAATTTGGAAACATAATTAGAAAAAGTAAACTTAAAAAAATTCTGGTAGATTTATAAAGGTAAAAAACAATCATGTATTTTTAATATTGAAAATATGTTAAACAGAATCTGAGATGTGTGCATTTAAAAAGAAGTTTTTCAAAATTTGAAGAGCTGTCGTTGCTGTAGGATCTCCAGCTGAGGGTACATAAAAAAGTTGTTCTTCAACATTACTCTTTTAAGAGACCTATGCATAGTTAATATTTCATTGCTATTTATTAAGCAGTATATAAGTTTTGTAAACAGAAGGATTGACAGAGCAAACCTAATAGCAAATTTTTCAAAATGTGCTTAAAAGGATAATTCACAAAAACAAAAATATTAACGAATATATTTTGAAAACTCATTTCGCCGTAATTGCGTACTCAATAGATTATTGATTTCTTTAAAGATTTTTTGTAATAAAAATAGAATATTAACTACCAGCATCTGTAAATGCATAGTAATAAGTTAACTATAAATTAAATTAACGCAGAAACAAAAGTTAATAATTTTTATTTCATAAAACCAATAAAATACTCCGGGCAACGCCGGGTACTCTGCTAGTTGTTTTATAAAAATAATAAGACCAGACAGCTAATAAGCTACGGTCCTAACAAAAAATAAAACTAATTAAATTGTATATTTAATATTTGTTCAACTTATATTTTTTAAATAAAGAAAAAAATAAAATAATTGCTGAGCGAAAAATCATTATCAGAGATAAAATTGATTCTGAGAAAACTATTATTCAAAACAAGCAATTTAAAAATAGAAAATGAAATAGAAATAGAGATGAAATATTTAAAATTATGGATGTCCAAACATTTAAAAATATGTTTAATAAGCTGCAAAACTCTACTGAAAATACAGAATGTTCAAATATTACCTTATATGGTCCTCCTATAAAAGTAATAAATAAAGAAGAAATGCGCAAATTAATTAAAGAGAATCATGATTCATTATATGGTGGACACTGTGACATAAGTAAATGCATCAGTAAATTAAAACAAAAATATATATGGAAAAATATGAATAAAATTATAAAAGATTATATAAACAATTGTGAAGTATGTAATGAAGTTAAAATAACAAAGTATACAAAAGAAAATTATGAGATTACAGACACACCCACAACATCATTTGAAACTATAACAATAGATACTGTAGGTCCATTAAAAAACTATTAAATAAATTAAAAAATGAACTATTAAAAAATATTTGTAAATTTCTAAATATTGAAAAAGTAACGTCAACACCTTACCATCATGAAACGTTAGGTTTTATTGAACGAAATCATAGGGTATTAAATGACTATCTAATGAGTTTAAAAAGACAAGACGTTTGGGACGAATACTTACCTTACTATACCTACTTCTACAACTCAGCACCACATAGTACAACAGGTTACTTACCCTTCGAATTGGTATATGGTAAAATAAGTACTCTTTCATGTGAAATATTAAATAATAAACATAGCATTTATAATTTAGATGACTATTTAAATGAATTAAAAATTAAATTAAAACATGCAAATAAAAAGCAAAAGACTATGTAATTAAAAATAAAGAAAATAATAAATTAAAACAAAATAATATTAATGAATCAAATTTTAAAATTAATGATTAATGTGATGATAAAAGTAGAGAATAAGAAAAAATTAGAAAATCCTCTTAAAGGACCATTCAAAATTATTAAACAAAACGGTACAAATAGTACTATATTAATAGATAATAAAAAAGTAAAATTACATAATAATAATATCATTAAATCTAGAAAAACTATAAATATTATAAATTGTTTCAAAAATAAAAATCTGTAAATATGAATAAATTTAAAAATTCTTTTTAAAACAAGTATAAATATTTTTTTAAAACAAAAATATAATTGAATATAAAATTTTTAGGATAAATAAATTAAAAAATTATATATTACTTATTTTATTAACTTATAAAAAATTAGTTTAAATTTTAAGAAATATAAACTAATTTTTTTTTCTTTGGGGGAAGGATGTAGTATATCTTGAATGTACTGTCAATTACCAAAACTGCAATCACGAAAATAACTTTAAAAATAAAATTATTATCTAATAACAATTATTATCTAACATTTTGTGTGGTCATCATTTTCAATTGCTAACATCTGTTTGTATTTTACAGTAACAAGTGTATTCACTTGTTTAGTATAAATATTGAATGAAAATAAATAAAAATGATCGGGTTACAAATTTTATATTATATTTTAAATAAGTAAATATAAGTAAACGATTGCATGAAAATAATTTATTTTCGATAATAATATTTTGGTTGATAATTTGAACATATGGTAATTATATTGTAAATGAATTCTAGGCCAAGATATTACTTTCTTTTGTCCCCAATAAAATGTTTTCTTACAAAGCAATAAATTATTATAATTTATTGTCTTTGATAAAAATTTGTATTGGATTTGGTAAAATCCAAATAGTATATAAGGCTTTAATTTTGTACAATAAAATCAGATATATTCATATCACAAAACTAAATAGTTTAATATTTTATACTATTTATTTTGTACAAACCAGCAATTCACTTTGCAGGAACGTGCAGATTAAATAGCTATGTAATTTATTATTTTAATATTGGAATACCATGCCGTTATAATACGGAAAAGTAGGCAATTAGCTTTGCCAGGTGATAGGCGCATTCTTCACGCCGTTAAAATATATGAAGGAACTTTCTGCATCAAAAATTTGGTGAGAAAGATATAAGCATCTAAGTATCTGATAAGAAAGTATTAGGGAATATAAAATTAAAAATTAATTTCTGACAATACACCAAACATATTACATTATTATAGTCCAAACCCAGAAATTATTTTTTAATATTTTTTATATATAAACTGTATAACCTAATTTTTCTAACATTCAATGATAGATTATTAAATAAAACGCCAGATGAGATATCATAGAAATGTTTGTAAAATGTGGTTCGTGGATAGGGTACTGAGACTAAGAAGTTACTATTTGAAAGTTTTGAATGAATTCAATTATGAAACATTTATTGCTACATACAGCAATATTAAAAAAATAACAATCATTATGAATACAATCACTATTAAACAATACCAATTTTCTGCAGTTGCAGCATGGAGGGTAAAATCAGTTTCTAGAGTTCTGTGTGATGATAAACTGAAATACATGATTTTAGTTTTGCTACTAGCAATAAGCTTATGCTTAACAAACCAGGGTCTCAAAATGTTTAGGTCAAAATTAATATCTGCAGTAAGATCCAGTAGATTACTTGCACTATAGATAATTGCTAGATCATCAGCAAATGCCACTAATTTACCTGTGAAGTCTTGTTTAAACAACGAATTAATGTAATTTAGAAGGAGTAAAGGGCCTAAAACTGAACCTTGTAGTACATCATTATGAATAGCATTAGCATCACTCAATATACTTTCACCCTTAACTAGTTGTTCCCTTTCTGTTAAGTATGATTTGAACAAATTAAGCATAAAGCCCCTAAAGCCGGTATTTTCCAACTTCTTTAGCAAAAGTTTATGATTTGCCATATCGAAAGCTTTAGTAATATCAACAAACAATCCTGCTGTATTTTTTTTGCGATCCAAATTAGAATAGACCTCAGAGCAAAATACAAGAAGCGCATCTTCAGTAGATTTATTTTCTCTAAATCCAAACTGTATGGAGCTAAAAAATTCAAATTTATTTAAATAATTTAAAATTAGTTTCTTAACTAGTTTTTCCAGTAGCTTGTTTATTGAGGATAGAAGTGAGATTGGTCTGTAGTTTTTAATATTTTTACGTTCACCCTTTTTAAATAAGGGTAAAACGTCAGCCATATTCAGTTCCTTTGGGAAAAAACCTGAAGAAATACTCATATTAAATCCATAAGCCAAAATATCAACCACATTCATAGCCACATTTTTCAACAAGATGTTAGTAACATCGTCATACCCGGAAACGTTAGAGTTTTTCAAGGGCCGTATTACATTTAGAATATCCCAAGCAGAAAGATACTGAAACAAAAAAGTATTTCTCTATATATTGCCACCTTGCATTAATAGGTTATTATAGTACAGACATGCGGGATTGACTTCTTGGTCCATTGTGTAATTATTAACATTTGAAAAATAAAAATTAAATATATTTGTAACTTTATTTGGACTAGAAATAATCTGCTCATTCTGTTCAACAACTATAGATTTTTTTTCACTATTTCTGTTAATAATATTATTTACTATACGCCACTCCGCCCTTAAGTTAGCTTTATTTCTAAGGAGCTCACCTTTATAGAATTGATCCTTTCCCTGCAAAATTTCCTTGTTTAGATTTTTGCTTAACCTTTTGTAGTCGTTTTTCAGTCTCAAACTCCATGGGTTCCTAGAATATTTTAGAACTACTTTGTTTTTTTTTTTAATTTAGACAATAGCCCTCTGTTCATCCATGGTTTAAGTTTTCTCTCAATCGCCCTCATCCTTGGGCTAAATTTTGAACTTACTATATGGCACATGAAAATTTTTAATTGCATCATCTGCCAGATAGATTGCTTCCCAATTTGCATACATAAGACAATCATTAAGTATGCCAAAGTCTATTTTTCTTTTAGAATGAGGTTGGGCATGACTTACAGAATGATTATACTCTAAGTCCTTAAATAATATAATAAACCAGTCATGGAATGATCTGTGATATTAAAGTTAAAACAGCCATTTTCACTTGAATTAATGGAAATATTGCCGAGACGAAGTTAAATATGATCGAAACATTTACCAGAAACTGTTCTAGTATATTCATTAATAACTGAAAGTAAGCCATTTAAAGCTAGTAAATTCAGATAGTCATCCACATCATTGTTCATATTAAGGAGATCAAAATTAAAATCACCTAAAAGAATTAAATTAATTGATTTTTCATTATCTTAAAATTTCCCAAATTATTCTTTGAATAGATCAAAACTATACTTATGAAAACCATACACACATACAAATGAAAATATTTCAAATTAATTTTAAACTTAACTTTAATAATATCAGCACTTAAAAACTTAAAATAACCTACTTCACAATCATACTCACATTTAATACAAAAAACTTACTGCACCTGCTGCATAACCATCATTGGTTAACGCATAAAAATTAAAACCAAGGCCCTATTGCATCAACCACTTATCACTTATTACTTTGCAACTTATTGAATAAGTTTTTTTTGCAAAGTAAAAGTGATTAGTGTTTCATAAAAAATATTATAAATTTCACTCACTTATTGTTTTTTCCTTACGATAACTTATTTTATTTATGATAAGAAAAGTTGTTAGTGTCTCACCAACAAAAACTGCGTACTTATTGAATACAAATAAAATTTTATTTTCAATAAGTAAACATTCTATATACACGCAAATAACAAATAAATAAATAATAATATAATTTTTTTTCGCTTAAATGCAATGCAAATAGAAAATATTTTAGAAAGGATTGGTGAACATTTAGTATATTCAAGCGCAAATAATGCATTCAGCAGTTATTAACAACTCTTCATTGGTTAGGAAATGGAGGCCAATATCATAGAATATTTTAGAAAGGATTGGTGAACATTTAGTATATTCAAGCGCAAATAATGCATTCAGCAGTTATTAACAACTCTTCATTGGTTAGGAAATGGAGGCCAATATCATAGAAACGCTATCATGCACGGTGTACATAAATCAACAGTTTGCAGAGTGGTTCATAAAGTTTTAAGTACTATTGTGAGGTGCATGTTGAGTAGCACTATATGCTGGCCTGTAAACTCACAAAATGTATCATCGAGGTTTTTCGAATTGGGTGCATTCCCACAGGTTGCAGGATGTGTCGATGGCACAATTATTAATATAGAGCTCCAATTGTAAATGAAGATCAATATGTTAATAGGCACGGAAAACATTCTATTAATGCAATGATGATATGTGGTCAATCATCAAATATGCAAATATGCAATCATTCATATGCAAATTGGCCCAGAAGTGTTCATGATACTCGGGCTCTAAGAAATTCGAAAATTTTTTTGAATTTTGAAAACGGTTTTCGTCCATTTCCTGGTGCTGTCATACTAGGAGATAGTGCTTATCCTTCAAAACAATGGCTTCTGCCACCACTACATAGAAACCCAAATGATGCCGCTGAACAAAGGTTTAATGTTGCACATAGGTGAACGAGACGAATAATTGAAAATAGTTTCAGTAAATAGTAAATATATTATATATGTAATAATAAATATGTAATAATATAATAACATAATATAATAACATTCCTATAATATTGCACATTATAGAAATGTTAAAAGAAAGGTTTCCTTGTTTGAACCATTTACGAGTAAATCCTAATTTTGCCTGACAAGTGATTTTGGCATGCTGTATTTTACATAATATTGCAATACAAAATTCAGAAAACGATTACTTTATCCTTGATGATGAGGAAAATGTATCAGAAGACGGAAGGGAAGAAGATAAATCAAAATCAAAATTAAATATTTTTCAATATTTTTTAAATTTTTTTAATGAATAATTATAAAACAGAATTACAAAATTTCGATGATTAAAAATATGAACATATTATAAGAAAATAAATACTTAAATAATTTATAACAAAAACAAATTATTTTTCTCCATTAAAAATTAAACAAAATTCTTTAAAAATAGAATACAAAAAATAATTAGGTTGTACAAAAAACTATTTTTAATCCAGACATTGGACAATGTATGATGAAAGCACAATTTCATCATTATTATTTTTCGAAAAATCGGAATCATTTGAATTTTCTAATTCAATGATATTATTCGATTTTTCAAATTGAAATGTGAACTTGCTTCTAGGAAGCTTAAGTTCTTTCTCCAGCTTTAAATTTTCTAATTTATTTTTATAGAGTTCTGATTCTAGTACTCATTTCTTTAACGAAACAAGTGAATCGGCCTCATTCTCTTTTCTTCTTTTTCTAATTCGTCTTTGTGAAACTGGCGGTATTTGCTGCACGGTTGTTGAGTTGGGTTGTTCTGATAAAAATTGAATTCCATCCGCTTCTGGCAAATCTAATCCAGTTAATTTACCATAACAGATTCAGAACCTATAATATCTAAAATGATTTCATCAACTTCGTCCATTATAACATCTTTTCCTCCACCCGTACCAGTTTTTTTAGGATTATCTCGCTTTGCCTCAAATATAAATTTATATATAGATATATATACAATATAATAAAAAAATAATAATTAAAAAAAAAAAATAATTAAAAAAAAATAATATAATAAAAATGCGAATACATAATATTATACATTATATTAATCACAAATGAAAAATATATTCAATATATACTTACATAAATTTGTATTGATTATTATTATACATATAAAAAATAAATACCAAGGTTCTACACTTCCATTGTCCAAAAATATGATCTCTAGCATAAGTCCAAGTTCTTTTAAGCGAAGTCAATCCTATTGATTGAGCCTTTTTTAGTATTTCATCCCAGGATTTCTGTTTTTCTAATTTGGAAGTCTGATTATTTTGGAAGGAACCAAATAGTGCAGCCTGTAAATTCAAATACATTGTTTAAAATATTATAGGTACGTACTGAATTACTTGAAATAAAATCAATATTTTTAGTTACCTTTTGTTCTTTTATTAATATTGTAAAACTGCTAGTTTTTTAGCTTTATTTTTGGTGCGTGTCATATTGTTTCACAAAATTAAAAGAATTTTTTTATTATATAAATTAAACAAAATAAGACAATTAGTAATATGAACAGCTAACAACACAATGTTTACTTAATAAAAATAAAATTTAAGTTTGGAAGAAATGCTCATAAATTACAAATCAAACCGTATTTTTCTAACTTGATTGAATTGAATAAAAACAAAGAATGTGATATATACATAATAATATTATGTATTATCGTTACTGTAAATATTATATTCAATTTGTATTGACTTTGATAATAATTATAAAAGTAATTATTACACTGGACTCCGCTTATAAAGAACTAAATTTATTACTTCATATAAAAAGAAAAATATTTTTAAATTGTATAATATCTTTTAATCACTAGTTAATTCATTATTATGCTGTATACAAATTTATCATAAAACAAAATTATTTAATTGAAGTTAGTAACAAAAAAAAAACCACCATATTCTACGAATCGAGCATATTAATACATACTATCGATTTAAAAAGAGTAAAAATTTTATATTGAAAAAAAAATCGTAGATTTATTATAAAATGAGGTTTTTTGTTAATAAAAGTACACATAATTAAATTGAAATTATAATTTCGTATAACAGTTTTTTTTTTTAAAGAGTCAACAATATAAAAAGGTGAAAAAAAAGATTCTAAATTTTTGTTCTTTCAAGTTTTTGTTTTATAAGGGTTTCTTATAAGGGGGTTTGACTGTATCTTAATTTTATCATAATATTAATATTTTTATTATAAATATAAAACTGGTTTTCTAATCGGGCAAGACAATAATTAGTATTTAAAATCGAACGGCAAACCATTCAAAATATGCTTTTATGATGTTTGGTGACACTGTTTTTGTATATAAGCATAATTTTTAATATTCATATTTATTTGATAAATAAACTGATAAGAGAATTTTTTCTTTGCAAATAAGTTAATAAGTTATGAAAAATTTGATTGAAAAGTGACTATTAAAAGTTTTTGGTACAACAAAACTATAAAAAATTTTGACAATTTCATAAACTTTTTACTTTGCAAATAAAAAATTATTACTTATTATAATTAGATTTTGGTGCAACAAAAATTTGAAATGTGAGTTATTTTTTATTTATTGAATTTTTTTTGAGTACTCAAATATGTTTTGGTGCAACAGAAACTTTGCGAATAAAGCGGTAAGTTTCAAAGTAATAAGTAGTTGGTGCAATAGGACCCAGGTATTGAGGAATCATTTTTTTCGTATTAATTTTTTTTTTTTTTTAATACATTTCTCTGTCACATAAATGTGGACAGCAAATTACACAGCCTTTTCTGTTCAGACGTGGCTGCAAGTGTCGTAAGGGGAAATAACTCTTACGATGTGTGTGGGATTCGAATCCACACTCCCTCGTTGTTTACATCGTATTTTATACGCTCTTATTCACTAGGCCACCGAGGCCCTCTTTCGTATGAAATATAGATATATATCTATATTTCAGAAACCAAGATTAACATCGGTTTATTAATAAATACTACTAGATGTGAAACCAACATATCAAAATTTTCTCTTAGACTCCTTATATTCTGCTGAACAACAAAAAAAACCATCACAAGAATCTAAAACCTTTTGGAATACATTACCATAATTATTGTTATTGCTTATATTAAAGGTAGAAAAGTCATCAAACTGATTATTTCTTTCAAGCATCATAAAAATTTTTTTCAGTATTTAATTCACTAGTAGTAAAATTTTTCAAATCATTTTGTAATCTAATTTTAATGACCTCACTACCTTCATTTTTTTTTTTAAATAACTGAACTTTCATACCATAAATATTTATACTTCTCTTCCAACTTCACCCTTTTTGCTACAATAAATAAATTATGAATGAAATTATTCATGCTGTTATTTATGTAAATATTATTTATTTTTTCTTCATTGGCACCAAAAAACTTAGATGTTAAAAACTTGTTGCTTTTAACTTTTTGCCTCATAACTTCTTGCTTAATATCCGTAGTCCGACGAATACAAACAAAATTCCTTGAAGAAGATTGATCCTTAAATAGTTTAGTTTTAACATAACATAACATTACATAACATAACATTTTATTTTATGTTCGGCTATATTTAATAATAAACCTTCACAAATATTTTTTTTAGATAATGCTTCCACATTAGTTTTATTTACATTTGGCTCTCCAACAATTTCTACATCTTTCTCTTTCTGTTTCTGCTTTTCCCAGTTTAATTCCATTTCTAATTTTTCCACTCTTTCCTTCAGTTCATCTTTTTCGTTTTCATTCGTTTTTTTTTTAATTTTAAATATAAAAGTTTTTCATACTTTTCTTTGATATACAATTTTATTTACCCTTGAAAAAAAAAAAGTTTTCTATATAAAATAAAATTGTACAGTACATTGTAGTTTCGTATTGCTATACTAGGATAGATAATAATTTGAATACTGGTAATTTAATGTAGGTTTTTGTAAGTAATTTAGATTAGATTGCCAGTTTTAAATAAATTTTATTCATTCTATAATATAATACAATTCATAATAACATAAAATTTAACAATGTATTACATAAAACAATTTTTAAAATACAAAAAAAAGATTAGTTATCTATATGCTGTGTTGAATGTGTTATAAACAGGTTAGATTTAATGTATGATTTTTATTTTTTAAACAAAATGAATGTTTTTTTTAGATGTAAGAAAAAATATACATGAGGTTTCTTGAGTGATGACAGACAATTTGTGTATTTAAGAAATTTTTTTGCAAAATAAACTAAAGAATATATAAAAATGTGTTACCTATTTAGAATGATTAATCTAACAATAATTCGTCGTTTCAATTGAAATAAACTATATTGACTATATATAAAGAATGATTAAAATTTTTACTTTATAAATTTAAATGTATAAAATTACGTTTGCATTAATAAAATAATCAGAAACATTGTCCACTTTTTTTAGGCATTTTTTAAATTTTTATTTAATTTTATAGCGCTTATAAAAAATATATAAACAAACTTTGCAATGGTCTTGCACAAAGATGCAATAGTGTTTTGATTTTGCATAGTCTTACAAAATTTTGCACTTTTTTATACATGAAAACAATAACAAATGGTGCACTTTAACTGCCAAAAAATTGACTTGCTACAGTACATACAGTACATACATACAGTACATATCTATGTCAACTTGTGGAAGACCACTTCGCATCAACTCGTGAATACCCTTAATGACATTAATTTAAATATTAAAAATTTGTTGGCAATAGGTAAAGAATTGATATTTCTATTGAAAACTTTCAATAATTTATAACATTGAAATAAAACCAATTAATTTATTAAATAATTTAACCTTTTCTAAATAAATATCTACATTATCGATTAGGAAAAGCTTTCAATAATAAAATAAGATTTATAAAATAAATTAAATAAGATAAAATAAGATTTCAGTGAAAAAATAATATTAAATTTTTTTTAGGAACTGATAATACTGCTGTAATAATTGAACCTAACAATGGAGTTTTTCAAGTATTGAAGAACGAAAATCGAAATATTCTTTTATTCAAATGCTCTTGCTATTCTTTTGAATTAGCTATTGCAGGTGCCTCTACTTTAATACCAAATGAAATTGAATTTATGTTACGCGAAATATATTCATGGTTTTATCATTCCGAAAATAGAAAAATAGATTATAAAGTTTTATATAATCTTATAAATGAAGACTCAGACCCACTTGTAATTCCACAAATAGCTGACACGCGTTGTCTATCTTTTGAGAAGGCTGTTACAAGGATTACGAATTAGTGGCTTCATCAATTAGAAACACATTTTGACTTTTACAAAAAATCTTGTAAAATGGCCAGAACTTTACCAAAAATGTATAAAACAACAGAGTTTAAGCTATATCTTTGTTTTTTGGAGCCTGTGCTTAAAGATATCAACAAGGTTAATATTGCATTTCAATCAAAACCATCAGATTTCACAAAATTGTTCGATGACCTTGCAAATTTATTAAAATCTTTATCCAACAAAATAGTGTTCAATAGAATATTTAATATTTTAACACAAAAAATAGATAGTTATTGTGGTTATTCAGCTAATCTTGGATTCGAGTTCGAACAAGAATTACAAAAAATAAACCCAAGTAAGAGAAATGTAATAAAACAAAATTATTGTATTGATTTTGTAAAATCAATTATTATTAAATCAAAAAAGCGTTTGCCGGATATTGTATGTACATAATATACTACACAAAATTAAACTTCTTAATATTGAAGGTCGCACTAAGTAGACAAAAAGAAAGTATTATTCCATTCATAAAATTAATTGAAAATGACCCAAAAATAATAACGCAATTTCAATTTCAATATAAAAATTTAGAAAATATAAAATGGATATCAAAAACAACGCAAGAATTTTGGATAGAAATTTATAAGTATAAGGACGCATGTGCTGAAAATCCTTTTAGTGAATAAGCTATGTTTGCTAACAAAGTTTTAGCTTTACCTCGTTCAAATGGGGAAATAGAACATGTATTTAGTCAAATGAACGTGATTAAAAATACACTTAGGAATAGAATGAAAGTGAATCTGTTATCATCGATTTTACATATAAGATATGACTGCAACGTATTAATAAGTGTTGTGATAAACCTGCCAGATATTGTAATTCGTGATATTGGTACTTTAAAATCATATGTCGATGAAAATTTTGACAATGAATGAGATGATGCTAATCGGCCAAAATACACTGTTCTGCGTGCAGAACGCTTTACACTTCGTTTCACACCCTCTTTCCTACAAACTAATTTTATTGTGAGAATATTTGGTATTGAGAGAAATAGAATAAAAAAAGAAAATGTAAAGAATAGATATTTTTGGATTATATTAAATATATAAGTATGTTTTAATTGATAAAATATAAAGTTTATAATGTTTTTTATACATACATATATCAATAATATTATTTATATAATTGACAATTGGATCTAAGGAACAGGCATTAAAATTGCAGTAATATCGATGTTAGTTCAGTCCACTAGAAACTAGATGTTTATTTTACTACTTATAAATTTAAAAGGGCTTCGTAAATCATAAATCTAAATCTGAAAAATTAAATTTATTTACAGAACAATTACTTTTCTTTTTTTTATTTTATACACAAAAATTTTCATATGTCGGTACCTATAAAAAACAAAAACTTTCCGCTTTTAACATAGCCGAGAATTTCACACACACATTGACAAGTGCAGAATCTGGTAAATACTCGTGTAAAAGCGAGCAGTCGACGTGATGTCATGTACTGTAATGTCATGTAAACCCGTGTGGTTTGGCGGATTAATAGTCTTAATGAAATTCTTCAGTAATTAATAAATTTTTTACGGAAATATGTACATATTACAGATGGTAATACATATTTGCGTAAAAAATTTATTGAATTAATACTGAAGAATTTGATTAATTAAAGAATGTCTAATATTGAATTTGAATTTTTGTTTTTTAAATCTATTTCTATGTTGTTTGTATTTTTCAATACACAATATTGAAATTGGAAATTAAATTATTAAATTAAAAATTAAAGTGACAATAAATAATCATTTAATTTATTAATCTATTTATTAATACTAAAAAAAATATGAACTTGAATAATCTTCAAAATGTGCTAATGGTGGAAGAAGAAAGTGCACAAAAAATTGAAGGTAATATTCAATTTAGTTTTCATTTACATCATTCTTCTAAATATTAGCTACATATTAAATTATATATTCTAGAACAATTATAAATTTCTCTAAAATTGTTTTATTCAGAGACGATGGAGTGCAATATGATAATGGCAATAAATCTGCTCAATTGAATGGACCCAAGTGGCCAAAGAAGGAAAAAATACAAAAAAAATAAATTTTGGGTAAGACCATATTATCAGGAGCGGAATGAATTGGGATCATATAGGAATATTTATGAACCCCTGCAGGATCAAAATTTGTTTCACACATTTATGCGAATGAGTGCAGCTCAAGTGAAACAACTTTTATTACTAGTTGGGTCCGTTATTAGAAAACAAGAAGTAATAACGGCTTCAACTAGTATAAACATAAGGCTGATAATAACACTGAGGAATGGTAACAAATTTAAAATTTTTGCATTTCTTATTTTTTCCTTTTAGATTTTCAGCTACTGCGGAGTCACAAAAAAGTTTGTCAATAGGATACAAGTGTTCTCCTACTGCTGTATATTACATAATAAAGGAAACTACAAGAGCAATAACAATTGCTCTTAAAGATAAACTGTTTCTGAAAATTAATCAGAACACTTTTAAATCAATTGCTGAGGGTTTTGAGACCATTGGAATTTTCCTCATTACATAGGAGCATTTGATGGAAAACACATTATAATTCAAGTTTATTAATTTATTTATTGAAATTCAAAACATATTTTAAATTTGTAAAAATATTTTACGCACCTTCGCATGTAGGGTCGAATTTATTTAACTACAAAAAATTCCATTCATTGATACTTCTAGCCATCTGCGATCAAAATTATTCCTTCATAATGTGTGACGTTGGAGCCTCAGGACGACAAAGTGATGGTGGAGTTTTTAGAAACTCCGTTTTCGGTCAGAGATTTTACGCTAATTTACTTCCGTAAGATAATAAAAATTAATATTCAATTAGAATTCCTGAACCATCCAATGTATGTGACTTATTTAAGGATGTGTCTTATGTTTTTGTAGCTGACGATGCGTTTTCTCTGCATATAAATATGATGAAGCCGTTTCCAGGGACCAAAATGATCGTAAGTGAGAGAATTTTCATATATATTAAAATATATTAAGTCATCCTCGTTGTATTATTGAAAACTCTTTCGGTATTTTGTCTACCAAACGAAGAATTTTTCGTACTGCAATTATAGCAGATTTGGATACGGTAATATTTCCATTTAATAAAATATTTTTAAATAAAATTATAAACTCCTTTTTTAATTTAAGTGGAAAGCATAATTATGTCTTGTGCTTGTTTACAGAACTGGTTAAGGCAGCAAAAATG
The DNA here is from genome assembly GCA_947095535.1 of Poecilobothrus nobilitatus. Lineage (NCBI taxonomy): Eukaryota > Metazoa > Arthropoda > Insecta > Diptera > Dolichopodidae > Poecilobothrus > Poecilobothrus nobilitatus. The sequence goes on from OX352772.1 coordinate 88,375,261, forward strand.
GAGAAATTAGTTAAATCCAGGTCTCGTGGATATTGAAAAGAATGGTAATGTTGTGTCGGGTTCTTGGCCAGCAGAAGATAGAATTTTCGAAAACTTGCAACCGCGAAACGTAAATTACTCAACTGATACTAAAGATTCGAGGATCAGGTAAGTTAAACTAAATTTTTTTTTCTCTATTCAAATAAAAACAATAATCTTTTTTAGATTCGAAAAATATTTGATAAAAAAGGGAGCTGTTCCGTGGCAACTGGATAGGATTTAAAATTCATATGAATAAAAAATATATATATATTTATTTTTTTTTATAAATTCTTAATCTTTTGTTTTTTCAGGACAGGACAGGACAGAACTCATATTTCAACATATCCGCACCGAAATTGATAATTTTTGCCATTGTACATATTTGTAATTTTTTGTAATTCTCATTTTTATCATTTTATTGTAATTTTTCAAATTCATGTTCCTAAATAATGATTTAAATAATGTTTAATTCTTTAATGTATTTTCTGTTAAATTAAATATTTCTTTGTCAAATAAAAAAGATTTTTTGGTTTTAAAAAAAATAAAATTTAAATTTATTTCAAGTCTTTTTTTTAATTTCAAGTTACTAAAACAAAATAAAACAATTCATAAAATATCAAAAAGAAAAACAAAACAATATACAGCGAGTATAACAGAATAAAATATATACAGAAATAATAAAATTACAAAGAGTATTTACAAGATTTAAGAAATAGAAGAATATTTACAAGATCTTAAAATAGAATATTTACAAGGTTTTAATAGTTAGAAAAAAAATATTTGTAATATAATATAACTTTGTTATACACATACATCTTATATAGGTACACTACGTCATATTAGTAATGCATTCCTGAATGATGATTTGGTATAATAACGAAAATAATATTTTTAATAACGGACGAAAATGTTATGTTGTTACAACTTAAACAAAGTATTCTTAAGACACTTAATTTGGTTATTTTAATACTGTATAAAATAATATATAATAATATATATAATTATATATAGTAATTAGTATTTGTATTGAAAGCTTTTTATGTAATATCAAAAACAATATAGACAAAAGTAAAAAGTTTTTTTTTTTCTGTGGGAATCTTCCAAAAACACACAGAATTTCCCCCTTGGTAGTGTCAGATTCTTACTAACTAAACCCATCACCCCCTTTAGGCAATATAATGGGATGAAACCCTTACCTGCAAATGCAGTATATTGGCTAGGGAGTAGGGATAGGAAAGCATAGGAATACGGATACGGAAACATTGAATTGGGAGTGGGACTGTAAGGAAACAATGAATCCGCCTATTAGTATTACTATTTTGCTAACAGTGACTAAAGCCGTCACAACAGTTACAACATGTAGTAGAAGTATATATACTACATGAGGTAATTATTGAAGGCAACCCCCACTGTCACTGTAGCGGTTACTATTATTGGTATTAGTATTCTTATTAATATTATTATTATTTTACTACAGAGTCAGCGCCATCAGTGGATTACAACGTGCAGCAGTATATAACACCTTACTTGCATGATATAACCAAAGATAGCCCCACTGTAGCGGCTATTATTATTATTATTATAATTATTGTTATTATTACTATTATTATTATTAATATTATTATTGTTATTATACGATACACATTTTTACACATTATTATTATTAATATTACTACTATTAATTATACGATACACATTATTACAATATAAAAGTACTACATATTTTTTATTTATGACCTGACCGGAGTTTGAACCCAAGACCCTTCGATTGAAAGGTTGGCGATTTAACCACTGCGCCATGAGTCAGATTAGTACACCACTGCGCCATGAGTCAGCGTTGGTAATATTTTTTTAAAATAATAACAATACAACTTTTTGTATTGATACATATCAGTTCTTTTCAAAGTTCTTTTCATCAGTTCTTTTCAAACCATTAACAAGTTAAGTAACGTGTCATTGTAAAACGCGCATTTTTATTTTAATTTTTTAAATTTGTTTAATTTTCTTACTTTAGGAACAATAATATAAACAAAAACAAAAGATTTTAACTTAACATATTTTTACCATAATAATAATTTTAATTTTACATTTAATAATTACTTAAATTAGGTCACTTAAGTTTGTTTACTTTTGTTTTAATTTTAACTTGAATTCTTAAAAAACTGACTATTATTATTAAAATTAATTTTGTTTTGCATGTTACATTTTTATATATTACAGTTACTAATTAAAATGAATCAAAATAAATGCAGTGCCGTACTCTGTACTATTACAGATTCCAAAACAGATGTTATCGCATGCAATGGCATCTGTAACAGAAAGTTTCATGGGGTTTGCATTAATGCCCCTAGGGGCTGGCAAACATGTAACACGATTATTTCGCATCATTTTGTTTGCGAAAGTTGCTTAGATTTAAACCAGCCTATTCATATTCTTAAAGACAAGTTGATGGTTTACTTAAATGATATAAAAAGCGACTGCCAAGGTTGCACGGCCAAAGCAGTGGATGATCTAAAAAGTAATTCGGTATGCTTTAACGATATGGCCAAAAGCTACGATAGCTTTAACCAAGCATTATGCAGTTTTCTTTCTGACCGAAAAAAATATTTAAAGAATACATTAACAGATCTGGTTAATGATATGAAAAATGAACTTCTTTCGGTAACATCAAAAGAGCTGGTTGGCATTCGAGAAGTAGTTGAACTTATGAAGGACGATTTAAATCGCATGAACCTATCCCTTCATGCTATGGGTTCGGAGAAACAATTACCTAATCATAGCCAGAAGGAAACTCAATGCGATGTGAGTGAGTTAATTAAACAACAGTTTGATAAATTAAATAAACCATCCATAGTTTATAAAGACGTATTTATCCAAACTGACAATATCACACCTAGCACAAAGGCAAAGAGCAAAAAAAATAAAGCAAAACCTGGAGTTAAGGCTACAATAATCCCAGTGGCTACAAAAAAGCCTTCTTTTTCTCTTTGAATTTCAGGGTTAAATTGCAAAACTACAGAAAAAATATTTCTCGTAATAATATAAAAATAATATCTAAAAATAATAAGATTGTTTCTGATAATAGTAATTCTAATTCTAGCATTAACGTTAATAATTTAACTGTTCATCCTAATAGTTCAACCGTTGACAAATCATTAAACTCTAGTACAACAGACACAAATAATTCCTTAATCATAGTAAACACTAACTCAGACACTTACACTACTTCAAACATAAATCAGAACAACAAATCACATAACCACAATACTATTCAGAACAGTAATAACAATATAAACGCTTTTAATACTGCATCACTAACTAAAGATCCTGAAATTACCAATTCTAATTGTGTTTCGATAACTGAACCTCCTTCTTCTTCCTCAACTTCAGCAAATATTCCTTCTACTTCAAAATTCATAAACTTTGTTCAAGGTGAAACTCTTCAACCTTCAATTATTAACCCGCTTTTACCACCGATAACAAGAATGACACAACAATCTCTTACCAACAACTACTATACAGTCGCTCTTTCTAGGCTAAGAGAAGATAAAATCTATAACATGGTCAGATTATATTTGCCATACTTGTTTGATGATAAATATAATACTGTGTTGGAAGGTAAGACCAAAACAAGTATAAAAGTTTTGATTGATAACGAAGGTTTACCAATTAAAGGTAAACAAAGAATTTTATACAAAGGTTTATACAAAGGAAAGGAAGGTTTATACAAAGAATTATATAAATTATATATAAAATTTCACGAAACTAAAGGTATATCTTCCAAAGATGTCTCAGACGACCTAAAGGCATACCGCAGTCATTGTAATAGTAATTATTACAATCACTTACAAGTTTCGAATGATAATTATAATAAATTTTTTCGTGCCAATAAAAAATTTAAATAAGATCTCTATATCTTTCATAGATTCTTCAATTTTGATAAATTTATCAATATATTATCAAAATGTCAGAGGTCTTAGAACAAAAACAAGTCAAGTCTAACTTAATTCAATAAGTTTAAATTTTGACGTATTTGCATTAATTGAAACTTGACTAAATTCTTCTATTAACAATCTTGAGCTTTTCGATAGCTCATATTCTATTTTTAGAAAAAGATATGCTAAGATATAAAAGATATATAGATATGCTGAACCTAATGTATCTAATAGTTACATTCCTAGAGGGAGAGGTGTATTGATTGCCGTCAAAAACTCTTTTAATGCAAATGAAATTCCTATTTCTAACGCAGACGGTCTTGAAATAATAGGTGTGAATATAAAATTTTCAAACAAAAATGTAAATATTGTTAACATATACATTCCACCTTCTTCGAATTTAAACATTTATATTACTCTTTTAAATGTAATAGATTCGATTTGCTGTAATTCAGGTCCTAATAATGAGTCAATTTTATGTGGATATTTTAATCTCCCGCATATTACATGGATTAATCATGACGAAGAATCTTTTTTGATTCCGGATTTTTCGCTGAGTGAAACTGATTCGCAATTTATTGACGGATTAAATACCAACAATTTACAACAGGTTTCCCACCATCGTAATTTTAAAGATAAGCAATTGGATTTAATATTTACCTCTGATTGGTATAATATCACTTTCTGTGACTCGGTGTTATCGCTTGTTGCGTTAGACCCTTATCACCCTTCAATAAGTTTTACCTATTGTTTAACTAATTCCGTAAATCTTGAAGCAGCGTATTCTTATAGTTTTAATTTCAATAAAACCAACTTTCCCGGACTAATAAATTTCTTAAATACCTATGACTTCACGTTTTTATTTAATAATGTAGACCTAAATCAAATGACAATTAGGTTTTATGAAAATCTTGAAGCAGCATATTCTTATAGTTTTAATTTCAATAAAACCAACTTTTCCGGACTAATAAATTTCTTAAATAGCTATGACTTCACTTTTTATTTAATAATATAGACCTAAATCAAATGACAATTAGGTTTTATGAAATTATGTTCGAAGGTTTTACTCAATTCGTTCCTATTTCAAAAAAAAGATCTTCCCTCCCTCTCAGAAATAAGAAAAACAAAGCCTGGCGTAAATATCTCAAATCAAAAGATATTAATGACTATAACAATTTTGTCATATTTTTTGATAACTTTAAAACGTCATCCGATATTCTTTACAATAATTATATTAATCAAATGGCAAGTAAAGTAAAATCTGATCCGAAAAAATTTTGGAAATTCAAAATGTAATTGTGATTCTAAACGTAATTGTGATGATTACCCTACATTTATGAATTTCAATTCTCTTTCAAGTAATGATCCTTTAGTTATTTCGAAGTATTTTCGTGAGTTTTTCAGCACTTCATATAGTAATTCTTCCTTTTCGCCAAATGAAAATTATTTTTCCTTTATGGACAGTTGTCAAAAAACGTCTCTTAATGACATAAATATAAATGAAGAAATAGTTTCCAAATATCTAAATAAACTCGGTGATAATACTTTTCCCGGCCTTGATGGTATACCGGAAACAATTCTAAGCAAGTGTTCCAACATTCTCACTATGTCTTTAACATTACTCTTCAAAAACTCATTAAATTCCGGCCTTTTTCCTCCTTTTTGGAAAATGTCTTATATCAGACCAATTCACAAAAAAAATGCAAAAATGAAATTACTAACTATCGTCCCATAGCCAAATTATCTTCTATTCCAAAATTATTTGAACTAATTATAACGGATTCAATTTATAATCACTGTTCTAATCTTTTAATTGATAACTAACATGGCTTTGTAAAACAAAAATCTACTGTGATAAACCTAGTTGAAACAACGTCCCTCCTCCTCAATAACATGGAAGAAGGCTTTCAAACATATGTTGTTTATACTGATTTTAGTAAAGTATTTGATCTATTGCCACATAGTATTATATTACTAAAACTAAAAAAATATGGCTTCCCAGAGTTTTTGCTAAAGTGAATATATTCTTATTTGTGTGATCGCTCTTATAGTGTTATATTCAAAAATGTGATTTCAGAACCATTCGTGGCAAATTCCGGTGTTCCACAAGGTAGCCACCTTGGTCCTTTACTTTTTATTTTATCTGTAAATGATGTTACTTCTATCATTTCTAATTGTGAGCTTCAAGTTTACGCTGATGATATGAAAATCTTTAAAAAGATTACATCTAATAAGAACGCCGTCCTTATGCAGAATGACCTTCAAAACTTTAACAATTGGTGCGTTAATAATTGTCTACTACTTAATGTAAATAAATGCGCATTGTTATCTTATACACGTCGTTCTAGTCCTATTTATTTCAACTAAAACTTAGATGGTATTAGTTTACCTAAAGTTACTTTAATAAAAGACTTAGGTGTGTATTTTGATTCCCAACTTAGTTTTAAAATTCATTATAATAATATTATAAATAAAGCTAATTCATTGTTGGGGTTTGTTAAACGTTCTTCTAAGGAATTTTCAGATCCCTATGTTGTTAAATCGTTGTACACTTGTCTTGTAAGACCGAACCTGGAATATGCTAGTCAGGTTTGATCTCCATTTTACATGGTACACATTGATAGGATCGAGGCAGTACAGAAAAACTTTCTTAGATTTGCCTTACGCCACTTGCCATGGTCAAATCCTATTATTTTGCCACCATATGAACAAAGGCTAAAGCTAATTGATTTGTGTACTTTAAGTTTTAGGCGTGAGGTTTCTGATGTTATTTTCATTACAGAGATTGTCAAGGGTTATGTTAAATCTACTTTAATTCCTAGTAAAATTAATATTAGAAATCTTCAACGCCTTCGCTCTTGCAATTTGTTTAAAACCTATAATCATAGGACTAATTATGGCAAATTTGAACCTATTAATAGGATGCTTATTATAGGTAACAAACATAAACTTAACATTGACTTTACACTTTCAAAACATTCCCAAAAACAAAAATTATACAATCGTTATTAATATTAGGATTTTTTTTTTGTTTTTGTTTCTTGTTGCACTGTAAAGTATATACCTATGTATATGATTTTTAATTTTAATCTTAGTTCTAAGTTTATTTATACTTAACAATTATGTAATTTTTTTTTAACTTTTATTGTATTTAACAATTTATTATTGTTTACTACTTATTATATATATTATAAATTTTATGTAAACTGTTTGTGCTAAGCAGTATAAATAAATAAATAAATATACGGAAGTGGGTTAACTAATGTTCACAAAAATTTGTCACAGGCGTTATTTGGAACCGTAAATTAATCCTGCCAAATTTGACACAAACAAAAATTTTCAATTGGTTAAACCGTTTAAGCACGACAACAAAAAAATGAAAAACTTTAATAAGGCCTCACGCCGAAACAGGTTAATGTATCGTAACAAAATTAACTTAGTGAGCTTTTGTGGTAAAAAGCTGCACTTTTGTAAATTTTCAACACAATTGCTCAAACTGTTTAAGCGCGATAACAACGAAATTAAAAAAAACTTCATTGAACTGTCGTGCCGAAACCGTAACAACATCAACCAAATCAAATTAGTGAGCTTCTGTGGCAAAGAGCTACTTTTTTGTAAATTTTCAACTCAATTGGTCAGATTGTTTAAGCGCGACAACAAAGAAAATAAAAAACTTCATTGAGCCCTGGTGCCGAAACGGGTTAATGGATCGTAACAAGTTAATGAATTTCGTTCGGCTCTCGTGCCCAAACGGGTTACCGGAACTTTATAAAAATTTTCCTCCGGCTTTTTTTCAGACTATAAAACCACCATACAAAATTGGACATAAATCGGAAATAAAACAATTTTTGGAAGCCCGCCGGGTCTAATCCGGGTAATATACTGCAACTAAATTTATTCTGTACCCGCCTAAAACTAAGAAGAACATTTGTACAAATTTTCAACGCTATCGGTCAAACGGTTGAGGCAGGACAACGAAAAAATCAAAAAGCTTTAAAAGGCTTCCGGGCCGCAATAGGTTAATAAACCGAAATGCAATGTAGCCTATAATTCCTTCCGGGGTCGTAGAAATGTTCATGCAAAATTTGGTTGCAATCGGACTGGTCGTTTTTACGTGAATCCGGCCCAAACAAATAAACTAACAGAATTTCTTCCTTATATATTAAACCATCAGAGTACCCGGCGTTGCCCGGAGTATTTTGTTGGCTTTATGAAATAAAAAAATTATTAACTTTTGTTTCTACGTAAATATAATTTAATTAATATAGTTAATTTATTACTATACATTTACAGATGCTGGTAGTTAATGTTCTATTTTTTATTACATTTAATCAAATTGAATAAACAGGGCGAATAATTAGCGACAATTGGTTTACAAAAAATTTTTAAAGGAATCAATCAATAAGACGTCAAAACAATAATGGCGAATGATAGTAAAATTTATATAAAGTGCAACAAAAAAATTAATTTTAGAGTGAAGGGTGGACTGCAATGTGACGGAGATTGCAGAAAATGGTTCTGTTATACTTGTTGCGGGTTGGATATTGAAGAAGTCAAGGAACTTACACAGAATCATGAGAAAATCTGGTTTTGTCGTCAGTGTAAAAATAATCAACAACAAGTAAATGTAACAGTAAGTCGGTGCAACCGATTTATTAATACCCTACACCTGAATAATTCAAATTAAATTAAAAATCCATAAGTTTTTTTGGCTGCTGCTTCAATTTCTTCCCTTTTCTGTTTTATTCAACTCGAATTTCAGGAACGTAAAAGAAGCATCCTCTTGGGATATGCTTGAAACCTTTGTAAAACATTTTAAGTTTCTATCTTTATTAATTTCGAAGATCGTTAGTCCTTGGGAGGTGTGTGTCAGGTACCCGAATTGCCACTCCAATTCATCGAATCCATCTCAGAAACATAAAGAAAACATGCCAGAACACCATTATACTAAATTTAAAGGTTCCACTTTTGTTGGTTTTGGAGATATGCTCGTTGCTCTTGTGCTCGTCCGGAAGTTTCCAAAATACGAACCCATAGTTCAAATTCTTTCAAATGTCAGTTTCCAATTTTATAGAAAAGGAAACATAACAGCACACTCTTGTACTAAAAATAAAGGTTCTATCTTTGTTGGTTGTGGAGATATACTCGTTTGCTCTGGGGCTCATTCGGAAGCTTCCAAGATCCGAACCCATGGACCAAATCCTCTCAAATTTCAGAGACTTAAATAAAACATGAAAGAACACCACTCTGCCAAATTTAAAGGTTATATCTTAGTTGGTTTTGGAGATAATCTCATTTGCTCTGGTGCTCGTTCGGAAGCTTCCAAATCCAAACCCATGGACCAAATCCTCTTAAGTTTCAGAGACATAAATCGAACGGGAAGGAACATCATTGTACAAAATTTAAAGGTTATATATTTGTTGGTTTTGGAGATAATCTCATTTGCTCTGGTGCTCGTTCGGAAGCTTCCAAATCCAAACCCATGCACCAAATCCTCTTAAGTTTCAGAGACATAAATCGAACGGGAAGGAACATCATTGTATAAAATTTAAACGTTCTATCTTTGTTGGTTTTGGAGATAATCTCGTTTGCTCCGAAATCATTCGGAAGCTTCCAGAATCCGAACCCATGGACGGATTTTGTCCAGATTCGAACTTAGCCTTCCTTTCGTAATTAGTAACCAACTATATAAATTTCATCAAGATAGCTTCATTAGTTTTTGAGTTATCGTTTAAACGGACGGACGGACGGACGGACATCGCTAAATCGACTCAGGAGGTGATCCTGATTCAGAATATATATACATGTCCAAATCTAACTCGCTTCCTTTTGCTTACAAACACCATACCAAAGTTAATATACCCTATACTTAATGTGTAGGGTATAAAAAAAAAGAAAATCAATAAACAAACCCAGTACATCAAGTACTACAAGCATAAATAAAAAAACAGATATTATAATTGATGCTGGAACAATTGATAAGAAAATAGAACTTATACTTACCAATCAGAAAACACAATTAGCTGACTTCCAAAAATTTAAAAATGAAATTGCTGAAATTAAAGAAATCATCGATGGAATTATTGAAGAAAATATATGTTTGAGAAATGAAATTAAAACGCTTAAAAGTGATATACATTATAACAGAATTGAAATGAAAAAAATGAAGCAGAAAAAAATTTGCAAGGAGATTGAAATATGTGAATCCCAGCAGAATTTTCAGTCAATGAATGCACAGTTGTGAGCAAATTAGCGGATCATGTTGGTGTGCAAATTGAAGCAAATGATGTGAAATACATACATAAGTCTAAGAATCTAGCAAAAAATTCAGTTGAGCCAGATAAACTAGTTATAAAATTTAATAATTTAAAATTAAAAAGTGAATTTCTGAAAGCCATAAAAAACAAAATATTAACAACTAAGATCTTTGATACACAAGATTCTCAAGATCAACAAATTACCGAAAATGCACCAGATATTGGTAATAATGTAATAACATCATCAACAATTTTTATAAATGAAAAACTTACCACATATTTTAGTCAATTATTCAAAAAAGCAAGAGACCTAAAAAAGAAAAGAAATTGGTTTATGCTTGGGTGAAAGATGGTAAATTGTTTGTAAGAAAGACAGCTACGAGTAAAATAATACGTGTATTGCAAGAATCTAATCTAAATGTCATATCATATAACATATAATTTGCCAATCAAATCCCAAGTAAAAACCAATTTATATAGCATACATGACATTAATTTAGAAGAAGAAGACGTTGACCTAGTAAATATTAACGATTAGTCAAAAACATTTTCGTGTAGGAAGACAAGATCAGGTGGCGGTGCGGCTATTTTTATTCATAAAAGTGCAAGCTTTAAAAATGAAAATGAGCATTGCGATGAGTACAACAGCTTTATTATCACAAAAATACACTACAATAAAAAAACATATAATATTACAGCTGTTTATCGGCCACCGCAAAATTTAAATTCAGAAATTGATGTATTTCTTTAGAAATTTAGCACTTAGCTGGAGAACATAAAAAACAATAATAGCTTAGTCATAGGGGATTTTAATTTTAATATTTACAATACTTACGACATAAATATTCAAGTGTACAAAACAATAGTTGAATCCAATGTATATTTTTTCCTACATAAAGCAGTTACAAGGGCAAAATCCAATACTTGCCTAGATCATATAATAATGAATGATCCTAATGCTGATGTGAAGGTATCACTATTCCACCATGATATATCAGATCATCTTGGAATTATTATAGAATTAAAAAAATATAAAAATTCAAGAAAAAGTAAACAACAATGGTAATCTGATAAAAACAATTAACTATAGAATTGTCAAAGAACATATGAAAGATTACTATATTAATAAAAATGACGTGATGTAAATTGCTGATGATTTGACATCACACGTCAAAAACATATTAAAAAGAGCTACCGTTTCTAGAAAAATAAAAAATAAAAATAGTAAAGTCTGTGCATCATGGAATAATGAAAAATGTATAGAATTAATAGAAAGAAAAAACTACTGGTTTTTGCAGAACACAACAGAGAACAGAATATTTTAAAACGAAATACTTGTATTGGTTAAATAGATATACTACGTTCAAGAGAAAAATGAGAGAAGAGTATGATTCGAAACAATTTGAAAAAGCGGGCGGAGAAAAACATGGGAGTATATAAAAAAAATTATAAATGGCCCAAATATTAAAACAAATGAATTTTTTTCGAACCTAGAACTGAGTGAAAATGATAAATTGAAAAAAATAAATCAATTCAACCAATTTTATAGTAATATAGGGAACGTTATGGCAGAAAGTTTTGAAAAAAAGATTTATATACCAAAAATAAGAACGCAGAGTGCATTTGATTTCAAACCGATAAATCGATATGAAGTAATAAAAATAATCAACAGCTTGTCCAATACCAAAGCAGCGGGTGAGGATGAGATTCCCTCATCGTTAGTAAAAGAGTGTAAAGAAGAATTGGATAGTTGTATAATGCAATTAATTAACGCTTCACTGAACCAAAAAATAGTGCCAGGTCCCATGAAAATAAATAAAGTTATCCCAATTTATAAAAAATCGGGTGATATCGAAGATATAAATAATTTTCGACCAATCTCCATTTCAACTACCTTCTCTAAAGTTTTGGAAACATATGTAAATAGCCAACTGACAATTTTTTTACAAAAAGAGAATCTAACAAGGAACAGTCAATACGGCTTTAAAAAAAAAACTAATACAGGTGCGGCTTTATTTGATTTTGTAGCTGAAATCCAGTCTGGTATTGAAAACAATAAAAAAGTGATGGCTGTATTCTTTGATGTAAAAAAAGCATTTGATGCCGTAGATAGAAAAACATTGCTCAGAATATTATATGAACTTGGAGTAACTTGGAGGTAAGGAACATGAATGGTTCAAAAATTATTTGTCAAATAGATCCCAATATGGTATGTGTGAAGGATTAAGAAGTGAAACAAACAATATTGAGTTTGGTGTTATCAGGGAAGTTCCTTCAGGGAAGTTCCTTAGGGCCGACCTTATTTTCCTGCTACATAAGCAGCCTCCTTAATATAAAACTAAATTATAAACCGTATATGTTCACTGATGACCTTGCGATACTCTATTCAGAAACTGGATGTCAAAAATTGGAGGAAAAATAAATGAAGATCTAAAAATAATAAACGATTGGATGGAAACTCACAAACTAACAATAAACATCATTAAAACTAAATATGTGTTTTTCAAGAAAAAACCGTAAGACATTATCAAAATAAACTATAAAAATATTAATTTAGAAATGGTTCCTAGCTATAAGTTCCTAGGTGTAGTAATAGACAGTGAATTAAAATGGAGGGACCAGATTAACATACAGCTAAAAAAAGCCAGGAAAATTGCTGGCATATTCAAGCTAATAAGTAAAAGAGTGCCATACCGCAGAAAAAGGGGACTGTTTTTTGAACTGTTTCAAAGTTCAATTGCGTACTCATTATATATTTGGGATAATGCATATAAGAAGGACCTTAACTGCAAAAGCTTCAGAATAAAGCTATAAAAAATTTATATGGGTATAGAAAAAGAGAAGCAACTAGCAATATTCACTGTAAACATAAGATTCTACCGCTACATATACTCACAAAAAGTAGGTTGGTAACTCATATATACAATATGCAATCAAATAGTATAAATACAAATACAAGGTTAATATTGAACAATAATATACATAATTATGAAACCAGAAGAGCTGCAAACATTAGAATTGTTTCGTCAAAGGCAAGATTTAATGAATATGACACAATATATAATTTAGGATTTCAATATTTTAATGAAATACCTACCAAACTTAAAAATATAAATAACGCATTCAAATTTTAAAAAACTGTTAATGAGCACTTTCTTCAAGAAATAATTTAAATTACTAAGCAAAGAGAAAAAAAAAAGAAAAAAAACTTGTCTTGTTATTTGCTGCATATATTATTTTTTCTCAATTTTAATATTTGTTGTTATTATATATCTACACATATACATATATTTTTTTTGTTACAGGGACGTGAGTTTTCACAATATATTCGTTAATACCGAAACATAAAATCGCATTTCAATTACAAAAGACCATAATGTAATACATTTTTATACCCGTACGATAAGGATCGGGTATATTACAATAGCTCATCCGTTTGTAACACCTCGAAATAAGTTAGCTAGATATACTTTCAAAGGCATGGATCAGATCAGAAAAAACTTCTAAGTCAATTGAGCCATATCCGTCCGTCCGTCAGCAAAATAATTCAAAAACTAAGAAAGCTAGAGTCTTGAAATTAACACAAAATATTTTTACAACAATTTGTAGGTTCCCTTTTTTTTTGGTTGAGATCCGACCAAAACTTCGGGTAGCTCTAGAACACCTAACTTTTAGATCCCTACATTTTTTTTGAAATAGAGCCATGAAATTTTAACTCCTGATAGATATCATAAAAATATTAATTTTATTATTAACAACTTCTTTCTGTAGCCCCACCGTTACGCTGCTGCAGCCCGTCAAACTTTAAAAAAGCTCTATTTTTAAATGCGTATGTCTCATGTTTTTTTCAATAAGAAAACGCCATTCGACAGGTTTTTTTTTTAAATTGTAAATTACTATCAAAATTATACAATTATCTTAAATTTAGTATTTAAATTTACCGTTATGTGAAAACCAAATTTTGCTTGATATTTCCTTCATAACTCCAGCACGCTTTTAAATAGAGGCTTGAAATTTTGAGAGCAGAAAGAGCTTTTAGAATTAATATAAGTTTGCTCAGAAAATTTTTTTTGAACCACACGCTGTTTATGAGCTATTAGGGCTCAAAAATTTAAAATTTACTATTTCTAAACACCTGTGACTTAGGCACCTGTACACATTTTACTTCGGCAAGATATAAAAATTAAAGCTACAGTAATATATTTTTTTGTGTGTTAACGGTGTTTTTTTAGTTATACAATGTTCCGGACTTACAGCTTATATAACTTATGTTAAACTTATATAATTCATGTTTATTTACATATCGTATATGTTCACTGATGAATGAATGAGATAATACATATGTATAGTATAAATTATTATACATTTGCTGCTTAGTATAAATGGTACTATAGCATATTTGAAAAAAGTTTTGGATTGATAATCGTTATGTGGAAAGTTAGAATCTGCTTTTGAAGAATGTATGAACATATAGTTTTAATATATGTACAATCCATAGTTCTAGAAATTATAAAATCCACCCAAATTACTTGAAAATACTAAAAAATTAAAAAAATAATATTATAAGCAGAGTGACAGGCTATGAACATACTAACGGTTCATACGGGTATCTAAGAGTTGACAAAGGCAACTGTATTCTTCCTCGTTTTAAGTAATGTCACTTCATGTTTTTGTGAATTATCCTTTTAAGCACATTTTGAAAAATTTGCTATTAGGTTCGCTCTGTCCCTCCGTCTCTTTACAAAACTTATGTACTGTTTAATAAAGAGCAATGAAATATTAACCATGCATAGGTCTTCTCTTAAAAAAGTAATCTGGTAGAACAACTTTTTTATGTACCACCACCGTTAGAGATCCTACAGCATCTGCAGCTCCTCAAATTTTAAAAAAACTTCTTTTTGCATACATCTCAACTTCTTTTTAAATCAACTTTATTTTTTTACAACTGAATTTTTTTACGTTAGCTTTTTCTAATTCTAATTTTTCTAATTATGTTTTCAAATTGATATTGAATAAGGCTAAAAATATGTGTGAGAACTGTATATGGATAACAATTTAAGGTTTCTGTTCTCTAAATATTTATGTACTCGTTTTTGATTAAATACTGTACAAAAATGTGAATAATTTAATTGAATCTAATTGAATTGATTTTAATTGATTGTTTTCTAATTTAATTGATTGTGTTTATAGTATTTTTAAATATATGTGCATTATACATACAGTATTTACATATATGAATGATATTTTTTTGGGAAATATGTTATACATATTCATCTTATGTTAGATACACCAATAATGCAATCCTGTATGATGACATAATGATTGTCAAATGGAGGAGGAGAAAAAATTAGGCAGAATATTTTTAATAGGTAAATACTCGTGCGGAAATGGGTTAACGAACGTTAACAAAAACTTTGTCTCAGGCTTTATATAGAACCATAAATTCATCCTGCCAAATTAGATACAAATTAGAAATAAAAAATTTTTTTGACAGTCTGTCGTGCCGAAATATGTTAATGTATCATACAAAATTAATTAAAAGAGTTTGTGTGTCAAAGTTACACTTGTGCAAATTTTCAATTGGTCAAATAATTTAAGCACAACAACAAAAAAAATGAGAAACTGCATGGCCTGAGACCTGATGCTGAAACGGGTTAATGTATCGTAATCAAATCAACTCAGAAAGCTTTTGTGATAAAGAGCTACACTTTTGTAAATTTTCAACTCAATTGGTCAAACCGTTTAAGAGTGACAAGAAAGAAATTAAAAATTTTCATTGTGCCGTGGTGCCGAAACGGGTTAATGTATCATAACCAAATCAACTCAGTGAGCTTCTGTGGTAAAGAGCTACACTTTTGTACATCTTCAACTCTATTGATTAAACCATTTAAGCGCGACAACAAAGAAATTAAA
The DNA here is from genome assembly GCA_947095535.1 of Poecilobothrus nobilitatus. NCBI lineage: Eukaryota > Metazoa > Arthropoda > Insecta > Diptera > Dolichopodidae > Poecilobothrus > Poecilobothrus nobilitatus. The sequence continues at coordinate 88,391,387 of OX352772.1, forward strand.
AAACTACATTGAGTCCTGGTGCCGAAACGGGTTAATGTATCGTACCCAAATCCACTCAGTAAGCTTTTTTGGTAAAGAGCTACACTTTTGTAAATTTTCAGCTCAATTGATCAAACCGTTTAAGAGTGACAAGAAAGAAATTAAAAATTTTCATTGTGCCCTGGTGCCCTGGTGCCGAAACGGATTAATGTATCATAACCAAATCAACGCAGTGAGCTTCTGTTGTAAAGAACTACACTTTTGTACATCTTCAACTCGATTGGTTAAACCATTTAAGCGCGACAAGAAAGAAATGAAAAAACTTCATTGAGTCCTGGTGCCGCAACGGGTTAATGGATCGTAACAAAATACCTAGTGCGCTTTTCTGCTAAAGAGCAACAATTTTGCGAACTTTTAAAACAATTAATTAAACCGTTTAAGCAGGACAACAAAAAAATTTAATGAACTTCGTTCGGCTCTCGTGCCCAAACGGGTTACCAGAACTTCATAAAAATTTGTCACAGGTTTTTTTTCGGACCATAAAACTACCATACAAAATTGGACATAAATCGGGAACAAAAAATTTTTTGGAAACCCGCCGGGCCGAATCCGGGTAATATCTAGCAACCATATTTCTTCGACAAACCTGGAAAGCCAAGAAGAACATTTGTACAAATTTGCAACTCAATCGGTCAAACCCTTTAGGCAGGACAACGAAAAAACCAAAAAGCTTTAATGGGTTAATGAACCAAAACGCTATATAGCCTATAACTACTTCCAAGGTCGTAGAAATATTCCTGTAAAATTTGGTTGCAATCGGACTGGTGGTTTTTACGTGAATCCGGCCCAAACAAACAAACAAAGAGAATTTCTTCCTTATATATTAGATATGCCGGTTCTTCTAAAAAATAAAATATTTTAAAAATAAATAAAAAAGCAGAATTATAAATAAAACTTACCAATTCCTTAGTATTATACAAACCACAAAGTAGCAAAAGGTACTTGATGCCATGTTGAATAGCGGCATCAGACATAACTTTTAATAACCTTATTTTAATTTCGATTTAGGCGCTGAATGGAAATTTTTCCAAATCAACTTCGAAAACTATAATTGATCATTTTAGCACAGATTTAATTGATTATAGATACAACTTTCATGTTTCTGATACTTCGTTATTTGATCATCAGCTGCTTTTTATAAGTGCAGATCTAAGAGTTATTAAAGAAAAGAATTACTTAGAGAAAACTATTTTGAATTATGATAAACTTTCAAATGATACTCTATGGGAAAATTTAATGTATTATAATAATGTAGATGATTTTACTATAGCATTATCTGAAAGCAGAGCAGAGCAATTTCACCAAAAAAAGTAAGGAAAAAACATGAGTGGATAAATAGTGACATAATTCTTAAAGTTTTTGAAAAAACCCACTAACCCACAAGAGCAGACTAATCCACTTCATAAATGCAAATGGCATCTTGCATAAAGACCAATATGTCTTTGAGGTAAACTCTAATACTACTGCCGCTTGTTTAGCTCTAACCGACTCCATAGATGATGGAAAATATACAGCTTGTTTATTTTTGAACTTGCAAAAAGCTTTTGATTTCGTAGATTATGATATACTTCTTTTCAAATTAAATCAACTAAATTTCAAAGCTAATCAAATAAATCTGTTCAGATAGTTCCTATCTAATAGGAAGCATCTTACGCGATGTAATAACACATACAGCGATATAAAACTTATAAAAAAGATGTCCCCCAAGGGTCAATTTTAAGGCCGATATTATTTAAAATTTATATAGATGAAATAATCTGGCTAGAATTAAAAGGATCATTACAGCTTTTTGATGATGATGCAGTAATAAAATATTCTTCAGGTAGCGAACAAGAAATGAGGGATATAATTATACATGATTTGCGTTATATTGAGGAGTGGCTGTTAAAAAACATTTTCGAACAGATAAGGAAAAAAAAATAATTGTGTATATAATAGTTTAAGGGCTTATAACAATTTAACAGATGAATTAAAAAAAATTTAACTTGCTACAGCTTATTATAAAAGAAAATTCGAGATTTTGTTATAATTGAAAATGTAAATGTAGTAAATTAATTAATAACAAAAAAAGAAGAAGAAAATGACATTTAGGAATTCTAAAATTGTTGTAATTAATATATTTTTTTTGATACTTATTAAACTATCTATTACACCAGACAGCCACTTAATGGCTAGAGTCTAAAAATAAAATGATTATAATACAATAAAAAAAATATGTAAAAACCACTTAGTATGTAAATAAAAAAAAATATTTTAATAAGGAAAAAAAAAAAACAAAACATAATTGTACCCCAGATAAAACATTTTTCTTACCTGACTCCTTGAACTTCTGCAGACATCTCGTTCTGAACTTTTCTGCATTTTCTTGAGCTTGATTAATTGTGCTGCTCATCACCTCAATTACATCCATGCACCGCTCAAAATTTATTTGATTATCGCCATCCTTCTTCCTTTTATTTTTGAATATATTACTTGGTGTTGGTGATTCAGGACTTGGTGAATTTAGAACTGAAAATGAATCGTCAAAATTCGCCAAGAGTTGCGATCTAAAATTGAAAATTTAATTAGATAAAGTTTATAAATAATAAAGCTCTACTTACTTTCGTGGTTCATTTATGTCATCTAAAAATGACAACGCCTTAGAATATTTATATTTTTTTTTCACTTTTCCTGCGCAACCACTAGGATCCATTTTTTTTGACTAATGTAAGCCGTTCGTAAATTGCGCCACCTTGATTTTGTGTCTTTCAAATTTTCTTTTGATCCTAAAATTTAAATTTGTTATTAAGCTAAATTTATAATAAATTAAATAATTAGCAAGCTCCAACACAATTTCCTCCCAAATCTTATTTTTTAAAATCCTTTTTTTTAAATCTTTGTGTATGCATTCCCACATAGCAGGCCTGTTTCTAATTGCTTCTAAAAAGTTGTTCTAAAAATTCAATACCATAGGCGACAGGTCTCGGGTTCAAACCCTGGTCAGGTCAAAATAATAAATAAAATATAATAAAACAATCTAAAAATACTAAATATAATTATAATTGAATACTTGTACCGGTGGCCCAAATGCTAAAGGCAAAAGGGTCCCAAAAATAACGGCAGATATTTATATCTGGACGATATAATATCAAAAAAAAAAAATTAATATTACTATTGTTTTATTTTTCTGGTATTTGAACTTAAATTTAGCAATCAAGTTTACAGGGTCATATGTCATATTGATATATATTATTACATTTTGTTCGTGTTTTTAAGCGCTTAAATTATTAATATTTATATAAAATTTTTTTTGTTTATTAAACTCTTTTTTTTATAATTTTTTATTTTTTTTTTGTGGGAAAATAATGTTAAATTTACAATTTTTTTTAAGAATATTTATAACTAGCAGAGTACCCGGCGTTGCCTGGAGTATTTTATTGGCTTTATGAAATAAAAATTATTAACTTTTGTTTCTGCGTTAATATAATTTAATTAATATAGTTAACTTATTACTATTCATTTACAGATGCTGGTAGTTTATATTCTATTTTTTATTAGATTTAGTTTAATTGAATAAACAGAGCCAAGAATTAGAGACAATTCTTCTACAAAAATTTTTTAAAGGAATCAATAATCTATTGAGTACACAATTACGGCGAAGTGAATTTCCACAATATATTCTTTAATACCGAAACATAAAATCGTATTTAAATTATAAAAGACCATGATGTAATCAATTTTTTTTTTGTAAGTAATGTCACTTCATGTTTTGGTGAATTATCCTTTTAAGCACATTTTGAAAAATTAGTTATTAAGTTCGCTCTGTCCCTCCGTCTGTTAAAACTTATATACTGTTTAACGAAGAGCAATGAAATATTAACTATGCATAGATCTCTTAAAAGAGTAATGTTGTAGAACAACTTTTTTATGTACCCTCATCGTTGGAGATCTTACAGCACCGACAGCTCTTCAAATTTTGAAAAAACTTCTTTTTAAATGCGTATATTTCAGGTTCTGTTTAACATATTTTCAATATAAAAATACATGATTGTGTTTTACCTTTATAAATCAACCAGAATTTTTTTACGTTTAGTTTTTCTAATTATGTTTCCAAATTGATTGGTTAAAAATATGAATTGTATATGGATAAGAATGTAAGGTTTTCTGTTCTTTAAATATGTATGTACTCATTTTTGATTAAATGATGTACAGAAATGTGAATATGTTTTCTAATTTTATTGATTAAGTTTATAGTATTTTTAAATATACGGATATTATACATACTACATGTACATATTTCAATTATATTTTATGAGAAACATGTTATACACATGCATCTTATATAGGTAGATCACATGTAAAGACCATTTCTGAATGATGACATGATGATTGTCTAATGTAGGAGATTGTTTCTGTTTTTTAACAACGGCCGAAAATGTTATGTTGTTAAGACTTAAACACAGTATTCTTAAGATACTTAATAAGGTTAGTTTAATTACTGTTCTATATTAGAAATTTGCATTGAAAGGTTTTTATGGAATATTAGAAACAGTATAGATATAAGTAAAGTGTTTTGGAAATATCTTTTTAATAATAATAACAATACACAAAATTAGGCAAGATATTATTAATTAGTGCTCGTGCGGAAATGAGTTAACAAACATTAACAAACATTTTGTTACGGCCTTTATTTAGAACCATAAATTCATCCTGCCAAATTAGACAGAAATTAGAAACAAAAATTTTTTTTGACAGTCTATCGTGTCGAAATATGTTAATGTATCACAACAAAATTTATTGAATGAGTTTGTGTGCCAAAGTGCAATACTTGTACACATTTTCAATTGGTCAAATCGTTTAAGCACAACAACAAAAAATGAGAATTTCATGGCCTGAAGCATGATGGGTTAATCTATCGTAACCAAATCAACTCAGAAAGCTTTTGCTATAAAGACCTACACTTTTGTAAATTTTCAACTCAATTGGTAAAACCGTTTAAGTGCGAGAACAAAGAAATTAAAAAAATTTATTGAGTCCTGGTGCCGAAACGGGTTAATGTATCCTAACCAAATCAACTCAGTAAGCTCCTGTTGTAAAGAGCTGCACTTTGATAAATTTTTAACTCAATTGGTCAAACAGTTTAAGTGCGACAACTAAGTAAATTACAAAACTTCACTGACCTCTGGTACCGAAACGGGTTAATGGATCGTAACCAAATAAACTCAATGAGCTCCTGTGATAAAGAGCTGCACTATTGTAAATTTTCAACTCAATTGGTCAAACCGTTTAAGCAGGACAACAGAAAAATTTAATGAACTTCGTTCGGCTCTTCTGCCCAAACGGGTCACCGGATCTTCATAAAAATTTGTCACAGGCTTTTTTTCAGACCATAAAACCACCACACAAAATTGGACATAAATCGAAAACAAAAAATTTTTTGGAAGCCCGCCGGGTCGAATCCGGGCAACATATTGAATCCAAATTTCTTCGGTACCCGTCCAATGATAAGAATATTTGTCCAAATTTTCAACTCAATCGATCAAACAGTTTAGGCAGAGCAAAGAAAAAACGAAACGGCTTTAAATGGCTCTCGGGCCGCAATGGGTTAATGAACCGAAACGCAATATAGCCTATAACACTTTGTGGGGTCGTAGGAACATTCCTGTAAAATTTGGTTGCAATCGGACTGGTGGTTTTTACGTGAAAAGGGCACAAACCAACAAACAAACAAACAAACAGAATTTCTTCCTTATTTATTAGATGTTTAAAAAGTTTATTAGACGACCTTAAATTATAATCTTAAGCATTGAAAAAGTATAGAAAATATACGAAACGTTGGCGCAAAGATAAAATTTTTTTTGTGTTTTATTCAGTCCTAATCCAGAGAAAAAATTCAACAAAAGATTAAAACATTAAGGACGTAAAAAAGAAAGCTGAACATCTACGTATTGTTCTAAGTATTGATATAATTATTGTAATTCATTATTTAATTGTTTTATTTTATCATAGGTTATTTTAATTTCCAAACTTAAAATAGGGTAGAGGGCCCAATACCCAGCCTCTTAACTTTTTTTTCCGATTCAAAACCTTGTAAAAAAGTTATTTAATACAATATAAAAGAAAAAGTTAAAAAAAATAAAACTTTAAAGTGTGTAAATTTGAAAAATTACTTTAAATTTTAAAATTATAAAGGTAATAATAAGAAAAAAACGATTTTAGCGAAAAAAGTCATTTTCACCTATTCCCAGCCTCCTTGTACCTAATTCCAGCCTTTAAAGGTCCATTAGCCAGCCGTTTACTAATCCAATGTTAATTTTGAATACTTTTTTTATTTAATTTAAATTAACATAGAAAGTTTCGGATTTCATTCAGCCGCTATCTGATCGTCCTAATATCCACTCATCAGCTTACTTTCAACCAGCCTTGGGTGGCCGAATATCGGAAAATACGATCTTAGGCGGAAGCGTTTGTTCAGAAGCGGTAAATGGTAAAAGGACTGTCAACCTTTCTTTTTCATTACCTGAATTTATTTGATAAACATTTTGATTCTCTCCCGATACCATTTTCTTCCCGGTCTATTATTTTTGAAAGGTTTTTTTCAGTTTTCTTCAGGAATAATTTTTTGAACCGTTGAAATTAAATCCTGCTGACTACGAGGAAATCCGCATTTCGCCATATGGGTTAGTCAGTTAGCAATTTTCTTTTCTTCATCCACAGTGAGAACGGTATCCAGTTCTTTTTTATTCACACCTTCGCGAACCCTACCATGAATTCGTTGCAACGTTCCTCTAAAAATTTTAAAACGTCGACTAGCCTTTAGAATTTCAAAAATAAATTTATACCTAGTAATTACTTAGTAGTTTTTTTCTATATTCAATAATTCAATATATTTTAAAGATTCATAGTCCTAGTAGAGCTAGTAGAAAAGGGCTATTAACTAACCTCCTTGTATTTATACTGAGTTGGTAATTTAAATAAATGAATAAATAAATAAATAGATTCATAGTTCAATATTTAAAGAATAAAAAAAAAAAAAATTTATATCAATATTTAACTTGAAAACAATATTTAAAATAGGGGCTGGATATTGCAAAGCACTTTTTTTTATAATTTTTGTTTTTAATCAGCCGGGGGCTGAGTAATGGTTCATTAACAAAATGTATGTACCTTAAACCCAGCCGCCAATAAATTAATAAATTACAAATATTTTTTTTTATTTTTTAATGAAAAATTACAACAAAAATAGTTTACAATTAAAAAAAATTAATTTAATTAACTTAACCAAGTTATTTTCTGATTTATTCACTATTTTCTACACTAACGTTTACTAATGATTTTTTTAAAAAATCAACGTACAGCACTCATCATTGAAACCGTTTACAAAAATGACAGTTTTTTAAGTATTTTTCATAAAGAATGTTGCCTTTTTGTTTTACCATTTGACAGAAGACATGTTTAACTATTTTTTCGGACTATGTATATGCTTATAAAATCCATTAAACGCTATTTATTGACTATTTTATGAAAAAGCGATAAATTAAGTCGATTCTGAAAATTTCTAACTAGTTTTTTACGAAATAAAACACAAGTAATTTTTATGGATTTTATACTATAATTCAATAATTAATATTTTAGTTCTCAACTTTTCAGATAATTCATATTATATTTTATATTCACTTTTTTTTTCTTTTCTGTACTTAATCAAACTCCACTAACGAGTGGCTAAAAAGTTCTAAATCGCTTCCTTATATAATCTTTAAATAAATTTAAACGGTTAACATTGACCTTAACATTTCTTTTTACTTTTATTTTTGAAGTTAACAAAAACTTTCAAGTGCATTACATATGTTTTAACATTACAGAATAATTCCAAAAAAAAAGTATTGAATTGACATTTTTGTTATACACGGTTAAAAAATAGTTCAGAAATTGCCCGTATAATAGTTTTGTTAATAGAAAAAACGAGATAAAAAAAAAATTAAAATTTGACAACTAATAATTTGACTGACAAGTGACAGTAATCATTTAAATTAAAGCAAAACAAACAATTGGTTAGTACAAAGAAATATTTTTTTCTATAAATAAATTATTCAATAATTTAATATTATTAAACAATTTTAGATGATGATCATGATGTGCTGCAGACGGATGACTGAGTGCACCGGATCCACAAACATACTGCTCGGCCTCGACATCATTCTAAAAGGATGTCAACAGTACTAACTATAAATATTGTCCATTTTTAAATAAAATTGTTGTTTGATATTTGACTAATGAAATTAAATTGAATTCTTTTCGGTTATGTTATCACTTGAAGACTATCAAACCAGATGAATGCAGGATGAACCAGATGATTGCTTGTATGTTAGAACACGGAACGAAAAAATTGTAAGTTAACATTAGTTATAAGATATAAGTATTGTCAATCAGTATATAATTATATATGGCGTAATTTATAAGTAAGTGTTCTATATATTTTTGATAGGTGTTGTTAGGATCATAATCGTGCAAATGATGTAGGCAAAAGACGAGAAAAAATAATTTTTTTTTTTTACTTGATGTGTAAAGGGTATTTAATTGCGGTTTGTGATAAATGTCATTTTCTTTAATTTTATTTATCGGTTCGTGTTGTTTTCAATCCTTTTGTTAATTATCAGGTAATAGACAAATTTTTGCAATTGGTCGCTTTAGAATGTTATGTTTAATTCGTATGGTGATGACTCTGATTAGACCATCTGAACCAGGATGAATATAGGTGATTCTGGCTAATAGTTATCGACACGGAGGAAGATTATCTTCTTTTAATAATACCAGTTGTCCTGGTTTTAGATTTTCTATTTTGCTGGTCGTTGTTGTAAACGTGTCAGATATTCAGATGCATATCTACACCAAAAATTTTGAGATAATGATTGCAAGTAGTTCCAACGACTTAACTTGTTGGGGTTGACATCAACTACTTCTTAATGGTGTCAAATCCAAAGGATCGGAACTGATTTCGGTTAGTGGTCGTGAATTTAAGCAGGCTTCGATCTGATATATTACTGTATTGAAATCTTCGAAAGTTAGTAACGTATTTAGCAAAATTCGGGCAAGGTGATGTTTAGTGGACTTGACTCGAGCTTCCCATAACCCACAGAAATGTGGTGATGATGGTGGATTAAAATGTGGTGATGACGGTGGAATTTGACACCATGATTTTCTATTAGCTCTGCAATTTCGATATTCAAGTCGTGTGCAAGTTTCTTAGTTAGTTTGCTTAGATTTTTCCGCGCCGAGAAAACTCGTCCCATTGTGACAATATATGTTAGTACATAACCCTTATCTGGCACAAAATCGACGGAACGCTGCTATGAATCCTTCAGCAGATAAATCATTTACCAATTCTGTATGAATAGCTTTGATAGCCATGCATATGAAAATTGCAATGTACACATTATACTTGCTGGATCCTCTAAATTTATGATACTTTATTTCAAATGGGCCATAATAATCGAGCCGTGAATTTGAAAATCGACGCGACATCTGGACACGTTCAGCCGGCAAATCCCCCATCAACTGTTTTCTGGTTTCAGCATTTTGTTTGAAGCAAGTAATGCATTTGTAATGCATGGGTTTAGTTTTACAACAGCATGTTTGTTGAAAAGTGATCAATTTTTTAATAATTTAATTTCTTCAGCGAAACTTCGACTTTGTGATTTTTGGATGAGCACTTTCATGACTTGCTTTAATTCGGCAGCTCGCAAATATTCCCTTAACTTGGTAATAAAACGGTGACAATACGCCACTACTCGTATTAGCCTGTTTAACAAGGAGAATTTAAATTCGAAGGCTTCTTCCTTTATCGTTGTGGCATAGCAGACCAAAGTTCTTCTTTTTTCTAAAATCGTTGTCGTCTGTGATGAAGCTCTCTGGTGGCATAATCGGCTGGATTTTGCTTAGTCGGTACATGTGATTACACATTTTTTTCTAGAACATCGTGAATGTGTGACACTCGGTTTGCCACGAATGTTGTCCATTTACTTGGATGATGCTTGAGCCATTCCAACACTATTTCCGAATCGCTCCAGCCATAGATGTGTACCTTTTCAGACAATTTTAATGATCTTTTTAACAAGTTGGATGAGAGTGGCGGTTAAGTTTCTGACACATAACTCAAATCGCAATAGAGATATAGTTTTGATAGGAGCTATTCGACTTTTTGCTGCAATTAAACTTACATTTCGCACACTATTGGAATCTACAGTGCATAAGTATACCACCGCAGCATAGGCATTAATTGATGCAGTTCTAGATGCAGCAGTTAATTGATGCAGTGCAGTTATTTGGAGAGTATTGAATCTATCTTGGAATACGTATTTTGGCAAGATCGATTAAGTGGTTGTGATAATTCATCCATTCTTGTTTTAATTCATCGCTAATCTGATCAATCCAATTGAACTGTTCTCTTGCCGATACTGCTTCCAAAGCTCGAAAACGATTTTCCAAAAAAGTTGCTAAAACTTGCCACAATGGGAGTTCCTTGTCCTTGCTCATACTTTGCTCCCAGAGTTGATGGGTGCCAGACGGCAACTTCTGCGCGGTTATGACCCCTAACTTCCTAAATTCTGGATTGCTAGTAAACATTCGTTTGGTGTATCAAGCAATCCCCGTATCTCATGAGATTTCTCATGTTGAATTTCCTTCTGCGAAAATAATCTCTTTAAGTGATTATTCACCAAAAGTCGCTTATTGTCATATCTGTCCAATAACGTGTCCCAAGTAGATGTATAATTGTTGTCCGTTAGCTGGAAATCCCTCAGCAGATGTGCTGGATCTCCCATATGCATATTTAAATAATGTAACTTCTGGGCACAAGTCAGACTGGAGTTGTCGTGAATTAGGGACTTAAACAAGTCATGAAAAGAAGGCTAGTCTAAATAATTTCCATTGAATTTTTCTAAAGTTATCTTCGGCAAGTTGATATTTGTCTGAACCATCGGTTTATGGGCATTAGAAGTCTCGGTAAGTGGGCCGCCAACTGCATGCGTCTTCTCTGACGCTTGCTCATATATATGAAAATACATGGCGTTCAATGTACCATATAAATCTTCTTTTAGATATTCCTCCTGTAGTAATTGCTTTCCAGTTTCGGATTGTGAATATTGCAATAATTCCAAGTGGATACTAGTGAGTTTGCTCCACATTTGATCCAACTCCTTGATTACCTGTTGATAGAAAAATTTATATCTTGGCTGGGCAGCATTTTCCTCAAACCTAGTCCCAAAAGATTAAAATAGGGAGGCTTGTGATATCTGGAGTTTCATGACCTTATCCATCTTTGAATTGAAGCTTTTCTGAATTTTGTTTCGCTTGCGCATATAACTAATTTTTAAGGTACATGTGTTTTAAACAGATATAAATCCAAAAAAAATATATCTTATAATTCCCAAATTTGTCGTTTAATGTGTGTGGTAAAATTAAATTTCTAATTTAATGAAAATTAAATTTCTAATTTTATGTGTGAAAAATTAAATTTATAATTTTATTTGTATGTAAAATTAAATTTCTAATTTAATGTGTGTAAAATATTGAATACAAATTGGAACGGACTTATTTGACATAGAATCCTTTTATCGTCCTCTCGATATGGTAATACCGGACCCGCGCGTGTTTCCCGAAAGTACAGAATAATTTTTTGGACAATGTATACGACATGTAACTCACGCAATTAAATCCAAACTACTGCTTCAATCTTCCTGATTTTATCTCAAATGACTCATTTTGAAGTTTTTAATTACTAAATCTCCTTTCTTTTATTTATTTTACATTTTGAATTTTTCTAATTTTTCATATAAACGATTCAATATAAAAATAATATTTATGTAAATGGCCGGATGATTTTCCAATCTAAGGCATTTTTAAAAGGTGCTGCAATAGTGCAATTCTTTAAAATTCTTTAAAATAATTTAGAAAATTTTCTTTGAAATGATAATTCCAAAGGGTTGTACAAAAAATTAACATAAAATAACAAATTTATGAAAATTATTAACATAATAATTTCTTTTACATACATACATACTAGAATTGGAATTTTATTTTTTTTTTTGTATGAAATAGATATGCCGAATTGACATACTAAAAATTTTCATTTTACGAGTCAGATTAAACCCATTTATTTTTTTTTTGATTTCATGTAAGCAAAAAAATGTACAAATTGATTCTTGCCGTATGCGTTTACTTGGCGAATTTAAAAAGAGGATTTCTTAAGCTGTTTGCGAGGATTTGGGGTGGCAGCCCCCGACTTTAAAAAATTAATTTTCATATAAAAGATTTAATATTTTTTTTTTGATTTCATGCAAGCAAAAAAATATATAAATTGATTCTTACCGTAAGCGTTTAGTTGCCGAATTTAAAAAGAGGATTTCTTAAATTATTAGCAGGGGTTTGGGACGGTAGGACCGACTTTAAAAATTAATTTTCATATAAAAGAGTTAATAATTTTACATTTTCATACATATAAAATTGCCAAAATAAAATTTTATATTTTCAATAACTGTCAAAATTTTAAGTTTTTAAGGTATAAAATTAAAATTTTGCATTTAGATACATATAAAAATAAAAAAAAATGTTGGCATTTAAAAAAGTTTAAATAATTTATTTACATTTTTAATATAAAGATGTCAATAATTTTTTATTTTATGTAAATTTGAATTATCTGTAACTACCTAAATATATTTTGTTCAACCCTTTCCTTTTTATTATTTAAAAATTCAATTTTGGTTTTCAGATAAATTGTACAATGGCAATTCTTTCCATATATTGTGTATATTAAAGATTATGTATTAAACGTCAAATGTCAAACGACCATTATTTTCATAACAAAAATGTCGATTTTTGTATGAAAAAATTTAAAAAGTTTTTTTTTGCGAAAAATAAAGCAAAAAGGTTCATTTTTTCAGTAAATTTAGATTCTAACGGCTTTCGAATTTTGGCCAATTTTGGGGGGTTCCGGACACGTGGCTTTTTTTTCCGCTGAGTTACACGTCGTATACATGCCCCGAAGTTGTGACTGGAGAAATTGGCGGATACAGATACAAGGGATCTTTTGGCAATCTTACTATCAAAGTACAACCATACCAATTCGAAGGTACACATCTCCTTTCGGCGATGTTTCAAACAATTTGATTGGACAGTTAGCGCAAGTTACGTCATCTGCCTAACAACCTAACATATGTATAAGTATACTTACTAACCTTGAAATTCTAATTTGTTAACTGTAAAATTCATTTATTTTATTATATGTTGTTCACCTTTTTGTACAGACGCAATGTCAGCAAAATTAAATTAAATCAAAATTAAAATTAATAACTATTGGGAAACTTTTAATTATAACTTTCCCATGATTCAAATTTCTTTTTACATAAAATATGTTTCGCTGACAATGCATCTTTTTTAATATAAATACTGTAATATTCTAATCAAGAATTAATTAATATTTTACCTAGTAAAAGAAAACTCAAATAAAGTTAATTAAAAAATATAATTTGGTTTTTTTTATTATTTTTAAAAACCAAAGTTCTAAGTACTTAAAACTTAAAATTAAATCAAAAATAAATCTAATATCTTAAACCATAATCTTAATACAAATTTAAAGTTGTTTAATAAAACTAAACTTTAACTAAAAGAAAAAACTAAATTAAAATTTTAAACAAAAAAAAAGTAACATTTAAAGATTAATTAACTACATTAACTAATTATATAGAAAAATATTAAATTAACTGCAAATTAAACTAAAAAAAAAAAAAAAAAAAAAAATTTTGTAATAAATAAGAAACATTAAACTTTAAATTGTGAAAAATAATTGTGAAAAAGAATTGTGTTGTGAAAAGAATTGTGTTTTAAACTTGAGGGTATATCAAGACGCTGACATGCTTAAAAAGACCTACATCAATTTTATGTAAGTGATTATTTTTCTTTTCTAACATTTTTTGTTTCGATTTATTGAATATTGTCAAATAAATTTTTTTTCGCATTTAATCAAATTTAAATAATTAATGTCAAAAAGACAAATCCCTTATCCTTCATCCCTAATCCAGAAAATTAAAACCAAAATTAACAATATCGGCTCAAGTTCTAACAGTGAATTAGAAGAAATAAAATTAATTCCAAATAGTTCAGATAATTCTACAACTAGTATTCATTGGTGTCAAATTTCAGAAATAAACGAAATTTCCGACATAATGACCGAACCCCGTGCTTCAACTGTTACCACAACAGACATTTTTAATTCTTTACGTGTACCTGACGCAGTTAGAGACCTACCCAAATATGAAGGTAATCCTAGATTACTTTTTGATTTTATTAACAATGTCGAAGAGATATTGTCTATAATTTCCTGTACGGAAGGAACTCCTTACCATAGACTTTTACTAAGATCAATTAGGAATAAAATTGTTGGTCCTGCCAACGAAGTCTTAAATATGTACGGAACTCCTCTGATTTGGAAAGATATAAGAGAAAATCTGATTCTCCATTATTCGGATAAGAGAAATGAAACATCACTTATCAAGCACTTGCACAAACTTAGACAAAATAACTCGACAGTAGAAAAGTTTTATAGTGAAGTAATCGAAATCCTAGCTAACATGAATAATCATGTTAACATTCATGAAAACAACCCAAATGTAATATCAGCTAAAAAAGTTTTATTTGAAGAGATGAGTCTTAATACCTTCCTATCAGGATTAAGAGAACCTCTTGGCGCAACTATTAGGGCTATGAGACCCACTAGTTTAGCCGAAGCTTTTTCGTTCTGCATAAAAGAACAAAATATCTTTTATTCGAAACCTTTTATTCCAAATAATAGAACAAATGATAATAATAATAAACCAAACAATTATAGAAATCCACAACAAAACAATAGAACGACTAACTTTAGAAATCAACCTAAACCAATTCAATCATTCCCAAATCAAAATTACCCAATAAGACAAACATTGCAAAATAATTCTTCATCATATCAACCTTTTAATACTGCAATTCGACAAAACCAAATTCAGTCGAATTCATCCAATTTTCCAAGAAATTTCAATAGAACAGAACCTATGGACACTACTGGAAGTCTTAGAAATTTTCCTGTTCAACCCTACCACACCCAAAGCAATAATAATAATAATTTCAACAGACCATATTATAACTCAAATAATAATAATTTTAATAGACAAACGAACCAAACACCTAATAATAACAATCTCTTTAGACAAACTGGACCACCAAGATTTACTAGTAAAGAATTATTTCATATATCCGATAACAGAGATATAGATAATTGTTCTTATAAATCAAATTCGAATGACAACTTTAATTCAAACTTTCAAGATTTAGACCAATATTATGATTATCAAAATTCTAACCAAAATTATGACGAAGAATTAAATGACATAACAAATTCAGAAATTGATGATGGAAATTTTCCATCGAAAGCCTCGACGAAGCAATCGGATACTTAGACGTTAACAAACATGGCTCTGTCTTACCATATGTTAATATAAGTTCTCCATTTGGACGCCCACTTAAATTTTTAATAGATACCGGTTCATCCTCTTCATTTATAAACCCTGAATTTCTCCACCTAGAAGATTTTCAAAAAATTAATCCTATAACTATTACAACCATTTTAAATAAACATCAGATAGATAAACAAATTAAATTCCCTATTTTTTCTGAATTTAACCAACATGGTGAAATAACATTTCTAGCTTTCAAATTCCATGGTTATTTCGATGGTCTTCTTGGCCTAGATGCTTTAACAATTTTAGAAGCCAAAGTAGACATTTCAAAAAAATTATTAGTTACAAAAAATTCTATACTACCCTTAGCTTTTAAACCAAACTATATGTCTAATAAATACATCATAAACTCTAACTCTAAATCAACTTTCAAATTACCAGTAGATACAAAAGATGGAGATAAAGATTTAATTTAATACTGAAATTAAACCTGGTCTTTATATCTCAGAAGGAATATATTCCGCTAATAATTGGTATAGTCAAATAGAAGTAATAAATTCAAACCCAAGTTGTCAAATAGTATTTCTAGAACAACCTTTAAAAGTAAAACCATATAATTCAAACGAGTACATAGAAATAAATAATTTCAATATTTCAAACATTAATCCCGATTCTGAAGAGATAATCAAACTTCTAAGAACAGCTCACCTTAATAAAGAAGAAGAAACCGTTTTGATTAACCTTTTCAAACAATATGACGATATTTTCTTCCGAGAAGGACAAAATCTGACCTTTACAAACCAAGTAAAACACAAAATACATACTAACGACGAAATACCAATTTTTACAAAATCTTATCGATACCCATACGTACATAAAGACGAAGTAAGACGTCAAATTAACGACATGTTGAACCAAGGCATTATACGACCAAGCTATTCTCCTTGGAGTTCCCCAGTTTGGATCGTGCCAAAGAAAAAAGACGCAAGTGGTAGACAAAAATGGCGCTTGGTTATTGACTACCAAAAATTAAATGATAAAACTATTAGTGATCGGTACCCCTTGTCTAACATAGCTGAAATACTGGACAAACTCGGGAAAAGTATGTACTTTTCCACATTGGACTTAGCTAGTGGATTCCTCCAAGTAGAGATGGATCCAAAAGACATAAAGAAAACCGCTTTCACCGTCGAAGGTGGTCATTTCGAGTATGTTAGAATGCCATTCGGGTTGAAAAATGCCCCGGCAACTTTTCAAAGAGTAATGGACAATGTTCTCCAACATTTACAAGGTAAAATCTGTTTGTATATCTTGACGATATAATTGTGTACTCGACTTCTCTACAAGAACATGAAGAGAACTTAAAAAAAATTTTTGAGAAACTTCGACAATTTAACCTTAAAGTTCAATTAGATAAATCGGAATTTATCCATAAAGAGGTAGCTTTTCTGGGACATATTGTCTCAACAGCAGGTGTCAAACCTAATCCTGAAAAAATTAGTGCAATAAAAAAATTTTCCTATTCCTAGAACACAAAAAGAAATTGAAGGCTTTTTGGGTTTACTTGGATATTACCGCAAGTTGATCAAGGATTTTGCAAAATTAACAAAACCTACTAATTGCCTGAAAAAGGATATTAAAATAAATCTAAACGATGAATATATAAAGACCTTCGAAACGTGTAAAAATCTTCTAACAAATGACCCAATACTTCAATATCCAGACTTCACCAAACCATTTGTATTAACAACGGACGCAAGCAACTTCGCAATTGGAGCAGTGCTTTCACAAGAACCAGTTGGACATGACTTACCTATCTGCTACGCGAGTAGAACTCTTACAAGTTCAGAAATAAATTATTCCACAATTGAAAAAATGGCCAAATTGTTGGCCATTTTATGGGCAACAAAATATTTTCGACCGTACCTTTATGGTAGAAAATTTCAAATTGTCACTGACCATAAACCTCTTTTATGGTTAATGAGTTTAAAAGACCCAAACTCTAAACTTGTCAGATGGCGTCTGAAATTAGAAGAATTCGACTACCAGATAGTTTATAAAAAAGGTACTTTAAATTCAAATGCTGACGCCCTTAGCAGAGTAAAAATTTCAGAAGAAAACCATCTCGAATTAAATACAGCTGAAACCAACACAGAACCAGGACCTTCCTCTATTCAAGTAGAACCTTCTACAACTAATTCTATCAGACATGACTTAGATGATATTATACCAAATTCAGAAAGACCACTTAACGAATTCAACCTTCAAATTATTCTAGATAAAACAGATAAAAAACCTTTTTCATCATTACAAACTATTTTCAGAAATAAACAACGTAGAACTTTTCGTCTTCCAATCTTTACAATTGAAAATTTGACAAAAATCCTTAAAGAATACTTAGCACCAAATAAACTTACTGCAATTCTCACTGACGATGAAACATTTAAACTAGTTCAAACAGTGTTTTCTCAATTATTTTTTAAAAGTAAAACTTTTAAACTTATTCGATGTGTAGAAATTTTAACTGACGTAATAAATGACGAAGAACAAGAAAACATTATACAAGATTATCATACAAGTAACAATCATAGAGGTATTAACGAGACATTAGGCCATCTAAAAAGAAAATACTTCTTTCCCTTCATGAAAAATAAAATAATTCAAACAATAAATAATTGCGATACTTGTAAAAAACTCAAATACGACCGAAATCCGGCAAAAATAATTTTCGAAAAACCAGAAACTCCCTCTAAACCACTCGACATTTTACATATAGATATTTATACTATCAATAACCAATTAAATCTCACTATAATAGATAAATTTTCTAAATTTGCTGCTTCCTATGCAGTACAAACAAGAAATAGTCTCAACATAATTAAATCTCTAAAACATTTCATTAGTACTCACGGTAAACCTACAAAAATTGTATGTGATCAAGGAACAGAATTTTGTTCAAACATTTTCAAAGATTTCTGCAAACAATATAAAATTCAAGTACATATCACTTCATTCCAACAGTCAAGCAGCAACTCTCACTTCATTCCAACAGTCAAGCAGTAGAGAGGTTGCATTCAACTCTCATCGAAATTTACCGGATAATATACCATAAATATAAAGAAAATAATCTTCCTCTAGACCATGTCGATATACTGACAGAAACTATAATTACCTATAATAACTCTATTCATTCCTCAACAAAACTGACACCTTATGAAGTATTTTTCGGAAGAACATCCAAATTTAATGAAAAAGTAGACTTTAACAACCAATACGAATATCTGAAAAAATTAAATATATTTCAACAAACCCTTTACCCTTCTATCAAACAAAACCTAGAAAACCTAGTTAACAAATATATTGATAAGCTTAATACAAATAGAGCTGAACCAATAGATTTAAGAGAAAATGAAACTATATATAGAAAAGAATGTAAACGAAATAAACTTACTCCGCGGTTTTCAAAACATAAAATCAAGAAAGATAATAAAATTACAATTATAACCCATAATAACCAAAAAATACATAAATCTAAAATTAGAAAACGAAAATTCCAGATTAATCCACCTAATACTAGGACACCGGATGAAAATCCAAGACCTATCCAACCATAAAGGTATTTTACCAATGCAACTAGCTACTGCCAAAATTATACAGGGAGAATCGAACTTCATTCACATAATAAAATTGCAACAATACGAACAAAATATAAACAAATTAAAAAATTCTATAAATTCTCTAGATAAAATACCAATTTTTGACCAATCCATTACTTTAACAAGACTTAAGCTACAAGAACTAAAACAAAAATTTCAAACCTTAAAACCAACATTTAGAATAAAAAGAGGTCTTATTAATGGTTTAGGAACTGTAATTAAAACTATAACAGGCAACATGGACGCAAAGGACGCTCTCCGTTTAAATGAAGAGATAAAAAACTTAACTGAAAACGAAAATAACTTAGAAAACAAAATTAACAGTCAAAACCTATTAAATAACAAAATGATCGAACGTTTCGAAAACATAACCAAACCTATTGACTACCAACAGGATGCTATGGCAAATTATCTCAACGATTTTAAAGATCAATTAAAAAATCAAATTAGAACAGAAAACAGAAATTTTATGTACTTGCAATTTTTAAATCAAATAAATTTCAATATTGACCTTCTGCAAAACCACCTTAATAATATCGCAGAAGCAATCATTTTAGCTAAATTAAACATTATATCAAAACAAATTTTAAACCCCACCGAAATAGATGAAATTCATTTGATTTTCCAAAACCAAAATATAACTTTAAATTCAAACGAAAATATATATGAACATTTAGAACTTCAAGCCTACTACAATAATACTAACATAATATTTAACATTCAAATACCTTTAATTTCAAAAGAAAATAATTTATTTTTCCGCATAATTCCACTACGAATTAACAATACTAAAACAATAACAGCCAGACCTTTCCTAATTATAAATAATAACAATATTCAATATTTCGATAAGAAATGTCCAAGAATAGAACAAATTTACTTCTGCAAGGAAACCTTACATAAAGAAGATGTCAACAAATCAAATTGCATCGGAAATATTATAAACAACAAACCAGCTAATTGCGAACTACAGGAAAGAAAAACTAATATAGAAATACACCAACCGGAGCCCAACTACTTAGTAATTATTAATATTCCAGAAACAAAAATCAAAACAACATGCAATTCTATCACTCCAAAAATTAAAGGCACAATTCTAATCCATTTTCATAATTGCGACATCCAAATAAACGATATTACATATGCAACCAAATCAAATTATCATTGGAAAGAAATCAACATTCACCCTACAACAACACAATTCCAAATAAAAATATATCATTTATAAAATTGGACAAATATCAATTCACCAATAGACAACCTATAGAAATAATTCACGATCAACAAAAGGAAATTTATATTACAATCCTCATTAGTAACACCATCTTAATAATTATTACATGTTTCATCATTTTCGCAATATATATTTTAAAATCACATTATCCTAATAAAACATACATAATGAATAGTCCTGTCACTCCTGCCAGTGAACCTCACGATGTTCAATTCATCTGGCCATCGCTCCAGACTAAGGGGGGACGAGTTATGTTATCTGCCTAACAACCTAACATATGTATAAGTATACTTACTAACCTTGAAATTCTAATTTGTTAACTGTAAAATTCATTTATTTTATTATATGTTGTTCACCTTTTTGTACAGACGCAATGTCAGCAAAATTAAATTAAATCAAAATTAAAATTAATAACTATTGGGAAACTTTTAATTATAACTTTCCCATGATTCAAATTTCTTTTTATATAAAATATGTTTCGCTGACAATGCATCTTTTTTAATATAAATACCTGTAATATTCTAATCAAGAATTAATTAATATTTTACCTAGTAAAAGAAAACTCAAATAAAGTTAATTAAAAAATATAATTTGGTTTTTTTTATTATTTTTAAAAACCAAAGTTATAACTCGCGTGAATTGATTATGTACACACATCGCAATCAAACTATTTATTTTGATTTACAAGGAATTTGGTACGGTCTTAAGACCCATAGAGAAATATTAGTTTCTAAAATATTTTGTAAGATTAGAGAAGCCATCACCCCATCCGGTCTTGTTGGATTAGATAAAATATTTGCTTTGATGTTTACTTGTGATTTAGAACAGAACATTGACCAAACCAAATACATAAATCTGTAACTTCTGATTAATTATGATTAGATCAATTAAATACTCTTACAAAAGAGTAAAGTTGAAAAGTAAATGATTATTAAAAATCCTCAGAAATTTTGTTACTTATTCCTCAAAATGGACTAAAATTTGTCTCAAAATTTTAGATTGGATAATTAATATTGAACATATGCAAATTTTAAGAAAACACATTGAATTCAAAATCAATTTAAGCAGCAGATTGAATGCAAAAAATTTAGAGTCGGTTGCAAATAATTTTTATAGATAAGATATTTTATCAAATATTTAAAATTAGTCATTTAAACATATATATTTCATTTTAGAGCTCTAATGCTTGAGATTCGCGAAAATCCACATGATTTCAAAAAATATCAATCGATTGTGTTGGAATTAAACCCTAATATACTTTTAACTGGTTAATGGTTCATTGGAACAAATTTTTATTGTAACGAATAGTTCTCATTTTATTCCACATAATTTTATTTTTGATTACAATATCTTAATTCACAAATTGAAATATTTCAAAACAGTAGATTGTTTGATAACAATAATTTCCAAAGATCATATTACTTGTAAATTGTAATTGCCTTATAATTGGTTTGGTCACAGTGTTACGACAATTTAACGCAAACGTTATTGATCTATATTTGGACTACGGTCAACATGTAAATTCATTTGTAGATTAAGGTAAGGTAAATTAAAAAAAAAATTAATTTAGATATCTATTGTAAAATGTTTGCTTTTTTATTTTTAGGATTAAACAACAAATTACTAACGGTGCATAAATTGTTATACATTTTTTAGAAAGTTTTTCATATAATATTCCAAAAAAATTATTAAAGCGGATTCCGGAAATTATATTAAATCTTTGCAAATTAATGGGCTCTAATTAAATAAATTTTTTTTGTATATTAATCAAATATTATATTATAGATTAATTATTTTATTAATAAAATGTTAATAATATTAATATAAAAATTAATAAAGTATTTAATACTATATATAAAAACTAGTAATGTGTGCTAGCAAAACATTGTATCACTGATTTTTATAGTAAGGGATGATAAACGCTATCATCCTCCAACAGAACTGTCTTGAACCATTGTCCAGAAACAAAAGTTGTAGAGCTGGTCAAGATCTGTTTAATGATACTCCACATGATAATATACCGTTGTCTTTTATATAGAGGGCTTATAAATAGTTTCAGGAACCAAGCAGGACGTGCTAGACAATGGTCCCCAAACTAAAGTTGAATAGCTCGCCAATATCTTTTCAATGATACCCCACATAATCATATACAAGTGATTTTATATCAAGGGCTTTTAAAAGCTTTCTGACCCCAAGTGAGGCCTCGAGAAACCAGAGTCCTCAAACAAAAGTTGTTAAGCTCGCCAAGACCTTTTTAATAATACCACACATGACAATATACAGTTTACTTTTATATTAAGGGCATATCATACCTATACCTTCTTGATCTCAGTGACCAAGAAGGGCGTCCTAGAATACTGGTCCCCAAACTAAAGTTGTAGAGCTCGCCAAGATCTTTTCAATGGTACTCCACATGATCATATACAGCTAACTTTATATCAAGGGCTTATAAAAGCTTTCTTGGCCCAAGCAGGATATCCTAAAACCAAAATCCCGAAACAAAAGTTGTTAAGTTCGCCAAGACCTTTTTAATGATACCGCACATGATAATATACAGCTTACTTTTATATTAAGGGCTTATAAACGGACTCAGAGACCAAGAAATGTTTCCTAGAATACTGGTTTCCAAACAAAAGTTGAAGAGCTTGCCAAGATCTTTTCAATGAAACCCCATATGACGACATTAGGTTATAAATATTGAAATCCCCATACAACCAGTAAAGGGCTAAAAGGGCTGCTTTGGAACCAAAAAGATGTAATTTCAGATTTTTCTGGATGGTTTGACACCAAACTCTATCAAATGCCTTTTGCAGCTTTTCTGTAGCACATCTAGAAGTGCTTCACCTTTTTGATACGAAATGAGCGAGTGGTTTCATGCAATTGTGAGGAACAGCTTTATATATATAATAAAACTTTACTAGGTTTTTAGAATGTTATAAATATGGATTGTTTTCTTGTCTGATCCATTCTGCTACTTAATCTGTGTGCTAAATAATCTTACAAAAGTCAGTAAAAAACAAAGGATTTCTAGAAAGCATAAATAAATTGGATATAAAAAATGACAAAATTCAAATATTTTGCCATTAAAGGAATCTGCCATTCTTTCAATTGTAGGAAACAAATACTACTTTTCAATGTTTTTTTATTGAATCGTGCTATAATAATTCTAAGCCAATTAAGGCACCTATTGAATGGTCAATTATATAAATTTTTGTATTTTTAGGTATATATTTTCCAATGAATTTTATTTTATGTTAGACTTGTCCACGCAAATTATACAATTTGTGGTTATCTTGCAATTTTGGTGCTTGTGTGAAGATAAATGCATGGTGCATGACCTAGAAGATAAATTGTTTTGAATATAAAAATGTCAAAATTAAAATTTTACGTTTTCAACATAAAAATGTAAAAATTTTAATTTTTTGTTTAAACTTAAAATTGTGCATTTAGATATAAAATTACTTAAAATGTTGACATTTACGTTTAGAATCAATTAAATATTGAAATAAATGATAAAATGTGTTTATTTTTATATTTAAAAAATTTAAAATTAATTTTTTTTTATTTTTAATATACATACATATGTAAAAATACCAATAATGTCAAAAATTTATTTTATATAAATTTGAATTATCTGTAACTACCTAAAAATATTTCTTTGTACGTAGGTTAGGTTAGGTTAAGGAGGCTACCAAAAACGTACACTTAGACTTATTTGGTCCATTGTGATAGAAGCACAATGAACATAGAAACTGTTCTATCCCACTCGTTAAAACCAATTTGAGCTTTTTTCAAAGCGAAGAATACTCTTCACATTTTTACCTGCTAGATCGCTAAGGTTGTTGAAGAGATATTGTCCCCAAATGGGTATTCCTTCTTGCCGACAAGGCCGGGCATGTACAAAGGAGACGGAGAGTAATTTCCTCCTCTTCTTCATCTTTGCAGGCTCTACAAAAGTCGTTTGCGGATAAGCCAAGTCTTCTGGTATGATTCCCCATTAGACAGTTACCGATGATTTTAACCATTGTCATTCCAATGTCTGCGCTTTTGAGAGAAAGCAGATCATTGGATCGCCTTAAATCGGTTTTGGGCCATATTAATCTTGTGATATTGCACGCGGTTAAGTTTGACCATTTGTAATTTACCATATCCGTTATTTCCTTTTGATATAACCTTTTGCTTGCGGATAGGAATACCCCTAGTCCTGCCCTATCCGGCAGGACATGTAAGGTTGTACCAATTCTTGCGAGTTCATCAGCTTTTTCATTTCCCCGAATACCCTGATGACCTGGTATCCAGCAAAGCTAAATGCTAAACTGCCTGACCATCTCATTAAGAAGTTCGGCAGTTTATTACAGTCTTCGAAGTTGTGCATGTTGATTCCAGAGATTTTAACGCAGCCTGACTGTCTGACAGGATACGTACGTTGCTTTACAGTCAAAACGCTTCTATTAAGTAGAATCAAGGCTTCTTCAATTGCTATAATCTCACAGCTGTGTTTGCCGCTGCAAATTTGCTATAATATTCTACAGGCATCAGATTAAGCATAATATCTAAGTTCGCAGAAGGGGTTGTTATTAAAGAGCCACTAATACATAGTGTGGCAGTTCTTTGAACTCTAGCGATTACCTTGCGGTTAACCTCTTTATCGATTGCCTTCCACCATACTAGGACTCCGTACATAAGAATGGGTCTTACTACGGATGTGTATAGCCAGTAAGTCATGTATGGCTGAATCTCCTCCCAATGGATTTTTTACACGAGTAGAGTGCTTTTGAGGCCTTCTTTACTCTTTCTGAGATGTACTTCGCCGTTTCGCTAAAGGCAAGAATGAAGCCATTTAACGAAGGCGGCTTTATTTTAGGAATTTTACATTTCCTTGTAAAAAGAACCAGTTCGGTTTTCTGTGGATTTACTGACAGTCCACAGTCTGTAGCCCATGTTCTGATTTTGTTTAGTGCAAGTTGCAAAACGTACCTGAGACTGTCTGGGAACTTGCCACTGACAACGACAGCAACATCGTCCGCATAGGCGATTGTTGTGCAGCCCGCCCCTTCCAGGATTTGAAGCAGTTTATTTACCAGCATACTCCAAAGAAGGGGAGATAGCACCTCTTGCATCTTTGCGGACTCCCCCTCTTCACAAATCTTTTTGCAGAAGCGTTGCCCAAGTATGCACTGATGGCCCTGCTATTTCGCATATTAGCTATCAGTTCTCTTAGCTCCGGCTCTACTCCTAGGCTTATGAGTGCGTCTACAATTGCTACCTGATTGACGTTAGTAAACGCTCCCTCAATGTCTGTAAATGCTGCAAGAGTATACTCTTTGCAATTTAAAGATTTTTCAATCGAGCTAGTCAAAGTGTGAAGTGTATCCACTGACTTCCCTTTACAGTAAGCATGTTGAGAGGCTGACAATAGATTTTTTTCTAAGTTGAAGCGGTCGATCAATATTTCTAAGGTTTTCAGAAGGAAGGATGACAGGCTTATAGGCCGAAAGTCCTTCGCATAGATGTGACTAAACTGAATAAGAGCCGTTTTGTAAGAGCTCCAGTCTTGTACCTCATTCGTTTTTTGGCATTATTAAAAGCCCTCCTACTGTCTTTCCTTAGAGCTTTGATTCCATCATTCCACCAAGGTCATTTAGGTTTTCCCCTAGGCTTACCGATGGGACACGAATGCTCTAAGGACTTATTGCAGGCCTTAGTGAAAACGTTTACTAGGCTATTTAGATCCTTTATATTTTTAGGAATTCCAGGAGTTAAAGAGGGAAACGTTGACTTTAAGTGCTCCCTATATTTGTTCAGTTCAGTCAGTTCTCTTAAGATTTCGATAGAATGACTTAATTGCAGGACTTTCGTCTAGACTGAGCTCAAGGTATCTGTGATCTGAAAAGGAAAGCTCATCAGAAACTTTCTTTGAGTTTATTTTAGAATAAATGAAGTCCGGGACTAAGGTTATGTCTAGCACTTCTTGCCTATTACTAGTAACAAAAGCAGGTTCCCTGCCAATGTTACAGATAAGAAGGTTAGTACTTAAAATGTAATCAAAAAGTGACTCACCTCTTTCGTTGGTATCCGAACATGGCGAGCATTGGCGTCGCAGCTTATGATGACTCTAATGCTCATCCTTCTGGCATACGCTACCAACCCTGTAAGATTGGATGGAGGAAGTGAATCCTGTGAGTCGTGAGGAAGATACGCCGCAATAACCTAGAGCCTTGAGTTTTTTAGCTTTAAGCTCGCCGCGACCAGATCAGCATCACTATAATTATACATAAAAGTTAAATTTAATGTATTTTTAGCAAGTATGCACGCTCTAGGTTTGCATACCTCTTCATTATACAACAACGTGTAACCTGGTATCTTGAGTCCATGAACCTATTTTTTTGTCACCCATGGCTCTTGGTTCAAGATAATATCCTCGCCCATTCTCCTGAGGCGGATTTCAAGTGTGGCGGAAGCCGCTTTGGAGTAATGGAGATTAATTTGGAGAACTTCATTACCTGAGCCATCTTAATCTCCACCACCGTCGCGTCCATTGAGAAGCTTTTGTCATCATCAAAGCTATCAGAGTCAGATCTAAGTAGATCGTCTTCATCGTCAGCCTTTATGACATCATTCACACTCTTTGGAGCCGAAGAGGATGCCACGTCAACGACATCGGATCGATCAGAGTCTGCCTCTTGGGCTTCACTGGGGCCTTCACCGATGCTCCTTGAGGCTTTCACCTCATCCTTCTTATACACTTTCAGTGTTACCGCCGCGAAGCCGTAACTAATGACCTCTATGGTTTTCAATAGGGGTTGCAGGGAGTCGTTATTGACAATGACCAACGCCTGTCGGAACTCTCCTACTACTTCCCCTAGTTTGGCAATCTTCCAAGTAAGCTGTAAGCTGGAAGTTGGGGATTTGACATTTTCATCATTTTGATGATTCTGTCTGCTTCGGCAGGTTTCCTAGGCAGCCATACCCTAGCTCTTGGCCTGCTAGGGATTTCCTCCCCGCTTACGACTTTGAGCTTGGCCCCCGGCCACAGACTTACCAGCTAACCTATCGCCTGCTTGTAGAGATCTACCGAACTCTGATCAGCACAAGCTGTCAATTTGACGTGGCCCCGATACCAGCCAGGGTCCCTACAGGAAGGTGGTGGTCCCGGATTTTCCTCCAGTACCTGGAATAAAGTTGTGTTTAAAGCAACGACAAGCTTCTTCCAGTTACTGGGAGAAATACCCCCATCCTCTAACCCCTCATCAATGATTGCCAGAATTAAACTATCCTTTGCAATTTCATTTAAAGGCTTGGTCACCTGGTTGCTCCCTAGCAAGCTAGCCTTTTTGGAACTACCCTGTGGCTCATCTTATGACCTCTGTCTCCTGGATATAAGGTTCTTCGACGAATCTGCGATTTGACTTTCTTGGGACGGGCTAAGGAGTTCTTTTGCGCCTCAGATAACTGAGCAATATTGAGATAGCTTAACTTCTCAATTATTTTATAGGCCGATCGTTTATCAAAGAAGGCTTGTTTCGACGGACGCACTTTGCGTACCATCTTTTGTTGTTCGAGACTTTCCTTAGCACTGCTAGTGCCCGGTTTAGTCGCTTTACTTGCCGACTTTTGAGAAGTGCCGGCTAACCCTTTTTTCGAATCTTTTACTTTTAAAATTTGTTTCATAATCTGAACTCACGAGTACAAAGAAAAGGAGGTCCGCCCTATGCAGAGACATTCGTATACATAGGGTAAGGTTAATTAATTTGGAGGGTCGGCAGGTACTCTGAATACTCCGTTCGCGTTTTTAGTATGTCAATTCGGCATATCTATTTCATATAAAAAAAAAAAAAATTCCAATTCTAGTATGTATGTATATAAAACAAGTTAATGTAACAGTAAGTCGATGCAACCGACTTATTAATACTCTTCACCTGCAAAATTTGAATTAAATTAAAAATCCATAAGTTTTTTGGCAGCTGCTTCAATTTCTTCCCTTTTCTGTCTTATGCAACTCGAATTTCAGGAACGTAAAAGAGGCATCCTCTTAGGATATGATTGACACCCTTGTAAAAAATATCAGGTTTCTATCTTTATTTATTTTCAAAGATTGCTTGTTAATCCTAGGGAGGCGTATGTCAGGTACCCGAATTACCACTCTAATTCATCAAATCTATTTCAGGTACATAAAGAAAACATGCCAGAACATCATTGTCCTAAATTTAAAGGTTCTACTTTTGTTGGTTTTGGAGATATGCTCGTTTACTCTGGGGGTAGTTCGGAAGCTTCCAAAATCCGAACCCATGGACCGAATCCTCTCAAATTTCAGAATCCGAACCCATAGACCGATATTGTCCAGATTTGAACCTAACCTTCCTTTCATAATTAGTAACTCACTATATAAATTTCATCAAGATAGCTTCACTAGTTTTTGAATTATCGTGCGAACGGACGAACGGACAGACATCATTAAATTGACTCAGGAAGGGATCCTGATTAGGAATATATCTATGTATATATGTCCATATCTCACTCGCTTCCTTTTGGTAGTTACAAACTCCATACCAAAGTTAATATACCCTATACTATACTTTAGATGTATGGTATAAAAATAAATGTTCCGACCTATTCTATGTAATTTGGACAGTTTAAATTCGAATTCATATAAATTTATATTCTTATTTAAGCCGTTTCAAAATGTAAAACTAAGAGTCTTGTAGTTAATCCTAAAAACGCATTCACTCTACTCAATAAGAAGCCAAACGCTGTCAGCGAAGTTAAGTGACAAAACAAATAAATATCGAGAAACTTCTTGTAAAATATTTTTGGTAAATATTTGAAAATTTTACGACTTGCATTGCTGTCTTCTAGTATCCAAAGTCAAAACCCATCCAGAAATATTTTACCAGCTTTCTCACTTCGGTTATAAAAAGTGGCAGAATATAAGGCGGCGTCTTTTTAATCTTTGTTTACATTCAACTGAATTATAAGGCTATCAGAAGCTGTCATATTATGCGACTAGGTTAATGTTATATACTTGTCCCCCGGAAAGTGGCAAGTAAAATATCTGGTCTAAATTCCAATTAAAGCAACGTCTTAACTAACAAACCATTTTTTTGAAGTTCAAGTAGTGAAAAGACAATTCGTGGGAGCATATTGTTGAAACCACTGGCCCTGGTTCCAGCGATAAGGAGAGGTCGCCACCATCAGAATTAAGGAGGTTCCTTTTCAAAAACAAATTGTAAGCTTAGCAAGAGAAAGAGATAGTTGAGGCAGTGGATCTACGCTCTTAAAAAAGACGAAGCTATAGATAAAGAAAGAGGCGAAGATGGCGAATGAGAAGGTGCTAAAGTCAGCGGAGAAACTTTTAATCTCACAGCTGTGTTTCCGGCTGCAAATTTGCTATAATATTCGACAGGCATCAGATTAAGCATGATATCTAATGCCGCAGTAGAGATTGTTATTAAAGAGCCTAGTGTGGCAGTTCTTTGAACCTTAGCGATTGCCTTGCGGTTGACCTCTTTATCGATAGCCTTCCACCATACTAGGACTCCGTACATAAGAATGTGTCTTACAACGGATGTGTATAGCCAGTAAGTCATGTGTAGCTGAAGCCCCTATTTCCTACCAATGGCATTTTTGCACGAGTAGAGTTCTATTGAGGCCATCTTTACTCTTTCTGAGATATTAGCTGTTGTATATAGCGAGTACTCACTGCAATGCTTAAGAATAATTAACCTACCGCTATTTATTATTATAAAAGTCCCTCATCATACATTGTTAAAAACAGTTTTAATAATTTAGTAATAAACCAGACTAAGAGAAAGCAGTTTATTTGATATTAACAGGGAGAATAACACATTAGCCTTCCAGCTTAACTTCCTGTCTAGAGTTAGACCCAGAAATATCAACGTTTCGTAAAAACAAGTATGGAGCCATCTAACGAAGGCGGCTTTATTTTAGGAATTTTATATTTCCTTGTAAAGAGGACCAGTTCGGTTTTCTGAGGATTTACTGACAGTTCACAGTCTGTAGCCCATGTTGTGATTTTGTTTAGTGCAAGTTGCACAACGTCCCTGAGACTGTCTGGGAACTTGCCACTACAACGACAGAAACATCGTCCGCATAGGCGATTGCTGTGCAGCCAACAATCGAGCTAGTGAA
Source organism: Poecilobothrus nobilitatus (assembly GCA_947095535.1). Taxonomy (NCBI): domain Eukaryota; kingdom Metazoa; phylum Arthropoda; class Insecta; order Diptera; family Dolichopodidae; genus Poecilobothrus; species Poecilobothrus nobilitatus. The sequence goes on from OX352772.1 coordinate 88,421,932, forward strand.
ATTGTGAGTGCAGTATCCACTGACTTCCCTTTACAGTAAGCATGTTGACAGGCTGACAACAGACTCTTATCTAAGTTGCAGCGGATGTGGATGTCGATCAATTTTTCTAAGGTTTATAGAAGGAAGGATGACAGGTTTATAGGCCGAAAGTCCATCGCATAGACGTGACTACTTCTGTCGGTTTTGGGAATGAACACTACTCTGACCTGTTTCCATTTATCCGGGATAAGCCCCAAATTAAGACAACCACAGAAAATGCTTTTTAGTCAAGCCAAGGTAGTAGATGAAGTTTGCTAGATCTCAGCGGGTATAATTTTATCCGGTGAGCTTGACTTGGTTTGAAACTATCTATAGCCCATTGCAGTTTGTTTCGTATAACCACCAGCTCTGAGATAGTAGAAGGAGGATTCAGAAGACAAGCCACCTCTGAGCTATTATTTGGACACCCAGGAAAATGGGTTTTTAAAAATAATTCCAACGACTCCTCGCTTGTGGTATTCCAAATGCAATGCCCTTTTTTAACAAGACTGGGGACAATGTGGTTTGTCGATAGGATTTTCCTAAGTCTAAATGCTGCGGAGACGTTTTCTATACCTCCGCAGAATAGTCTCCAGGTTTCTTTTTTCGCCTTTTTACGTACTTTTTTGAACTGACTAAGAGCCGTTTTATAAAAGCTCTAGTCCTGTACCTCATTCGTTTTTTTGGCATTATTAAAAGCCCTTCTACTATCTTTCCTTAGAGCTTTGATTTCATCATTCCACCAAGGTGGTTTACGTTTTCTCCTTATTAAGGCCTTATTGCAGGCCTTAGTAAAAACGTTAACTAGGCTATTTAGATCCTGGATATTTTTAGGAATTCCAGGTGTTAAAGATGAATCGTTGACTTTAAGTACTCCCTATATTTGTTCCAGTCAGTTCTCTTAGGATTTCGATAGACTGACTTTATTAGAGGACTTTCGTCCAGACTGAACTCAAGGTATCAGCGACGTGAAAGGGAATGGTTGTCAGAAACTTTCCATGAGTTTATATTTAGAATAAATGAAGTCCGAGATTAAGGTTATGTCTAGGACTACTTGACTATAACTAGTAAGAAAGATTCCCTGCCAATGTTATAGATAAGAATAAGTTAGTACTTAAAATTTATTCAAAACGCGACTCACCTCTTTCATTGGTATCCGAACTACCGCAGATGTCATGATGAGCATTGACGTCGCAGCTAATGATGACTCCAATGTTCATGCTTCTAGCATCCGCTACCAACTTTGTAAGATTAGATAGAGGGAGTGAATCCTGCGTGAGGAAGATACGCCGCACCAACCCAGAGCCTTAAGTTTTTTGCTTTAGGCTCGCCGCGACCAGATTAGCATCACTGTAATTATACATAAAATTTAAATTTAATGTATTTTTAGCAACTATGCACGCTCTAGGTTTGCGTTTGCTGTATAGGTTTGCTCTATACAACAACATTTAACCTGGTATCTTGAGTTCATGAGCCTGTTTTTTTTTGCCACCCATGGCTCTTCGATCAAGGTAATATCCTCTCCCGTTCCCCTGAGGCGGATTTCAAGTGCGGCGGAAGCCGCTTTGGAGTGATGGAGATTAATTTGAAGTAGCCTCATTACCTGAGCCATCCTTAATCTCCACCACCGTCGCGTTAGCTTCATCCTCAAAGTTCATTGAGAAGCTTTTGGCATCATCAAAGCTGTGAGAATCAGATCTAAGTAAATCGTCTTCATCGTCGGATCGGTCAGAGTTATTTGGGCCTTCACCGATGCTCCTTGACGCTTCCACCTCATCCTTCTTATACACTTTCAGTGTTACCGCCGCGAAGCCGTAACTAATGACCTCTATGGTTTTCGATAGGGGTTGCAGGGAGTCCTTATTGACAATGACCAGCGCCTGTTGGGATTCTCCTACTATTTCCCTAGTTTGGCAAACTTCCAATTGTGAGTGGAAAGTTGGGGATTTGACACTTTCATTATTTTGATAATCGTGTCTGCTTCGGCAGGTTCCCTAGGCAGCCATACCCTAGCTTTTGGCATGCTAGGGATTTTCTCCCTGAGTAAGGCTAGTTAATAGAGTAAAGCTAGTTAATTCGGAGGGATGCCAGGTACTCCGAGTACTCCTTTTGCGACTGGGCCCCCCAGCCAGGCTGATCATCGGCACGGATCGTATAACACCTTGAATCCGGCCCAGGTTTAACCCAATCCGATGGTTCCGGTAAAAACCGAGGTGTCAGTAATACGATACAGATTTAATTTAATCCTAGGTCATTAACCCCTTTTTTTGTTCTTTTTTAATTATGATTTAATTTTTATTTCTAGAAACAATGTTGCTAAACAAAGACATGCGAAAAAGAAAAAAAAACAATTGCTACATAAACTATTTTGGGGAATTAATGATCAATAAAATTTTGACAAGTAAATAGTAAACAAAAAAATATACAGTGCAAAAGGATACAATTGGTAAGTTATAATTATTTAGTTACATTTAAATATAATTTTTCTTTTAGATCGAATTTGATATGATGCATTTCCAGTTCGTGATTTTCCTAGAAGACTTCCATCAGACAAGTATTTGTATTTCTGTATATGTGCATGTTTTTTGATGTATTTTGCTTTTTTTTTTTTTTTTACGAGTGTTGGTGGAAAACTCGATCTTAACCAAGAGGAACTGCATGTGCTTCTTCAGGGTAGTGTTGGATTTTAACCAACCAACCCTCCTTTTAGAACCAAACTTTAGGATTGAACTTTTAATTCAAAAGTACAGTTTGGTTTTGGGGATAAGGGAAGGATAAATGGTGTGAAGGATAATTGGGGAAATTGGAATTAGGAAGTATGGATTATGGGCGATAGGTAGGAAAATTTGGAGGGACATTTTGAAGAAAGATGTTAATGTTCTTTTTAAACTTAAGTAAATCGTATGCATAGGAATTACCAACTATAGGGAACACATGCGATAGTATATGGTTCCACAAACGGGACGTGCGCGTGACAAACGAATTTCCATAAGCTGTATTTCGCCATCTTGATAACTATACATGGTAGGGATGAGCATCTATTGCCCTCCTTTGTAAAACTTTGAGTGGAGGCATTAACTGTTTTATTTCTTTGGAACAGGTGTTAATCCTTACGAGGTATCTATAAAACAAGGTCAGTGACCCAACTGTACGACAATGGCTGAGTGGAGTGAGCAATGAAGTTACACTGTGGTCATTGATAAGACGAATAGCTCTGTTTTGCACATTATCTAAGTAACCCAGTACTGTTTGAGGGCATGCTGCCGAAATGTGTGCATTGTACTTCATTTTCGGCCGAATGTATTTTTTATAGATATTGAGAAGATCGGATGAGGAAAAGTAAAGTTTGCAGCGATACAAAAAACCCAAACATTTAGCTGCGTCCTTGGCTATACAAAAAATGTGATTTGACCAAGTCAATTTCTGGTTTAACTGGATAACCAGCAAGTTTAAATCTGTGGAATGCTGCAAAACTTCTCCCTGAAATAGTAGGTTGGGAACAGTAGTGGCAATTTTCCACCAGATCAGACAGCATTACTCTTTTTTTGGTGTTGAAATCAACTTCACCTCATTTTTGAATTTTATCTAAATCGTTATTTAGCTCACTAATTGTGAAAGTTTTTGCTGTTGTATTAATCTGGTGATTAATGGTGCAGTGGCTATGAAACTCATAAGAAGCTACAAGAGGGCTGTCGTGTGCGAAACTGTGGATCAGATTGGAGGTTAATGAAAGTAGGTCATTGATAAATATTAAGAAGAGAGTGGGGAATAAAACTGATCCCTGGGACACCAGCATTTATTTTGAATTTCTCAGATGAATATCCATCGATGCTTTGCAGTTTGCCAATAAAGCATCGCGCCAAACTCGATCGAAAGCCTTAGAAATATCAAGAGCCACAACATCAGATTACCAGAATGATAAAGGCTAATGTTTAGCTTCTCACAAAGGTAAGTCACGATATCACTGATATAACTGGCTCTGAACCCGTATTGACAATCATGAAGCAAACCTTTGTGGTCCAGGTATTTCAGAAGCTTTTAGTTCACAATTTTCTCCATTACTTTGGAGAGGACCGAAGTTATAGCGTTCTAATGTAAATTTTACCGAAGTAGCAGCCAACTCCTGGAACAGAAGGTGGGATCTGAGCTGACTGTGGCAGCGTCGAGATGGAAGCGAATTATTGCCAAATAAGTTCGTCTTCGCTTTAGAATCTGATACTTTTCTGTTATTATTATCTATAAGTGGTGGAAAAGAAGACCCTCTAACGTCTTATTTTAGACTTTTGGCAAATGACAAAAAAGATTTGCTACTCATTGGCATGTGGATGATTTTACGTTTCAACCTTTCGTTGAACAAGAATTTTTGCTTATTGATAACTTTGTTGCATCTGTTGCTCACCACTATATAGTTGGCCCTGTGAGCTTCCGACCTATTGTTTTGGTACAGTTTAAAAGCTTTTTCTTTTCTCGAAATGGCTTCATTGCAAATGCGATTAAATCAAGATTTGGGCCTCCTTTTAACAGATTTCATAAAATGAGGAATGAATAACCTCATTCCAAGTAAAATAGTTTCACTAATCGCATTTTCAGCAAAGTTAACATTTCTGTTACTTAAGCAGAATGACATTTCTGTTACGGAAGCCGAATCAAAGGTTCTAAAAAAGTTGTTAAGGTTCTCCCAGTCAGCTTGGCTGTAACGCCAAACTATTTTTTTGGGAGGGGATCTCTGGTTAGAGAATAGGCTTACTCGGAAACTAGTGTTAACAAAACAATGGTCGGAATTACCCAGGGAGCAGCCAACTGAAACCACATATTTTTCAGAGTGTGTGGTGAGAAACTGATCCCAGAAATGATCTTCATGATCAGCACGGTCTGGGATCGTAATGGGATTTCTTACAAGTTGAGAAAGGTGGAACAGTGTGCAGAATGGTTCAACTTGCTTCCCAATAGAGTTTTGACTCGCGGAGATGTTACTAGAAAAATAAAGCGAGCCCCTGTTATGAATGTTGAAATCTCCCGCTAGAACAATTTCAGTTTCTGGAGATGCGTCCAAAATATCATTGGTTGGAAAATAATTTTCAGATGATTAAGCCTGAACAGATAAGTATATAAATACTTTCATATAAAAGTTGGCTCTTTGTGTTTGTTTTCTTTCCTTTTCCTTAAATAAATAAATAAATAAAATAAATCATATTGACCCATCTTGCAACATCCCAAGAAGGGCTGAGTTGATTTTATGCTAGCTAGCTGTTCATTATGCCTTCAAATATCTTCTAACATATCAAGATATAAGAAGGGTATTTACGCTTGATCCATGTACAAAGTAGTAGTCCATTTGGCATAAGAACCCTTCAAATTTTTTAACAGATTATTTTTTCAATACATTTATATAAGTTTATTAAATATTAAATTTACAATAAAAATTATACTAATATAAAAATGAATAGATATTTTTGTAAATGTTGTTGTTTCTTCGTTTTTAGCACATTTGCAAAAAAATTTTGAATAAATGTGCTTATTAGTTTCACTTTGTCCGTCCGTCCGTCTGTTTACAAAACTTCTACACCGTTAAAGATAGAGAAAAAACATTTCAATCATGGGTATTTCTCATTAAAAAAAATTATTTTGTGAACAACTTTTTTATGTAGCCCCATCCATTACGGAGCCACAGCCCCTCAAACTGTGAAAAAGCTCTATTTTTAAATGCATACATTTTATGTTCTGCTTAGGATTTTTCCAATCTGAAAACGTCATTCGACAGGTATTTTTGCATGATTTTTCTACTTTCATAACTCCGGCACGCTTTTAGATAGAGGCTTGAAATTTTGAGGTAAGAAAGAACTTTTAGAATTAGTATAAGTTTGTCAACAAATTTTTTTTGAACCACCCCCTGTTTAAGAGGTATTAGGGCTGAAAAATTTAGAATTTGCTATTTTTAGGCACCCGTAACTTAAGCACCTGTACAAATTTTTCTTCGACATAATAATTAGACATAAAAATTAAAGCTCCAGTAATGTTTTTTTACGTGTGTTAACGGGTTTTCTTAGTTGTATAGGGTTCTGGACTTACAGCCCCTCAAAATTCCAGAAAAGTCTTATTTTCACATTTTATTTTATTACAAAAAATTTCTTTAATTTTTTTTCTTAAATTTTCAAATTTTTGTGCAAGACACAATTCTAAACAGTTTGTATTGTCTTTTGGAAATGTGCGCTTTTAAAAACCGTTGATTTACATTCTACCTTGTTTAATTTATGAACGCCTCTGCTAACCAAGCAGCAGTATTAGGTGATAGAAACATAACCTTCTGACAAAATTTTAAAAATTTGATCTACTTCCTAAAAATATACTTAGTTATTCTCAACATAGATACAAGTTTTAAATAATAAAGAATATATATAAAAGAATATATCATTATTATACTCCACAATCTTTATAAAATTTTTAACCCTCGTAAGGAAGAGATAATATAACACTTACATTAAACTTAAAACAAAAATAACACTTAACTGAGATGAGATTAAGACTAAGTTTAGTTATGTAGGATAATAAAATGCTGTGAATCAAGTAAACCTAAAAATAACACTAATATTAATGTTAGGTTCACTAGTCACTCTAAATGAGCAGGTGACTGAATCATAATGATGTTGACATCAGTTATACACGCATGATAACTAAGTTGTGTTACCCCTTGTTGAATATTTTTAATGTTGGTGAGTCTAAGGTATTCGGTTGTTGGTGAGCCTACATTTTTCTTATGAATTCAATTCTTGATTGCCGGATGATGTAATGATTGGCTGATCTCGTGTTATGGGAATGATTCTCTGAATACGTAGGTAGGTGGATTATTCCGGACTTATTGAGGTCTTTTTTTACTTTTTTAAATATTTTTAGCTCTTTCTAGCTTAATGATGTTGCTTATATTCAGTTGCGCAGTTTTTTGGTAGATTTATTGCTCATTAGCATTCCAGTTTAGGTTGTATATTCTCCTGAGAGATTTCTTTTGTAAACTGGTAACTCTTTTTATTATATAATTCGGTGAGGAAGACCAAGTTGTATTTAATGTGCGACATTATATGTGCATTGTAGATTAGGTTCGCAGTTTCTTTCTTTAGAGTTATTCTTGCTCTTTTAACTAATCTGACTCATGGCGCAGTGGTTAAGTCGCCAACCTTTCAATCGAAGGGTCTTGGGTTCAAACCCCGGTCAGGTCATAAATAAAAAAATATGTAGTACTTTTATATCGTAATAATATATATCTTATAATTAATAGTAGTAATAATAGCAATAATAATATTAATAATAATAATAGTAATAATAACAATAATTATAATAATAATAATAGCAATAATAATAGCTGCTACAGTGGGGCTATCTTTGGTTATATCATGCAAGTAAGGTGTTATATACTGCTGCACGTTGTAATCCACTGATGGCGCTAACTCTGTAGTAAAATAATAATAATATTAATAAGAATATTAATACCAATAATAGTAGCCGCTACAGTGACAGTGGGTTTGGTTACCTCATAGTTACCTTCAATAGTTACCTCATGTAGTACTATATACTACTACTACATGTTGTAACTGTTGTGACGGCTTTAGTCACTGTTAGCTAAATAGTAATAATAATAGGCGGATTCATTGTTTCCTTACAGTCCCACTCCCAATTCAATGTTTCCGTATCCATTTCCTATCCTTTCCTATCCCTACTCCCTAGCCAATATACTGCGTTCGCAAGTAAGGGTTTTCATCCCATTATATTGGCTAAAAGGGGTAGTTGAGTTTAGTCAGTAAGAATCTGACACTACCAAGGGGGAAATTCTTGGTGTCTTTGGAAGATTCCCACCTCCCTTCGGGGGGAAAAAAAAAACTATCTCGACTAACGCTGCTATTCTATTGCAAAACTTCTCCACATGAAGATTCCATCTTAATTTGTCTGACAATAGTCCAATCTATTTAAATGTTCCTGTTCTTTCTATTGTCTGTTCATAATTTTGATGTTTGGTGAAATATCATCTACAGCTCTATTCTGAAACATCATATATTTAATTTTAGAAATTAATGACATACGTATGGATTTAGTGTGAGTTTGTTCCCCGTAATTCAGCCGCAATATTTGCTAAGATCATCATTCGTTGTTTTATCTAATTCTCAGTGAATATTATATATTTAGTACTGATTTTGCATATTGCATATGTAAAGTAAGTATAACGTTGATCTAAGCACAGATGCTTGCAGTATTCCTATAGTGACCATCCTTGGATTTGAAGTAATTTTTGTTTAGGACGTTATGCGCTATCTATTTCCTCCAATTTAGTTAGCTGTATGCTGTGCATGCATCAAAGACCTTCTGGGAATCAATTAAAATCGTTGCTACGTAAGATCCTTTTTCATTTCCTCCATAATGAACCTGATAACTTCCATGATTGCCATTTCAGTGCTTGTAATCTCGTGAAAGCCATATTGGTTGATATAAAACCCTACTGTTTCTATTATGAAATTTTTTAGCCTTTTGTTTATTACTTTTTCAACAATTTCAACCCCAAGGTATTAATTAGTGTTATCGGCCTATAATCAGAAACTTCTTTCTTGTTCCCACCTTTATGTAGCGGTATAGTGTGGTTGTTATACTATCAGGACCAGCAGAATGAGAGTTTTTTATGCCCATTATTATCTGTTCAATTTCGGCTGTATTTGTTGGGTAAGAAAATTGATTTATTATTTCTGCTATTACATAATGGCAGTTACATTATTACTTATTCTCTGAGACAGATTTATACTGATAGTGGCAAGGTAGTCATTAATTTCTTCAAAATGTAAATACCTCATAAATGTAAATAGCTCTGGATTAAGGAAAACACCATATACATTAGGAAGACAGTCCAATCAAAGGTTTATAAAATTAAAATGACATTACTTTCATTTAAAATAATTTATCAATTTAATAACATAACAATAATTGTTAAAATAAATTTTAGAAAATATTGCATTAGTAGTACTTACTTTACACTTTTAGTTAAAACAATAACATCAATATCTAATCCTAGTATTAATCTAAACTTTACTTTAATAATCTTAATATCTTTCAACACTAACAATCTGCTCAATTTATCACTTTTTAGTTGGTTTAAATTTTCTTTTATCTTTTAATTCTTTATTCAGTATTTTTGTGTATTTTAAATTTTTATGTAGATTTGAATTCATAACTATATTAATAAATATTGCTTCATTTTTTAGTTTTTTTAGTAACCATTTTATTTATTCATTGCTTAATAATTGCACATTCTTAATTTTTTTTATCTAAAATAATAATAACAAAATATAATATTACCATAAATATCACACATAACCAATTTCGTACAATATTACTAATTTATTCTAAAATAATATTAATAACATTTAATTCAACTAATCAATGCTGTTTAACCTCTGGTAATTCGTTTAAATTTTCTTCATATTTGAAATTTGTATCACAGTTCTTGTTATCTAAAAGAATATTTAAATTTAGCTTCACATAATAATCACACTTATAATTATTATACCCTTTATTCTGTATTCACAAGATAATTTATTTCATCTTAATTTGATTCATCTTAATTTAATTTATTTACTTCAAATTCAAAATGTCACACTATTCTATTTATATATAATAACCAAAACTTCGAAACAGCTGAGTAAATTCAAGTTGCTACTTTTGTATAGCAGTTTTCGAACATATAATTATTTTTCATCACAACAATTTCTAGATTTAGTATCTAAAACTGTATCCGAATTTTGTAGAATTTTGAATCATCTGCTTATTTCCATTTTTACTCTATTTAATAATAAAAATAACCATCTCATTAGAGTTTGTGTACTGGCTAGTACTGCTTGTCCATAATAAACATTACGGATAATTATCAAAAACTTTACTCAATAAATAATAATTGTTATATACTCGATCGATCAAACGATTGTGCACTAATTATACTTTTATATTTCATATTAAACTTTCATAATGGCCCAGCATAATTTTAACATAAAAGATCTATTAAGAATAGGTCACTTCACTTATTTTGACCCCAACCAAAGTAATACAAAATTTCAAAATAATTTTAATATAGCTTATTTTAATATTCAGAGTATAAGAAATAAACTATATAATTTAGAGTCTTACATTAGCAATTTTGAAAGAAAGATCCATATAATTATTCTTACCGCAATTTGGATAAATAATATGAAAAATAAATTTTAAAACATTGAAGGGCATAGTGCCTACTTTGCCAACAGAGATAAATGATTTGGAGGAGTGGCCATCTACCTGAAAGAAGAAATCGTTAGTTATACTGTGAGGAATTTCAAAAAACTAATTTTGTGGGAATAAAATTATCTAAATTGAACACTAATCTTTTTGGTATATATAGGGCACACGAAACACCTATCGACTCTTTCATCTGTAAAATAGATGATATTACTTTGCATTATAAAAAATCACTTTAGAAAATTCTCGGGGACATTAACCTCAACTTACTAAATCATCAAAATGCAGAAATTGATTTATATACAAATACTATAACGAGCAATGGCTTTCTAGTCTGCAACAGGATCTCTGAGGAATTGGCTATAAGGTTTGGTAGAAGTTCAAGAACAATCATTGATCATTTCCTCAGTGATATTCTTTATAACACATACTGGTTTTACATACTAGATACCTGTCTCTCTGATCATCAAATGTTCTTCATTAGTATCAATCAGAGGCCAGTAACTTCCAACGGAAGCTCATATAAAACCATTTTAAATTATGAAAATATAAGTCAGGACAACTTCTGGAATAATATTCATTCGTATAAAGATGTTGATTGTTTAGTTCAGAAATTAAAAGCCGTCATTAATGCAAATACCCAAAGCATACCAGTTAAAACTGGGAAAAAAAGAAAAATTGGGTTACTCAAGAAATTTTAGACTTAATGAAAGTTAGAGGCTCGTTTCTTAAATATAAAAGGAAATATCCGGATGATTGTCACATTAGAACGCTTTACAACAAATATAAATATAGAGTCCAAATGTTAATAATTGGGGCTAAAAAAAAATATTATTCTAACGAAATCTAAAATAGTGCAAATAATAGCAAGAAATTATGGGATTGCTATAAACAAATTATTTTCAATTCAAGCTTCCAAACTCGAATCAAACAATTAAGGTAATTCATTCAAACTCTAAAGTACTTGAAAATGAAGATGATGTTGCTGCTGCTAATTATTACTTCGCGAATATAACTAATGAAATAAATATTTCAATAAGTAATATTGATCTAAATTAAATTAAATTAATCAAATTACAAGTAATATTTATAATCATTTTGACTTATCTCCCACCAATAAAGGTGAAGTTTTGAAAATTATTCAATCACTAAACTCAACAGCTGCAACAGGCTACGATAATATTTCCGCCAAATTCATAAAAAAATTTGCTGAACGGTTAACACCTATCCTAATTAAATATATTAATAGCTCTTTTCAATCATATACGTACCCTCACTATCTAAAGACACCTATTGTAACACCAATATTTTAAAACAGGTTAGCTACTGACTGTTCTAATTAAAGACCGATTTCTGTCCTACCTGCTGTTTCTAAAATATTTGAAAAAACTATTAAAAGTAGATTGGATTACTTTATTTGTAATTATCCCATACTAAGTGAAAATCAATTTGGGTTCGAGGAAAAAGCAAATACTGCAGCTGCTTGTCTTTACTTAAATGATTTCATTTCAGGAAAACCGATGCTGGAAAATTCGTTAGTTATGTGTTTCTTGATATTAAAAAAGCGTTCGATTGTTTGGACCACGATATTTTACTCTTGAAACTGTCAAAACTTAACTTTAGCTTTAATCATATAAATTTTTTAAATCTTATCTTGAGAACCGAATAAATAATTAAAATAAATAATTGTTTTAGTGAAGAAGAATTGATAATAATAGGTGTGCCACAAGGCTCAATTTTAGGACCCATACTATTCAAATTATATATTGATGATATTACTCATCTTAACTTAAAAGGCAACCTTCAGTTATTTGCAGATGATGCTGTGCTCAAATACTCTGATAACTCAGAGGGAATTATTCGTGCTTATACCAAATACGAACTTCGATTAACCGAGGAGTGGTTAACAAAAAATCGGCTTATTTTAAACTTAAAAAAAAACTAAAATCCTTATGTTTAAAAATAAAGCATTTAACTTTGAAAACTCTTTCAAATATAATAATGAAAATGTAGAAATTGTAAAAAACTTCAACTATCTAGGGCTAATAATCGACAGCAAATCTAATTGGAGCTGCCACATAGATAAAGTAATTAAAAACATAACGCCGTATATATTTCTTTTGCGTAGACTACGTACCTTTTTATCCGATCAACTATTTTCATAATTTACTCTTCTTATATTAAACCCCACATTTTTGCTATCTTACACCTATTTGGAGTAGAGCTTCAGAAATTCATTTAAACAGATTAGATACGATGCATAAGAAATACGTTAAGTTTTGCCTAGGGTTACCTATTCTCCACCCTACAGATAGTTTATACACAAATAAATATCAAGGTTTAAAAAATATTATTTCTTTCGAGATTCTAAAAACTGCTTTTAAAATTATTCATAACCAAATAAAACACAGTTTCATATTAAATAGAAATTAAGATATACAAAATCACAATAGCCGAAATAAATCAAATTTCTACCTTTCACTTTTCAGAACAACCCAGCAAAAAAACAACTGCCTTTACAACTGTCTTACCAACAACGACATACCAGAGGAATTAAAATTAATATCCGACCTAAATATATTGAAAAAAAAAATTTGTATAACCTTACTTACAAATTAATTAATTAATCAATATACTAACAGATATATACACAAAAAAATGGGAACAATATTATTATATATAAATATATTATTTTTTGTTTTTAATTTTTGTTAATTTTTTAAATTTTATTATATTGTAATTTTATTTGTGCTTTAATGTTTTGTAAATTTCTTAATACTTTTTTTTTTGAATTTATCTTAATTGTTATTATATTGTAAATTACAAAAAAAAATAAAAAAAAAAATATGACCACACAGCGTATGACCACATATGACCACAATATGTGCACAGCTAAGCTCTCTGCACAAATTATTACTCTGTAAATTTATAAGTATATAAAATTAAATTACTTTTTAATAAAGGAAAAAAAAAACAAAAGTAAAAATTTCCTTCTCGTCTATAGTGTCGTTAAACCATTACTTCTGAAGCTTACAATAGTTTTTTCCTTATCTGATCAGTTGTGTTATTAATAATTCCGTTTATAGTTCCATATAATTTTTTCGTATAGTTACCTAAATTCATTATTATTAAATTGCTTTGCCCTTCTAGTCATTCTTGTTGCTTCGTTTTCATTTTTTTAACCTTTTTAGCACATTTCCAAAAAAATTTTGAAAAAATGTGCTTATTAGTTTCACTCTGTCCGTCCGTCTGTTTACAAAACTTCTACACCGTTAAAGATAGAGAAAAAAAAGTTTCAGCCATGGGTAGGTCTCATAAAAAAAATATTTTATATATATAAACAACTTTTTCATGTAGCCCCACCCATTACGGAGCTACAGCCCCTCAAACTTTGAAAAAGCCCTATTTTTAAATGCATGTATCTTATGTTCTGCTTAAGATTTTTTCAATCTGAAAACGTCATTCGACAGGTATTTTTTTTAGCTTTGTAAATTAATATCAAAATTATACAATTTTTTAAAATTTAGTATTTAAATTTACCGTTATGTGAAAACCAAATTTTGCATGATTTTTCTACTTTCATAACTCCGGCACGCTTCTATATAGAGGCTTGAAATTTTGGGGCAAGAAAGAACTTTTAGAATTAGTGTAAGTTTGCTCAGAAATTTTTTTTGGACCACCCCTGCTTATGAGCTATTAAGGCTTAAAAATTGAAAATTTGCTATTTTTAAAAACCTGTAACTTAGGAACCTGTACACATTTTAATCCTGCAAGATATAAAAATTAAAGCTACAGTAAAATATTTTTACGTGTGTTAAAGGTTTATTTTAGTTGTAAAGGGTTCCAAAGTTGCAGCTCTTCAAAATTGCGAAAAAGCCCCATTTTCAGATGTATATATCTCAGGCTCTGCGTAATAGTTTTGAAATCTAAAACCGCCAGAATATCAAAAATTTTATTATCTATATAAAACAATATCAAAATTATGTAATATTTTGTAATTTACGATTTAAATTTACCGTTATGTGAAAACCACATTTTGCATGAAATTTCTTTTTTCATAACTCCGGCACGCCTTTAGATAGAAACCTGAAATTTTGAGACAAAAAAGAACTTTTAGAATTAGTGTAAGTTTCCTCAGAAAATTTTTTGCTAGCACCTTCTTTTTAAGAGTTATTACGCCTCAAAAATTGAAAATTTGCTATTTTTAGACACCTGTACCTTAGGCACTTGTACAAATTTTTCTTCGGCAAGACATGAAAATTAAAGGTTTAATAATATATTTGTACGTGTGTTAACGTTTTCTTAGTTATATAGGATTCCGGAATTACGGCCCCTCAAAATTTCAAAAATGTCCTATTTTCACATTTTTTCTTATTACATGAAATTTTCAAATTTTTGTGCAAACAGTTTGTATTGAGTTTTGGAAATGTGCGCTTTTAAAAACCGTTGGCTTACATTCTACCTTGTTTCTTTTTTTTATGTATTACTCTTGTGCTTGACTTTTATTATTTTAGAAAAGTTTAATTTTTGGTTGAAGATCAATTAAAAATAAAAACTTATATTTTATTTATTAGCTCGACACCTGTTTCGGTTTTTATTTTACCATTTTCAAAAGCTCTAAAAAATTGGTAGGACAAACAAAAAGAAAAAATCTTTTTTACAAAAAGTTTTATTATTTATTATTATTATTTATTCAAAACCAAGCCAAGGTCGTTACAAAAATGCTTAAGGTAAAACTTATGATTATTATCATACAATACAATGCAAAAAAAAAGTACAATAGTAGTTAGGTCAAATGGCAGTTTGTCATTGGAAAAAATCGCACGAAGACCTCGCCCACCCACATCGCATGACCTATATATTTTGATTGATGGGTTTAAAATAGGTCATTCTTGATTAGTAGGTCAAAAACTTGGTTTAATTGTATAGGCCTGGGTTTTTAACTTATAAATTCTAGTAAGAAGTAAAGGTACTACTTGCAATTTTGGTAAGTACTTGCAATTTTGATATAAATTTATTTCTTTCGTTTTTTCATTCGTTTTTTTTATGAAGTATATAAAGAAGAGGAAAGAAAAATCATTAATTAATTGTTATGTACGAATGTTGAAAAAAATATATGAATAAAAAGAAAAAAAAACAGGAAATCAAAAATATCTAACGTGGTACAGGTTTACTTCTTACTGATGTACATTGTTAAAGTCCATAAAGAAAAAGTGCAAACCTGTTTTAGATTTATTGAGTAAAAAATTGTTTTTTATTTATACTTTTTGTCCACAAAATAATTTTATTAATAATTTATTTTTATAAATCTTAAAATATTATATTTATTTATTATAAAGCCTATATATATTTCGGCATCACTGCCATCATCAGGGCGAATACAATTTAATTACTAAGTAAATAAAAATAAAATATTAATAAAATTATTTTGTGGACAAAAAGTATAAATAAAAAACAATTTTTTACTTAATAAATCTAATAAAGATGTTCCATAAACTTACGGTTAAAAAAATTCAAGGATACAAACCTGTTCTTCTGTATACATAATGATCAAACTATTGAAAAAAATCAAGCGTTTTTAGATGTACCTAACTATTTGTGTTGTTGTTTTTTCTACTTTAAGTATTTAAAGAAAAGGAAAGAAGAAAGAAACTAAAAATTATTGTCAGTGTGTCGTGTAAGATATTTTTTGTTTGTAAGAATGTTGAAAAAATATGAATGAAAAGAAGACAAACAAACAACTTCCAAATTAAAGCTATGGAAATACTTAAAGATTAACATGTTGCTTAGGTGCATTGTGCATTATTCTACAGCATAATCTGTGAATAAAAAAAGAAAAAAATCCAAGTCAGGTTAATTGCATTTTGTACTATTTTAAAAACAGTAATATAAAAATAAAACAGATTTATTTACATGTTCAAAAATTTTTTATTTAACCAGAAATATTTTACAATTTTATAGAAATCTAAGTTAAAAAATTTTTAACGATGCAGATAAGATTGCAGAAATAGTGAGATACAATTTTTCTATACGTCTTTGAAATCTAATTCTGTATATAAATTTGAAAAGTTTTAATTTAATATTTTTTCTTTTAAGAGATGCATATAGACATTAAAACAATTTTTTACAGCACATTTGAAACTGGTATTTGTATAGTGTATAGGACATGCTGATTTAAAATTTTCAATCTTTAATAATGCCGATAAGTCTCTGCTTAGATTTTCTATTTTAATGCTCTCCTTTAAAATAAATTTTTTCAGCTCATTCTAAATAGTATTTAAATATAGATTTTATATCTAAATATTCAACTAAACCGTTATTCCCTTCCAAAGACACCAAGAATTTTCCCCTTGGTAGTGTCAGGTAGATTCTTACTGACTAAACCCACCTCCCCCTTTAGTCAATAAAGTGGGATGAAACCCTTACCTGCGAACGCAGTATATTGGCTAGGGAGTAGGGATAGCAAAGGATAGGAAAGTGGATACGGAAACATTGAATTGGGAGTGGGAATGTAAGGAAACAATGAATCCGCCTATTATTATTATTATTTTGCTAACAGTGACTAAAGCCGTCACAACAGTTACAACATGTAGTAGTAGTATATATATTACTACATGAGGTAATTATTGAAGGCAACCGCCACTGTCACTGTAGCGGCTGTTATTATTGGTATTAATATTCTTATTAATATTATTATTATTTTACTACAGAGTCAGCTCCATCAGTGGATTACAACGTGCAGCAGTATATTACACCTTACTTGCATGATATAACCAAAGATGGCTCTACTGTAGCAGCTATTATTATTATTATAATTATTGTTTTTTTTTATTATTATTACTATTATTATTATTATTGTTTTATTACTATTACTATTATTATTATAATTATTATTACTATTATTATTATTATTACTATTATTATTATTATTACTATTATTGTTATTATTATTATTATTATACTACAGAGTCAGCGCCATCCGTGAGTTACAACATGCAGCAGTATATTACACCTTACTTGCATGATTTAACCAAAGATGGCTCCACTGTAGCAGCTATTATTATTATTATTATTATTATTATTATTATTATTATTATTATTATTATTATTATTATTATTATTATTATTATTATTATTATTATTATTATTATTATTATTATTATTATTATTATTATTATTATTATTATTATTATTATTATTATTATTATTATTATTATTATTATTATTATTATTATTATTATTATTATTATTATTATTATTATTATTATTATTATTATTATTATTATTATTATTATTATTATTATTATTATTATTATTATTATTATTATTATTATTATTATTATTATTATTATTATTATTATTATAATTATTGTTATTATTATTACTATTATTATTAATATTATTATTGTTATTATTACTAATATTAATTATACGATATACATTATTACGATATAAAAGTATTACATATTTTTTATTTGTGATCTGACCGGGGTTTGAACCCAAGACCCTTCGATTGAAAGGTTGGCGACTTAACCACTGCGCCATAAGTCAGATAAATACTGTATTTATGTATTTTTAAATAATATTTAAGTACATTTATTTTATTTTCGCAATACTGGTTATTATAATTTCTCTCTGAACTAAGTTCTGGTAGTGATGGTGGTTTGAAGTGATATACAGTAGGAATTTAACTGCCTTTTTTTAGTACAGCCAGCTCTTTTAAGAAATATTGCTTTTAGTTTTCTTGTAAAAATTGTACCTTTGTTAATTATTATCGATGATATGATGTTAAATTCTCATTATAAGTATGTATGTGATTTATTTACCAGAGGATATATATCCCAATCAAAACAAAGCATTTGAAAAAGTATATAATGATGTGACGTCAGTCTCATACGGCTATATATTAATAGACCTTACTCAAGACGTTAATGATATATTTCGATTAAGAAGGTATATATTTGGAAAAGGTTTGTGTTATTGTACGAGAGATCAATTAGAACAATTTGCGAAAAAATATGGAACGTTTGAAGACCAATCGTCAGATATTGCGCCCATTAAAAACCTCTAAACTAAGATTCCAGAAAGTAGTTATAAAACACTGTGATCCTGAAGTAATTAAAACAATTTGTGAAATAGCGTTAAATATTTTAAAAGGTAATTGTAATCTGAGTAAAAAAGCAACAACACAATTACGAAAGTATAAAAAAGAATTAAGATCACTCATTTGCCGTAAAAAATCTATAAATAGCGAAAGAAAAATTATAATTCAACGCGGTGGATTTTTACTTACACTTCTTTGTGCAGTACTATCAGGGATAATCGGAAATTTTATAAAATTAATAATACATACATTTAACAAAATGATAATTCTAAAACCCGAGATTTATTAGAAAATGAAGCAAAATGCAAACGTTGAACTCAATGAGTTGGACAAAATTATGAAAAAAATATTGTTATATAAACATCTCACGGACACTGAAAAATGGTATTTATACAGACAAAATCTTTTTAAAATAAGAAACAAAAAACGAAATCTTCCTAGAAATAAAGAGGGGAAAGTAAAATTTACGGAAAGTACTCAAACTCGTGCAAAACCAATGTATATAGATGCGGAAACTCGCATTTTTCTGAATATAAAAATGTTGGAATACAAGTTGTTCCTGAAGAAGAAGAACTATATGAAAAAGAATCTGATGACGAAGAATTTGATGAAATTCAAGAAAATGTTTTAACAAAAGCATTGTCAGCTGCTTCAGTCGGAGAATGTTTTGGAAAAAGAAAATCAATCAGAAATCAAAATGTACAAACTTTTGAAACGAAAAAAGAAAACCAACGAAGAACGAAAAACGAAAAAAGGAACGAAACGAAAAAAGAAAAAACTATAAATAGCAAAATGTTGAATAATTCATCAAGACCTGTTTTAAAGTCAGTGGTTCTGAAAGCCGAACTGGTTCTCATCAAATTCACATGTATTCGCGATGAATTTTACTAGCCGATGATTAATGATTTTACAAATAATGTTGGCTTATATCAAATAATGTATTGTATGAAATTAATTATGAATTGGTATTAGTAGTGTTAGTAATAACTTATAAATAGTATTATAAATAGTAAAATGGAGTGAAATAACTTTCGCTTAAGTGAAGTGAAGTTAAACACTCTCGAACATTCTGCTTTGTAATGGCCAAAGTCATTACAATTACTACATTTAGGCGCATATAAATGTTCGACCACGTAATGACTCTTCCTGTCGATATTAATGTATGTGTTAACGATATTTTTGAAAGCGCTTGGGCTGCATTCAATAATGTAATTAAAATGTTTTCCAATTGCCTTAGTGTGAATTATTGTCAATTTATCAGTATCGTCGACCTTGGAGTTTTGTGAAATAAGCGTTTTTAAAAGATGCGAGTCATTTTCATATTTTTTGTCCACTCTATTTATTCTAATTCTAGGTTTCCTTTTTGTCGTGTAGCTTATAATATAATCAGTACCTAGTTTTTTATTTAACTCATTTTTTTTTTATTTTTTTTTTTTTATTAGTATAAAATACTATAAAATAATAAGAATAAATATTTTTCTTTTTTTTTTGTTAAAACTGTTTTAGCACGGTTTTAGATTCAATAAAATCCTCTTGGGATATGCTTGACACCCTTGTAGAAAATTTCAACTTTCTGTCTTTATTAATTTCGAAGATATGCTTGTTAGTCCTTTGGAGGCGTCTGTCAGATTTGCCACCCGAATTGCCACTCCAGTTCATCAAATCCATCTCAGTGACATAAAGAAAGCATGCCAGAACACCATTGTACTAAATTTAAAAGTTATACTTTTGTTGGTTTTGGAAATATGCTTGTTTGCTCTTGTGCTCATCCGGAAGTTTCCAATTTTACAGAAAGGGAAACATAACATAACACCCTTGTACTAAAAAATAAAGGTTCCATCTTTGTTGGTTGTGGAGATATACTCGTTTGCTCTGGTGCTCATTCGGAAGCTTCCAAGATCCGAACCCATTAACCAAATCCTCCAAAATTTTAGAAACATAAATAAAACAAGAAAGAACACCACTGTACCAAATTCAAAAATTTTATCTTTGTTGGTTTTGGAGATAATCTCGTTAGCTCTAGGGCTCGTTCGGAAGCTTCCAAAATCCGAACCCAAGGACCAAAACTTCTCAAATTTCAGAGACTTTAAATCAAACATGAAAGAACACCATTCTGCCAAATTTAAAGGTTATTTCTTTGTTGGTTTTGGAGAAAATCTCAGTTGCTCTGGGGTTCGCTCGAAAGCTTCCAAAATCCGAACCCATGGACCAATTTTGTCCAGATTGGAACTTAGCCTTCCCTTCGTAATTAGTAACCTACTATATAAATTTCATCAAGATAGCTTTACTAGTTTTTGAGTTATCGTGTGAACGGACGGACGGATAGAATATATATACATGTCCAAATTTTTTGTACAACCCTTTGGAATAATTATTTCAAAGAAAATTTTCTATAATATTTTAAAGAATTGCACTATGGCAGCATCTTTCAAAAATGCCCTAGATTGGAAAATCATGCGGCCATTTACATAAATATTATTTTCATATTGAAACGTTTATATGAAAAATTAGAAAAATTTAAAATGTAAAATAAATAAATTATAAATAAATAAAAGAAAAGAGATTCGGTAATTAAAAACATCAAAAGGAGTCATTTGAGATAAAAATCAGTAAGATTGGAGCAGTAGTTTGGATTTAATCACGGGTGGTTGACTTAGAACAAATTTTTTTTTTGTCAAAAATTTTAGAAAAGTCAAAAATATCGTCATTTTGTTTTATTACCGCCATATAAAATTTTTTCAATTGTCACAAGTCATATGTTATCCAGTTTCGAATCCATTTTGAATTTTCAAATATTGGTTTAACTTACAATCAAAAAAGATAGATTTATCGGAATTCCAAGGTTGGACTGGTAATTATCCCTATAATTAATTTTCTTAACTTTAACAAATAATTCTATTTAATTTAATAATAAACTTTTTTTAATTTAAGGTGAGATAGATGAAATTTGTCAAAAAAAATGTAAAGAAGAAAACAAGTAAAGGGAACAATTTTGTTTAAAGATACATGTTTACAGAAGGAGTGTACAAAATGCTCGAAGGCCGACAAGATAAATCAGCTGAAGCTGTTTGTACAGTAATATATTGTGAAGGTGAAAATCATGATTGTTAATTTTTATGATTGAAATAAAATTTGTTATTACAATATAATTTTTTTTTTTTTTATTTATAAATTCGAAAAATAAAATAGGAAAGAAATATAGGTATGGAAATATAGGCGACATCTAGTGATTTTAAATTGAAACTGTGTTGCTGTTTATTGGCCTTTTAGATGTAGTAGTTTGTTGAAAGTAGGAGCACTTCCAGCGATGGCGGCGCTAGTATCTTAAAATTTTAAGTAGGCTATCTATTATTAGTATATATTATCTATGAATTTAATTTCGTGAGTTACATGTCGTTTACATTGTCCATAAATTTATTTTTTCTGGTATATTTTTTATTGTATCAAAACAATAATATAAATATGCCAAAAATTAAATTTTTCATTTTAAAAAACGTTTGTGAACATTTAAGATTGTAAGACAAACAACTCGATTTCGGAGTTTGTGAACATACTATTATGGCTATTCTTTCCATATATGACTTGACTATGTTAAAGATAATAAGAATGCATTAAAACGTCAAAATGTCAGTCGACTCGACTATTATTTTCATAACAAAATATTCATTTTTGTATTAAAAAAATATTAAAATATTATTTTCGCGAAAATAATGGAAAAAAGTTTTTTTATTTTGCAAATTTAAATTCTAACGGGGAAAGACTATTGAATTTTAGATATTTTTGGGTGGTTCCGGACGCGACATTTTTTTCGCTGGGTTACACCTCGTAAACAATATACATGCCCCATAATTCTTGTCATTTAAATTTGCGATGTTTTGATTGTTAGAAAAATACTAAGGTTTTCGAACTTGTTAAGTAAAAGTTTACTTGTGCGGAGTGGACAGCTAAAAAAATTTAGAAACATTCTTTTAAAATAAACTTAAAATTAAAGAAAAACTAAAAATAAAGTTAAACATTAAGAAGGGCACGCACCAAACAAGGAAGGAAAAAGTATCATTTGAGATCAAAAATTAAGGATTCGACCATTTTTACGAGAGTTATTCATTGCCGACATATATACTTTGCCCTTATATATCTATGCTTTGTTTATAAGATTATATTGTCAAACAAAATTTAATTTTTTAGTCTATTGTTTAAATTTCGGATAAAACCACAGTTAAATTGTTAAAATCCAAAATTAATTCAAACAAGTTAATTTTATTATTTTTCAGTTGGGATGTTCCTGGGCTGCAAAAATAAAATTATCGATATTTTTATCGATAAAATTGAAAAGCTAAAATATCGTTTAATTATATTATCGGGCTCAAAAATATCGTTAATTTTTGAATACATATAGAAAATAGAAAACGTGCGCTATTTCACTTTTATCAAAATTACTTAAATATTTAATGGAGAAGTAGAATAACATAGTAAAGTAATTTCGAAACTCAAAATGTGAAACTGATTGTTTCAATAAATCCAATAAATTCAATAAATAAATTTCTAGAAAAATAAAGATGTCAACTTTAAGCAACGGGTGGTGCCGCTTATTTTTAGCTTTTATTACAAACTTCTTTTTATGTCAAATTCAATACAACTTTATTATTTATAACTTGACTTTGTTCACTGTGCTGTACAAAATAAATTATTATTTAGAAAACAAAAAAATTAAATGGAAAGGAATAAATATAGAAAATTTAAATTAAAAAAAAAAAAATTTAAAAAAAAGAATTTTTTGTTTCATTTAAAAAATTTGGAAAAATAATGGAAACAAAATATCGATTATAATTGAAATTATCAAAGAACATTTGTTCTGTTAAATTTATCGATATTTTTCACATGTTTATCGATATTCATCGAACATCCCTAATATCCTATTAACTGTTAAGTCCAAAGTGGAATCTCAAATCGTTTTATCAATTATTATTTGTTTATTTGGCCTATAATAAAAATTTCAAGTTATGTTATATATAAAATATAAAAATTATTAGGTTAGCAGAAAATTATCCTCAAAATGGAAAAAACTACAGCTGACAATTTAAAACTTCAAGGAAATGCTTATTTTAAAACTGGACATTATGTAGAAGCTCTTGAAAGTTATACAAAAGCTATTGATTTAAACCCAAAAGATAGCACTCTATACAGTAATAGATCATTTGTTCATTTGAAAATGAAAAATTATTACTATGCTAATAGGGACGCTGATGTTGCAATTGAATTAAATCAAAGTTGGCCTAAGGCGCATTATAGAAAAGCTGCAGTGCTAGCAGAAGTTGGGCAATATGATTCTGCTTTATTGAGTTATGGGAGAGCACTCGCATTAAAACCTGATGATTATACTTTATTGGCCGCTGCTCAAAGAGCTGCAAAATTTAGTAATGAGCAAAGTCAATACGAAAAACGTTTGCCATGGGTAGGTGCTGGAATGGGTATTATTATTGGCATAGCAATTTCACTTACAGATAATTTATTAACGAAAAAACCTTGTATTAAACATCCCGTTTTAATGGTACTTTTAGTTATAATAATTGCAAGTATTGGTTATGCTACCGCTAAGTCATATCGATATTATCAAAGAGTTCGGATAAAATCTCTTTTGGATACTCGAAATGATCCAGAAGTAGAAGACAATACTAAATCTGAAATTGAAGCGGATAATGATGTTGAATCAGAAGTGTACCATAGTAGCAGGAGTCGTTACACTAGGGCTCAAGCTAGACTAAGATTTAAAAAAGGGAAATATTGAATACAAGATTAAAAATAATCTTATAACTTGTTTATACTATTTTTAGATTACGAAACAATAAATTTAAAAGTAAGGCATTTAAGTATCATATCATCATGATTTATATGTATGTAATTAGTTTATCAAATTTACATTATGTAAATTTGAATTTTGAAGTATGTATGTATTTTAAAAAATAAACAATATACAATTCAATAAAAACTAGTAAATGTAAAAACTGAATGTCTGTTTTAAATTTTTTTAAATTTGTTGATATTAGGGGCATATTTAACTGAATCTGGTTGGTTATTTTGTACTATTTCATACACTTGTTCTCAAAATCCTTGATCTGATTGCCTTATTGAGGTATTTTAGAATTCTATTTGAAGCATTTTAATTTTTAGCATTAGTATTAGATAACTTATAATAGCTAATTTTAAAATTTTCGTAGTACTCAAAAGTGAAAATTCTGCACATTTGGCAGAGTAATATTAAAGGTATGTATATCGTAAGGAAATCGAACGAATTTCTAAATATTTTTTTTTGTGGGATGACGACTAGTATGTTATCTGTATTATCTATGATTCACTAATGTGAATTATTTGATAAAAGAAAAATATGAAATTTTTTTCGTTTTGGGATACCCATTAGAAGTTCTAAAGAATTTGATTTTTAGTACAAATTAAAATGATTTAACTAACTAAAACCTTTAAAAATCGTATATTTTTTATTCATAAAATGCTAATGCTTTTAATTTTTAAGACATTAGTAAAAATATAGTATGTATGTACCATAAACTACATAAATATAGATAGTTTATGTAGTTTATGGTATGTACATACATAGTATGTATAGTATGTATCTATCTAGTATGTATGTACGTAGTATGTATAATGTGTATCTAGCAAACCAAAGGTTATGTAGACGTAGTTCATAATACATCACATCACATCACATAAAAATACATAATACCACAGCCTAAATAATACATACAGTCAGTCCTCTCGTTTTGTTGCTTTAGCAATATTTTTACTGCTTTTTTTTTAGACATAATGCTTTTTATATCTATATTCTACTGCTTTTTATATTTTTTATTGCTTTTCCTACTTTTTGGATTCATTTATTGCTTTTTTGACATCAACTTATATAAGCTATTTACAATATTTTATTAAGAAATTAAATATCCGAAATAAAAAAATCAACGTCGCCTTGATTTTCGCTTTGGGAAAACTATGTGAACATAGAAAAGAAAACAAAGCAAGCAGATTTTCTGTTTAGAATTTTGATAAATGTGAAATGACATTTATTTGAAATTTGTCGTTTAAAATTTATTGGGAATTTTATTAGGAATTTCCCAAATCTAGTTGGTGTGGTGAAAATGACAAAGCACAACTTGATGATGAATGGAAAATGTTAATTTAGATTTTGTTCAAGTAAAAATTGATGTCAACGATGATATAGACCAATTTTGGTCAACAATTTTCAATTTAAAAATGCAATGCTCTGAATGAGCCAATGTTACAGGTTAAACAATTCATATCAAGTATACTAAGTTTTCCCCATAACAGTGCTTCAGAAGAAAGAATATCTTCGCAAATGACATAAATTAAAAATGAAAAAAAAAGGAAATTGCTTACAACCTAAAACTTTACATGCAATAATGGCATAAAATTAAAAATGAAAAACGAAATTTGTTACAACCTAAAACTTTACATGCAATAATGGCTGCAAAAGCGCTTTTAACAATAATTTTGCTTCGGATTGGAATCCTTCCAAAAAATTAGGTTACATAATTTTTTTTAGGCCTTATTTTTATACAAAAGTTTTTTAGGCTAATTTTTATTCGTTATATATTTCTTAAGACCTAATTTTATTTCATATCAAATTAAAAAAGGCTAAATTTAAAAGACTATGAATTTTGTTAGGCCACAAAGATTAATTTTTATTTTTTATGTATTTAGTTTTAAGATTTTCAAAATTTAATTTTTTGTGTTCTGTAAAGATTTAACTTTATGAAAAATATTGCAAATTGTTTTTTTTTTATTTCGTTTTTAATAATAATTTAATAAACTTGACTTCTTGCTGAAGAAGTCAAAATAAGTAAATGTATTTTAATACTCTCACAACATAAATAAAAAATTAATAAATCTGTTGCCATTTTGAAAAAAGTATTGCTTTTTTTGTAGTTAATTTGCTGCTAATCCGAAAACTAAAACGAGAACACTACAGACGACCAGTTTCATACATTTTTATTTTTCCAATATAAATATTCTAAAATGCTTAGTCCTAGCTCCATTGCATTTGTTTTTATACATTTCTCTTTCTATTTGTTTTATCTCAATTTAGTTCTGTAAAAAAATCATTTCTGTATAAAAAAAGCAAAACAACGTCAGAAAAAAACTTGCAGTACTATAATACTCGTTCGAATATGTACTGTGTACTGTGTACATAGATCATTTAAAGTGATATGATAATAAACTAACACATTAAATATTTTTTGTATACTTATTCTTTTATTTTGAAAAAAAAATTGATATTAATAACAATGTATTCTATCATTTTTAACGTCGTTATTTTTTTAACTTTTAAAAATTTTTGTTATTAACAAATTATAAAATATACCTAATTGTTGAAAATTGGTATTAAATTAAAATTTAAATTGAGTCTAAAGTCTTCCTTTATTAGGTACAAACTGTGAACAAACCCTAAAGTAGGTAAATTAGATAAATTGAATAACTTATTGTAATTCCAGTTTTATTTTAATTTTCAAAATAATTTAATTAAAAGATTAATATATGAAATATAAATGAGAACGTAAAACAAACAAAAATTACTATCAAAAAAAATTATAAAGCAATATAGAAACCAATTTCATATAAGAAAACAAATATTGTTGAAAAACAAAACGAATATTGAAAACAAAATCGATTCTCTAAAATATTTTTCTTCTAGCAGTAAAACTTTTTGCAAAATGCTGTTAAGAAAGAAACACATACAATATTCTTTGGCAGAAAAATCGTTGGCGCAAAGTATTGATTTAAGATCTGCTAGAACATATAAATATTTAAAAAACGGACTCCATTTTAAATTACCGTCAAAAACTTCTTTAAACAACTGGGCTCCTATTAAATTCTTAAGACCAGATAAAAATGAATGCACATTTCAAAATTTGAAAAACGCCATTGAGCAAATGGATGCCAAGTCCAAAGCAGCTGTATTTCTATTTGATGAAGTGATGATCAGAAAAGATTTAAAATATAATATTCATTATGATGAAATACAGGGGTTTGAAGATACTGGTGTCAAACGCGAAAATAAATTGGCTAAATTCGTTTGTGTTTTCCAAATAAGGGGGCTTTTTTCTAATTGGAAATGTGTTTTGGGTTACTCTGCCACAAGCAATGGAATGACTAATTATGATTTAGAAAAACATGTAAAATTTTATATAAAAGAAGCATTTAATTTAGGATTAGACGTAAAAGTTATTGCATGTGATCAAGGCTCCACTAACAAGAGCTTTTATAAAAAAATTGGAGTAACAAAAGATTAGTCATTCTTTCATATAGATTCGAACAAAATTTTTGCTATTTTTAATTATCCTCATTTAATTAAATCCTTCCGAAATACTTTAATCAAAGATGATATCAAGACTCCCGATGGCAATGTTTCTTAGAATATTATTAAACAAATGTTTAATATCGATTCTTCAAACATCACTAGAATGGCTACAAAATTGACTCTTAAATATATGTACCCAAATACGTTTGACAAAATAAAAGTAAGTTATGCGACGCAGATATTTAGCCGGACCTGCTCAGCTGCTATAAGAACTATGAACTATGATGCGGAAGCTACTGCTAAGTTTTTAGAAAAAATTGATAAGCTCTTTGATGCTCTCAACAGTAAAACACTTTTTAGTCATAATTGAAATGGTAATGCATTACAACTGCATAATAATATTCATGATTATCTTAAGGTAATCCATGAAAATTAATTTTTGTTTTTCCAACTATAAGTTTTTCTCATTCAAATTTCCGGAAATGGTTAAATATTTACAAAATGTTTCAGCAAATTTGCATAAAAGTATTTACTGCTTTAATCGAATCGTCCAAACTTTAAGAGGCATACTCTTATTGTTAGAGGACGTTGTAAAGGGAGATAATTTTTTTATACTAATTTCAAGATTAAATCAAGATCCTATAGAAAATTTATTTTCATTAATAAGATCTAGGGTTCCAAATTACTCTAATCCCTCAATGTTTGAATTCAATAATATTATTGCAAAAATTTTAACTTTAACACTTTTTAATGAACATTCGAATTCAGCTAATTGTGAAGAAGACTCTGACTTACTTCTGGTGATAGGTTGAGAGTATAATTAATTTTACTTGTTATTTTTATTTTTAAGTTTTTAATAATCTTCTAACAGATACTTCTAATAGACAATTATTGAATGTTGAAGAAAGCGAATTATGTCATCCACATGAAGTACTGATTTTTGACGAGGACGATATAATTCTCGACGTGCCTATTGATTTAAAAAATAATGTAATTGAAGAAAATTCAATGAAATATGTGTGCGGATACATTATTTTTAAAATACTTAATAAAATAAAATTCGAAAATTGTAGACAGATTTTATCAAAAAATAATTAATGTTATTCATTAGATTCAGAATGGTTCTTATTTCATAAAAACTATTCCAAAACAAAACTTTCTTTGGAAGTTCCATCGGAATTGTTTTTTGTGGTTTGTGAATAATTTTAACAATCATATTTTCTTTAAAACTTGTTCATAGAGAAAAATTAGAAAAAAATTATTTTATATGGAAATTAGAATAAAAATTTTGTTTTGCTACATTTCGTATTCGAAATATTAATAAATAAAAAAATATTAATAATTAAATATTATTATTAAAACATTTAATAGGTGCTTGTTACTGTTTTTGTATTAAGTGTATAACAAATTAACATTTGTATTAATAACAAATTAAACGATTAATATATTTATAGCATTACCTACTCTTTTCTTTCCAAATATGCAAATTTCATATGAAAGTTTTTGATAATTTTTTCGAATTGAGTACTTGTAGCTCCAAAATTAAACAAAATATAGTTGATTTGTGTTTGCAAGAAACGAATAAGTCTGAAAAATTTTCAAACTGGTTCGAGAAAAAAGAATGCTTTAACCACCGTAAAAGTATTCTTGACTACCTTATTTTAGTTTTACTACGGAAGCATGCAACATGGCTGAAAGAAAAATTATATAATGCTGAATTCGAAAAAAGGAAAAATGCTAGAATCATAAAAAAATCTGGAAATTCAATTAAAAATAATATATAGAATCGTAATTGAAATTTCTTGTGTAAAAATATGTACATATGTATATAGCTGCCTAAAAAATTATTCTTGTGTAAATTTAATACTAACAAAACAATATTATTAATATTATGCATAAACATGTGTATACTTTTATATTTTGTTATAAATACATACATACATACAAACAGGTAAATATTTGATCTCATCGAAAAGAAAAAATCTGCAAACTGTAAAATTTGAGTATGGAATGAAAATAATATGGATAGGAATTTTTATTTTGATTTTTCTGTAGATTTTAATGGATTTTAATAGTGGAGCCAGAAAATTTTTATATGAAACTGTTCGTCTGTATATATTATTTAGTCTGTGATAATACATAACAATATTTGCTGTAAAAGAATTAAATTTCAATTCGGATTTTTTAGTAATGTTTTGGCAGTTTAAAAAAAAGAAACCAAGAAAATTAGTAAAACATTTCTAATATTTTTGATACAGTCATTGAAAAAAAGGAAGTCTTTGACTATTTTAAAGTGTTGTCAGAAATTTTACATGTATATAAATATAGATAACACAAGCAGAACAAAAAATGTCAATAAAAATTCTCGAAATTTTTTCAGATTTTAAGTGCCCCATTTGCTCTCTAATTTTTTCCTATGCTTTTTTTCCTTTAAAAAAAATATTCTCGTGAATATTTGATTCTATGTTGAATTTAGATAGGTACATATTACATAAGTACATACATGATAAATATTTTTTTTTTTCTTTTTCTCTTCAAAAACTATAAAACTTTAAAACTTCTTCTTTAGAAGAATACATTTGAATAAAAGACAATATTGCCATATCATGAAACTTTTTTTTGAAACTAAAGTTTTAAAATTTTTTTAAGTATTTATTTTTATGTATAATTTGTACAACTCGAAACCATTATTAGATTATTTACCATTATAAAACTATTTTTAAAACTATTTAGGTAGTACTCGAATTTAGCAAAAATACACTATAACAAATCTTAAATACATGTATTCTTCACACAACTCACACAACTTTAGTCTAAAGTCGTAAACAATTAAAATATTTTAAAAATTACTTTGTTATTTATCATTATAATTAGAAATAAAAAAAAAAGAATTCACTTTGAAAATACCCTATTATTACAAATCGTATAATAAAATCTATTTATAATGTTTGTGTTTTTATATTTCAAAACTGATTGGAAGAGTTGTCTATCAATGAATTTGGTTGTATTTCTTTGTTTTCAATTTTAAATATTTTACTTCTTCAAAAACTAATGCAAAAAACGTATTTTAACATTTTTCTTTCAATGTAATATTTTCGCAAAAAGAGTTTTTAATTTCGTTTTTTAATTTAAAACTCTTTTTTTTTAATTTAAAAATTGAAGTAAATCAAATAATTATGTATTATAACATGGCAACACTTTATAAATAATTTACTTCTAATTTCTTAAGTATTCTATTTTGTATGGACTGATTATGTCATATATGTTGATAAATGTTGATCAAGTGTATATAATGTTCATCTATGCATGCGTTATCAATAGAAATTAATCTGGAGCCGGATTGCGCAATGGTGCCAATGAGAAAATTTGACAGTTCTCGTGCAAACTTTCGGTTTCCACTGATTTTTGCAAACGATGCACGATGCAAAGTTTTTTCACCAAGTATTTATCGGTGCAAAATGTAAATGCAAATGAGAATGAGAAAGACAGTATTTTTATTATTTATAAAATAAAATGAAAAATTATATACAAACATAGTTATATAGTTTTTATAGTTTAGTATTATAACAATAAATTGTTTTGTGCACATTTTATATATATTTTCAATTTAAATTTTGTATTGAAATTATAGTCAGCGTTGTTTATAATTCATTCAGCATTTCAGTTTTCATTCACGCTTGCGGAATTGAAATAATGTTGTAAACTTTTTCATTCTCACCAACAGTTTGCATTTGCACCAAAGAAGTTTGCACCGTTGCGGAATATGGTCCCTGGGGCTTTTATCTTCTAAAATTCTAATTTAACAATAATTCACAATTCCAATTTCGAACATATAAAATATTTTTCATATTAACTTACATACTTCATTTGCAAGAACGAAGTTTTGTTGGTTAAGTTATCTTAAATAAGAAGTTTTTAATTACAGTAGTTTATTTTGTTTTCAAAGAACATACTTCCATTGGCAATTTGTCAGTACATACCTATACGCTCAAAATATGTATACACGCAAATGTATTAAAAAAAAACTTACTATATTATTATAGAAAAACAAGAAACTAGTAAAGTTTTTTTCTTCATACAAATCAAATTCATATTAGAGAAACGAAATAATAAATTTGGCAACATAAAAATGTATCAATATTCTTTTTATATTGTAAATTTTTATATTACAATATTGTTAATAATATTTATAACACTAAAGTCTAATTTTACTAAATTTACTTTAACTTGCTTTTAAATTACATACATTACATATATACAAAGTTCTTATAAAAATGACCAGTCTTGATTTCAGAAGTTATTTCCCATTATCAATACATACTACTATACCTTATAATAGCCATGATTGCTAACTTTTTGCTTTATTTTATATTTTTTATAAAAAACTTTTTTATCTTGGGTACAAACGCAAGTGTACAACATTATTTTATCAGTATTACCATGTTGAAAAATTGATGTGATTTATCCTGAATTTTCAACTTTGATTGTTTATAAACGTATTAAAAGAAAATGTTAGATTTTCTAATATATATTTCAAAAAATACTTATAATATTTTTAAAACTCGTTATTAAAATAATTTTTTGATTTATATAAAATATTTAAATTAAGAAAAGAAAAAATGCTATATAATAATCATTTGTTGACACCTATATTTTAATCCACCCCACATTTCAAATTGGAAACAGGGGTTATAGCTACCTGTTACATTTATGTGCCACAGTACCTTCAAATAAATAAATAAATAAATATACATATTTTAATCAACTTTAATCAGATTTTTGTATATATAGTGTATTTGATATTTCTTTAAATAAATTTTTTGCAAGTACATACCTGCATTTTTGATTCTTGATGGTATATTTTTTGTGAATTCGTGTAACTAAGCGCGAAAAATTGTAAAAACTGCTATCACATATCTTTAATATATACATATATATATTAAAAATAAATGAAAATCTTTAAAACTTAAGTTTTTAAAAAAATTATTTTTAAATCATACAAATGATATGGCAATATTTTATTTAATAATAACAACAATAAAATGACTTTGTACAATATTTTTTTATATTAACTATGTGAATATGAATGTACATACATATTAATTCAATAAGAACAGTTAAGATCATATTATAATAATATGATCATTCATTTTGATACCCTTCTGATACTTTAGGCAATAATAATTATGCGTACATAGAGAATTTTTTTTTAAAAAATCAGTAATATTATGCAAGAAAAATAACATAAAAGCGAAAAACTAAATTTTTTTGTAGTTTTTTTTTAAAGCAAAACTATATTTTGTCTAACAATTAATAATCGACATTAATTTGATTGTGTGTATCAATAACTGATACGTTTTAAAAATATAAAGGTTAACTCTATGTGTAGTCAAATACGCATACCGACGATGAGTGATGAGTGAAATTGAGATTTTACTCCAATACATTCAAAATAATATATTATTTTTTGAGCCACTATGAAAAACAGGTTAAAAAAATTTTCATATGAAATTTGATCCTCTTATAATATATTAATACTCAATAATAAAAGTGAGTTTTAGTGTAAGGAAATTGAATGTTGTAACACAGAAGGAATAAAACCCAATCCATCTAAAATAAGAGCCATTAAAGACTTCCCTATTCCAAAAACTCAAAGGGATATAAAAGCATTTCCAAAGGGCTAAACAATAGTACATAATGAGAGCTTTATTACAACTTTCCAACTATACAAAGATTTGTTGTTAAAGTATCCAGATTTTAGCAACCCTTTCATACTGACTACAGATGCTAGTAACTACGCTATAGGCGCAAGTTACGGGTTTTATTTAATTAAAACAATTTAGTTCTATATTATGATTCTATTATAATAATAATTTAGTTCTATATTATAGTTCTATTATAATATTAATAATAATAATCTAGGATGTAGACAATTGCGAAGTGGTAACACTTATGCTAGCCACTAATAAGTAATAATAATAAAGTTCTTTTCCCTTCTTTTTAATTGTCATAAAAGCGAAAAGCTTTTATTCTTTGTGTTTGGACGCTTTTGCGCTTTTCATTTTCTTTTATTTTATCGTTCATTAAGTTAAAGATCAATGTTCGAAACAGCAAACAAAGTGTTTTCTCTTTTCTTTTCTACTTTCTCTTTGTCACTCGTCAAACTTAAGAAACAGAAAAGCCGGTCTTTTAAAACATGCGTTTTTAGTCATTAGATATACAGTAGCCATCAAGCTCAGAGGAAGGTCATATTTAATGTTTAGCCATCAAGCTCAGAGGAAGGTAATTATTTAAGTTTATTGTAATTGAATTGGTTAAAATTATAAGATTAAATTTATTGAAATTGAATTATTTAAATTAGTTAAAATTATAAGATTAAGTTTATTGAAATCGAATTAATTGAATTAGTTAAAATTATAAGTTTAAGTTTATTAAAATTGAATTGCTTAAATTATTTAAGATTATAAAATTAAGTTTCTTAAAATTGAATGGAATTGAATAAACTTGTATGAGGAAAATAAATTGCCGTGCGTTTTTTCTACAATTGGGGGCTCAATCGGGATTGTTTTCCAAAACCCGAGTTTCGTAAGAAACAGTGTTTTCAAGATTTCGAATTATTTTTTGTTGTATGTATGTCTTATAAAGGGCGGTACAGTTTCATCAAAAACTATAAGCAATAAACCGCAAGAGTCTCTTTTAATTCTTCGTAGAGTAAAGAGGTTTAAGTATATAGTATTTCAAATAAATTCTAATAAAGTATTTATTTTTTGAAATTTTGAAATTATTTGGTTAAAATAAAAAAAATTTTAATAAAATATATATACTCATTATTATTATTAATAAACGGTAAATTTATAATAAAACGAACAGCTGCAAATTTTGTTATTTAATTTTTAATTTTTTTTTTCTCTTATCAATAATAAACAATCAAATACATATTTTTATTTTTAATGTTTTAAATAAACAACAACAATAAGTTAACAGTGCTGGTGGTTGACCATTAATATAAAAATTTTTAAATTTGAAATAATTTTTAGTTTTTATTTTTTTATTTATCAATAAATATTATACAAATTAAAATTTAAAAAAAAAAAAAAAAGTTTTAAATATGGGGACTCCGCTGAGGGATCCAAACTCTTTTGAATTTCTCTTTGATGACTGTGTGGGGAATTTTCTCCTAGTCTCTCAAGCCGGTAAAAGGCAAAAAATCAGTGATAAACCTACCATCGATTTTTTTAATCAACAAAATTACCCACTACTTCCACAAACTCAAAAATTAAACAAAAAAGAGCCAAAATTCATCATAGTAAAATCGGCTGATCCTAACAAAAACCTAAGAAGCCATAGTATAATTATTGTCGAGAAATATTTGGAATAAGTCTCCAAGCAGTTTAGAGCAAGTTACAATAGGGAAGGTAATTTAATACTTGAAACAGCATCAAAAGATATAGCCGAAAAATTTGTGAAAAAAAAGAAACTAGGAGAAATTGACGTAATTATAGAATATCTTAGTTATCGTAATCACTCACAAGGGACTATTTTTTCCCGTGATTTAATAAATGTTTCCGATGATGAAATTCTACAAGCTCTAAAAAATAAAAATGAGAACATAATGAGCATATATAGATTTAAAAACCGCAACACTGATTCAAACAACAAAGAGGAATCTTACAACGGCCGTATCAATATAACATTTGACCAAAGTGAACCTCCTAAAGAAGTAAAGGTTTGCTTCTTGCTATTGGAAGTTAGAAGATATTATTCAGCGGCAATGCGTTGTTCTAAATGCCAGCGCTTAAATCATAGAGTTAAAAAATGTAGGACGCCTGTGCCTAAATGTGGGAAATGTGGCCTAAATATAAATCCAAATGAAATAGAAGTTCACCAACAAACTTGCGATAAGATTAACTGCATTAACTGTGAAGTAGCAGGGTTTGAAGATAGAGATCATCTAGCCAGTGACAGAAATTGTCAAGCATATTTAAGAGAAAAAGAGCTAATAAAAATAAAAACATATCTTAAAATCACTAGAAAGGAAGCTCTCGAAAAATTTCCAACAATTAATGTAGCTGAACAGAACACATATGCATCTACCTCTAGAAACTCACAAATAAATGATCAGAATAAAACAAATATAGTAAACAAAAATCAAACACAAGAAGAAATTGAATACATCAAACTTAAAAAACCTACACAAATAGATCCAATCGTAGAAATTAATAATACAAATAAAAATGAAGCAATCGTTAACAATAAAATTTTCGACCGAGAGCTTTATAAGCCTAAAGGCGATAATAGTAAAGCCAAAGGAATAGATGAGCAAAAAAAATTAATCCACCCCGTTCCCTTAAAAACCAAAAAATGAAAAACTTTTATAAAAAAAACCAAAAACTAAACCGCAAACCATAAATACAGTACTAAAAAAACACATGGAAGATATAATAGAATTCGATGATACTATGCTAGTCTCAAACGATATATATAGATGATTTATCTCGTTTAAATCTAAAAGGGACGATTCAATTATATGCAGATGATGCAGTACTAAAATAAGCTAATGAGAGTGAACAAAGTATTATTTTGTCTATTCAAAGTGACCTTGCTATGATCGAAGAATGGTTAACTAAAAATCGGTTAAAACTAAATATTAAAAAAACCAAAATAATGTTTTTTGAAAATAAAATGTGGGATAATATTAATAGCTTGCCTTACAGAAATGAAAGTATTGAAATTGTTAAAGAATTCAATTATCTTGGTTTACTAATAGATAGTAAATTAAACTGGAGCAGTCATATTGACTATATAATAAAACGTATAACGCCTTATATTTTTGTTATTAGTAGATTGAGAAACTTTTTGTCACACAAGACTTTATTTATGATTTATGCTTCTTATATAAAATCAATAATTTCGTATCTCAACCCAATTTGGAGTAATGCTCCACAAATCTATATGAATAAACTAGATATAATTCATAAAAAATGTATAAAAGTAATTCATAGATTCCCCATATACCATCCAACAAGTTTGTTGTACTGAAACCAATATTTAAGCCTTGAAAGAATTTGCAGGCTTGAACTATACTTACTAGCTTTTAAAATTGTAAATAACAAAATTAAACATAACTTTATTCTAAATCAAATGATTGACATACATAATTACAACACTCGCAATAAGGCAAATTTTTATCTAACGTTATTTAGAACAGATAACCAAAAAAAAACTGCTTATATAACTGTTTAAAGGTTTATAATGAACTTCCGCAAAACCTCAAGATTATTGATAATTTACTTTATTTTAAACACAAAATAAGAATATTATTGGCTCTAACAAGCCAACAAAGTTAAAAATAAAAACAAAAAATAAAAAAAATTTATTTTTATATGGAAATGGATTGTTTTTTTTTTAATGATATTATGGGAATGAATTAGTATTTAATTTAAGAATTAGTTTTAGTATAGTATTAGTATTTAATTTAAAGAATAAGCAAAAATAAATAATGAAATTGATATTTAGTTGTAACAAAACAAACCTAATATGTTTAGTAGATTAACAAAACAAAATAAATTTATATTTTAAAATTTTATACGACCATTTACGGCTTAGACTAAGGTCTTGAAAAAAAAAAAAAAAAAAAAAAACGATATAAAAACATCTATATAACTAATTAAGCATTACCAATAGAAATAAATAATACACAGTAATAATTTTTTTTGATTATGCCAGATTTCAATTCAATTATTCAATGGAATATTGCAGGACTAAGATTTAATTTAGAATACCTTGATATCATTATAACAAAATTTAAGCCAGCTATTTTAGTTATTCAAGAAACCAATATTCAGTATAATTCAATTCAATGAAGAGTTATAAAAACTACATTTCTCATTTACCACCATCTTCCTCCAGAATAGGAGGTGTAGGATTTCTCATCAAAAATAATATGAACTTTAAACCAATATCAATTAATTCATCACTCCAAGTAACTGCGATTAAAACCTTTTTGTCAAATATAGATAAAGAAATAACCATTATAAATTTATATTTATCTCCTAACATAAACATAACTTGAAATCACATATTAAACATTATCAATCAGATTGAGCCACCTTTTCTTTTATTAGGAGATTTTAATGCACGAAGCCACATGTGGGGTGATTTCAGAACAATAAAAAAGGAATTATAATAGAAAAAATGCTTGAAGACATGAAAAATTTAATACTACTCAATAACAATAGTCCAACGCTTCTCAGCAAAAAAGGGTCCTTCACATGCCCTGATTTATCAATAGCAAATCAAACAATAGCCAATAAACTCTACTGGAAAACCGTAGAGAATCCTAAACAGCGAGATCACATCCCCATACTTATAAACACTTCTAAACCTTTAATAAACAATAGCCAGGTGTTATCTCAAACAATTAATATAAAATCCATTAAAATCCACAACAGATACCATACAAAAACCGCTAAATGGGATAAATTTCAAATCGAGGTGGAAAAAGGGTTGGCATCTATAGCCAAAACAAATAACACAAATAAAGACGCCGCTACATTAGTTAAGGTACTTAGAAACGCTGCTAACTCATCGCTAAAAAAAATTAAAATTGACCTAAATAGATTGAATAAGCCTATATGGTTCAATAATGAGATTAAACAACAGCAAAAAACATGTGCCAAAGCGTGGAAAAAGTTTAAAAATAATAACTGTATTGCAAATCATATAGAACTTAAAAAACAAAATAGTATTTTCAAACGAACCATTAAAATTGCAAAAAGGAAAAATGGAAAGAAATGGTTTACAAAGGTAAACGAAATAGATGGTAAAGACATGTCACAAACATGGAACAAAGTTCGAAGGATACTTAATATAAATAGGAAAAATAAAGCCCACATCACATTAATCCATAACAGTCATATGATAACCGATAACACTACAATAGCAAATAAAATGGCAGAAGAATATACACAAAATAATAATAGAACTGGTAGTAACACAAGCACATTTTCTCAAATACAATCAAACAAAAAAACAATTAATACAAACAACAATGTCTATTAATTTATCAATTAATCAATAACCATGAAAGAATTTAAGGAAGCGCTAAGAAATACTAAAGGTAAACCACCAGGAATTGATGGTATAGTATATATTATGGTAAAAAAAGCTGGCCAATTTTTCGATATAGACTGTTCGATTTATATAATAAAGTACTAGAAACTTCACAATTTCCCCAAGCTTGGAAACTAGCTTCATCAAAAAATGAAGGAAACTTGGAAACTATTCTTAAACCATCAAAAAATCCTCAGCAATTTAACAGCTATAGGTTTATATGCCTGTTATCGGTCCTCTCAAAAATCTTTGAGAAGATCATAGCAAAAAGGGTTAGTTGGCTAATAGAAGAGAAAAACCCTCCTGGAATACATGGATTTCGTAAACTCAGAAGCCCCTTCACAATCATTCATGAAATTGAACACATTATCCAAAATAATTTTAATAAAAAAAACCACATTGATTTGCTATCACTAGATCTTCTTAAAGCTTTTGATATGGTAAGCAAAGAAACAATAATCCGGCAGTTACAAGAGTGGAATGCAGGAAGAAAAATTATAAGTACTATTGACAGTTTTCTATCAAATAGAAAATGTACAGTAAGAGCTAACAACGCTTATTCTGATGTCCTACAAATTAGAAAAGGGATCCCAGAAAGATCTCCTTTATCTGCGATATTATTCAATATATATATTACCAGTTTAGGAGAGAAGCTAAAAGAGCTTAACAGTGGTTTCTTCTTCATATACGCCGACAATCTAATATTGCTAGCCGAAGGCTCTAAGCATCATAGGGACTCCCAGCTCAGCATCTTTTATAAAACAATTAAAGATTGGACACAGAAAAATGGGGGAAATATTGCAGAAAATAAATCCGAAGTTATTCACTTCTGTAGGAAAAAGCACTGTGATATGGGACATATTAAGATCAACAACACCGAACTAAAGTATAAGAACGAAATTAAAATACTAGGTATAACTTTAAGAAGAAATTGCAAATTCAACACCCATGCAAAAAACATTACTTTAACAAACAAAAAGCCAACAACCTAAAAAATTTAATTTGTCGAAAAAAGTTTGGACCCCCAATAGAAACAGCATTAATTATTGCAAAACAAATAGTATTACGTAGAGTTGATTATGGGCTAACAATTTATGGGTTTGCAACAGAAGCAAATGGAAGAAAAATTCAAACTACAATTAATCAGGCACTAAGATTGGCCATTGGAACTTTAAATTTAACAAGAACTGAAATATTAAGAATCATCACCAATACGCCCTCGTTTTTTGAAAGAAGAAATATGCTCGCAGCAAGAATGGTAGGTCTTGCGTATCTAAATCCTTGGCACCCACTACACAACATTATTTTGAACACTATACATAATAAGGAAAGAAACAATAATAACAGTACAATAAATAAAGCAATAACAATATTTAAGCAAACACAAATTGAATTACCTAATAATACAAATAGTCAAACCCCTCCGA
Source organism: Poecilobothrus nobilitatus (assembly GCA_947095535.1). NCBI lineage: Eukaryota > Metazoa > Arthropoda > Insecta > Diptera > Dolichopodidae > Poecilobothrus > Poecilobothrus nobilitatus. Next base: position 88,462,154 of record OX352772.1, read on the forward strand.
TTCGCCCATGGGAAAATCCAAATAAATACATAAATACATCATTAGCTAAACATGAAAAAAAATCAACTTCAACAGAAACCTATAATCAGTGCTTTTTCGAAATTAAAAGCAGAAATCCGGCCACTAATCAAATATATACAGATGCTACAAAAACGGAAGAACGGGTGGCTTTTGCCATAGTTAATAACTCCGAGACCCTTAGCCGAAAACAGATGAACTATACAACCACAATTTATAATGCAGAACTTCATGCAATATATGAAGCTATAAACTTAGCCAAAAAGCAAAATGGAAACACAAACATCTATTCAGATAGCTTAAGTTCTATCAATGTTGTAAAAAAAGGGTCTCTTAAAGAGCAAATTATTAATAACATAAGGCATATAATTAATATAAACAAAGGGAAAATAAGAATCTTTTGGATTCCTGGTCACTCTAATATCAAGGGCAATGAGGCAGCAGATGAAGATACAAAAAAGCAGTTAAACAACCATTAGAAAACAGCTTATCATTGGCTTTTAATCAATTTAAAAAGGATATAAAAGATTTAAATTTTAAACTGAAGCAAATAAGTTAGAAAATAGTGACTCTCTACTCAAGGAAGTATATCCTGAAATTAAGCACATGGAATATAATAACATGGAAAAACTTGAAAGAACTATAGGTATTAAGGTTATGAGGATAAGATTGGAAAAAACGTTGGCGACTCATAAATATATTTATGAGGGAACTGATCCTTCCTGTTGTGAATTTTGTCATCAAACACTGACTATCAGGCATATAATATTGGAATGTCCAAACCAAATTAGCAAGATATCATTAGAAAACCTTAAATGTCAACATAAAGATGATATACAAAAGATTCGAGAAAGATTTGAAGTTTTTGGAATCTGGGATAGCCTTTAAAGATGAAAATAGCTGTTTAAATAGCATAAAAAAAGAAGATATTTATATTCTTACTAAAAACAATACTTTTTACTAACATAGGATTAAGAAAAATTTATAAATTAAACATACAATAATAGAAAATAAAATATTTCTATTAAATATAATTAACAAAACTTTAACCATAACTTAAAATAATTAAAATATCTGTATGCAAACAGCCACACCCGAGAGGAAAAGGTTGTAAATTTTTCCGTCATATATTTATATATGACGGGAATTAATAAATAATAATAATAAACCGCAAGAACTTTTTATTCATATGTATAAGATTTCCTATTTAGTTACACCATATGTATACAGTGAATTTACTGCCGTACCTGTTTTTATATGTAGTTTCATATACAGTTCCATCAAAAACTAAAGTTGATATACCGCAAAACTTTTTATGCAGTTTCATCAAATTGGCAACATACCGTGAGTTATCATTATCATTTATTGTTTGCAAAAGTGTCGTTGTAAATTATCATATGCAGTACTGAATATCTCAACTAGCAAATAATACAAAAATACCTGGCAAGTTGCTCGATCAAAGATCAACCGGCAAGTAACTCAAAATCAAGTAGCAAGTAACCCAAGAAATAAAGAAATAATCAAGACTAAATTATAGAATTGCATACTAACATTTGATTAAAAAAAAATACATGTATATATATGCATATATAGATTTCTTTTAGATTTAGATCCAAATTTACTTAACATTTTTTGTTTAAATTTTCAGCTTTTAATTTTTCCAAAAATAAAATTATTAATTATTTTACTTTGATTGTTATACGGTTAGTCGAATCAACATATGAAATCTGGGCTTGAGGCTGATTGATAGTAAGTACATTAAATATAAAAACAGAGATATTAAAAAAACAAATTTAAAAAAAAAAAAACAATATTTTATTTCTTAATAGTGAAATGTGAAGGAATGTGAAAAAGAAGAAAAAATTTATTGATTGTGAGTTCAAACAAAATTATCTTAATAATATTAACTTAAATAGAGGATCATCTTAATTTATTTTTTATTATATAGCTTTTTGTATGGTACCCGGTACAATAAAGTTATTGATAAAGTAAAGTTTTTGCACTTTTACATTTTTCTTTCTCTCTATTTATTTCGAATTAAAATTAAATTCTACAAGTTGACAGTACAGTAAAAATTTTATCATTTTGTTTGCTGCGTTGGGTAATTGGTTTTGCATGAGTGATAATAATAATAATTTTAGTAGGAATATTTGTTCATTAATTTTGACGCGATCAGAGACATCTGTCAGACGTTAGTTTTCGGCGATAATATTATTGTTATTAGTAGCCATCTATTTTACGTTAGCTTTTCGAATTTAGTTCAAACATAGACATTATATATATTTTTTTTTAATTTTGATATTTTATTTAACACTTCACATTCGCGGTTCGTTAATATTTTTTTTTTTCTCCGCGAATTCATTTCGCACAACCATAGAAATTATTGTCAAAATTGTTTTATCAGTTTAAGTTTTGCTTGGGATTTTGGGTATTATATTCGTAGAAATTGTATAGTTAAATTGTAGAAATTTTATTCTTCGCCATATATTTCACTCTGAAATTTTTCTCTTCCTTTTTTTTTATTATGGACGCCGAGGAGGAATTTTGGGGTTGAGGATGGATGCGTTGAGAGCAAAATTGACAGAACTGCAACTTGATGCGATAGGTCGAAAACCAGAGCTACTAGTCAGATTACTGGCTCATTTCCAACTTATTGACGAAGACGATGAGGAGGACAAAACCGAATCGGGGGTTGACACCGTAGTCGAAGATGTCCAACTAAGCCGTTTTACTCTAAAAGATGTTGAAGAGAGTATTTCTTCTTTCAATGGAACCGATTCACTAGATATTAACGGTTGGATAGCCGAGTTTGAAGATAATGGTGAAACTTTGGGGTGAAATTCAACACAAAAATTCATTTATGCTAAACAATTGTTGAACAGCATTGTCTTTTTCAGAAACTCACAGGATATTAAGAAGTAGGCACAAAAAGCCACAGGAGAGTTTCCGTGAGTACTTATATAATATTATCGAAATAGCAAAACCGATCGGAGTAGATGATGAGAGTGTTATTGAATGATTCCGATAAAATATGGTCATGTAGAACCTGTAAAACCAACATAAAAAAAAGCGACTAACAAGCAATAGGAGTGGTGTTGGATCGGATAATCTTAACCTGAGTAATCTCAATAAAAGTGTAGTAACAAGTAACATAAGTAATAGCAGTGATGTAATAGTAAAAAAACTGGATGAAATAATACAAAAGTTAACCACGCATGTTATGCAATTTGAAGAACTTCAAAATTAAGTTATTTATATCAAAAAATTAATGTATAATTTAATTGAAGAAAATATATTACTGAAAAATGATAATAAAGAGTTAAGAGATAAAGTTGAACATAATTCAATTGAAATGGAAAAGATGAAACAAAAAAGTTTATGTAACAAATTGGAATTCACTGGAATAGAGGATATAACTGGCATTTTAACAACTGAGCAAATCACAACTGTGGTCAAAAGTCTTGGTATGGATTTGAAAGCGGAGCATATAAAATATCGTTATAGAAGTAAAAAAAATATATCTAAAACTACAGGTGAACCAGAAAAAATAATAGTAGAATTTAGTAATACAGAGATTACAAAGCAAATAATGAACAAAAATAAAGAGAAAAAGATAAATAAAGAAAAATGAAATATGGCTATTTTTGAATCTTACCAAAATAAAGATAATGCCAAACCAATATTCATAAATTAAAAATTAACCTCGTATTTCACTTTGTTATTTAAAAAGGCTAGAGATATGAAAAGGGAAAAACAAATAAAGTTTGCATGGATTAAAGAAGGTAAAATATTGATAAGGAAATCAGAAAATAGTAAAATTATCAGAGTTCTGACTACAACTAATTTAAATGTTAAATAAAAATAATGAAGATTTTATTTTACCACTGCAGATCCGTGTAGAAGATGTTCGTGATTATGTATCCCAAATTAATTTTCAAAACAAAGATTCACTCAAAATACTTTATTTAAATGTCAGAAGTTTAAAGAATAAAATAGAAGTAAAAATATTACTTATTTTAGAAAGTTTGAAAACAATTGTGCACTTAATTGTATTAACTGAATCTTGGTTGTCTGAGGATGATACTAGTTTAGTTAATTTAGTTAATTATAATAATGTATTTTCATGCAGAACAACTCGTAAAGGAGGTGGAACTGCTATATATATTCACAAAACACTTATTTACAAAATACAATATATTTATTCAGATGAACACTACAATATTATTAATATAATTGTTAAATTTAATAAAAATAAAATACTTGTCTCTGCTATATATAGATCACCTGAAAGAAATTGGGAAAATATAAATAAAGTTAATAAAATATTGGAAGATAATTTAGTAAATACTTCTCAATATGAAACTTACATATTTGGTTACTTTAATTATAATATTAATAGTGTTATTCCAGATGTTGAGTTTTACAAAACCATTGTAGAAAGTAATGGATTCTTCTTCTGCGACAATACCATCACCAGACCAATAACTAAAACCTGTTTAGATCATATTATTACTAACAATACAAAAATTAATATTAATATTACTCACCTAAATACTGATATTTCAGATCATCAAATTTTAATGAATGAAATAAACAATTATAATCTGAAACAGAAATTGGTTGATATGACAATAAATGTCAAACAAACAGATGTTAATAAAGTAAAACAAAAGTTAGAAAATATATAAAAAATTATGACAATGAGTATATTAAACAAGAGTTTAAGTTTTGGCGTAATAATTACACTACTATTAAACGTAAGAAACAAAGTAAGTACGATCAAAATATTTTTCAGAAATCTGAAGGAAATCCCATGAGAATTTGGAAACATATAAAAAACATAATAAATGTTAAACCTAAATACTAAAATGAATTTTTCCATGAACAGAATGCGAATCATAAAAATAAATTAACCAAAGTTAATGAATTTAATAAATATTTATATTTACTTACCAAAAATAAGAACAATGTCAAAATTAAAATTTAAGTATATATCTGTAAGTGAAACTAAAAAATTAACAAGTAAATGTAACAGTAAATCGATGCAACCGACTTATTAATACCCTACACCTGAATAATTCGAATTAAATTAAAAATCCATAAGTGTTTTTGGCAGCTGCTTGAACTTCTTCCCTTTTCTGTCTTATTCAACTCGAATTTCAAGAACGTAAAAGAGGCATCCGCTTGGGATATGCTTGACACCCTTGTATAAAATTTTAAGTTTCTATCTTAATTATTTTCGAAAATTGGTAGTCCTTGGGAGGTTTGTGTCAGCTACCCGAATTGCCACTCCAATTCATCGAATCCATCTCAGGAACATAAAGAAAACTTGCCAGAACACCATTCTATTAAATTTAAAGGTTCTACTTTTGTTGGTTTTGGAGATATGCTCGTTGTTCTTGTGCTCGTCCGGAAGTTTCCAAAATACGAACCCATGGTTCAAATTCTTTCAAATGTCAGTTTCCAATTTTACAGAAAAGTAAACATAACAGAACACCTTTGTACTAAAAATAAAAGTTCTATCTTTGTTGGTTGTGGAGATATACTCGTTTGCTCTGGGGCTCGTCCGGAAGCTTCCAAGATTTGAACCCATGGACCAAATCCTCACAAATTTCAGAAACATAAATTAAACATGAAGGAACACCATTCTGCCTAATTTAAAGGTTATATCTTTGTTGCATTTGGAGATAATATCATTTGCTCTGAGGCTCGTTCGGAAGGTTTCAAAATCCGAACCCAAGGACCAAATCCTCTCAAATTTCAGAGGCCTAAATCATACATGAAAGAACACCATTCTGCCAAAAGTAAAGGTTATATCTTTATTGGTTTTGGAGATAATCTCATTTGCTCTGGGGCTCGTTCGGAAGCTTCCAAAACCAAACCCATGGACCAAATCCTCTTAAATTTCAGAGACATAAATCAAACACGAAAGAACACCATTGTACCAAATTCAAAGGTTCTACCTTTGTTCGTATTGGATATAATCTCATTTGCTCTGCGGCTCGTTCGGAAGCTTCCAAAATTCGAATCCACGGTTAAAATTCTTTCAAATTTAAGCCCATGGCCAAATCCTCTCAAATTTCAGAGACCTAAATGAAACATGAAAAAACACCATTCGGCCAAATTTAAAGGTTATATATTTGTTTTTTTTGGAGATAATCTCATTTGCTCTGGGGCTCGTTCGGAAGCTTCCAAAATCCAAACCCATGGACCACATCCTCTTAAATTTTAGAGACATAAATCGAACGGGAAGGAACATCATTATAAAAAATTTAAAGGTTCTATCTTTGTTGGTGTTGGAGATAATCTCATTTGCTCTGGTGCTCGTTCGGAAGCTTCCAAAACCCGAACCCATTGACCAAATCTTCTCACATTTCAGAGACTTAAATAAAACATGAAAGAACACCACCCTGCCAAATTTAAAGGTTATATCTTTGTTGGTTTTGGAGATAATCTCATTTGCTCTGGTGCTCGTTCGGAAGCTTCCAAATCCAAACCCATGGACCAAATCCTCTTAAATTTCAGAGGCCCAAATCATACATGAAAGAACACCATTCTGCCAAAAGTAAAGGTTATATCTTTATTGGTTTTGGAGATAATCTCATTTGCTCTGGGGCTCGTTCGGAAGCTTCCAAATCCAAACCCATGGACCAAATCCTCTTAAATTTCAGAGACATAAATCGAACGGGAAGGAACATCATTGTACAAAATTTAAAGGTTCTATCTTTGTTGGTTTTGGAGATAATCTCATTTGCTCTGGTGCTCGTTCGGAAGCTTCCAAAACCCAAACCCATGGACCAAATCTTCTTAAATTTCAGAGACATAAATCGAACGGGAAGAAACATCATTGTACAAAAATTGAAGGTTCTATCTTTGTTGCTTTTGGAGATAATCTCGTTTGCTCCGGAATCATTCGGAAGCTTCCAGAATCCGAACCCATGGACGGATTTTGTCCAGATTCGAACTTAGCCTTTCTTTGGTAATTAGTAACCTACTATATAAATTACTGACGGACGGACGGACGGACATCGCTAAATCGACTCCGGCGGTGATCCTGATTCAGAATATATATACATGTCTATGCCTAACTCGCTTCCTTTTGGTGGTTACAAACACCATACCAAAGTTAATATACCCTATACTTTAGGTGTAGGGTATAATAAATAATTTAATCAATAGTTCTTCAACTGGTTTTGATGGAATTCAAACGAAAATTATTAAGAATTGCCAAAATGAATTATTATCAAATATAAAAAATTTTAGTTAACACGTCATTAAGTTGTGGAGAAGTACCAGAGGGTCCGTAAGCAAAGTAATTCCGATTTACGAAGGCGAGGGTGATAAAAATGAAGTATGTAAGTACAGGGGCGTAGCGAAATAACTTCGAACGAAATAATTTCGACAAATTAAAAACGAAATAACTTCGACTGAAAATTTGGTTTTTTGTCGAATTTATTTCATTTTTATTTTGTCGAAGTTATTTCATAATGAAATAAGTTCGATAGATTAAAAATCAAATATAAAATGAAATAACTTCGACAAAATTAAACTTGTTTCATAATGAAATAACTTCGACAAAATAAAAATGAAATAAATTCGACAAAAATCCAAAATTTTCAGTCGAAGTTATTTCGTTTTTAATTTGTCGAAGTTATTTCATAATGAAATAAGTTCGATAGATTAAAAATCAAATATAAAATGAAATAAGTTCGACAAAATTAAAATTATTAATGAAATAACTTCGATAAATTAAAAACTAAATCTCAATTCTTTTTGTTTATTTTGTAGGTATATTTATTATACTTATTACATTTTTTTATTTTATAATTCATATTCAAGTGAACACTTGAATTGAATCTTCAACGACCTGTCTACAACATGGGCACAGGTATTTGTTTCCCTTTTGTGAAATCGCTTCAGCTTGTGTTAATAACTGACATGACTGGCAAAGCTTAAGGTAACGGCACGGTAAAAGTTCAACGTTGGAAGGATTTTCCAAGCAAATAATGCACATCATATTTTCTTCAACAATAACGGATTGCGTGGAGGACTCAAAAGTTTGATCTTCAGAATTATTGGAACATGAGTCATTGTTACTTTCATTATTGTCGTCATCATCATCGAACTCAAAATCAACATAATATGTGTCGTTAAATATTTTACTATCTGCGTATGCTATTCTATTAAGGAACAACATTACTGTAATTTTACCTTTTTTTAATAAATCACTTGCTTCATTTATTTTATCACTTCTCTCAATATTGATTCTTTTTCTTTTTAAAATTCCAAAAGCTCCTCCACTTTCAATTATGGTCTCAAATTTGTTTGCTTTATGGAACTCTTCTTTAAACATTTTAAAAAAATTCCCATGTGTTTTTAACATTCGTCCAATCACTCCATTAAAAGCCTCTACAGCAGAAGTTGTGCGGGTCATTTGCTTGAAAAGGGATATTTTATCCGCGCCCTCCTAATTAAAAATAATTTTTTATTATTATCTTGCTACACAATATTTATTAATTTTATATGCGAACTAAGTGTCCTAAACGCAAAATGAGCTAAGACCCGACAAAAATTTTAGTAATAAATTTCCAAAAAAAAAGGCATATAACCCCCTATACTTTGAAATATATACTTTGTTTTAATTTTGAAATTTAGTTTGTTTCTTTTTGATACTCTTAGTTCATTTTCATTTTGGACTTAGTTTATTTTGCTTTTTTGACTTAGTTTGTAGGCCCATAAAATTATTACCTTCTTTAACCATTGCTTTTCAAAATAAGAAATAAATGGACCAAATTTATTTTCATTATCAAACAATTTAATATTGAGTTTTAATTGATTGAAAGCAAAAACGATATCTTTAGCTGGTAGCAATAGTAAACCTAAGATTTTGTAGTACATTGTTAATGCAATTGATGAACTATGTATAAATTTAGCTAAATATTGAAATTTTGTTTCTATATTCCGCCTAACGGCTTGAGTGTAGTGGAACCAACACCGTAGCAATTTGCACATTGGGAAAACTATTCCCAATGAATTTCGCATCGCAGTTTCATAATCTGTTATGATTATATTTGGTTCCAGATTGAAAATATTTTCATTTATATATGAAAATAGAGTTTTATATGCGTTTTGGGATTTTTTATCCATTAATATAAAAAAAATGGGAAAAATCTGAAAATACAAATTGAGTTTAATTATTATATATTATAAAAAACAAAATGGATAAAATTAGCAGGAAAAGGGGGCGCGCGGCGACTGCGAACGACGCGCGGCCGCGATCGCTGGTGCTGCTGTATATATATTAATTTAAAAACTTTATAATTTACCTGTTCCATATATTCTATGTAGATAATTAAAATATGCTTGAAATAACCTTTCGGAACAATGGAAGATGTTCCATCCATCAAATATTTTTTTTTGGCTTGGTTCTATATTTTCTTTAATAATTTTTATGTATTTTTCGGAAGAGAAAATACAAAAATTACAATCATCTTCCACTATGCATGCCTTATAGAAAGCCGTGTTTGAATTATCCATAGATTTTCCAAAGGAATTCCATATTGCTTCTTTTTGGAATGCGTAAATAATTTCGAGTGGTGTTTGCGGTGAATTTACAAACCTTTTGCAGGCTATCTGCTGCAAACGCCTTTTTATTTTATTGAAATGAATATTTTTACCGGTGATTTGATTACTACAAAAATCATTGCAAATTTTTTAATAAGTTGGCTTCAAGTGCGAAATTTAGACACTTAACACACACATATACTTACAACAAACAACAAATAAAATAAAAAATACAAAAAACGTTTATTATAAAAATTGAATAATAAAAATACAATTAACTTTTCAACTGCACTTTCAAAAATTTTTCTTATACCACTCATTGCATTTATGTCATTTAACGAATTTGCGCTACTTTCACAATCATTTTTTATATGATTTAATAGTTTAAATTTCTCAAAAAGTTCTTCTTGTGTGAAATTTTGGTTATGTTGTTGAAACTTTTTATTTATTATTTACTTTTTATTTTCAAGTTTATTCTCAGATAGCAAAATCAACATTTTTGCAAAACAAGTATTCACATAACACTTATAATATATTTTATTTTTAATTTGTTTATTTTTTAAAAACAATTGTTTTTGATCAAATACATAAATCAATTTGCTGTTTCTTCGGTTCCGATTTATTTCAATAAATTCCATTTTAAAGAAAAATTCAAAAGATTGGCAAAAAAAATCATTTACTTTTTATTTAATTATACGACCTTAACTACGTAAAAGTCAAACGCATTATTATATGAAATATGAATAATTATTATCTTTTGCTGGAATAATAATGCACTCGACAACAACATGAAATTAGAAATTACAAGAACAAAACTTAGTTTTTATTTAAAGCATTTGAAAACCGGTTTTATCTTTCAATTTATTTAATTTATAATTTTGATTTTAACAATTTTGTCGAACTTATTTCATAACGAAATAACTTCGACAAAAAATCAAAATTTTTTGGTCGAAGTTATTTCATTTTTGGTTTCGAAGTTATTTCGTTCGAAGTTATTTCGCTACGCCAGTACAGGCCTATATCATTATCGACTATATTAGGTAAACTAATTGAAACATATATAAATGGTCAACTGAGTTCTTACTTAAACAAAAATAAGCTAATGGATGAACAACAATATGGATTTAGAAGTTGCTCCAACACGAATGCTGCGTTGTTTGATCTGATAACTGAAATACAAGAAGGTGTTAGCAAAAAGCAGAAAGTGGCAGTAGTTTTTTTTGATTTGGCCAAAGCGTTTGACTCAGTGGATAGAAAAATACTACTACGTGTACTATTTGAATGCGGAGTATATGAGAAAGAGTATAAGTGGTTCAAGAACTATTTATCTGGGAGAAAACAATATGCCGAATGTGAACAGCACATAGAAGTAATATTGAAGATGTAGAATTTGGAGTTATTCAAGGTAGCTCTTTGGGTCCTACGGTATTCGCATGTTATATTAGCAGTATTACTCAACTTCGGATTAAAGGCAAAGCTTTTATTTATGCAGATGACATAGCGATTGTATTCAGAAATAATAATTACACTAAACTGGAAAAACAAATAAATGAAGATCTAAAAATAGTTAGTAAATGGATGGAGTTTCATAAGCTCACGGTGAATAATAAAAAAACAAAATACATGATAATTAAAAAACAACCATCATCAGTAAAAATAAATATTGTTTACAGTGATATTGAGATAGAAGAAGTTACAATATTCAAATACTTAGGAATATACATTGATGCCCAATTAAATTGGAACTACCAATCGAGTGAAATTGCCAAGAAAACGAGACGTATTGCAGGAGTTTTCAAGTTAGCGCAAAAAAGAGTATTAAAAGCTTATTTCACTCCAACATATCCTGTGAAATTATTGTTTGGGGAAATACTTACCTGAAGAATATGGGTAAATTACAAATAATGCAAAATAAAGCAATTAAAAATATCTATGGTTGAAACGACGTTCTTCGACCATAGAAATACACAAGCGCTTTGGAATACTACCACTAGATCTACATAAGCGAATGATACAAGCAATGCAAATTCATAATATGAAAACAAAGAAAATCAAATCAAATATAAATATAATTCACAATTGTGAAATACATAATTACAATACTAGAACATCTAATCGTATACATTCACACAAGTCAGAAACTTTTAATATACCAATTAAGATTTATAATGAATTACCATTAGAGTTAAAGATTAGGAATGATAAAAAAATTAAGACTAGAATGAAAAAACATTTTTTTTTATCTTTCTAACCTTTTAGTAACATACAAAATGTATATGTAGCTTAATATAGTGTTCTGTTATCTGTAAATGTGTCATCTTAGTATATTTTTTGTTTTCAATTTCTATGATTTTTTTTATTTTATTATTTTTTTTATTTTTGATATTTCAATGTATTTTGGTGAATTAATAGAGTAAATCGATGAATAATAAATTAAATTGTCTCAAGTGTCTCAGCAGTAAGTATTTAGAATGTAACACAAAATCGTTAGTTGGCGTAGTAAGAGCGCTGATCCTATCCAGAATCGAATATGGGCTCCCAATCTACGGGTTAGTTCCAAAATCCCAGCTTCAAAAAATTAAATCAGTGTATCATGCAGCAATTCGCTCAGCTCTCGGAGCACTCCGCTCCTCTCCAATACCAACTATCCTCGCTGAATCGGGACTTCCATCGCTAGAAGAAAAAATCAAGCTATCCACAAGAAAGCTGTTAACGAAAATAATCTTCTCTGATGGTGTTGAACTTCACAGCATATATAAGAATGTCATAGGTAGAAAGCGGAAACCGAGAAAACCGTCAACTTTGTACCAAGCTCTTACGTTCGCAAAAGAAAATAATCTATACTTCAAGCCAAAGCGCAACCCACGGCTCAATTTTCCACCATGGAAGCTCAACTTGGACAGTATACTTAGCTCTAACTAAGTGAAAAAAAAACGAAGTCAATCCGAGCTTCTTTCAACAGCAGTTTCTCGATTTGAAGAACAAGTACGCCAACTAGAATTTCTTTTACACAGATGGTTCAAAATCTTCGCATGCAACATCATACAGCATTGTCGATGAAAACAAAAATATCATCAATATCGGAACTTTATCCAGTTATTCAACAGCATACTCTGCCGAAGCACTAGCCATCCTCAACGCAGCCAAAATCAACCTGTACCCTAGTGAAAAGCGGGTAATCTGTACCGACTCCCTTTCAACTCTAGTCGCGGTTATCAACATCAACCATACAGATCCTACCATACAAGAAATCAGGGACAACTTAATTAAAAAAGAAAAACAGTTAAAACTCCTGTGGGTTCCTGGACATGTGGGTATTACTGGAAATGACTTTGCAGACAAAACAGCAAAAGAAGCTGCAAACTCTCCATTGATCATGTCAGAATATGTTAACAAATCAGACACAACCAATGAAATAGTTAACATAACAAAGGAAGAAATGATTCGCACATGGGCCAATTTCAACCATTATTACAAACATATTAACCCACATAAAAGACCTTCCAACATTCCTACTTCGATCAACAGAAGAAACGCAATCGTGTATACAAGATTCAGAATTGGACACACTCTTCTTTCGCACGAGCATCTGTTCAAAAAGGAACCACCTCCTACTTGTTCCTTCTGCAATAACAATATCACAATTATTAAACACATCATTGCCGAATGTCCAACAATTGAATATATAAGAAAGCAAGAAAACATACAAGCGCTACACAGACTTCTCACAGAGGTGACAGCTGACAACGTCACAACGTTCATTAACTTTCTCAAAACACTAAAAATTTATAATAGAATATAAAAACAAAATAATTTTTTCTCTCAACTTAACTTCTATTTCTTTTCTTCTTTTTTAACATGAAAATGTAACTTAGCTTTATTTTCTTTTCTTTTAACTTGATTTCAATATAAACTTTATCTTTAACTTTAACTTAATTTTAATATTCAATTCTTAAACTTAATATTAATTCAATTATTTAGCTTAAACCACAATTTGATCATTAAATCAATATTGTAAATAAATAATATCAAAGTAAAACTATGTAAAAAAAAAAACTTAAAAAAAAAGCCGAAGGCCCTTAGTTGCCAGAGCTAACATTTGTATAACACTAATTGTATTAAGGACTATACATTTTTAAATAAAGAAATAAATAAATAAATAAAGTAATATATTCAACAATTAGCTATACTATATAAAATTATCTTATGAATTATGATAAATCACTATTTCAACTAGTTATTGTTATGTAAATATACTTGTTATGTTTATACTTATATTATTGATATATTTTTGTTTACAACTTTTGTCTATATAAAAAAAAAAAAAAATGTATATACTCTATATGAGCTGTAAGCTCTTTTAGAGAAATGAATTAAATAAATAAATAAATAAAAATAACTACTTCATAGACGGAATACCTGATTCCTGGTCCAATAAAATGATTTTGTTCCAGTCTAGAACTAGTAAGGATTTGAAGGAAAATATAAAAGTTTATGAGAAGATGAAGGGTCCTCAGATGTCAACCTTTAAGAACGGTTCGCGTTTATCAAGCGCAAGGAGCGATCCTCCGTCTGGTGGTCAAATACTCTCAGACAATAGAGATGAGGAATGTTATGTTTGTGGTAGCGGGAACCACTTAGCCAGGGAGTGTAATAACAAAACGGTGAGGTGCTACAATTATAACTAAACGAATGCAAGAATTTAAGCCAGACTAAACCCAGAATAGTATCTCGAAAGATTAAAACTGAGCTCAGAGGAGCAAACGCAACTACTACTTCATTCGATAGTAACCCCAAAACCCTATTTTTTATAAGAGGAAATTGGGAAGGTACTGCGTTCGAAGCACTGATAGATACTCGATGTAATGTGTGCCTTATTCGTCAGGATATTTTAAAAATTTTAGGTGACTTTAAGCTAGATGAAGAAAGGAAAGTTTTAATCGGTTTGAAAAAAGTAGAAAAAAAGCAATTCTTCGGCTTTTTTCTCGAGATTCATATTCAAGTCATTAAGGGGCTTAATCCAAAAGGGGATCATTGCCGTATATATGGACGACATAATAATTATGGCGGAAAATGAGGAAGTTGATAAGTTTATTGAAATCGAATTAATTGAATTAGTTAAAATTATAAGTTTAGGTTTATTAAAATTGAATTGCTTAAATTATTTAAGATTATAAAATTAATTTACATAAAATTGAATGGAATTGAGTAAACTTGTATGAAGACAATAAATTGCCGTGCGTTTTTTCTAGAATAATTTATTATTATTATTATTAATATTATTATTATTATATTATTATTATTATTAAATATTATATTATTATTTGTATTATTATTATATTATTTATATAAATATATTAAATAAATTATTATTATTATTATTTATATTATTATTATTATTATTTTTATTATTATTATTATTTTTTATTATTAATTTTATTACTTTTATTATTATTTTTATTATTATTAAATAAAAATAATAATAATAATATTTTATTTTTACTATTTTATTATTTTTAGGCAAAATATTAGGCAAATTACGCAAATTAGGCAGGCAAAATATTATTGATAAGTGCTCGTGCGGAAATGGGTTAACAAACATTTTGTCACAGGCTTTATTTAGAACCATAAATTCATCCTGCCAAATTAGACACAAATAAAATTTAGAAACAAAATTTTTTTTTTGACAGTCTATCGTGTCGAAATGTGTTAATGTATCACAAGAAAATTTATTGAATGAGTTTGTGTGCCAAAGTGCAATACTTGTGCAAATTTTCAATTGGTCAAATCGTTTAAGTACAACAACAAAAAATGAGAATTTCATGGCCTGAAGCCTGATGGGTTTATGTATTGTAACCAAATCAACTCAGAAAGCTTTTGTTATAAAGACCTACACTTTTGTAAATTTTCAACTCAATTGGTAAAACCTTTTAAGTGCGACAACAAAGAAATTAAAAATTTTTATTGAGTCCTGGTGCTGAAACGGGTTAATGGATCGTAACCAAATCAACTCAGTGAGCTCCTGTGGTAAAGAGCTATACTTTGATAAATTTTTAACTCAATTGGTCAAACAGTTTAAGTGCGACAACTAAGTAAATTACAAAACTTCACTGACCCCTGGTGCCGAAACGGGTTGATGGATCGTAACCAAATCAACTCAGTGAGCGTAGACGGAATACCTGATTCCAGGTCCAATAAAATGATTTTGTTCCAGTCTAGAACTAGTAAGGATTTGAAGGAAAATATAAAAGTTTATGAGAAGATGAAGGGTCCTCAGATGTCAACCTTTAAGAACGGTTCGCGTTTATCAAGCGCAAGGAGCGATCCTCCGTCTGGTGGTCAAAGACTCTCAGATAATAGAGATAAGAAATGTTATGTTTGTGGTAGCGGGAACCACTTAGCCAGGGAGTGCAATAACAAAACGGTGAGGTGCTACAATTATAACTAAACGAATGCAAGAATTTAAGCCAAACTAAACCCAGAATAGTATCTCGAAAGATTAAAACTGAGCTCAGAGAAGCAAACGCAACTACTACTTCATTCGATAGTAACCCCAAAAGCCTATTTTTTACAAGAGGAAATTGGTAAGGTACTGCGTTCGAAGCACTGATAGATACTCGATGTAATGTGTGCCTTATTCGTCAGGATATTTTAAAAATTTTAGGTGACTTTAAGCTAGATGAAGAAAGGAAAGTTTTAATCGGTTTGAAAAAAGTAGAAAAAAAGCAATTCTTCGGCTGTTTTCTCGAGATTCATATTCAAGTCATTAAGGGGCTCAATCCAAAAGGGGATCATTGCCGTATATATGGACGACATAATAATTATGGCGGAAAATGAGGAAGTTGATAAGTTTATTGAAATCGAATTAATTGAATTAGTTAAAATTATAAGTTTAGGTTTACTAAAATTGAATTGCTTAAATTATTTAAGATTATAAAATTAATTTATATAAATATATTAAATATATTATTATTATTATTATTTTTTATTATTAATTTTATTACTTTTATTATTATTTTTATTATTATTAAATAAAAATAATAATAATAATATTTTATTTTTACTATTTTATTATTTTTAGGCAAAATATTAGGCAAATTAGGCAGGCAAAATATTATTAATAAGTGCTCGTGCGGAAATGGGTTAACAAACATTTTGTCACAGGCTTTATTTAGAACCATAAATTCATCCTGCCAAATTAGACACAAATAGAAATTAGAAACAAAATGTTTTTTTTGACAGTCTATCGGGTCGAAATGTGTTAATGTATCACAAGAAAATTTATTGAATGAGTTTGTATGCCAAAGTGCAATACTTGTGCAAATTTTCAATTGGTCAAATCGTTTAAATACAACAACAAGAAATGAGAATTTCATAGCCTGAAGCCTGATGGGTTTATTTATCGTAACCAAATCAACTCAGAAAGCTTTTGTTATAAAGACCTACACTTTTGTAAATTTTCAACTCAATTGGTAAAACCTTTTAAGTGCGACAACAAAGAAATTAAAATTTTTTATTGAGTCCTGGTGCCGAAACGGGTTAATGGATCGTAACCAAATCAACTCAGTGAGCTCCTGTGGTAAAGAGCTATACTTTGATAAATTTTTAACTCAATTGGTCAAACCGTTTAAGCAGGACAACAGAAAAATTTAATGAACTTCGTTCGGCTCTTCTGCCGAAACAGGTTAACGGAACTTCATAAAAATTTGTCACAGACTTTTTTTCAGACCATAAAACCAATTGTATCCAAATCGGCACCCGTCTAAAGCTGAAAAGAACATTTGTACAAATTTTCAACTCAATCGATCAAACCGTTTAGGCAGGACAACGAAAAAAAGAAAACGCTTTAAATGGCTCTCGGGCCGCAATGGGTTAATGAACCAAAACACCATATAGTCTATAACACTTTTCGAGGCCGTAGAAATGTTCCTGCAAAATTCGGTTGCAATCGGACTTGTGGTTTTTACATGAAAAAACAAACAAACAAACAAACAGAATTTTTTCTTTATATATTAGATTATTATTTTTATTATCATTATTATTTTTATTATTATTATTATTATTATTATTATTTTTATTATTATTATTATTATTATTATTATTATTATTATTATTATTATTATTATTTTTATTATTATTATTATTATTATATTATTATTATTATTATTATACCCTACACCTAAAGTATAGGGTATATTAACTTTGGTATGGTGTTTGTAACCACCAAAAGGAAGCGAGTTAAATATGGACATGTATATATATTCTTAATCAGGATCACCTCCTGAGTCGATTTAACGATGTCCGTCCGTTCGCACGATAACTTAAAAACTAATAATAATAACAACAATAATAATATTAATAATAATAATAATAACAAGTAAATGTAACAGTTAGTCGATGCAACCGACTTATTAATACCCTACACCTGAATATTTCGAATTAAATTAAAAATCCATAAGTTTTTTTGGCAGCTGCTTGAACTTCTTCCTGTTTCTGTCTTATTCAACTCGAATTTCAGGACTGTAAGAGGCATCCTCTTGGGATATGCTTGACACCTTTGTAAACAATTTTCAGTTTCTATCTTTATTAATTTCGAAGATTGTTAGTCCTTGGGGGGTTTCAGGTACCCGAATTGCCACTCCAATTCATCGAACCCATCTCAGGAACATAAAGAAAACATGCCAGAACACCATTGTTCTAAATTTAACGGTTCTACTTTTGTTGGTTTTTGAGATATGCTCATTGCTCTTGTGCTCGTCCGGAAGTTTCCAAAATACGAACCCATGTTTCAAATTCTTTCAAATGTCAATTTCCCATTTTACAGAAAAAGAAAGATAACAGAACACCTTTGTACTAAAACTAAAAGTTCTATCTTTGTTGGTTGTGGAGATATACTCGTTTGCTCCGGGGCTCGTTCGGAAGCTTCCAAGATCCGAACCCATAAATCCAATCCTCTCAAATTTCAGCGACTTAAATAAAACATGAAAGAACACCACTCTGTCAAATTTGAAGGTTATATCTTTATTGGTTTTGGAGATAATCTCATTTGCTCTGGTGCTCGTTCGGAAACTTCCAAAATCCAAACCCATGGACCAAATCCTCTTAAATTTCAGAGACATAAATCGAACGGGAGGGAACATCATTGTACATAATTTAAAGATTCTATTTTTGTTGGTTTTGGAGATAATCTCGTTTGCTCCGGAATCATTCGGAAGATTGCCGAATCCGAACCCACGGACCGATGTTGTCCAGATTCGAACTTAGCCTTCCTTTCGTAGTTAGTAACCTACTATATAAATTTCATCAAGATAGCTTTATTAGTTTTTAAGTTATCGTGCGAACGGACGGACGGAGGGACATCGTTAAATCGACTCAGGAGGCGATCCTGATTCAGAATATATATACATGTCCATATCTAACTCGCTTCCTTTTGGTGGTTACAAACACCATACCAAAATTAATATACCCTATACTTTAGGTGTAGGGTATAATAATAATAATAATAATATAATAATAATAATAATAATAATAATAATAATAATAATAATAATAATAACAATAATAATAATAATAATAATAATAATAATAATAATAATAATAATAATAATAATAATAATAATAATAATAATAATAATAATAACAATAATAATAATAATAATAATAATAATAATAATAAAAATAATAATAGTAATAATAATAATAATAATAATAATAAAAATAATAATATAATAATAATAATAATAAAAATAATAATAATATAAATAATAATAATAAAAATAATAATCTAATATATAAAGCAGAAATTCTGTTTGTTTGTTTTCTCATTTAAAAACCACAAGTCCGATTGCAACCGAATTTTGCAGAAACATTTCTACGGCCCCGAAAAGTGTTATAGGCTATATGGTGTTTCGGTTCATTAACCCATTGCGGCCCGAGAGCCATTTAAAGCGTTTTCGTTTTTTCGTTGTCCTGCCTAAACGGTTTGATCGATTTAGTTGAAAATTTGTACAAATGTTCTTTTTAGCTTTAGACGGGTGCCGATTTGAATACAATATGTTACCCGGATTCGGCCCGGCGGGCTTCCAAAAATATTTTTGTTTCCGATTTATGTCCAATTTTGTATGGTGGTTTTATGGTCTGAAAAAAAGCCTGTGAAAAATTTTTATGAAGTTCCGTTAACCCGTTTCGGCAGAAGAGCCGAACGAAGTTGATTAAATTTTTCTGTTGTCCTGCTTAAACGGTTTGACCAATTGAGTTGAAAATTTACAATATGGTAGCTCTTTACCGCAGGAGCTCACTGAGTTGATTTGGTTACGATCCATTAACCCGTTTCGGCACCAGGGGTTAGTGAAGTTTTGTAATTTACTTAGTTGTCGCACTTAAACTGTTTGACCAATTGAGCTAAAAATTTATCAAAATATAGCTCTTTACCACAGGAGCTCACTGAGTTGATTTGGGTACGATCCATTAACCCGTTTCGGCACCAGGACCCAATAAAAGTTTTTAATTTCTTTGTTGTCGCACTTAAACGGTTTTGCCAATTGAATTGAAAACTTGCCAAAGTGTAGCTCTTTACCACAGGAGCTCACTAAGGGGATTTGGTTACGATCCATTAACCCGTTTCGGCACCAGGGGTTAGTGAAATTTTGTAATTTACTTAGTTGTCGCACTTAGACTGTTTGACCAATTGAGTTAAAAATTTATCAAAATATAGCTCTTTACCACAGGAGCTCACTGAGTTGATTTGGGTACGATCCATTAACCCGTTTAGGCACCAGGACCCAATAAAATTTTTTAATTTCTTTGTTGTCACACTTAAAAGGTTTTACCAATTGAGTTGAAAATTTACAAAAGTGTAGGTCTTTATAACAAAAGCTTTCTGAGTTGATTTGGTTACGATACATAAACCCATCAGGCTTCAGGCTATGAAATTCTCATTTTTTGTTGTTGTACTTAAACGATTTGACCAATTGAAAATTTACACAAGTATTGCACTT